>CM060563.1:85570800-86187800 GCA_030625065.1 Alectoris magna
CATGAGTACACCTTTCTCAAATACTATCAGAATGAACTCCTTCAGCCACGTAACACATCTGCAACAGATTATGAAGGAGCACTTATCCCTTTTGGCCTTACGAGCTATTGGCATTCAGCCCCATTAAATTGATACAGGCTGATTCAACTACGGACTGCATCCTAGAAGAGCCAGGAGTCCTTGTTCCTTGCTGAACCTCAGCAAAACATATGGCAGATGTGATCATCCCCACGCCTTGCAGTGTATAAGCCTAAAGACACATTAACCTCATTGCTGAAGCTACATCTGCCAAAAGTTGTCTTAAAAGCTCTCACGACAATAATATTTATGGACAGTACTGGAGGCCCTTCGGTCATGCTGAAAACAAAACAAGTCTCCTGAATTGCAGTGAAAATTAATTCTGGATTTGTCACAAGAGTCTCTATGCAAATCATGTCTGAGAAAAATTTTAATTCCATAATATCTCATAACATCTAATCTTTAAATACTGCTTTGAAAGTAAAACCTAGCAAAGCAGGATGTGGATTTCCTCCTAACTGTGCGTGTAACTTACAGAAATGAATGCATTCCTGGCATAATGCAGGTGACTGAAATTTAAGTATTCACAAAAGGCTGAACCAGAACTAAGGCAGCACTGCACATACAGAAAAATGTAATAGAAGTTTTCCTAATGTGCTCCCTGCAATTCTGAGCAAAAACGAGTTCTCCAGTTCAACCACCTACATATTTATCATCTGTAAAACTGCTTTCTGCAAGAACTTCAGGTCTCGTTTCCATTATTTAATAAACATTCCCAGTATTTCTGAAATACTCTTTCACGCTTGTCCCGCTTTTCTGAGTTACACATTGCATTTCTTAATACTCCCAACAGCCCCTTTCACAATAGTTGCTCAAAAGAATTAAGCGTAGCACAAAGGCTGAGAAGAAATAAATCTTAAGGACAAAGGGAATACAGAACTAAGCCTGACAGAGGTGCATGTTATAAATAAGTTCACTCCATTCAACTTGCTTGAGCTTGCTTTTCTTTTCAGGTGAGCGTTTCCAACCAACACTCTCTTCCTTTTTCCCCCTCCAATTCTTGGCCGTTTTCTGCATAAGATGCAGAAGTTAAAAGCATTTTTCCTCGAGTCAGTTTTCTTCTCTTAGTTTTAGTCTGCTGTCTACCTAAAAGAGGACAGATGACAGAAATACAAGCCAGAAACATGTGCTCACCTTGACACGGTGCCCAATCGACACATAGTTTTCCTGCTGACACTTTCACCGTATGATAGTTTCCTTTGCGAGGACAAAGCCATTAGCAGCTGATAGCCCCTCTCAGGCATGACAGGAACATCTCTGTGCTCCTCTCCTTTTTGTGTATAAAAAGGCTGCGAGCAGCGGCGATAACTACTGTACACACAAAGGAGGAGCTGTGCCCCGACTGCTTGTACATCTGCACTGCAGCGTGGCCAAAAGGGACGCCTAGGCAATGACTTGTTTCCTTTGTTACTTCCTGTTTCCCCCCAGAGTCAGTGGGCAGCTCTGTCTTTGTCAGATTTCCCAATATCCCACAGAGGCTGTAAATCAAACTGCACGTTACCTCAAGCCTCTGTGAGACTGCAAGCCACGCAGCGGGGGATTTTCCAGTGCTCGCTTGCCTCTTCACCTTCCCACCAACTGCTTTCCCATGGGAGAAAAAGAAGGTAGCCCTTCTCCCCTACAGTGAGCTCAGGGAGCACCGGCAGAGGCATGGCTGAGAAATGCTGTCATGCTTCTGAAGAGCCAGTGCTTCAGGTCCTTGCCTCACACCACAGGACTATGCTAAGCCCTACATCTCCCTTTTCTCCCCTATAGTTGGAGTTTGTCCTTCTCTCTTCAACCCACTAACTTTAAAATGGCTGTTTTGGAAGACTGTGCGGCATATACAAGCCTCAGAGCAAGCCCTGTCTGTACATTTGACACCACACAAACCACAAGACAATGAAATTCTTATCCATGGGTTTACAACAAGGGCAACAATGCTACAGGACAAGCATCACCAGCTGACAGTAAAAGATAAATGCCATTGTTTTACACATTATTATTTTCACTTGGAGCTCTTAAAAGAATTCAAATCATTCACTGGTTTGGAATCAGCCAACCCACTGTGCCAGAAAGTTCAAAAGCAACTCATGTATTGCAGAATGATTGACAAGACTTACGTACCCCGACATGCTGAGCAAAACTTACTTTCAGAATTGGCTCCTTTCAGGCCAGGCAATACAGGAAGGGCAAGCAGAGAGTAAGCACCGCACACTTACTGCGTGCTGTAAAGAACAGCATATTTAAGACGATGTTATGATGCTACTTAATAAGAACCAATACTCAGCTGACTCAGTGGTTTAATTAACAAATCCTTCAACAAAAGTCACAAAGAACGCTACATTTCAGCAGTTTGTGAATTAGCAATTCAGCAGTCTGTCAGTGCTGGCAGCCCGTTGCTTAGGCAGGTACCCTCCTTGTTGGGTAAAGAATTGGCTGGAGCACCAGGCCCAGAGAGCGGTGGTGAATGGAGTTAAATCCAACTGGTGATCAGTCACGAGTAGTGCTCCCCTGGGGTTGGTATTGGGGCCTGTCCAGTTTAATACCTTTATTGATGACCTGGACAAGGGGATTGTATGCATCCTCATAAGTTTGCAGGTGATACCAAGTTGGGAGGAAGCATCTGCGTGGAAGAAACAGATCTGGGGATGTTGGTCGACACTCAGCTGAATATGAGCCAGCACCGTACCCAGGTGACGAAGAAGGCCAAGAGCCTTGTATCAGAAATAGTGTTGCCAGCAGGAGCAAGGAGATGATCACCCCTCTGTACCAAGCCCTGGTGAGGCCGCACCTCGAGTACTATGTCCTGTTTTGGGCCCCTCACTACAAGAAAGACATCTAGGCTCTAGAGCAGTTCTAGAGAAGGGCAATGAAGGTGTGTGAGATCTGGAGCACAGGTCTTATGGGGAATGGCTGAGAGAACTGGGATTGTTCAGTATGGAGAAAAGGAGGCTCAGGGGAGACCTTACTGCTCTCTACAATACCCTGAAGGGAGGCTGTGGTGAGGTGAGAGTTGGCTCTTCTCCTGTGTAATTAGCAATAGGACCAGAGGGAATGGCCTCACATTGTGATAATGGAGATTCAGGTTGGACGTCAGTAAAAATTTCTTCTCAGAAAGAGTGGTCAGGTGCTGGAATGGGCTGCCCAGAAATGTGACTGAGTCTCTAGAGGTGTTCAAGAGATGTTTGGGTACCGTACTGAGGGACGTGGTTTAGTGGGGAAATATGGTGGTAGGTGGACAGTTGGACTGGATGATGTTGGAGGTCTTTTCTAACTTTGGTGATTCTGTGATTCCATGAAACTAATTTGTCCCACGCACCATAAATTGGAATAGACAACTGATATTAAGAATTAACACAGAGTGTTTTCAAGCAGTCTTTCCTCTCCCTGTTCTCTGCTATGTTACGATTGTTCTCTGCTATCCAGCATACTCTTCTAAGCTTGCATTACTGTCCATCAGCCTGTATCTCTACCTCATTAAAAAAAAGCTATGATCAAAAGAGTAGACGTAACACTGCAGAACACCCATTCCAAACATCAGTCTGATACACTTTAGCCTTGGTTTTACCCCTCCAAAGTTTGCAGCCGTAACACAATGCTCTCTGGGCTCTGCAGTCTCATCTTTAATTATTATTTCATACATTCAGTATGTTCCTGAAGTACTACTTTTTCCATTCTAATCTTTCTGATGATGCCCTCTTCATATAAGCACTCACAAACTGAGTTTTTCAACTTCCAAGATCCCCTTTCGATTTTTCTGGTGATTTCTAGCACTGTCCAGATGGTCTTAGAGAACGAATACTGTTACAACAGAGGCCACTTCCCATGCGCGCAGGCACAAGCTGGTGCTCTAGTGAGGAACAGACAGACACCAAAACCACCAAAAAGTATTTGTGTGTTTCACAGATGACCGTTCATGTAGTAGAGTGAAAATCCAGCTTAGCTGTCTAGACCAAACATTAATCAGAAGGGCTGTGTTTCAAAACTACAAATACAGAGCCTGAATAGACGCGAAACTGTAATGGGTTTGATTAACATGTCTGTCACAGAAGTGAAAAAGTGAAAAAAGTGAAAATAAATAATTTGCATTATTTATTCCTCCTCCGCAATGCAAAATTCAGTTTTGCAAGGAATGCTGGCATACGGTTTTCAGACTACTAACATTTATTTGTCCCCACAACATCAGTGAGGCCTTGAACCAACCCAACTCAGGGAGAATTTCAATCAAAAACAGCTTCATCTCTCTGACATTATGAGATCTCACTTAGGAAGAATCAAAACATCAAAAGCAACTTTACATCTGGTTTTCACTCCCTTAGGACCACTGCTTGTGAAAGACAGTCAATCATCCCTGCCTGTTATGTTAATAACAGCTCCTGCCTGCAGTCAAAAGTAACCACACCTATCCCAAGTTTACCAAAAGCAAGAGAATAAAAGATGTATCTCATGCTATACTAACCTCACTGGTATTAATGCACAGGTTCAGCTGAGGTGTTGAGCTATCTTCAGCAAGAGAGCTTCCTCTTACTGACCAATTTACAGGAAACTGCAAGAACGGACCACAGATAAAAGCGGACTAAGCAAGAGATGAGGCAGAAAAATTAACCAACCAACAACAAGAACAAAAGAAAAGCACAAAAACGACTTCTCTTCCACCAGAGCAAGTAGCCATCCTAGTGGTCAGGTTCCAGTCAGAGTGACATAAGAGTTCATACATTATCTCTTTGGTAAACACCTGTAGTATAGTAAGGCAGGAAAGACAACCATATTCTGTTCCACTGGCAAATAAGTTTGAATCAGGAGTCGATTATTATAAGCTTTATTATTTTAGTGATTCAACCAAACAAGTTTAGACCAAACTTCTAGATCACAGTGGGAAAATATCCAGTATATTGAGAGAGAATACATTTGTTAACAGGATACTCTACAACTACATATTGTAAAAGAGCTGGTTTAAGCTACTCACCTGAACACTTCATCTGCTAGGTAAGGCAGCCCTGTGAAAATGTGAATAACCACGCATCAGAATTACTTCTGCCAGGTGACCTGCAGCATAATAACAATAATAATCATTATCAGTAACAAAGGGAAGAAGCAAAGCCTGGATTTCCAGAAATCCATTTTCATTGCCAGATAAGTGACAGTTCTTAAAACTTCTGCTATCATTTCCTCATTCCACTTACGGGGGAAGAACTGAAGAAGTTATAATAATATACTATAAGTAGACCAGATATATACATTTCTATACACGTGTACCTATACAGAACTGTATATTAATATACACACACTGTCTACAGTATCTAAAATACACTTGAAAAAAAATATATCGACTTTAAAGTGAAATTGTAAACTGTTAGCTTTCCCCTCCCCAATAAACTTGGCCCAAGTACAAGAAGGTGACGCACTGACTTTGATTTGACCATTAAGTGTTATCCTTCACAAGCGCTTGTAGCACAGTTTAGAATAGTTTAAAAAATCATCACCATCATGTAACTGGGAAGTACAAATGCAATGGACCAAGTCCTATTCCTGCACACAGTTCCGCTGCTGACAGATGCAAAGGGAGTTTCCCCAAAATACATACTCTGAAAGTGGGAGTTCCCCCAGATTATTTATTCTTTGGCAGAACATTTCCTCTCTATGATATTACAGTGGACACAATTTTATTTCCTTGGCTCATTTGTAATGACTACACACAACTCCATTAGCAATGTACTCTGTAACTGAAGATTCAGCAAGCACTGTAGGACTCCAAAATAAATTCTGCGCATGTTCCAAAATACCTCTCAGTATTGAAGCCAGTATGCCTTCAGTACATGGAACACCAAAACAAAAGTCCTCTAGCAAATTGCAAGGGAGAGTCAAGTGCCCATTGTAGATTACAAAGCTACTTGATAGGTACAATTCTTTAGCCTGTAGAAATCTCATTATAGAAACTGAAGTCTGCTGTTAGCAAATATATATTTTTTTCCTTAGAATTTTACTGAAATCATTTTAAAGAATGTGAAGAGTGGGAAAAAGAAAAACCCATGAGACCTGCATTTACACTCACCCTTTTCTACCATTTCTGACACTAATGCAATTTGGCAAGACAGGCAACATCCACCAGGTCACTGTATGCTGTACTCCTTCAACACTTCAACAAAACCTAGGTCCAGGACTACTGTTGCCAGGTAAAGAGATTATGTCACATGAATGTGTATGTAAGTCAGCAGAAAAATTAGCAAGTAATTCTAAAACCTTCCTGGAAAAGGGTATTAAAACAACTACAAAAACACATCAAGCTTATTGAGCAAGTCCTTCTGAATGTCTATCAGCAAAAAAAGTGAAATGAGTAAATAGATTAATTCTATCACTGGCACCAATAACAAGTTACTAAGTGAATAATGAACGCATTCAGCAAGCCACGCATTAGACTAAGTATTTGGTCATGTCATCTATCAGCCCTTGGAGCTGTGTCCCTCTTCTGGTGGCATTCAGTAAATATTTAAGGAAATACATCTCTGCAGGCAAGAGGCTGCAACCAGCACCAAAGAGGAAGCTCAACTTCTGCCAGACCCTGCAGAAACAACACCAAGCATTTTCTATTTTTGTTCTGTTTGAAAAGAGGCTGTGTGATAATATTTAAAGACAAAGTATAACCACAAAGACTCTTTTTCTGTGTTTTATTGCTGCACAACACAGTAGATAGTGTTGGTTTCCAACTAACAATGCACTGAAGCATCTCTTTTCATACTTGGAAACTCTGACTGGGAATCAGAATCACAAAACAAGCTAATAACCATGCATGTGTAATTTACAGAATTAGAAGGTCCATCTGGGCCACATTGCTCACGCAGTCCCCACTGCCAAGAAGAGCTCTGAAGCCTAAGCAGACAAGGGGACAAAGAATATATTTGCCAACAGCTCATTGACGTGCGAAGATGAGTACTGTGCCCAAAACCTCAAGCAAGTGTTCCAGAAATAAAGGTTTCTCTCCTCCAATTTCAATGACAATTCCCTTTTAAATCATGATATAAACTTCTCTTAAAGGATGTTGTAAGGCAAAAGAATTTTGTCACTCCCACCTCCAAACACTGAAGACTAAAGCAAAGCACTGAAACAGGTAGGAGTATGGATTACAGTACCAAGGACTGAAGGTCACAGTGTGTTCCATCACTTTTGTAAATGCAATTTTTTTTTTTTTTTAAATGCACCAAAACCAAGAATTTCTGCCAGTTCACACTTTTGTACAAAAACTGAAGTCAGCTGTAACCATGAGATCACGCACTGCTGGGATTTTAGGGGGAGAGGGAGTTCATATTCATTGGTATATATAGATTTATTTTATATTTGCTCATAAAAATTGTGTATTACATACTCTAGCAACCTCACTAATCTTCTTAGCAAGATGAGCTGCAAAGACCACCTCAACCTTGTGTGCTGTTCTTTCCCAAAAGCTTTCTTCGGTAAGCTCCTTCACCACACTGCAGCCAGAATCTCCTGGAGGTGAGCTGCTTACGGTATAACCGCACTCTTCCTTACGATCTCCACACTCTCACGCTTTGTGCACTGCCTAGAACCAATGGCCATTACTTCCAAGGAGCCTGTGCAGCGCTGTTCCATTTGCAAGCTCTGCTACTCCACAGAATTCAAGTTTATGCTTACGTATGGATGACGAAGTATCTCCAGCAGAAGCGTTTGCAATATTTATAGGGTATCTTGCTGCTAAACACATCCTGGCTATTCTTGAGACATACAGTCACTTTCTGCACACAATGAAGAACTGAAACTAGATCTCCTTTGCACAAAAGAAATTCAGGAATCGGGGTCAGGGGGATTAGTCTTGCTCCAAACCAACAAATCAAACCTGACATCTCCTTGTGCAGTAATACAACAGCAGCTCTCCTAGACACAAACCAAACCACAGATCGTGCATATCACAGATGCACTGATTCAGCTGCCTGTGTTACTGGCATTCCAACATAGAAGATCTACAGGTGCTGAGCTTTAAGGAGGAAAAATAGAAAAAATCCTGCTGTTTCTGCACACTGTTCAAAACATGATGATATTGTGACATTTTACGTAGCGCTGAAACCACACAGACTTACACACAAAACCCTCTAAAAAACTGAATTTATCAACTAGCAAAGTGTATATGCATTACAAATATGTTTATACCTGTAGCCACATTAAGAACTCTCAGCTTTAGATGTGCTAAAAAATACGAGAAGAATTCTGGTCAGTGTGTTACTCTGACCAGAAAGCCTTCCCTCCTTCCTCCAGAAAACACCAGACAACCCTACAGAGCGTTCCACTTACCTGACGTTCAGCAGCACACCACTACTTTAATGAAAGACATTTTGTCACGTACATCCACAGTACAAACGTGTACTTACCAAAAAAATCCATTCTTTGCAAAAAAAAAAAAACAAAAAAAAAAACACCTTTACCAAAAGGCAGTGCAACACTACAGCTTTGATTAACAACAGTCTTTATAGCTACTTCGTTTTTCTTGGAAGAACCATGAACAGACGAAGGTTAGATTAGTCCGGCTCAAACACGGTAAGCAAAGGTTAGTATTAAGACATGAAAGAAGCGGTTGTTCCTCCTCCAAAGATCTCTTCCCCATGAGAAAAATAAATAAATGTAGTAAGGTCAATAAATTACAGATTCAACGTAGACTACTTTATAAAGAATAAGTCAAGTTGTTCACGAGACACAATAAGACTTGTCTACATTTAAATCTAGACAAAAGACAACTGTAATAAAAGTTCACTTCTTTCCTCTCCTGTGCAGTCTACCTGAGAATCAGTAACTGGCATGGCACAATCAAAACTCATGAGTGCAAGCACTGCAGGAGTTATAGGTTAAGTGGATGGGGAAAAAAATAAGCATCAAGGTGCAAAGTACTGCAAATACCTGGAATTCTGTGACTGAAGTATACACTCAAACTGGTCCCAGGCTGCTGGCCTACACACTCTGTATCCTCTACTTAAGGCCACAAAAATGGCAGAGTAAATTAGACATGGCAGCCAATGACTCAGCGCGCTGACCAGAGTGGTTGAAGTGGCACAGATCTACCCATTAATTAATATTCTCCTTCCTGTCTAAAATGGAAAAGAACATTCCAGGAAGGAAAGGGATTGGCTAGGGCTGCCAGCTGAAGGGTTTCAAGCAAAAAGACTGCTGCCCACCACATTTTGTAGCAAAGATGCTGCTGCAAACCCCTTCTGCTTGCCTTTCCCTCAAAAAACCTTTTTTTTTAAAAAGAGATAACGTATCCATCACGCATCATATCCCTTGGAGTAAAATCTTCCAGTCTGGAAGAAAAACTTAATAATGACTTATCAGTGGGAAGCTAAGAAAAGGAGCATGATATTGTTGCAGATCCACTGGATCAGACATTAGTACATCTTTAGGAATTAGCAGCATTCTCACTAATCCCATGCCACCTGCCAGCTCAACTCTGCTGGGGAGCCAAACCCCACAGCCTGCAGGGAGCAGAGGCGTGGACTGCTGTCCTCTGTGGGAGAAAGGATGCCACAGTGCTGGGCAGGAATGCTCTGGCAGCAGCAGCACAGTCAGCACAGTGCCAATACAACAGATACCTTCAGGACTTAATCACTTGGATGCCATTTAGTACTGTGCACATTTGGAATTGTGGCATTGCATCTTATCAGCACCACTTCCATTATTATTGGAGAGGTTATCTGTACCTCAAAGCAAAGTATGTGACATCCAGCAAACCCACACATTCTCTGATAACGCTTCAGCTTGCCTCTTCAGACCTCAGATCAGTGGCTTTCTGGACTACAACCACCTCCACAACAGCTGTGTTATTTGCATAGGCACAGAAATAAGGGATTTTTTTCCTGGGGGGAAGAAGTTTTAAAAACAACTCACTGAGACTTTGAGCTCAGAGGGAAAAAAGAATTTCACTGTGAGCTCTTCCTGTAACAGCTACTAATAAATACAACAATTTCCTCTATTAGTGGATGGAGAACAGTTACACTCTCTACCTCTGTTCTCCCAGCTCAATGTGAGAAGTAAATCTGAGGTATTCCTCTTTCCCTTCCACATTTCCCCCACTTCCTCCCCCACTGCACAGTCACGCATTAAGTACTTTCCTAGCATAAGCACAGCAGACTGCTGGGGTTATTTAATCCCGAATAGAAGGACCCGTGCAAGGTTATTGATGGGATAAGTTTGGGACCAGGATTAAGTTGGGCCAGACTGCTATTTGCATAGGTTCTCCTAAATCCATGACCACAATTCTATTGCCTAAAATCCCATCGGTACTCTTCTACATAGTTTGCTCTTTGGAGTGAAATACTAACCTGATACAGCAAGACCTCTTTGCCCTTTCTGCAAGGGGTATTTGGGCACCTCCAAAAACCCCTTTTGGTCACTCTTCTATTGGATATATTCACTTACCATAGAATCACCAAGGTTGCAAAAAGACCTCTAAGATCATCCAGTCTAACTGAATACCTATCACCGATACTTCCCACTAAACCATGTCCCTCAGTACAACATCTAAACACCTCTTGAACACTTCCAGAGATGGTGACTACACAACCTGACCTCTCCCTCAGAGAAGTATTTCCTGACATCCAACTGGAATCTCTGCCGGCACAACTTGAGGCCATTCCCTCTAATCCTATCAGTGGTTACATGGGAGAAGAGCCAGCTCTCACCTCACCACAATCTCCTTTCAGGGAGTTGTGGAGAGTGATAAGGTCTCCCCTGAGCCTCCTCTTCTCCAGAATGAGCAATCCCAGTTCTCTCACCCACTTCTCATAAGACTTGTGCTCCAGACCCCTCACAGCTTCATTGCCCTTCTCTGGACACGCTCCAGGGCCTCCATGTTTTTCTAGTAGTGAGGGGCGCAAAACTGAACACAGTACTCGAGTTGCAGCCTCACCAGTGCTGAGCACGAGGACAATCACCTCCCTGCTTCTGCTGGCCACACTTTCCGATACAAGCCAGGATGCCATTGGCCCTCTTGGCCACCTGGGCACACTGCTGGCTCGCGTTCTGCCAAGTGTCAACCAACAGCCCCAGGTCCATTTCCTCTACACAGTCTTCCTGCCACTCTGCCCCAAGCCTGTAATGTTGCCTGGAGTTGTTGTAGCCGAAGTGCAGGACCCAGCACTTGGTCTTGTTGAACTTCATCCCACTGGCCTCAGCCCAGCAATCCAGACTGTCCAGATCCCTCTGAAGGGCCTTCTGACCCCCAGGCAGATCCACGCTCCCAGTGAACTTGGTGTCATCCGCAAACTTACTGAGGGTGCACTCAATGCCCTCATCCAGGTCATTAATAAAAAGGTGGAACAGGACAGGCCCCAGTTCCATTCCCCGGGGAACACCACTTGTGACTGGCCACCAGCTGGATTTAACTCCATTCACCACCACCCTCTAAGCCCAGCTTATTTATGTTAAATGCAAGTCTCCAGTTGGAAATCAAAGGTGAGCATTCTCTCAGGCACCAAATAAGACTATAAAGACTGTCTCACACTCTTACAGGTGGTATGCTCACCTGCATAGCAGAAAGCCTGCTCCCCATGCAAACTGCACACACAAACCCCTCTATGCCCACAGAACTGTTTAGCGAAAGCTGTGCAGTACTTGGGAAACATACCTATTTGGCACAACGGTGGAAACTGATTAACTGACTGAAAAATTACTTGAAAAGCTTAAGTGTTTAAGCCTGTTTGATTAAAGAGAGGCACTGAACAGTCACAGATGTTGAGCAGCTGTGCAAATCAGGTCACCCTTTTGCCTGAACACTGCTCAAAGTACCTCATTTTGATGAGTCAAGTACACAGATAAGATCAGTCTTGATCTAGCAAACTTGAAGCCTTTGCTCTGTCAATTGGACCTTTAGACTTACAGGCAAGTTTTCCGTATGCTAAACCTTTCTCTGCATTATTAATGTGACAAAACAGAAGAACACTCATCCTCCGAGGTATACAGGAAGGTACACAAAACAAAGAGCAGCAGCTTTCACACATACCTATGTATTTGAAGTGTGTCATTTCACATAAGGAAAAAAAAATTATGTTAATTCCATTAAGATAAGAAAAAAAAAAAATAGAGTTCATCACGTAGCCTAGGTCAAAACAGTGTGTCTGCCAGATCAGACTTCGTTTTTTCACAGTGTAAAACAAACTCCAGCTTCACCTAGGAGAAAAACAATTCCGGGATATGTTGTAATAGAATTACCATTAAGCAACATTAGGGTAATGATTTACTCTTGTTAGTAGGATTGTCACAAGATTAGAGACTAATATTTTAAGCCTGTGCTGCTCGTAGGAACTAGATCTTCAGGCTATGTTCTGGTCTGGATGCTAAGCTCAGCACTCACGCACATACAAGCAATTTCTTCTGAAACAGAGGGGAACTAAGACTTTGAGGTGAAATTTTCAAGGGCAGAACATTTAAACTAAAACTTATTTCACAGAAGAGTTTTAATTTTGTGAATATTCCAATAGAGAGACTGTCCCTTACGTATGTCAAAGTGTTATGAAGTATCTCAAGTTTTGTAAAGTACTTTAACATAAAATATAATAGAGACCATCAGAAAGATGTTTTTACTTGGAATAAGATTCGCATGCAGACACACTAGGGAGAAATTGGGGATCAAATCTTGTTCCTACTTCTGTAGCTACAGCATTGTATAACCCCCCGAAGTGCAGCTCATGAGACACAAAGTCAAAATGAGCTCTGCGTTGTTTTTTCCTTCCTCAATAGACTGCCACTTACTTAATAGGAAAATATGCAAATATTCATAAAAATGACTGTTTCCAGAATGATGATTAACTTCTATCGCTACAGTAACACTAAGGTAAAAATAGAACAGGGAAAAAAAGCTTCCTACCCAACCTTGCTTTTTTCTTTCCTCTTTTGGTTTTATGAGCCATGCTTCAGCAGACAGCACAGAGGCACTCACAACAATCTACTTCCGACTCTTTGCTTTCTTGTTACTGAAGGTTATTACATGAAGAATGAAAATTAAAACACTCAAACATTCACTAGGATCCGCTGCAGAATCTGATACGCTGCCCCTACAGCGCTGTAAGAATTGATTGTGCTGACTGATTTCAGCACAGAAAACTCTACTGGAGAGAAGAAAGCTTGTTTGTCTGGAGCAGAACTGAGCATGAAAGTGGAAACTGACGCTCTAAGTGGGATTTCCCTCCTCTGAGGGTTCTTGGTTTTTGTTTTCATCTAAACAGACAGACTGCAAGCTAAGCTAGACCCGACTTCTTTTCCAACCTGCTGAAGCAGAGGAGCTGTGCCATGTCTTTGGGTGCTGGCAGTTCCAGCTCACCTGAGCAATGAAAAGCTGCATTCATACTTAGAGCAACAATGGAGTGCAGGCCACTTAAACCCAACCTAATTCTTGTATTCATGAAGAAACTCTCATACAAGCAGTCTACTTCTCCATGACCCAGTACGCTTTGTTTATCGACCATACAAGTGCTAAACTTAGGCATATCTACTTCTACTACCCTTCCTCCTCTCTTTGTTCACGTCTGGCACATACTCCTAAGGAACCCTTTGCTTTTAGTCATGTCTCTGTTATGCATAAATCACCTTTCACAAAAAGTCTTGCAGCGCACTTCCCATCACCTCTTCCTTCAACACTGAGATTGCCAAGGCAGCAACAGATCCAGACCTGCACACTGGCACCTAAGCACTCCCAGCCTTTTCTTTCCGAGTACAGTCAGGATCAAGAATGAGGAAAATAGCTCAAATTCCAACATCAGGGTTGTTTTTGTACTGCAAGTTGGGACGAATCACTTAACTGGAGCAGGGGGTCAGTGTTCAGTCAGGGTGCTGGAAGCTTACAAGGTAGCTGTAAGACAAGAGATGCGTTGTAACATAAAAGCAGTGATCCCAGTGCTATGAACTGGGTCCTTTAGCAGACTCCACTCTCAAGAAGAACAGGTCGGTCCGTGGTTTGTTGGTTTTGGTTTCTTTAAGCGCACACAGCTATACTGAAATCAACACAGTGCTTGAGTTCTACAGCATTACTGCAGTGCTGCTCCATATACGTGAACGACATACAGCACTGCCGCACAGCACAACTAAAAATAACTGGTAAAGATCAAAGAGTTCATCTATTTTCAAACTTCATCACACCATTAATTTTGACAAGGGAAGGAAAAAGCAAACAGAACCCCTATATCTCTGTCTGAAGCCTCAGATCTATGACTGTTACCATTTCTACAGCTATGCCAAAACAGCAATATTCATTGGTCAGGGGAAAGGGGGGCAAGGAATACACGCAGCTTCCTTCTTAGAGAGCTCGATTACCTTTGCATATTGCCTTGTGTTCCTGCCAAAAATAATGGAATTCTAACATTTGAGGGATCCACGTACACAAGAACTGTTACTCAGCGGGCCTCCAGACTTCTTAAAAACTGACTGAAGCCAGTATTTTGCTCAGCTGTTGCTCCTTTATGAGTTCTGCTGGAAATTCCATCTCCATGTTTTGAGGGAACAAGCTGGAATGACAGAGCCTGTTTGCTGAGCCCTTACAGGCAAGTTCATGATTAAGGGCATGAATCCAAGTTCCTCCAAGTAGTCCAATTACAGCGAAGCCGAAGGGCACAAAATAACGAAATAAAAGCCCTGGTTAAACATGCTTGCTAACCCTTCTGTTTGGAGATTGCAAGATATTCCTGCACTGAAACAGGCAAGAACACCAATTAAGTGTTTTACAGTGGTATCTGCAAGTCTTTTGTGCATGCATGAGCTGAAACAAGATCATTTTGTATACATACACCAAGTTTAGTTAAAAATGAACGCTACATTGTTAATCAACAATGATCATAATCTGACAACGTGCACTACTGTAAAGTGATCTAAAAGCTGCGTGCAGGTACAGTTCTCCAGGTGTTCCTAAATTAGTCACCTAAATCCATGTGGAATTAGGAATTGCCACAGCTACCCGAGTGTCCACACACTACAATCTACTGTAGAGACAGTTGTACTACAAACAAAACCCCAAACTCCATCTTCGTAAAATACCCAAGGAAATGGTCTACAATCACAATGTGTTATTATCATAAGTTACAGCAGAGTGATTGCATTTAACTACACAGACAAAAAAAAAGTTTACCTCTCAATAGTTTAAGGATACAAATCTAGCTTGAATCGGGAAGTCCCTTGTTTAACAAATTCACAATAGAAGAGCACAAGGGGAGGAAAAGTTAGAAAGACACACACGCACAGTCCCTGGGAGACGGAACATACCTCGTGATTCAAGGGCACCCACTGCTCCGTGAGGACAGACTGATCCCAGTCACACATGGCTAATGATGTACAGCTTGTCAGTCACTACCACACTTCAGCGAAAGTAAAACAGAAATCCAGCAAGCTTTAACAATAACCAGTTGCTTTTTTCTATAAAAGAAAAAACACAGCTTGTGGGAGCTGAGGAGAGAAGCACTGCCAAGGATGGATGTGACTTCTGAATTTCCTTCTCTGACACTCCTGCACTGCAAATTATCTTTCAATATTCTGCCAGAGATGCTCAGATATATGTAAACACTGCAATAACGCCTAGGAAAAGATAAGAACTGAGTCATTACTATAAATGAACTGGCATGCAATTAAATCAATAGATTATTTCAGTTAGATTGGTATGTTGGGTTAGAGGAGAACAACACTTAGGTTTGTTTTCATAGGAAGCCATGGCTCTGCATTCTTCCCTAATTACTACTTAGCCCTGTTCAGAATTCATCCCTATACTGAGGAATGTTGCCGTACACTTGGCAACCCATGTTCTTTTAGCCCTGTGCCAGTGCTGGACTATCAGACAAAACCTGCCCGGGCCAAAGAACTGCACGTGGATACCAATATGGTGAGCAGTAAAATGGCGTTTATTATATTGCGTGGCTTGCTTATATACCTATCCTACTTCGTCTACACCCCTTAAGCATGCATTATCCCTTCGTCACAGAGCAAGGGGAGAGCCCTACCGCGTCACATCCTGAGACCTCGCTGTCACCTACTGCAACAGAAGAAGTTTTCAGATTCTTGCATGCATTAAATGAAATGTGGATTCTTCTGCCACGTTTCTTTTTACAAATAAATAATAAAAAAAGAGAGAAACTCAACATAGAAGTTCATAGATAAGAGGTAAGAGTGGAAAAAAACAACCCTTAAAATGTCTTGAAGAAACACCATGGAGAAGCACATTGCTCTTAAAAAGCAGCGTGCTGGGAATGCTGTGACGTGCTCTTGTTTAGTTACCTGCCCTAAGCACACCATGATACATACCCTTCTAATTCACAGTAGGGTAAGTAATGTCTGAAGTCTTAAAACGACACCCAAAACTGACCAAAACTTCAGTGCCTTCAGTTCTCTCGTCAAAGCATTGCAGAAAGTGTAACTTCTTAGACACACCAGCATAAAACGAGTGCTTTATAACAAGAAAGTTAGCAATGTTCCATAAATATTATAGGAACTGGCAATGGCGTATCAATATAAGAAAACAACGTAAAAAATGCATGCTCCATTTGGAATTGTCTTGATGAAAACGCATTGTCTCTCTCTTGCTGCCTCAAGTTCTCCGAGCTCAGGCTCCTACCTCCTTGCCCAACACTGCTCCATTGCACCACAGGCTCAAACACAAAGCAATATCATCAGGAAGTGCATTGATGGAATAAGTCCACCTTAAAAAAGACCAGGAAAATGCTTAGCTATGCAAAAGAGGAACAACCATCCAAAAGGTTGTTTTCTGTCCTCCTTCAGAAATCCCCATCGAAAGACTGAAGGCATTGTGGCAGGATCATTGTATCAATATGTTCAAACCTAAACAGATCAAGCGACTCTGGAAATCCCCTGATTAATCCCATGAGCTCACCCTTCTATTTACAGGGCCATCCATCAGTTCTGCTGAGAGCCTGAGCTTCCTGCAAGGTCTGGTAGCAGCAACAAGCCAAGATCCCGATGCTACAGCAATACAGATGAACAGTTTTCCAAGTAATGGGGCTTACTCACATCTGCAAGCACTTTCAAGACCAGGGCTTAGCCAACAGCAACTCATTGACACAGTGCGTGCAGGGCTGCACATTCCAAACAACACAAGGAACTGCTGGATGATTTAACAAGAGTGCGAGTTACCTGTTGTCTGGCACCTGGAAGATGCCCTATCACCAGGTCAGCATCGTCAACTCACAACTCAAACCCCTCCAGTACTGCAATCTTACTGTATTGTATCACACAACAATACATGCGTGAACAGCCTAAGGGCTACAGGTTGAAAAGCACACAATGCAACTACCAGAGTCTGAGTGTCACAGTCACTTTTCCAAGTGGTAAAATGACCAATGCATGCATGCGTTCTGGTTTATACGTTTGATCATTTGTGTTAGTTCTTACAATGTTGAATGACAAAGTTAACAGCCTTAATGAGTTTCCATTTCTACTTACTGGCCATTACCAGAGTGGCTGCCATGCTCAGATTTCCACCAAAGGAAACTACATGTCTATTTCAGTAAAAAATTGAAGTAGGAGATTTTTCTCTCTACATCTTTTTCTGTAGGCCAACCTGAAGATTCCTGCCAAGAAAAATACAACTGCAGGCTGGTCTTTAAAGACTCCAATTCCAAGGGTCCCTCTGCCTGCAGCAGCTTCCAGTTCAGCAGCTGATCAGAATGTTCTTGCTTGGACAGCCCTGCCAGAGGTGCAAGGCCTGCAAGACTTTATCTTTGTGTATTCGTTCCAAGCAGTTTGAAAACTTTAAGTCTCTTCCAGAACTGGCGTCTCTTCTCTGTATCTTCCTTCTTCATAACTTAAAAAAAAAAACAAACCTCTTTGTTTTCTGGACATTTTAGTATGAAATTTGTCATGCTTTGTGGAGAGGTTGATGGAGAGCTGGGAGATTTTAAAACAAAAAACATGCAAACAGGAAACAGCATTTAACCCACCGCTAAGCTGACCCAGTACTGACTCCTCAGTAATGGAATATTGGCAAGGGGCACCTATTAATCAGCTCTCTTGCAACAGCAAGATGGCTCCAAAATTCAGTAACAGGAAGGGGAAGGAGCATGTGTTATGCCTAAAAGCAAAACAGCAAGTTTACTTTCGCCTGTAGTACAAAGGAGAAATCTGAATGAAATAAACTGCAGAGGTTCCAGCTATACACATCCTGCACAAATAAAATCGGGAGCAAACAGAAGGTGTATGTAATTCATCAGACATTAATGTATTTCATACCCTCTCCCCACAGCCATAAACCACTGAGAGCTGAGTGAAATTAGAAATTTGCTTTTCACAGTAGGAAACGTAAGGGTGCAGTGCAACTGATTTCACACAGGGACCTGAAGTCCTCCCATGCCCAGGGCAGGCAGAGAGGCTCAGAGCACTGTGCCAGCAGCACCCACCTGTCAAATGGGGTCGGATGAGGCTCAGAGCACCCTGCCTCAGAGCAACTGGACGAGGCTCAACCTCACTGCAACTTGTTCTCTGCTGGCATCACTAGGACCTGTAGCAAAGGTCCTAGCAGACAGGTTGGAAAGAAGGGAATCGTGGACCCACTTCCACAGTTCCTTCAGGTCAGTGGTACTATTTGAGTTCCTATCGATTTGCAGTGACTGCTTGCAGGACAGAAGTGGACAAGTTAAATCAACGCAACCCGGCTTTTCTTGCTCCCTACAAGGAGTAAAACCCACGATGTACACAACCACCTGTAGCTGAATGGGAACTACAGCCCCAGAGAGAGAAGGCAGCACGAACCACGACAGGTCTGGAGGAGCCTGAAGATGGTAACATTCCAGAGATCGCCGTTAAAGCCGCACTGCAACCTGCGTTCCAGCACGAAGAAGCCCTGCCTCATCGTTTCGCACGCAGTTTATCGGGAAGACGCTAGGAACCTAATCCTGATGCTCACAACACTGCACAACACCACACCAAAGGCGCCGGGAAGCAGCACGGCTCTCTCATCTCTTCCCTCCCAAAGAGAAGCAGCCATGTATTTCCCCAGAGAGCCCTTCCACCGTCTCACCAGAGGGCTCTCGCTGCCGAACCGACCTCCCACCCGCACCGACCGCACCGCGGCACGGAGCGCGGAGAGCCACGCCTTCACGCCCGGCACGAAGGCTCCCGCACCTCCCCGGAGCTGCCCGGCACCGCAACGGCGGATCCCGAGGGAGAGTGGGAACGGCCGCTGCTCTGGGGAACCCGTCCCGGGGCGCCTCGAGGAGCTGGTTCTTACCTCGGCCGTGGCTGCAGCTCGGCTCCGTGGGCGAACGCTCCGACTGAGCCCGGCCCCGCAGCCCTCGCCTCGCCCAGCGCCCGCCCCTTCCTTCACCTGCCGCCGCGGGCCGCCCCGAGGCGGGCCCGGCCGCGCTGCATCCTCCCCTCCCTCCTCTGGTGGGAACTGCCGGGACCGCACCGCCCTCCGTCGGCTACCGCCACTCACGCAGTGCTGTTTGGGTCGGAAGGACCTCACAGCCCGCCCAGTCCCACCCCTGCCGTGGGCTGGGTGTCCCCGCCACCTCAGGCTGCTCAGGCCCCATCCAACCCGGCCTCGAGCACCTCTGGGGTTGGGGCGCTCACAGCTCCCCGGGCAGCCTGAACGCTCTGCTTCTGCCGCCAGGGAGGCAGCGGCTGCGCTGCGTTGGACACAAATGCCCCAGTCCCGCAGGAGTCAAATGAGAGCAGCAGTCCTGCCAGGCGCCTGAATCAGCCAACAGCCCTGGGAGATACGAAGCACTCAGCTTTAACTCCATTTACCTTTGTTAATAAGAATGTAACCGAAAAACAGCACTTAATAAAGCAACGTCCCCATCTAAAACCTCGTTCTTTGCATAATTCTGCAGATTTCTATGAATAAAGTTTGGTTAGCTTTATTCAGCCAATATTTTAAGTTAGTTTTACAGCCTTTAACCTTTACAGTGGCATTAAAATGGTTTCTGTGGTCAGAAAACACAGCGGTGCGGTATTTCCCATGAAGGCTATTTCTCTTTGTCGTTCATAAAGTTTTGAAATACGAAGTAGCAAGAAGACTCAGTCTCTCTTCTGAAGAGAGCAAAGATGGTTCTCGGCCTGTGAAATAAAGCCCTGTGTTTTAAGTACAGCTGAGACTACTAAAAGCTGGTTTGGAAATGCAGTTTAGCATTGAGCCCCGATGGATTTATAGCTCAAGTGTTGTGCCGTAAACACCTTCCCTTGGCTTTGCAGGAGACTTTCAGAAAGGAAAAAACATTGTTTTTGAGTGCAAGGGAGTAATTGCACTGGCAGAGCCTAAGGAAAATGATGTTTCTTAACCTTTCCCACAGCAGAAATCCTGGCTGCAGCTGCACCAGCCTTACCCTGGCTGTAGAGTTCTGCTGCATGAAGACGGGTGGCTGTATCTGACTGTAGGCAGGTATAAAGTAAGCCCTGTAGGAAGATGGCAAGTGGCTTGTGTGCAGCACTGCTGCTGATTTCAGTTCTGTGTCAGTACACCCTGGCTTGGTTGGCGGAAATAACTGCAGCTATTCTTCCATATGACTAAATCCAGAGCTTTCAGTCTCCAGAGAAGACAGATTACTGCACTTGAAGGCACTAAGCTAAAGCAGGTGTGAGGAACCTTATTTTGTTGGTTGAATATGCTCAGTGATTTCATTTTATATGGTATGGCCTATGATTAAAATTAGAGTGTGTGTTATTACCAGGTAGCATGTCAACACATGGCCTGCAAAATATGTTGGAAGGGTTTATTTGATCCTCAGCAAGGAAAATAGTCCCCATCCCCAAGCTGACAGCTAAACTGACAAGCCTTTATACACACTGTGAGAAGGTATGAGGCCCTTCACCATCTCCCTTCTCAGCTGAATTTTCTTTTTGGACCAGAAAAGCTCTCTGTGTGATCTGAATTGCAGGCAGCATTCCAGCTGAGAGGACAGGAACACTCTATTATTCCTCCTGGGAAGGCTGTGCCTGATGCCTTTTAGAATCACAGCTGGGTAACACCAGGAAATGGTAATTATTTTATGAGCTCGCCCTTTCTCAGCTGTCTCAAACTGATGAACTCATTACTTACAGTTGGAGCCTTTGCTAGCTCACAACTGTGTGATTCTGTTAAAATTACCTTATTCTAATCATAGAAGCCACCCAGATATTCTGAATTGTAATACTCCGCTGCAGTGAGGAAACGGATCAACTCCATTTTGTTAGTGAACGTAAATAACATAACCTTAATCTAAAAAATCATGCTCTTATCAGAGAGAGTGGTCAGACTGGTCTGGCACAGCCTACTCTAGGGAAAAAAAAAAGTTCAGTTTTATCCCATTTACATCTACATCCTTAATTACTTCTTCTTCAAATCTGCATGTGAAATCAGACAGAAAGGACTATACCCGTGATGTGATTTCACCTCCATCCTTCTTAAATGCAGAATTTGCACATTCCTTATTCTGAAAAGCAACATATGATTTTCAGCTAGACTGGATTCCCCAGCATCGTGACCTGGCTTTCCTACTTGGAGGCTGTGAGCTGGGTTACCTGTTTGCATATGCAACACACCTAATGCTTTAAGTACGCTTAGATGTTTTTCAGTCTCTTGCTGTACCCCAGCATCACAACCAGTTTTGACTTTGCTTGCTGCTGTGGCTCCTAGTTGCTGTCCCAAGCTGGGAATGCAGACTGCAATCACGAGTCCGGCTCCAGAGACAGTATCACAAGAGGCCCTAATAGGGGCCTGTCAGGGGAAGTGCACAACACATAAATAATAACATTTGCTCTGAGATGTACAAGGATTCTGATTGCTCTGCCCTAGAGGCAAGCCTCAAAATGACAACATACTTAGTGTGAAGAGGGTACTTACCTTTATTAGTTAGAAGTATCTGAGAAACATGAAAAATGTTTAAATTCCAAAGACAAAGAGAACAAAAAAAGAGCACATTTTCTTTAACAGTATTCTCTGTTGTGTTTATGGGACTCTTACCAAGCCTTTGATAAAAAATAAAGCCTCTGGCATTTGTTTTGTTTTGTTTTGTTCCGTTTTTTTCTTTTCCTTCTAATGCTGACAAATACTGTAATTAAGTTAAGCTACATAATCTACTCCAGATCCCAACTGTGTCCCTGCTGAGACAGAATAACTCCTAATGCATGGAGGAAGTACGCCAGAAAAAGCAGGGTCTGTGAAGGCAGTTTGCCCATTTCTGCCATGATCTCCTGCTGAAGCTTTAAGGAAATAATCTAATACTTCTGCAACATATTTGGCTGACAGCTACTATGTCCCTCCTTCTCCTCAGTATAACAGTATAACTGATGCACAGGATGAAAGCGATCTGTCTGAGGTCGTTCCTATTGCTGCCAACATTTGCTGCGCTGCATTTGCAATCAAATTATTTTATTCCTCTCTTCGGAAAACAGCACTACCTCCTGACTGTCTTTCAGTGTGTTTTGTGCTGAAGCAGCTATAATTTGGGCTTGGCGTGGGAAAGGCAAGGATGTCCATTTGACAAACATGTTTTGCAGTTGCACAAAATATCAGGGAAGAAAATGAAGTGTTTGAGAAACATGGGTTTATAACAGTTCTGAGAAAGAAATCTGTCACATACCTGACCTCCGGAGGAAACAGCAATACTGGATGCAGAAGTTTTCAGCCTGGATGATCATACTTATTAAGGGAGGATGAGGCCATTACTGAGACCAGAAAAAGGCATTTTCCCAAAATTGCCTCTTCTCATTAGCAGAAACTATGAACTTCTCCCACGTGACATCATCTGCTAATCTATCATCAGATAAGATAGATGAAAACCACTGGTTTCCATCCTGTGTTCCAAAGGAATATTTCTTACAATCCAAAATCTGTTAATTGGTTTCACTTTGAGCACGTAAGTAAAAAATCACAATAAATACCAAACGTACAGTGACAGTGAAATTTGTCTTTAGATAAGCACTGTTGGTTTTTTTTCCCATTCAAAACTGAAAAAATGAAATCTAACTGTAGCTGCAGAGGCAGAGAATCCCAAACCTCTGCATGTGATTTGAGTGCACCACGCTGTGACATCCTCCCACTCTTTCCAGTCTCTTACTGAAAACTGCAGAGTAACGGAAACCATCAGAGCAATTCCAGTCTGCTGGCGGTGAGTAACATTATTTTCATGTTGTCAAAGCAAAATAACTCACATGGTCGTGAAGTTTCCAGCAGGAAGGTACTACTCATATAACTACAGCCTTCTCTGAAGGTTCATACCCAGAAGAGCGAAGGGCAAGGCATTAAACCCAGCGTAGGAATGCATAAAACCTTTCAGAGCTGTTCACATCCAGACATGCTTGTAATGGCATGAACACCAAAAAACCTAGAGGCTATGGGTTTCAATATCATGTAGGAGGGTTTAGGTATGCAGTCATCATTAGAAGAAAAGGAAAGCAGTGTCTCTCAGAAATAGGGCTAATTTTAGTCATAATTAACACGGGAGCAGCCTAAGGTTGGTGGCTGCAGAAGCCTCAAAATCTTAAAATCTTTCTAGAGTGAGGAAATGTGGAATTCTTGCCTCTGTCTGGAGGAGACAACTGAAGTTGCTGGTGTAGGTGGAAACCAGTGCAGCTTCCAGCTTTCCTCTGTAACAACAAGACACTGAGTGTTCCTTATGCTGACATCCTTATGCTCCTTCTCAAATCTTCCTTCATATGTGGGCTATGTTTGCTCTGTTCTTCCATAGTTATCTTTAAATCTTTGTTAGACTGCATGAAGACTCTCACATCTGCTGCTTCAAGCTTCTTTCTGGCAATACTCCTCCCTCTAATCGTCCTTTGGGTTTTTTTTTTGCTTATCTGTCCTGCAATGATCATGAATCTATTACAGCATCCCTAAAAATACTGACACATATCCGAATGAAGATAACACTAATGTTAAATAAAAAAAGAAAGAAAAAATCCCCACGCTTAAAAGCACTAATAAAATAGGCCAGAATTATTGCTGAAGAGCAGCTTGCAAAAATTATAAAAAACAAAAGTAAATCCTTTTCCAAATGCATGCAGAGCTGGAAGGATAGAGAGAATCAGCAGAGTCAGTGTGTGATTAAAGGGCACTCGGAGAAGATAAAAGCATAGCAGAGCATTACAGAAAAGCTGAATAAATGCCTTATTTCTCTGAAAGAGTTAGGAAAATTTCCATGCAAGACCCTGTCTTCATTGGGAGAGCTGTTAGAGAACCTGTGATAAACTGAAGGATCAGTAGAAAAGGCTACAGGTTAAATGAACAAGATGAACAGGCAATCACTAGAACTGGACTGTATTCTGCCAAGAGTTCTAAGAGAATATAGCTCCAACTATGGTGTATGACCTCTTGCTTAAAGCCAGCATTTTATCTGGGAAATGAAAAGTAATAAATCATAGAATCACAGAATGGCCTGGGTTGAAAAGGACCACAATGATCATCCAGTTTCAGCCTCCCTGCTATGTGCAGGGTTGCCAACCACCAGTCCAGGCTGCCCAGAGCCACATCCAGCCTGGCCTTGAATGCCTCCAGGGATGGGGCATCCACAACCTCCTTGGGCAACCTGTTCCAGTGTGTCACCACCCTCTGTGTGAAAAACTTCCTCCTAATATCTAACCTAAACTTCCCCTGTCTCAGTTTAAGACCATTCCCCCTTGTCCTACCACTATCCACTCTCGTAAATGCGATGACAATTTTTTTTTTTTTTATGGTTCCAAAGTAGAGTCAGGGATCCACAGGCTGGTGGACATGACATCTGACCTGGGGTAAGTTAATAAAAACCATACCAAAGCAATTAGAAGGAGCAATAAAAACAATGTGTTAAGAGAGAGTCAGGGCAGCTTTTAAAATGAGAAATTATGCCTCACTAGTGAATCTGTCGGTGTTCCCCAAAGGAGTCATTAAGTATGTGAAAGGGAAGGTCTGGGTGATACGTGCTATTAGTATTCCTAAAGCACCCTCAGTGCGCTTAGTCATCAAAAACTTTTCAGGAAGTTGAGCACCAGTGGCAAAAAAAAAAAGGTCAAAAGATAGGAAAAAGAAGGTGGGAGTTAAACACAGAGTTTTCACTGTGGAAGGATGTTTTACTTCCTTGGGAACTGGCATGGAAACAAGGCATTTCAATATAGCCATAATTGATACGATAAAAGTACTGTAATGCAAAGCTTATTATGAGAAGGGAGGCAATGAAATAAAGTGTGCTGATATCAAGTTGTTTAGGGTAGTAAAGACAAGTGCTGACTGTGAGGGAGAACCTAACAGTACTGAGCAACAGAGCAAGGTTAAACTCCATGTAAATAATTGTAAAAATCTTCCTAACTTAGTATACAAAATGGTTGGCCTTGTCTGATTGCTACCACTAAGGAATAAACTCTTGGGCTGTGATGGTTCCAAAAAGCTGGTGGGTCAGCGCTTAGCCAGAGCCAAGCTGCAAACAGAACATCAGCACTTGCTAGCAGGAGCACCAAGAACAAAGCAGAAAAGAGCATTATAGCATATATCCAGCAAGCCTCACATCTTGGAAGTTATGTGCAGTGCTAGTTTCTCTAATGCCAAAGGGATAGAGACAGGCATTACAAATGTGATGGTTGAATGATTAGGCTCCTGGCATTGGGGTGCTGGAAAAGCTAGGATCTCACTTAAGTTTCAAGTGAGCCTGGGCAAACCTGCAACAGCGCAACCCTTTGCTGGTTGTTAGAAAGAGACACCACTTATCCCTCCAGAAAGATCACTTCTTTCTAGGTGTTGTAGAAAAAAACACTGGGCTCAATGAACCTTTCCTATGATGAGTGCAGTTGTCTTGCTTTACCATCACTGTTTTCCAAATACTTCATATATATCATATCCATTATTGTGGAAGTGTCTCCTCATCTCTTATTTCTGCAGCCACCTGATAAAGTGTACCATCAGGTTTGGGTGGTTCTTAACACCTGAGCCATACACATTTTATCAGGCTCAATCCATTGCCTGCTCTGCTCAGCATGAATTTTGCTGGGACTTTCTATATGACCTGGATGAAGAGAGTACTAACACTGCAGAAATAGCATCTCTGATTTGTTTGTTGGGTTGGTTTTTTTTTTGGCAGGAGTCATTTTAGCATCCCATGTCTGAAATTTGCAATGGCTGTGCACTGGGCATTGTAACTGAATTATTGTGATATAGCAGTGCTATTGGGATGAAAACATTCTCTGTTCAGAAATATGAACATGTAGAAAATTGCCTCGCCCTGCAGAAGGGTGATGGAGAGGACAATTGGTGTCTCAAAAGGGCACAGACAATGGAAGGAGAGCTAAAAGCTCCTTAGAAACCAAACCTAACAACCAGAAGACCCAAAACAGTCTTGTGATTGTGATTGCTGAAGACATCTGTCCAACAACTGTGCCAAGAATTCCACTAATACGCAAAAACCACAGCCAGAAATGAACAAAGGACTGTTGTCTCCTTGGGGAAGCTGTCTGGTGCTGTGCAGTTGCTCTGAAGAGCACATACTCTGTGACAGACATAATACAGATGACTACAAACCCCTATACCCTACTTTAGACTCAAGAATGTATTTGAAATGCAGTGTTTTCAGTGCAAGTTTGCACATCAAACTGTGACAGCCCTAATGAAATCATGTGAGTCTTGAACTGGGAATAAAGAAACAAAAGACACATGAGCTGGCATTTTCTGTGACTCGTCACTTGAAGACAGTGTCACCACCCACAAATGAACATAACGTACAATAGACAAAATTATTTGAACAACAACTGCAGTGCATGCCCCACATAATCTTAAGGCAGAGACAGACATGATATAGGATGGATCACTAGAAGTGAGCACAAGAGATGCTGTAGAGTTATAGGATACAGCTGACGTAAGGACTATGGGCTGTGAAGCTTCACTATACGGAGTCAAAACATAGGAGGCACAAGCAGCGGTCTGCTCTTTGATTGGCCAGCTCTACTGTAATATTGCTTTGTGTATCAATGACATAATAATGCTCAACAGAAGTTGTAGTCACAAAACATAGTTACTGGAACAACAAAGTCTATAGGAAAAGAGTTTTACAAAACATTTTGGCTACAGAACCTTTGGTAAAACAAGGTAACAGCACGTGGTGCAGAATATGATTGTCCTTGCCTGCAAATACCAAAAATCTGAAGGGCCTGAGCTGTTCTCATCTCAAACTGAGCACAATCAGTGCTCATTTTGTTTCCCCACAGATTTTTTTATTACCAGTATTTCTACTTCTGGTACAATGATAAGGAAACTCGCTTGTTTTTTTCCAAGCAAATCCAATCACATATTTTCAGTATGATGTGAATTTTCCTTCATCTTTACATCAACAAGTGTTATGAAGCTTGTTTTCTTACTGTTTGAAAAGCAACTTCACACAAAGACCTTCACACAAAAGAGACAATACATCCGAGTAATTCACTAATTCCCAAACATTCACTCATGTTTCTCATCCTCACTCAAAGCTAAATCTTCTTCCATGCATGCACCAGGGCAGAGTTTTCTGGGGACATACTGAATCACTGAGAAAAAGGAGGCATTTTTCCTCAGTTTCAGCTCACATAAAGCTCACTGATGCCAGAAAACATTTCCAGTGACTTTTCCTCCAGGGAAGTGGAGAAAACTTGACCAGATCTGTTGTGTCTGTGGAAGCAGAAGATTCAGTCTCTGATATGAACAGAATGGTGCCTGAACAAGTCTTTGTGGTATCTTTTGTTGCTTAACATCACTTTACATCAGGAAGAAGGGACAGCAAAACTGAGATGGCAGAAGCTGTTATTTGTGTTACAAGAGCAAATCATAGTGTTCCAACTCCTGGCTTACACAATATTAATGTGCCTTCTTCACTTCAGGCCCTGAATGTACAGTGCTAGATGTGTTGATATTCTCCCCTCCCCATCCTCTCTGCTGCTGATGTATTACTGGACAAAACTTGAGGTTGTGGTGGCACAAAGGGCAGAAAACTGCTGGTAAATCTGCTTCTACAGAACACCTGATCCTTCGGCACGTCTGCATAGTTGAAGAGTAAACCACCCGAATTAGTCCCTACACCAGCTGCATTTTGATGTACAGTTTAGAAATGTTAGCTTTTGAGCCAAACTAAGTACAATGTTAGCCTTGGAAATAACAATTATTCTAACCAGTGGGTGAGATTCAGCTCCAGATTAAGATTCCCAAATTCAAATGTCTAATATTGCTGAACTAGCTGAGTGATTTACCTTTGCAGCCAGTGGAGTTGTAGGGCTTGATTACAGCTTCACATGGCCCACAATCGAGTGGCTAATATCATCCGAGGTGCCCCACAATATCTGCAGTGCTGCTCCAGGAGAGGAGCCGTGACATGGGGTCTGCATCCCAGCAGCAGCCAGAGGCCAGCTGAGAAGCCCAATGTACCTCCCTAGCTGCACTGCACCTCTGTTGAAGTGACAGTGTTCCATCCCTGGCCAGCATTCCCAAATTGCTACTCAGCTTGTCCAAATGCACCACCCATGCTTAATCAAATGACTAGAGAGCATTCACTTGAAGTTCCACTGGTTATGAAGGAAGCCTTGTTTGCAAATGAGATACTTGCACTTAGCTACCTAAATTTAGGTGCATTAATCTGACTCCCACTCAGGGGATTTAATTCAGTTAAGTTTGCATTTTATGCCACTCGAGATGCCTTAAGGTATCCTGGACTTTCACTCAGAGCTGCCAGATACGATGCAGGAACCACCCCTGGGCATGACAGAGTGGAGCACCTCAAATGTGTTCATCTTAGAGCAATTCAGAGAAGTTTCATATATCTGTGTGCTCTTTTTTCTTTCCTCCCTGCTATGAATCAATTTAGTCAATACAGGAAGACTTCCTCAAGCCCAGGAGATCTGGTACTGTCCTGAAGATAGGATGTGCTAGCCATTTCCTCTTGTGGTTGGGCTGTTTTACTTCCTGTGGCCTGTGAAAAAGGCCCCTCTACTGCATCCTCCACAGTTGTCGGAGAGACTGAGATGAATGTCACGTTCTCAGGGTCTGGCAGGCTCATGCAAACCTATACCCTGACCTCAAAGCTTTCTGGAGCATAATGGGCTACGCGGCCTCCTCACTGCAGACATCTTCAGCTCGTCACGGGATCGGTGAGCACACCCAGCTGCACCATGGGCAGCTCACTCACACGCATCTGTAACATATTAAATTCTGTGAACTTGAACAGAAATGTTTTCCCTACAGCCAAAGTCATACACACAGATTTGGATAGTTTCAGCAATTACCAAGCCCTCATGTCTTCTATGGCACAAGTGACTCAGACCATGCTGTAAAGTATAGATAACTGTTAAGAGATGAAATTGAGAGTAAAGTTAAGATAGAAAAATGGAAGAAAATAAACATTAGCTATGGTAGAAGGCCCGTTAGTCAAAGGAAATGAAAAAGCTCTTAATAACACTTCAGAAAATGCAGAAGTACTTGAGAGTTTTAGTTTATATTTGGAGGAAGGGATATGATATACCCACATCACATGAAGATGATGAATTAGCAAATAAGTCAGATGGTAAAATGCATCTGTTTGGATAAATATTGTAACATCTCATTATTAGTATCCAGGAAAAAGAGCAGGCTATGGAGTAACTTTGGTCTATTGACATTTCATTTTGGCATAAAGAATATCAAATGCAGCTAGAGTGAAATTTAAAAAAAAACAACTGGAAGTCTGACAGTTGTGCCAAAATTAAAACCAGTTAACACCTGGGGGGAAAGGGGGACACGACAGTGCAGCAGATTTGTTTGTGCATCTCAGACAAAACTGTGGAAAAACAAATAAAGGATTAAATGGAAACATAAGTATTCAACATCCACCAGTATGATTTGTGGGGGGAAAAAAAACTTCACACAAAAAAATGGTTGTCTTCAACAAACCAGATTTCTCCTTGAAATGTTAAATTTAATTGATAAAAGCAATGGATATATTTAAGTAAAATAATTTGTGAGATGGTTGAACCGATACACCACGACATCCTGACCCAAGTGTGGCACTATCAAATAGAAGTAGCCCAAACAGCGTGTGGATTTAGAGCCAGCTGAAAGATTCCAAGATGTCTACATGGGATTCTGCATCCAATGGTTTGTTTCTGGCAGAGCTTTATGCTGGACTAACACGACTGAATGTTTCCATGATTGATACGGAAACTAAGGGAAAATAACCATGAGTACTGTCTGCAGATGACACAAAGATGGTGTCCTGAATAAAGCTGAACCCAAGAAGTTTACCTGGGCTGTAAGGAGCACTAGTACACATACAGAGTAGTTCATGCAGTAGTCACAGCACACTGTCTAGGAAAGCATACTGTCCTGCTGATATCAGCAGATAAAGACTGGTTGCCTTTCTGGTAAGCACGCCTAAGGCAAACAGAAAATCTGTTTCACTCGTCACTAGCACCAATTATCACATAAACAAATCTAATCAGTGCTTATCCACTCCTCTGGATGAGTGCTGACATTAACATGAACATTTGCACAGAATTCCACCTTTGACTGAAAACTCAGAGCAACTTCCCTAGAACACGTTTTCTTATCTGCCTTCCAATATTTGTTATGTTCGTGTGGCACCTGAGGACCGGAGGCATTTCTCTGATGATATATTTGTCTAAATCTAATTTTATCATCATCTCTCAGACAATTTGGTACCAATTCCTAGAGATTTCTCTACACCAGGATTAGATGTCATGGAAGCAAGGCTTTGAGACCAGTACATCATTTTTAGTGCCATATCTGACTCAAATGCTTCCATCTGCTTAACAGTCTGCTAGTCAATGCAGTCACTTCTGACAACTTTGGCAGATAAACGGCCGAAAGACCACAGTCTATGTTTCCTGCAGAGGCATTCATTCTGCCCTGATGGCAGATGGACAGCTGCTGCACCTCCTATAGAGGACTGTGGTACAGATTCAGCTGTTCCACCTCCTCCTGTAGCCTCCAGGTTCACCAGTGCTCTTCATGGAGCAAAATCGGGTGTACTTACCAGAATCATAGAATCATAGTTGATTATTTCCACCAGACTTTCTTATGCATTTTCACTCCAGGGCTCTGTTTTTAAACTGTATTTTATGTTTTTAAAGGATAGCTAAATGTCAAAAGAAGAAATACTCATAACTACTCATCCTTGCTCAAGCCATATGTGATTGATTACAGCTTTGATGAACAGCTCTTTATTTTCTTCTCTCTACATTTTGTGTCCATATGAAGATAATTTGCTTGGAAATACCTTTCTTACTTCTTAGTCTGCTTTGTACACTATTCTATTTATTTCATCTGTTTTTCACTGAAATCTATGTTTGTCATCACTGACAGCTATAGTAGAAATCATACATAAAAAAAATTTATGTTGGTATTGCAAAATATAAGACATCTCACAGCAGCATTACAGAATTTTCTTATTAAAAATAATTTAAAAAACATAAGACCTGAATTACCTAGGCTAAGAAATACAAACTCTACTGGTAGATACTATGGGGAAAATTATGTCTTTCTCACTGATAGATTCCACATGGGAGGTCTCCAGCACAATATGAAGTTATGAATTAGCAGTGGCTTATGTGAGAAGTAAGGTTCCTACAAAGTCATTTGCTTTGCAGCACTGAGAATATATTTACACAGTACAATGTGCTACTGAGTAGAAATATCAGAGCTGGCTCTGAATGAACTGGCTCAGAAAGCAGCAGTGGAGTGACTGCTTAAGTATTGCTTTCCATCTAGGCTAATTAGTACAGCTAATAGACAGGCTAAATTAGCCAGTACTGAGCTCTATGACTCTTCTCATACTGCTTTATTACATCAACTTGTTCACCGAGAGCCAGTGCTGATATTGCTAATTAAAGATCTGCTGTGCCATAATGGCATGCATTCACTGCCACAAATCAAGTCTTTATAAGGTATACTGTGTGTGTGTATAGATATATATATAAAGATAACCCTCTTATTGGAGGAAGGATAGTATGGAGGCTTGGGCTCCTGCTCCGGGAGGGTGGCACAGCACACATGCAATGCCATACGATGCAATATATGGAGAATCCCAATGGCAGAAACTGCAGTTCTGGCATCCCCCATGTCTTTCTCTCTCATGAGCACCTACTCATCAGGGGTCTGTGCCATCCCAGACACAAAAGAAAAATCTGAACACGGATTTCCCATAGTGTCACTACAAACATTACCACCACTAATACCAGTAAAGAAAACACTGGAAAGAAAGCTTGCAGATGTTTGGTTTCAGAGCAGACTCTGGATTTATATCCTATATGGAATAAGAAATGTCTCAATAGCCCTGAGTGTGGTGTCAAGTCCGGATGTGTTTCAGGACACAGGTCCGTTAGCTAACATAAGCATTTCACACATTCACAGGGTTGTGAACTTACTCGTTTCCTCCTACTCACTATGAGAGAGGGACTGAGTCTGCCAACGAGCAGTGTTCTCTACAACCTGGCATTTGGCAACTGTTTGTGTCAGACTACTCTTAGCAAATCTGTCCTGAGATTTCCAGACTTGCAATACTGCACAGTCCCTCAAAGCTGGAAACTGCTTCACAGGGACATATGGGGATCAGGTGAAATTCCTCTTTTTTTTGCCATGTGTCAGAGAGCTTCCTCACTGCCACTAGCTCCTGACGTTTCTGCTGACCTCCACAGCAGCCTGTGCAGTTCCTGAGGACAATATTCTCTTACCTTATGGGTACTTCAGAGCAGTGTAATGGAAGCTGAAAACTTGCTTGGGGTGTTCCAGTGTTAAGGATCACCACGTCTTTAAAATAAAATTTAACAATAGTCTGGTACCTGAAATCAACCTTATCTTCAAAGAGAGATATCATAAAAGGAAGTAAAAAAAGTATGCACATAATACATTCAAGCCAGACAAAAAAAAAAAAAGCGTATAAAACATTTGTGAGGAAATGAAAAAATGCTTAATCAACACTAAAAATCTCTTCCTGTATCCACTCTGTTGGTGGGTCTTGACCTGCATGGTCAGGAGCTCTGCTGCCCTTCATGTTTCACATGCCTCACAGACAACCACAAAAGATGGTATCTGTTACAGTCAGTCTCTTCCCCAGGCTCTTACAGGAATTCCCTTCACATGCAATATGTCTCTGCAAAAGTTCTGCACTTCTAATCCATTCTGAAGCATATTTTTTTTACGAGCCTGTGAACAGCACTACTCTAGAGGTGCAAGAGTGACTCGAGCACAGAGGTGCCATTCCTGCCAGCAGCTGTGCCTCAGTGGGACGTCACGCTTCCCATCTGGTGGCAGGAGGAACAGGCTGGGAGCGGAAGCAGCACTAGCAACACTTCTTTCAGCAACATCTGAAGACTTCCCTCTTGTATTTCTTGCCCAGCACTACTCACCACAACCTCCACACGTAATTCTGTACTTGTACTTGCCTAAGGTTTACAAAATTACTGGTATCCACTGAAACTTACATTTTATGCCTACTTGTCAATTGAGAAACTCACTCAGTACAAAGGTATATATGGAATTGAACTACATGTTAATTATAGGCTTTTTCAATGAGATCAGACTGTATGGTAATGCTTAGAGAAAAGTGATCAACCAAATCTATCTTTGAGGTATTTTTGTAAGAACCCTCTGTATGCAGCATCTCTGGTTTTACCCACAAGATAAGCTCACAGATAAGGCACAGTGAGATATTTTTAACAAGAAAAAGTAGTTCAGCCCTTGGAGCTTTTGAAAGCTTTCCGTATGTTGAAAACATCACAAAATATGATGCATTTTGATACCCTCTTTGAGGCCAGAAGATTTCCTCACCTCTGAAGCATGAAGTTGTAAATCCGTGTTTTCTAATAAGATTGGAGATAATACAGCTGCTTTGCTGAGAAATAAATGCATGTGCTGTGCATGAAAGCAGCTTTCTTGCTAGAAACTAAGAAATATTTCTACCCCTACCTTTGACACCCACGGTAGCTGTCAGTGCAATGGGCAGCAGCCTGGCCTGCAGTGACACCAGCTGAGACCTCCTTCAGACCTCCAAGTGGGTTGTGGCCACCTCAAAGCTCACAGGAACTGTAATATCCAAATCAAGTCTGCCTGGAAATGAAAAGACAGAAAATATGAGTAAAAGCATGAAGAAGAGTGGGAGAGAACCACTCAGAACTAAATGTTGGTGAGTGGGCGTGACTAATGCACTGTAACTCTAAACGTCACATCACTCACAGGATGAAGGAGTCTCACACTGACCTCACAGGCTGGGTGTTCAAAGAAACCAGATTTAATGTGTGGCAGCATTTGCTGAAATGACCAGAATTATTTACAACCACAAGACGTTGGAAATGTACTCAGTCCATTGCCAAACTATACAGAAGAACAAGACATGGACTAGTTGAGAAGTGCTTCCAGCAGAGCTCTGCTGGCAGAAGGCTTCAGTGTGCAGAGTCAATCTATGCCTTTCTGCATAGGCACCACTATCAACAGGAACACAATCGTAAAATAAAAAAAAAAATCACACCACCACATGATGTTGTAGTGAAAAGCCTAACTAGAGACATAACTCATAAAATTACTTGGAGTTAACAAACAGTTCCACAATCATGGCCTTGGTACGAGCCCAGCCTTCAGTCTTTGGAAAGCTGAAACACTACCTTGCTTCTGAGGAAAACTGAAATTCAAGCTGTACGGTTTTGTATCACGATGGAGATAGAAAGGCCAAACAAAACAAAAATCAGAGCAGTTCTTGAGAGACAGAAGAATCTAAACTATATCCTTCCTTTATTAATTCAAGTTTATTTTACCCCTCCTTCCTCCAGTTTTATCTTTTGCTATACAAGAAAGCTTGTGCCCAGAGACTCAGACCAGCACTTTCTAGTCTTACTTGTAGATTCCATCGTTCCATTGTTTCAGTTGATATCTGGAAATGATGGTGGAGTAAGCAACAACGAGAGCAGAGAGGGTTGGGCACCTCCTTGATGTTCCTGCAAGAGCTCTCCGGGTAAGGGCAGCGGTGTCCTTACAGGGAATGAATGCAGAGCGTAGAACAGACTAGAATTTCACTCCTTAACCTACCATGTACAAATTTTCTTTCAAAAATAGTCCTTGTTGCATACAAATCCATGCCATGTTTGACCACATTTTTAAATAGGCAATTAAGTGAAATGAAGCACTAGGTTCTCTTAGGGCACCTTGGCTGAAGCAACCAAAAAACACTTTAAAAAATAAGAAGTGTAGGTGTGCGGTATGTAAGCTTTACTAATATGTTCCATTCAATTGTTACTATGAGACAGAAGATGATCAACATCTAAAACAATTCTCATTTGTTTCCCGTATTTTTCTCCATTCTCAAAAGTGACTCAATCAAACTTTTCAGCCCACGCATCCACTCTAAATTAAAAAAAAGCAAAAGCTCAGATTTGACCCATTGGTCTCACATTTGTTATTTGTGGTAACACTTCTTTTATTATTTTTGGGCTGCGGCTTTTCGATGAGTCTAAAAATAGCGGCCACCCCCAGAGCACCATTTGCGTAGGAGGGATGTTTTGTACACAAAACTACTCGCGTTCCTTCCTTCTCTCAGCCACTTCGCCTACACCTCTCCTCTGCAGAGACAGCTTTTGGTGAAGATCAGTGAGACGTACAAAGCAGAAGCCCAGTTCTTGGTTAGCAGTGTTAGCATCAGGAAGCTCAGTCAAGCGTGCAAGCTTTTGACTGCTTGTTTCATGTTGAAAACAACAGGATGGCATTTTACCGCAGTTAGGCCCGGCCCTGGAAAGAAGTACGTGGAAATAAGTATGCGAGCGAACCGTTTATTCATTTCAACAATATAATAAAAATCAAAGGAATTGTACGTAGAGTTACATGAGAATGTCTTGACTAGTTCAGATGAATTTTCCACTCAATTCTCTACCGCTACTCAGTGTTAAATACTTGAGGAAGGTGTAACAAACCATCAGATGGAAAATTAAAAAATAACCAGGATTTCCATTGTTAGATCATCCTTAAGTGCCCTGAAGTATTTGTATGTCATTGAAAACAAAACAAAACAAAAAAACCCTATCCTGTCTATCACTGCGTTTGTTTTTAGCATTTTGGATTCTGGGCACTGACTCCTGCTGCACTTTTGGCCTTGGTGAAATCCTAAGGCAAGTACAAGAGTGTGAACTTCAGAGCACATCATTGGGATGATTTCGCATCACACCTGCTCTGTGGTATTTGGCCATGCCCAGCATGCCCGTGGCTAATCATTTCCATTGCCCAACTTATAACTCTCTTTATATCTTGTATTCTTCAGAGATTGGTGAAACTACAAAGAGCACCCTGGTTGAAGCCATTCCTTGGACTGGGACACTGTATTTTCCAGCTTTTATACGCCCAGGGGTTTAGGTAACCTTTCTGGCTGGTGCTCCCTACTGAGGCAGCATTTTTCAATGTCAAAGCAAGGTTACCTCTGGTGGCAATTAGTAAGCGATGACAAGTTATCAGAACTAATGGGAAAAAGTAATAGGTTAAGTTACTCCTTCCTCTGTGAAAACGTGACCATTCCTTGGATCACTGACCAGTTATCTTGATTAGCTGGGTTCCTCTGCAGTTCTCCTCAGCAACGTGAATCCCATTTAATCAAAATTATATGCTTGGGCTGTTTTATCCGATCTTTCTTTCCCCAAACTGCCAAAAAGTAAGAAAACTGAAGATCCCAATCGATCACCGTGAGCTGTGCTCACAGAGGAAGACACCAGCAGGGCCTGTTGTATGCTTCTTCATGATCTTCCAGCATATCTACAAGGCAGGAATACTCTGCTGTGCCCTGCATCCATGGAAGAAGCATCTCCTATTGGCAAGCGGCATCAATCAAGCACCTCAAGAGAATCTCCTTGAACAGAGAATCCCATAATAGATTTTCTGATCCACCAGAGTTCAAGTAAGTGATTTCTGCACTGGTTTGTACTTCTTTGGTTGTGCTTCTAGTCTGACACCACTCACCAGTAGTAGGGAAGAAGTTGTTCTTTTTCCAAGCATCTTGGTTGTCTTTGAAATATGATTCAGGGGAAGCTCACAGTAGGATAATAAGGACTGAGATCTTGAGAGAACCTAAAGTTTCCCTATCATGTTGAGAGTATTTTCTTCCCTTTATTCTCCCTCTCTCAAAAATAATGAAAATCTCTACAACTGTTTTTCATTTTATCGAAGGACAAAGGACTCACATAATTTTTAACCTCCTCCTGTTATCTGTAGTATTCTGCATATCATTCTTTGACCTCAAGAAAAGTGAATTGCTGTGAATGGCACGTGAAAGAATGAAAGTTGGTTTTCCACTACCTGTTTCAGCCTTGTTGATAGCTGATATGGGTTACTTGAGGGAATAAAACTGTCACATCTCACTTCTGGGAACAAAGTGCAATTTTTGCAATTCCTCATTTTTCAATAAAAAATCTTATTTTCAGCTCAGAGTAAGTGCTATTTTGAAAAGCAGCATCTGAGCCGTGTCTCGAAATGTTCCTGTGTGTCAAACAAAAATAAACAGTTGTCTTGCACATTGAACTTCTGCTGGCAGTGGAAATAGGACCCACATTGTTTCTCAAGCTGCTAGTTTTGACTTTTCCTAACATAAAGGCCCAGCTGGAGTTTCACCAGCTGCAGTCACTGTGCGCAGGCCACAAAGGAAGCCTCCTGCTGTCTGCATGTTCTGGGTGATGGCTCAGCCTCATACATCCACTGCGCCCTGAACTTGGCCACTCTGTGTCCTTGTACTCCCTGATGTTCAGGAGCAGCTTGCTTAGTTCCTCAGGAAGAGCAATGTAACAATATAAATACACTGATTTAATGCTTTCAAGCAGCATTATTGATTGTAACTGCTGCAAATGAATAAAATCTTCTACAACTATATGGCTGACTTGTGCTTCTTGGTTTAAGACCATTAACTTTAACACATTGAACCCTTCCAGCTTCATCAAAATCAGAGCCCCCAGCTTTGCTTCCCCGTGCCCCAACCCATCACCCAAACCTTAAATCCAGCTCTCTTCTCACAGCTTGCTACCTCAACCACTCCCAGACCCAGCCCTGGTTCAGGCTGTCAGATTGGGTGGCAAATTTAGTTCCAGGACATGCTTTAGCCCCATCTCAATTCATATCCATCCTTGTGATCCAAAATCCAAACTTAGTCTCTAAATTCAATGTCACACTTCTTGCAAGCCCTGGATTCCAATGTTAAGTAGGGCTGACATAACAGACTTTGAATGGTGTCCAAAAGGAGTTGATTGATAGGCTGGATTATGATTGGTGTTAAAATTACAGCTGTGGGCCTGGACTTCAAAGACCAAGGACTTCAGCTCACAGCAGTCTGCAGCAGAAGTCTGACCAGCAGCAACCTGGGACATTAATTTCATACTGGCATGGGTGATTAGATTCTAATAAGCTGAAGACTGTAACCTCTGGAGTACCTTCCCTTCCTAAATCAGGCTACAAGCCCAGAGGGCATGAGCATATACGTCTCAGGCCGTGAACACCATAGGACTCCTGTGGTATTCAGTTTACACTCATAAAAACAAACTTTATGGTGCGACAACATAGGAATAAATTCTAGGTAATTCAGTTTCTCTTTTCTTTTTAATAATTATGATATTGCTTTTTAAATGACTTAGAAAAATACAAAGATTATGAGAGCTGAGAAACTTCAATGAATTTAATGAATTAAGTTTCACTCGGTGTACACATGCAAATTCACTGTAATTCAGCCCTTAACTGTGTGACAACATCGTGTTTTCACTTGTGTTATTGGACATACAGGGGAGATATTCATCCCTGACATAAGACAAATGATCATGGTCATTTGATCATGACAAAATGATCATCATCTGATACCTGATATCTGCTTCTTAATAACCTAACTCCAGTTTGAAGACCATACCACTACCTGCACTCACAACTGTGTTAAGAAGGTAATTCATGCTAAACGGTGAATTCCAACTAATTCAGATTTCAGAACTACAGAAGCATCACAGTGGCTGCAATGAAACACATCATTCTGCAGCTGGGGAAAGCTGAGTTGAATGAATTAAAAAAGTGTTTCCAAGAGGAACACAGGAAGAAATACCAACAAAATACACACCTCTACAGGGAAAAAATAGCAAAAAGAAGATGTTCCAGGAAATGTTTGACAGTCAGATTTGTTAAAATATTCTCTAAATTTAGCTAGCAGTCATTCAAGCTCAACAAGAAAAAATTCAGAAGTAAAAAATAAAGCACTGAGACTACCAACATGCTTAAAATAAGAGAGGATTTTTTTTTTTTTTTCCAGTGCTGAATTTGGATTTAGATGAAGGCCCAGTGGAAACAAGGTGCTGTACATTTCTGCACCACAGTGACATCAGTCTATTCGCTGCTGAAACGCTTCAGTACCTATCGCCTGTGTGCTGGGTGTGATTCACTTAGCTGCTGCTCTCAGGCAATAAACTCATGAGCACTTGGGTCTCGACGCTTTCCGAAGTAATTTTCTTTGCTGGCAGATGAAACAAGCAATGTAGTCACTCACATGAACACACTTCATCGGTACTGCCTTGAGCACAAGACCAAAAGTTATGAAGACTGATTTAAATGAGATTTTACTTCCTTGTGAGGGCAATGATAGATTCATTGTGCTTCTAGAAAGTAGTTGTTCTAAGGACTAATGAACATGTGCCAAATAATTCTGCTAAGACCGAGAAAATTGCTTAATAAAACTGAATTCCAGAGGGGTTTATGACTATGATCCTCTCAGTCGGGGCTTTTACTAAACAATGACAAAAAGCTACAGAGCAGGTCAGATATAAAGCCAGGCTTCAAAGAAGGACAGCGTTTGCAAGTTACAGCACTGAGCAGGGAGAGCAGTTCTGAAAAAACACAGGCAGTGGCAGCTTTCTGGCTGGGAGCAGTTGTGAGAGCATCAGGAATTTTTACTTCCTGTATATTATAAAGCAATACAAACCAATAATGCCATCAATATTAAACATCAGGAAGAAAACACATTTCCATGTTCTCAGGTACTGCGATGAAAAGGGCTAGACATAGCTTCTTCATCTTCCTGGTCTAGTTTAAGGATGAGAGTTGCACACAGTCTGTGCAAAACACATACTTCACTACAAATCTCAGAGGCAGCTCTGTAGCCACACAGATAAACTACTCTTGCAAATCTGACACGTCAAAGCATTCTCAGGCAAAAAGCAACAGCCACCTAATGTATGGAAAAATTAAATTTAATCTTTCTCTGGATTAAGTAGAGTTGCTTCTGTCCTATCTAACACATGGATTTCACAGCTCTAACTCAGAAAACTGGAAATAATTTTCAGCAGTGATCCCACCTGAACATGTTCAAGTCAGCACCAATGCTGAGTGCTGGTACAAAGTACAAGGCCCTTGAACACTGCTTCACAGCACACTGGAGTGACTTTCAATTAAAAAACAAAAGACAAAAACAAAGTGACAGGCAAATCCTGTAATTCTTTAGTAGTAGTGGTACAGTAGAGTGAACTCAGATGTTATTCTTCCAGATGTTGTAAAATCAAAACTAAAGGCGTTTGAGGTGAAAAGTTCCTCAAGCAATTGTGATGTGAAACATGACAGAAGGATAAAGGGGGCAATATAAGAAAATAAATAATTAGGTAATTGGTGCAACAGCAAATCATGCCAGTGTACTGCTCCTTGGTGGAGGCATCATAGAAGAGGAACATTAATGAGAAACAAGCAGGAAGATGATGAAGCATCTTGGTAATCAACCACAAGATGCACCAAGAGTAGACCAGACAAAAGCCTCTGAAAAAAAACTAATCAGCAGGTAAAGGAAGCTTCACAGATCAGTTGAACGCAAACAGCACACACACACACACACACAAGCAGTTTTACACTCTGCTTTAAATAAGGCCAATACCAGCTGGAATGTTAGGGACCAAGAAAGGTGAGCCTAAAGTTAGTAAGTTTACTAGCTGTATTTGAGATTTTCAACCTGCTTACTCTATTAAGTAAAACAGGATTTCCCAGAGATTCAGAAAAGAATAGAAATGCAATTTTCCAGTCACACTGGGGGACCAGCACAGGTGAGAGAAAGGGCTGTGTAGATCATTCTATCCTAGGGAGCCAGGGAGATGCAAACATCAAAGAAACTGTTTTCTATGCTATTTTGCCATCCTGCTTTTAAGCTACAGGCTAAAGAAGAATGCTGCATATTAGTTATGCTTCTCATGAGTAATGAAAGACTAATTATGCAAATTTACAACATTACCAAAGCAATCACAGCTAAATTATAAGCAAAGTCGGTTCTGTTAATGACTGTGACTCAGAACAATTCCACCATCTCTTCTATTCTTAGAGCAGCTTATGAAGTCCATCTCCCAAGTCCATGGAACGATAAACCCTCAGACCTCAGAAGTTTCTGTGCCACCACAACCATGCAATGGGGAGGCTAAGCCTCCAGATCACCACTGTGGCTGAGGAAGGACCTCTCATCACAAAGAGCTGAATGGATAATATGCACTAGATTATAGAGGACTGCTGGCCCACAGGTCCCCGGTGAAGTGACTCAGTTCAGGATTCAGTTCTCACATTACAGGAACAGGGAGCTCTGGTTGCTGCAGAAAATGTTCCAGTTTGTTGAGCTTTGTATGGTATTTTGCTTCCATGTTGTACAGGATTTGCAAAACTTGTTTTCATTTCAATAAACACCTGCACTTCTTCAGTGGCACAGATTCTGATGTTTTACAAGTACTGGAGAATTCATTCTCACAGCACTCCTTACTTGTAGAAGAAGATAGGTACAAAGGGGCATGAAGAACAAAAGAGGCAGCTAACTGCACTCAGTGAACTTGTTAGCCTTCTGCCTCAGGAATTTCCTAGGCTTGTGCCTGGGATGACATTTGCTTTAATGTATCCCTTACATAGAAGGAGATGATGCACCAAATAGCTGATTGACTCACTCATAGCTGCACTGATTCACAAAAAGGTTGGCCCTGTCCCATACTTAGCATTAAGGCTTCATCCTACCATTGATGAAGGCAACATCAAAAGTCCCATGGACTTCAAAGAGGCAGGCAGGGAGCTCTTACTCCAGAATGTTTAGCAAAATGGCCTCTGAAAGGCAGCTCTGCTGTAGTCTTTAATAACACAGACTGGGCACAAGATAGTTCTACCGTGAGCTAATAGCTGTTGCCACTTTGACCCCTGAGCAATATGCAGCAGAACAGCATGTCCAGAAGGCCCTGGAACTCTGCAGAAGGCGCTAGAAAGTGGCAGAGCAGTCAAAAAAGAAATTTTAAAGTGTTCTACTGATTTTATATCCTATAAAAGCACGTTAAAAGTAAGTAGAAGGTTTGGAAAGAAGATTGCCTAATAAGAAGCAGTTTGTTTCAGTCGTCGTTTTTTGTTTTCCTCAGCTGCCTTTGCCTCCTGCATCATGTGCAATACACTGCACGAATTTATCAGCAGATTTTGCTTCTGTTGCTCAGGCAGAATTGACTTCCTAGCTACCCGATGGGACCCCTGCACCCATCAAGTCTAGCCGCAGCGCTTGCTTTCACTCATTGAAATACAGATGAGCTAAAGGGAAGCACCAGCATCGCCGTCTCTGCGAGCGGTGGCTTCACACTCTGGGCTGTAACGCGGACGCTTGTCCTTAGCAGAGGTGAGGCGGCTCTCGCGAGCGGCCCGCAGTCCGAGCCGAGCCCCGCTCCGAAGCTGCGGGCGTTCGCCGAGGCAGCAGCGCCGCCTGGCGTAGCGCCGCTGTGTGCCGCCTCTGCCTGGGTACCGCCCGGCTCTCCTCCACTCCACCCGTGGCGGCCTTCACAGCCATTCCAGGTGGGGCGGCCTGATTTGGTGGGGGTCAACCAGCCCTCGGCGGGGGGTTGGAACTGGATGGGCTGTAAGGTCCCTTCCGACCCAAGACGTTTTATCGTTTAATATTTAAATTAATATTTAATTAATTCCTGCCTCTCCCCCTCCTTATGGCACAAATTTCCTCCTCACTGCCCCCCCCACTCACCCTGAGCTGCTTGCAGGGTGCTCTCAGGGTCCCAAAATGCAGGATCACTCAGTTAAAGTGCCATTTATCACCACAGCCAATTAAAAAGTCATCATGGTTTGCTGAACCAATAATTAGTAAACTGATTACCAATTAACAGTTGAAAACCAGTTAGATTAGGTTAAGGTAAACAATTAGATTCAATCCCATCAGCTGGGCCTGCATGAGCTCAGAGCAAAGGTTTCTGAAAGCATCAAAATCCCGTTTTCCTCTCCCAGAGCCTGTAAGAGGAGATGGAGGCTCACTTTGCCCAAAGGCTGCTGCATTCCCAAGCTCCACCTTGCTTCCAGTTGTTCTTCATCATTATTGCTTTAAGGAATGCAGACATTATCCTTGCTTCTTTTTGACAGGGTGCATGTGCCAATCCCTGCTGGGATCAGGGCTGCAGGGGGGTGTGGGGGTTGAGAGGGTGGAGATAAGGGGAACGCGAGATATTTATATATATATATAAATAAATATAAATATATATATAAATAAATTTATATATATATATATATAAATATGTATATTTATATCAAGGGACTTGAGAGATATTTTCTCCCCCTTATTTTTATTCTATGATATATTTTGAGGTAAGGAAGCAAAGCAATACAAAGTCAATACATTATCTTCCCTATGCAGCCCAGGTGTCTTCCCTCCTGTTTGATTCCTGCTGCAGGCTCAGGGGGGTTGGCCGTAGCTCCCAGTCTCTTTCTCCCAGCCCCTGGAGGAGCAACAAATGAGATCAGTTTTCAGGGGCTTCCAATGAGCACCCCCACTGTTAAATTCAGTGTTATGTAACTATAATTCAGCTTATATAGCTGACATACATCAAGCTCTTGCAGGGGAAAAGAAGATGTAGTTCAACTGCTTTTATCACTTCATTAATGCTAAAAAAGAAGAAGAAAAAAAGGAGATGAAGCAGTACCATCAGAGCCTGTTGCTTAGCAAATTGTTAACAGCCATCATAAGAAATTCCTTGGAAAGGAGAATTTGAGGAGCTGGAAGGAAGTTGCACAACTGCCAGTGGTGAAGGCAGCAGTTCCCATAAGGCCAGCAATGTGACCCAAGCAATGGTAATATCTCCTAACGATGTGTTGGAAACCCTTGTCAGTACGGCTCCTGCTGAGCGCTCGAGCCCTGTGGGCTGCAGACACCCAAGCTGCATAATTACTGGGAAAGCTAACATGGCACTTTTTCTTGTCTGAGTGTTCAAAAGTCCTTAAAAGGTCCTTTAAAAACTATTGAAGAAGGTAATTATTATTTTCTTTACTTGACAAACCAGGAAAATGAGATATGGAAAACTTAACTGACATATGCAAAGTATTCCACTTTATAATTAAGAGATCGGAACTCCTACCTTTGGGGTCACGCTTCTGAATGGCTTTGTGTTTATATTTATGCAAACTGGACTACTTTAAAGAAAGTCTGAAATGAGGCTGACTCCTGAATTATTCTCCTGGTTCTGTCCCTGGTCTGCTCAATAAAATGCAAAAGGATGTGTGTAAATCAAGCCACACCTGCTGCACACAATTGTACCCTTTAATCAGCTAGGGAATAGGCAGTTCCTATGATGAAGAATACTTAACTGCAACAGTCGTTTCTACTATATATATTTACATTTATCCAGAAATATGACCACTGAGAACTGGGAAGTTTACTCAGGAGTGACTAAAGCAGAAGGAAATGGGCAAGGGACTTTACAGAGTTTCTTATTCCATCAGGATATGCTAAGCCCGAAAGTTGCATTTCTGGTTTGTTTTTTTTTTTTTCTGAAAGCAAATCCCATCCTACCCTGTGCATCTATTGCACTGTAAGATTCAAAGCAACAACACTGAACGCACTGTCCTAAGAGCAAGAGTTTTGGTTACTCTATACAGTAGGAGAGATTATTCTCATTCATGCTGGTGAAAAATCGCATGATTGTGTGGAATTACTGTTATTTTTTATTCTACATACAATATATGGACTACTATAACATACGGCTTGATATCACAATAATGAATAGCTGCCATTTTGTAACTCATACTCTCATTTGTATTAGAAGAACAAGATAAATTTTGAACCAACACAGTCAGGACAGCTATGAGATAAACGTCTGTCAGATGGTTTTAATTCCAAAGGTCACCTGCTTCCTGACAGCTGGAAATCTACCGTGTAATTAAACAGGCCCATACACAGAATCACAGAATCATAGGGGTTGGAAGGGGCCTCTGGAGATCCTCCAGTCCAACTCCTCTGCTAAAGCAGGTTCCCTACAGTGTGTTACGCAGGAAAGAGTCCAGGCATGTTCATCAGTATCTCCAGAGAAAGAGACTCCAGAACCCCACTGGGCATCTTGTTCCAGAGCTCTGTCACCCTCAAACTACAGAGATTTTTGTTCATGTTTAGATAAAACTTCCTGTATTCCAGTTTGTGCCCATTGTCCCTTGTCCTGTCACTTGGCACCACTGAAAAGAGCCTGGCCCCATCCTCTTGACACCGGCCCTTTAGATATTGACGGGCATTGGTAAAATCCCCTCTCAGCCTGCTGTTCTCCAGGCTGAACAGTCCTAGGTCTTTCATCCTTTCCTCAGAAAGGGAGATGTTCCAGGCCCTGAATCATCTTGGTGGCCCTCTGTTGAACTCCTGTCTTTTTTGAACTGGGGAACCCAGAACTGGACACAGCACTCCAGATGTGGCTTCACCAGGGCTGAGTAGAGGGGGAGCATAACCTCCTCGACCTGCTGGCTACACTCTTTTTAATGCCAGGATACCACTGGCCTTCTTGGCCACAAGGGCACACTGCTGGCTCATGGCTCATGGTGAACCTGCTGTCCACCGGGGCACCCAGGTCCTTCTCCATGGGGCTCCTCTCCAGCAGGTCATCCCCTAACCTGTACTAATGCACGCAGTTAGTCTTCTACAGGGGTAAGACTTTACACTTGCCCTTGTTCCACCCAGTAAGATACCACACTGCCTGACTCTCCAGTCTGTCCAGGTCTCACTGAATAGCAGTACAGCCTCCTGGTGTGTCAGCCACTCCACCCAATACAGTCTATTTTCACCTGCACATGTTATTTTTGATGCAGTAAAAAATATACAGTACGTACTGTCATGGCCCAGAACTCCAGCACATTAGTGCATAGAGGGTTCATCCATCCGGTGATCTGGGCCTGTGTGTGGAAACTCCAGGCTCCAGGAACTTTTGTTGCTGTCAGTGTGGGTGGGACTGGTGAAAAAAAGCCTCCTTCAGGAAGCCCTAGGAAAAGTCTTGCATCATCACAGACAAGGTAACACTTGCTGCTGCAACTAGTGCAACCAAGATAAGTACAGCACGTTCTTTGTTCTTCCTATTTTCTTGCTTTTTGTTTGATTGGTTGGTTGGTTTTTTTTAAAGCCAATGTACACAGTCAGACTAGCAGATGCTGGTATGAGTCCTAGGATTTTACAGCATTAGCAAATGATTACTGTTACTGTGGAAATAAGCATTGGCTAACACTGGGATCGTGTATGTGTGTGAACCTTTGAATGAGGGCAGCATGATATTTCCGTGTACCTACAGCCAAATACATGCACAATGACATGCAAGGGGTTAAAAACTTGGAATGATGATGACTATTAAAGCTATTAGAGAGTGTCCAAAGGAGTGCTACAAAGGTGGTGAAGGATCTAGAGGAGAAGATGTGTGAGGGGAGACTTCACTGCAGCCTATGGCCACCTCACGTGGGGGAGCAGAAAGGCAGGTGCTGATCTCTTCTCTCTGAGGACCATTGATAGGACTCAAGGGAATGGCATAAAGCTGTGATGGGGGAGAGTCAGGCTGAATATCAGGAAAAGGTTTTTCACTGGAAGGGTGGCTCCCCAGGGAAGTGGTCACAGCACTGAGCTTGCATCAAGAAGCATCTGGACAAGGCTCTCAGACATGGCCTGATTTTGGGTCCTGTGTGGAGCCAGGAGCTGGATTCATTGATCATTATGGGTCCCTTCTAACACAGGATATTCTGTGATTGGTCACCAGTGAGTGACCAAGGCAAGTATAAAGAACCACTGTGTCCTAAGAAGTGAAGACCATAACTGCAGGGATTGTGGTGACGATTACATCAACAGACAGTCAAAGGGGAAGCTCTGTAATGATTGTTATGACTCATGAGGAACTGAAAATTTTTTACTGTGAGTTGACTTAATGATAACGTAAAAGTAAATATCCTGAAGATTAAGAGAGGTAACAAAAAAATCCTTGCTCTTTAATGAGAATTTTTGACTGTGATCTGCAGCTCAAGGAGGAATTCAAACTGCAGACAAGCAAAAATACAACATTAAACATCTTTTTTTTTTTTCCCCCGTATTTTCTGCAGTGTAGGTAACATGTAATGAAAACAATAACTGGGGGGCTGCCATTACTAGCAGGCAGATGGAGATTTCCCACTAAAAGTGTCTCCAAGTGTCGTTGCATTTCCCTTGTTCTAGGTCAAAAGACATGAACAACTTTTGACATGGCACACACCTTGGTGGGGCAGAAATTCCTGATGTTGCATGCCCTCCTGCTGCCAAAAAAATTGTTTCTGTATCATTCTAGGAGATCATCATCATCATTCATCAGTGTAGTATCACAGCAATTATCATTCATAGGAACAGCAATATACGGTTATGAGTAACTGAATATCTTATCCTGAGGGCTCTGCCACTGAGAAGAGAGGTCTTTGCCCATGCAAGAGCAAGGATGGTGACTGCTGATTAAGGTATTGGACACAACCACCTAACTGCACAGTGCAAACGTCAGTGCTTACATGCAGCTTAAAGTCAGAAGCTAATTATGTTGCAGGAATATCTAATGGAAATAAAACTATTGCATGATAATACACAATAAAAACTGCAAAATAATAATCTCATTACAGAGAAGCTCAAATCAAATGTAGGTTGAACAAATGTAGGTTCTCAAGTTCTTGGCACAAGAAGCACATACACTGTGGTTAGGGCTAGAGTTTCTGTCCTGAGCACGTACAGCCACACTGCAAATCTGCATACAGTTGCTCAAAAGAGAACATAGTGTACTGATACAAACTCCTTTGTGGCAGTCAGTTCAGTCCAAACAGAGCAATTTAAACCTTGTCAGTGATTAAAACTTTTATCAGTACAGTGAAGTAAGTTAGGGATTGTGATTCATACTGACTCACATACTGTGAGCCCAGTATCAGCCCCAGTGCTGATGCGGGTGCTGTGATATAAAAATACCATCTAAAGTGGTGGTAAGGATTCAGAAACTCAAATGACATTGTATCAGCAAAAAAGCATTTTTGGCCTCATTTTGTGTGTATCAGTTTTATCCACATTTGCTGCTATTGGTGCTTCAGTGAAGCAGTATTTGCAAAGCACTTCTAGAAGAAGGAAGGAAGGGGTTCATGGGGATTTCAAGCACAGCAGGTCTCAGCTGTCATCTCCCCTGCATCAGCCATCACAAAGATGATGATTCCATGTTTAAATAGAATCACAGAATTGTTTGAGTTGCAAGGGATCTTTAAAGGTCATCTGGTTTTTGTCCCCTGCAATGAGCAGGGACACCTACAGCTCCATAAGGTGCTCAGAGCCCTGTCCTGCCTGACCTTGAGTGTCTCCAGGGACGGAGCATCCATCACCTCTCTGGGCAATCAGTTCCAGTGCTTCCCTGGTCGTAAAATGCTTTTCTTATATCCAGTCTAAATCTCTTTCTTATAGCCCCCGTTTAGATACCGTATGGATGCTCTCAGGTCTCCTCCAAGATCTGATACGCTACATTTTAAGATAGCTTTAGGAACCCACTTGTAGCATAGAAGCCATTACTTTGTTATTGTTTTGTTATTATTTATTTCAGCAAGAATATTCCAAATATCTAGCTATTGCAGTGGCGGCTGTCATCTGAGTACAAATGATAGATATCCTTTCTAATCAGCACGGAAATTAATGACACTAAAGAAGAAGCTTTTCACTTTCCTCTACTTTCCCCCTCGGTGCCCCGCACCCCTCCTGCTCTCCGCAGCTTGCCTCTGCCTGTCACCAGGGGGCAACGAAGGCTTCGAGAACTCAAGGCTCGGCATCCTGAAAACCCCTTTTTTTTCTCATTCAGTATGAATCAGCCGGAATGGCGAAGTGAATACGGGCATCACCTCCAAAGTCTCACGTTGTGAAATGGCCTCAAACAGACGCTGTGGGAAACAGCTTTCACAGCAGAAAGCTGTGGGAACGCAGCTCGTCCCTCATTCTCTGGCTGTGCTCTTTATGTGTGTATACAAGTGCAAGTAAAATGCTGTTCCGCTTGGCTTTCAGCCTTCATGTGCACATCCTTGCAGTGCTTACGCACTGTGTGTGGGTACACTGGTTGGCAATGGGCCACATTTTGTTCAATTCGAAGAGGCAAGTGGCATCCCCCTGGAAAGGGCCTTTGGTTGTGGCGCTGCTGCCTGATCAGCAGCTCCACATGGAAAAGAGAAAGGATGGGAGCATTTGTTTGTAGCTTTCTGTACAGTTCTGTACAGATCCTTTTTGCAACTTTTTGTCCACTTTTGAGTTCCCCAGTTCAAGAAAGACAGGAAACTACTGGAGAGAGACCAGTGGAGGGTCAGCAAAGATGATGAAGGGCCTGGAGCATCTCTCCCATGAGGAAAGGCTGAGAGACATGAGTCTGTTCAGCCTGAAGAAGACTGAGAGGATCTCATCAGTGCTGATAAATATCTGAAGGGTAGCTGTCAAGAAGGTGGAGCAAGGTTCTTTTCATGGTGCCCAGCAAGAAGATACAAACTGGAATACAGGGAGTTTTATCTGAACATGAGAAAGAACTTACTTTCTTTGAGAGTGACGGAGCACCAGCACAGGCTGCCCAGAGAGGCTGTGGAGTCTCCTCTGGAGAGATTCAAAACCTGCCTGGACTCTTTCCTGTGTAAACTGCCACAGGGAACCTGCTTTAGCGGAGGGGTTGGACTGGAGGATCTCTCAATTTAAAACCCTTGTAAGCTTTTAAAATCATAGAATCATAGAATCACAAGGTTGGAAAGGACCTACAAGGTGATCTAGTCCAACCATCCTCCCATTACCGTTGCTACCACAACGGTTATTTGTCCTTAACTGAGGGCTAACTGAAATATAATTTCATGTGCATAAAAATATCAGCACAAACACCAAAGCTTTATAAACTTGCAGAAACCCTTATTTATATATAATATTTGTATTATGCTTTTGAGTAGCACAAAATGATTTTGAATGAGCCACATCTACACAAATGGAAGCCTATTTGTAATTTCATGATTCTGCAGACCTATTTGACGGGCAAAACCCCAGCTGAACCAGAAGAGAAAAATCTTGAACAGGAAGAACAAATCATTTTTTTTCCTTTTTTTTTTCTTTCTCCCCCCCCCCCCCCCTCCCCCCCCCCCCCCCCGGAAAGACAATGATTAGATCAGTTCTTTCTATTAATTATTGCTGTTGTTTCACCATAGGGCAAAGACTTGAAGAGGAGACACCGACATTATTTCCATCATGCTCTGAGACCTTACTTGAGATGGTAAGAAGCAGCTGAAAGAACAGATAAAATGGTGGAGAAGTGAAGGAATGATGCTGGTAGAGGACTAATTCAATGTCAAATCAGTAAACTTCAAAGTCAGAAGAATGAAGACGTGAGGCAGATAGGTTAAAGAATGAGAGCATCTGAGAATTCAGAGTATACAACTAAGAGCAATGATGTTTTAGAAGCCAGAGGGACCACAAAATACTGCAAGGAAATCTTTGTGAAGAGGGCTTTGCTCCAAAGCAGTCTTAAACCAGAAGCCCCGAAGCTTCTGCTCCAATTACCTAATTATTCTGACAATCAAATCAGACTTTCCAGTTGCAGAACTCTTGAGAAATGAGCGCATGCTGATTACATGAACGAGGAGCTCACGGCTAATGATACCACAGAGAATCATTCACACAGTGTTACCACACACATTCACCCCAATCATATGACAGTTTAAAAAATACGATGCAATGTCAAATTGGTACAGCTGCAAAGGTTCCATGAAGGTCAGCCTTGGGTACTTTGTAAATGTAGACTAAAACCATGCATCTGATTCAAACACAAACTTCAGAGGCAGGGGTGTAACTTTGCTAACTTGGTAGGAATTCATTTCAGGTGAGGATCTGTGTTGGGTGACAAAGGCAGCCCCCAGAGAACCGCTGCACTGCACATGAAATATGGGTGATGATAACAAGTCAGGAAAAAAAGAAAGATAATCTCTTTATAATTACAGTTCTGATGAATGTGTGGGAAAAGCAAACAAAGAAAAATTCAAAATACACACCAATAAGTACAGACAAAAGCAGCATTATCCAGAAAGGTTTCTCCTATGGGGTGACTCACGTGATGGATCCGAGAGCCCCTGAACAAAGCCACGCACACTGCCTTCTCTCTCTGTCCACAGCCAATTACCAGATCTGCAATGCCAGCTAGAGGAGGGTGCTGGCTGGGTAATGCAATTCTCCTGGCAGGATTAAATCGAGAGAGGAAAATTTAATCTGTCTAATTACAGCATTCAGCCACGAAGAAGCAAAAGGAGAACTGATCTGCTCAGCATTTTATACTTTGGCTCTCCATTTGACATCTGATCATTTAAAGCCATTTCTGTTTTTCAATTATTGAGTCAAATTAATTAGGTGGTATTTGTGTATGAGGAAGTCACATAAAATCACTTCAAACCATACAGAAAGTATTGATTATGTAAAGTTGTTAAGATCAAATTGCTTCTGAGCAGAAGATGCAAAACAGCTCTGATCCTGCTGGCTCTGCTGTCCTAGCAGAAGTAAGAACCAGAAAACCAAATCTACAGCATCCAGATGCCCAGCAACCTGGGCAAAGCCCAGAACTTCTCCATGGATCAGAAAAGAAACGTACAATACAAAATTAACTGGATTTCCAAACCAAAGAACAAAGAAATGCTGCAAAAAGGAAGGGAAATAGAGCAGTCAGAATTTCCACTCTGCTACCTGCCCTTTCCTTTCTCCTTGCCAGGAGTCTCAGCTGCTTACTGGCACTCAAGACACCAGCCACAAGGAAGCTGAGAAGAGATTTGGTGTAGCGCTCCACTGCCAATACATTAAAGGATGTTTAATGAAAAATCTCACTCTTGCAAATGAAGATGGTCAGCAGTTGCAAGGTTAACACACCCCTCCGCTGCCTGATGTTCTTTAGATCAGCAGTTTACTGAAACCAATGACGGTAGCTGAGGTTTTTTTTTAACAGCATCACTTCTCAGCTCCTTCCATAAGCTCAGTTTGATTTCTCAGCCATCAGATGGAGACTTTTTGAAATTCCTTTTAAATAAATCAGTACTACATTAACATCCACCAGCAGCTTTGGTAACACTGTAATAACAGAAGGAAAGCGGCAGACGGCTGAACATGAGAGTGCAGGACAGAAACAGAAACCTGAGCGATTGTGGGAAAAGACAACAGATGCAGGCTGACTATCAACTCTGATGAACGATAAATCTACTTTCAATGGCTTTCCTGTGCTATGTTTAAATTAACCAGATCTGAAGTAGAGGTTGGGGTTATTTGAAATGAGGTGAGAAAGAAAAATTGGGGAGTGGAAGAACTGAATCTCTGGTACATAGCATATCTCCTCCCTAGAAGGAAAGTGGAAGTTTTCCCTACATTGGCTACAGTAAAGAGTATTACTAAAAACAGGGTAGCCTTTACTGGTAACGTAAAAGGAAAGAGGGAGGCAGGGTGTAAAGTGTAACATTTATTATGGGAAAATGGTGAGAGGCAGAACTTGCAGAAGAGCACATTGTCCTGTTGGTGCACCAGCTTCAGTTGGCTCGACATTTCTGATTCACATCTATGTACTTTCTACAGAAAACACACGGAGATAGCACAGGAATATGAGTGCTACTATCAGAACTTGTTTATGAAGCACAGCTATGGATCTTTACAACCAATAGGTATCATAGAGCATTCCACTTACGGTGTTAGTTCTAAAAAACAGCAACCTCCAGAATTTTATATCTAGATAACACTCTTCTCTATTTTGGCTGCTTTATGTTTTACCGTACCTGATTTCCTCCGCTTGTGTTCCTAATTTTCCCCTCATTTCTCTTCATCCAGGGTTTACTAACACTAAAAGGAGTTACACTTAGGAGCTGACTTACACTTACTTATCTTTTGTAAGCAGTTTCACTAGCAGATAAAGAAAGCTAAGGAACATTATCACTATAACTGCTATAAACAATAGCAATTTACAGTATATTTCCATTGAGCCAAATAAGCAGATAACACTTGACTTTAGTGTTGCACATAAATCACAAATTTGAACAAACACCAGTATTTAAGAAGTGATAGATTCCATCTGTAGCAGTTTCCTGGTAACTGGACCAATTGAGATGCATGTTTTGCTTTGTTCAACGCTTTATAAAGGGCTCTACTGAATATATCTATTAATTGAGCAATAAGGATTCTTCTTTTTATGTTGAATGAGAAAACTCAGCTTCTAGAACAATGAGGCGAGTCAACTTAATGCTTGAGGTGACACGCCTGGTAAGCTCACTGCATGCACTTCCTTTTAGTTTACTGAAAACCACACATGTCAGAGTCCCCTATTTAGATCACAAAAAGTACAAAAGTGAGACAGAGAAAAGGAACAATTGCTAATGGGGAAATGTTTACAAATCTTACTGTAAAATATGATTAGGACCTCTTTGTATTACAGCACTCATAAATCTGTATTAACACAGAAATAACTTCTTTTTGCTTTGAGTAGGATGACAACTCAAGAGAGATCTAGATTTCCAGAACCTGCTTGTTTCATTTATTGAAGCCCAAGCAGAGCTTTTCTCACCAAGAACTACCACAGAAATGCTCCTGTAAATAATAAAATCCCGTGGACCAAAAGTAAATACAACCCAGTATTTCACACTTGTAACCGGTTCAGTTTGAGGATTTCCCAGAAGCCATTTTCCTGCTGCTAACTACAGTAATCTTCCCATCCCTTTTGATTTGCGGAGAAAAACAACCAGAAAGTGATCTTGAAACCGATCACAATGTGATGTCCTGGCATCCAGTCAGCTTGGCCTGTCTTGTCCAAGGGACATAGAAATGGCTTCTGGTTCCTGACCTCTCTGTGAATCATCCCAGTGTTACTGTGGTTAAAAAAGCTAAAACACAGTAGAATTACTTCCATTTCAGCTTCTTTTCAATGCAGCAGCTCATGGAGTGTCTGAAGGAAAGGGCTGTAAGGGACTGCGAATGTGATCCACAATGTTTTGCTATGAAACTGTTCCAAAGAAAATCAGATTATTATTAGCATACTCAGTCATCAATAATTCAATTCTTACCTATGGCTCCAAAGAAACCCCCCAAAAATTCATGAGTGTTCTTGACAGAATTGGACTCCTCATCCAGATTCCTACAGCACAAGGTACCACTTTAGTGCTGTATTTGCAGAGACCACACAGTACGACATACACTGTGCATGTCTATGCAAGCACACAGCTGCCAGCCAATGATACAAAACCAGCTCCTAAGGTGACACAATAATTTCTATGTAATATTTAAAATGCAATTCTAACAAAGTTTTGACTCCAAAGTGTTTAGATCAGAAGAGTATTTCTTTCAAAAGCCTTGTTAATTTTTATGGGAAAATCTGTCTTTATATGGGAATGACACATTAAGGCAATGGGATCTTCTGTACACTGCACGTTAGTGCCCATTAAAGCCATTTGAGGTGAACAGATCAGAAGGAATCTGAAGAGCTCATTCTCACAAAGGACCCAACCCAAGTGCCAAAAACAAGCTGTGAGTTCTCTCCTTAATTCTTTTTCACTTTGCTTTCTGTTTGCTGTGGTTATGGGAAACAAACACACGGTGTTCCATCCTTACCACGGAGCGGTATTTTTCTTCAATCATCAGCTGCATCTGAGTAAGCAGAGCTATTTTTAAACCCATCTGGCTCAGGAAAGCAATCACACAACTGCAGAGTCATTCTCAGCCCGGGGAATCACTTCTCTCAGTTTGCAGCATCATGCAAACGGGAAAGGCATACAAACAGCATCCTATAGATTTTCTAGAGCCTATGACTCAGTACGTGCTTCAGTCTCACTACCCTTACCTATACCAAATTTTCTCTGCAGTTTTCCTGTAATGGCACTGATGTGGTTATGCCCAGGTTCAGTCCAACTTCTTCCAATGATGAGAACATTTTAGAAAGCCGTGAACACAGCTGTGACTGCCACTTTCCTGCCTGGCACATCAAGGGCTGAACAGGGGACCTCCAGAACAAGAAACGTGACATGTTCTTGTGCACCGAAACATCAGAGCTTGGGCTGCCCTCTTACAGCTTCTGCTTCTCTTGCCTGGCACACAGACTTGAGTGCTCAGTGTTCTGCTGCACAAATACAATTGAAAATAAGGTTCAGAATGCTGCAAACTGAATGGAGTCCAGCATCACATCTGACAAGCGCATCATACTTCATTTTGACAGTAAGCATCCAAGAAGCAATGCACTCAAATTCATTGAACAGACTTTATATAGCCTTACTATCATATGTAGATCACTGTGGTAAGACACTCAACCAGACACCAGCATGACTCACAGATTAATATGAAAATTAAGTGCATCCAAGTAGAGCTGTTCTTTACAGAGGGAGCACCATTTATGGAAGGTTGCACGCATGGCAGGATGTCAGTGTATAAATGCTGACCTCCTGACATACAATTAGTGATGTCTGAGAGCAACTTCTAGAAAATGAAATACCAGAAAAGTGACAGTGATGTGTTGCCAATCCTCTCAGTGAACACAGCATCATCATTTTCATACATAAGGCAAATTTTCATCTTTCTCTTATCACTGACACAGTACAACACACACAAACAATTCTTGTGAAAGAGAACGTGCTGAGCATAGGAGATACAGGTCCAAAACCACCTGCTAGGAAACATGCTACATGCCTCAGGCTGTGAGAACAAATATAGAGGACACAAAGCAACCCCTTCGTTATCATGGATACTTTGATACAACAGATACTTTCAACAACCCAAGGCTGTAGGACGGGTGGTACATTCCATGTCCGTGGCAGGACGGCCTCTGTGTATTAACCACCTACAGCACTCTTTGGATCACCGCCACGAGCCAAAGCACACACTTGTGTCTAAAGCAAGAGGTGTGGGTATTTCCCACTTTGCTTCCATACCAGTCGCTGCACGCACTCATCTGCCCAGCTTATCTTTCCCAAACATCAACATCGTATCACTTTCAAAACAGTGATGCACATGCTGGGAAAACAAAGAACATCTCCCTAGCAGACCTGAAATCAAAACTCAAATGGGAGACATTTATTCAAGTTACCCAGCATCACCCTTATGAATTAATGGTAGTAATACACTGTTGCCATCCCCCACCACCCTGACATGGTACGCTTTCCAAAAGGCTCCACTTACCCATTTCACAACATCTCACAATGCGTTTCATTCAACTACCCAGCCTAAAGACAAGCCAGGAGCCACAGCAAGAGATACAGACCAGGTCAGCATCAGCAGTGCAGGCAAACTCCTCTTGCAATTGTGCATCAGTGAGAAACAGCCTGTGCAATTCCCACAGTGCCAGCAGCAGCCCAGCACAACCCAGCTCTGTACTGACAGCAGCACAGCACTTGCTAGCTGCACAACCTGCAGGATCAGCACCTCACTGCTCCACAAAATACAGGAATAAACACACAGGGATGATGCTAAAGAAAACAGCTCTTTGAATGCCATGTGCTCTGCCAGAATCGCTACAGAAAAGCCTCTGGCATGACAGCATCACAGTTCAATTGTGGTGAAAACATTCTGCAGCTGTTATGGAGATATGCCAATACATTTTGAAGGTGCTGTTCTTGCAGAATCTGGTTCCATTTGGCCACACTGATCCACAGGAGATGCTTGCTGAGGTCGGAGACATTACCACCGGAGACGGGAAAAGGAGAGACTGAAAATTTTACTTCAAGTATAATCTTCTAGTACAGGCTGGCATTAATCTATAAGTGAACATGGGGATGAAACAATAATTGTTTTCTGTTCTAGCCACCATTTTTTCTATCAGCAATAGTCACACAGGAACTCTGGCCCTACTATCTGACATCCATAAAGTTGCCTCTTTGCACTCTTTTTCAAAGCCTTTTTGCTGTTTTGTAGCTGAAGTGTTTATGCTTCTCCAGCTCAGCATTTTGATATTGTATGTGACTGAGAACACATATCTTGCTGTCTCACTATTTCAGCTTTCCTCATTCTAGAATGGAGAAAAAAAATCATTGCCTTCTTTTAATTGAAACTTGAAAGAGCCTTCAAATGCTCCAAAACAGTGGTGTCCTTCACCACCTCTTTTTGGAGTAACTCTGCTTGGGATCACAGAATCACAGAATTGTAGGGGTTGGAAGGGACCTCCAGAGATCATCGAGTCCAACCCCCCTGCCAAAGCAGGTTCCCTACACCAGGTCGCACAGGTAGGCGTCCAGGAGGGTCTTGAATATCTCCAGAGAAAGAGACTCCACAACCCCCCTGGGCAGCCTGTTCCAGTGATCCGTCACCCTCACCGTAAAGAAGTTCTTGTGCACATTCGTGTGGAACTTCCTATGCTCTAGCTTCATCCCATTTCCCCTTGTCCTGTCCCCACGCACTACTGAAAAGAGTCCAGCCTCACCACTATGGCCCCCACACCTCAGGTATTTATAAACCTGGATCAAATCCCCTCTCAGCCTACTTTTCTCAAGGCTAAACAGACCCAGTTCACTCAGTCATTCCTCACAGAGGAGATGCTCCAGGCCCTTCACCATCTTTGTGGCCCTTCGCTGGACTCTTTCCAAGAGATCCCTATCTTTTTTATACTGGGGAGCCCAGGATGGAGCTAATTTTCTTCCTAACAGCCCATATGGTGCTGTGGTTTAGATTTGACTGAAGAAGTACTGATAATGCACAGGTGTTTAAGTTATTGCTGAGCAGTGCCTGTACAGCATCAAGACTTTCTCTGTCGGGGCTGGGCAGGAGGCTGCTATGGGACATGGCCAGCACAGCTGATCCACACTGACCAAAGGGTCAACCGTAGAGTGCCCTACGGTATCTCTGAAAACCAATAATGCCCTACGCCCAATTTTCTCCTCAAACACTAATCAACCATTTGGAAGTTCTCATCGTCACACCAGTGAACTCCTTCACTCCACTTCCTTTAAGTTTACAAGAAACCTTTAATTTTGCCTACAGGAAAGAACCGTGAACAAAGAGTTGGATTCATTATCTGACAAATTCATAGCTTTTCTTTCATTCTGAGACACTTCCTGGATAGATCACAGGAAATCAGAAATGACAGAGATTATGTTTCGCTTTTTAAAGCTTCTGGGTCAACTAATGGCCATCGCCATAGCTACAGAAATTCAGATAGAACTGCTACAAAATGTAGCTTTATCTGTAAGTGACAGTCATGGTGGTGCACACGTGATGGACTACAGGCATAGCAGAAGAAAAGTCTGTGAGGAGGGACAGACAAACTAATCTGAGGAAGTACAGCTGCTCTCATACAGCTGGAAAAAACCTCCCTCTCCAAACCACACCTCTCTTGTAACATCTTTCAATGTGTAAAATGGCCTGATTTCAGTATATAGAAGTTAAGGACAGTATTTCAACCAGCTGTCAGAGGAAAAAGTGCATTTCCTGATCAATGACATGGAAACTATGTCTGCAATGGATATCCTTTAAGTTCAAAGTCTATGTTTCTGACATTAATCCTTTAGATGTCTGTCTGTCTCCATACACTCGAACTGGAATGCCACAGTTAACTTTGTCACTGCTGATCTCTAAGCATTTCAGTCATAAGAAGAGCAAGGCATCAATAAAATAATTATAATAGGCAATTCTGTTAATCAGTTTTAAGTTAAAACTTGGAGATTTTGTCTAAAAATTAAGTAAGTCTAAATGAAAACTGAGTATGGCCTTCATTCTGTGGATCAGACACACAATAATTTGTTGTCTTTTTGCCATTAAACCACCTGCAACAGTACGTCATTATTCTGCAAGACTCAAATGGCAAAGCAAGCATAAAAATTAACTGACTTACCCAAAGTCAGGCAGTAAGCTCAGGGGAAGGGATGCTAGAAATTAGTGCTGTAGTTCTCAATTTATATTCTCAGACTCAATCCATTAGATGGTGACCTCGCTATCCATTAAATATGCTAGTAATTCCCATCAAGAACTTAGAAGAGAATGATAGCTCTTGAGTTCCTTGTGCACCATCCTCTGAAGCTTAGGGCAAAAAGAAAGTTCCATAACTTTGCCCAAGTCATCTGCTCTAAAACACATTAATCCTGTGACAAACATAACATTTTGCATATGCATAATAAGCTAGAGAAAACATACTATTCAGATCCAACAAGATTTATTCCTCTTGAGCAGCAAATCTGAGTCCTTACCTCTGAAGGACACCCATGAAAGACATTGCAATGGCAATCTTAAGGAGTTACCACTTTCAAGAAAGATGTTTCTTGTGGTTTGCTGTTTTAATTTCCCCTAACCACACTTCTACCTGCACATCCACATTGGGCTCCTTCGTTGTGCTGTGGCTGAACAGATACTGGTACACAGCCTCCTCAGCCATACTATTTGTTCACACGCCTTGAACACTTTTTGAGAGCAGGAAGTGTCAAAATTACTTTAAAATGTGATGGACAACATTTCTACAATTAAGATTACTAAGCGACTGAAGGAACTGCTGCTGTTTAGTCTGGGGAAAAGGAGGCTGAGGGGAGACCATGCAGTGTCCTGAGAGGCAGGAATCTAAAGAGAATTTGGGTAAATGTAGTTATTTACGTGGAATTGGCATGGTGTGGGGGGGAGAGCGCATGGCGTAGTGAGGGCACTTCCACTTTCTTACTCCATTTACTTAAAACCTCCCAACCCTCCTTCAGATTTCTATTTCTGATCACTGTTTCAGCACCATCTAGTACAAGGACATCCTAAGAAGCCTCCAGTATCTCTGTTCTGATTTACACATAGAGCCATCTACTCAAGTATGATTTCTTTTGAGGTTTCTTATGGGAAAATTCCATTCTCAGTCATCCTTTTAAAACAAATACAACATGTAAATCAAACAGTTCTCTCATCAAACCCCAGGGATCTGTCTGTTCTCCAGGTCAGAAAAACAGAAGATAAGAAATACGTCAATGGATGTTCTAGTTAGAATGAGTGGTCTGGATCAGAGACACCACAGAGCCTGCACTCAGAAGCTTCGTAATGTGGTGTTAATGTACAAGACAAATTCACACAGAACCAGATTTTCACCTGCAACCTTTTGTTTCCAATCTCACAATTGGATGACTGGCATTTAGCCATGGATAAAACACCTTTTTTCTTTCATTTCTTTTTCCTTCTTTCTTTTTTCTTTTTTTTTTCTTTTTTTTTTTTTCCTCCCTCTTTTCTTTTTTGCTTTAAAAAAGGCCTGGAGCTTGAGGAAAGGTAACAAGAATCAGATAGCTCAAAGCACTCTGTATTCAGCAAAGCACAAAAGTTCAGTCGGTCTACGCAGGATCCCCAGAGGATCTGTGACACGGATCACATGTTAAGAACGTCAGGGCTGAGGAGTTTCCTGCAACCTGCAAAGGGTTTGTTTGGAGCATCAGTTCTTAGGAGAAAGCATCCTATGATCTACACAAGTCAGCACTTCTCACCAGGAATAGATATGATGGGCAAACCCCTTAGTTTAATAAACAAGATGAAAGAAGTCACTTGTTTGTAAGTGGAAGTGGTGGCTGTAGTGGCGTAAGTCTGTGAACATGGAAGCTGTCTCAGGTTGTTGAGAACTTCTGAGCTTTTCACATTCCTATAAATAAAACTACAGCTCAAACTCAGTTATGCCATGATAGAGCTGCAAGGACTGAGCATAGTACATCAGCTTCCCAGATTGAGAGAGCATCAGCACTTAGAAATAAATTGCAGTGTGTAAGGAGAGATCCAGTGAACTGATACAACTGAGCCATGGGCAAACAAGAGATACTGCAAAAAGTAAAAACAGCAAGAAGAAAAAGACCCTGCCAAAAAAGACCTGGGGGTACTGGTGGATGGCAAGCTGAACATGAGCCAGCACTGCGCCCTCGTAGACCAGAAAGCCAACTATATCCTGGGCTGTATCAAAAGAAGAGTGGCCAGATGGGCAAGGGAGGTGATCCTGCCCCTCTGCTCTGCACTGATGAAGTCTCACCTGGAGTACTGCGTCCAGATGTGGAGCCCTCAGTACAGGAGAGACATGGAGCTGTTGGAGCACATCCAGAGGAGGGTACAAAAATGATCCATGGAATGGAACATCTCTCCTATGAGGACAGACTGAGAGAGCTGCAGCTGATCATCCTGGAGAAGAGAAGGCTGTGAGGTGACCTGATAGCAGCCTTTCAGTATCTAAAGGGGAGCTGCAGGAAAGAAGGGGACAGACTCTTTAGCAGGGTCTGTGGTGACAGAACAAGGGGAAATGGTTTCAAGCTCAAAGAGGGGAGATTTAGGTTGGATAAAAGGAAAAAGTCTTTTACAGCGGGGATGGTGAGGCTCTGACACAGGTTTCCTAGTGATGTGGTTGATGCCCCATCCCTGGAGGCATTCAAGGCTAGGCTGGACCAGGCCTTGGGCAACCTGATGTAGCTGTGCATGTCCCTGTTCACTGTAGGGCAGTTGGACTAGATGGCCTTTAAAAGTCCCTTCCAACTCTAAGGATTCTATGATTCTAAGAAACTAGAGCAGGGCCTGAAGTAGAACAACTGCTTAGCAGAAGTAATGTCCATCACAGGACAGGTAAACCTGAATCAAAAGGTGAAATGCAGCAAAAATCTAAAGCACTGAAGTGTAACAGAGCAAAACAGAAAGACTATTGCTTGGATATCAAACTGATCAAAAGACATAAATAAGATACGCAGAAGTGCATATCGTGCTTATCTACTGCCACCCATAAAGATGAGGCTGAACTGCCTAAGTCCAAATAAAGGCAAAAGGAAGAGCCAGTGAAAAGCAAGTGGATTGCTTCAGATCTGTCCCATTTCATGGCTCCTCATTCTGGCTATTCCAGCCACACTGTGATTAGGAACATGGGTCTTGGGAACTTGCCCTAAACAGCAAAACACTTCTGGTTTTGGCATCCTCCAAAGTTCAAATCGGACATAAAACACATGGAAAAACTTACACTAGAAATAAATGAAAACCACACTATTTCTCCTAACGACACTAAATATTCTATGTGTATAAACTGAAAACATGACTGAAAGAAGAATGTTGCAATCCAGACCAGAAACTCAAAGCAGAGAAATAGCCACATACATACGTAATAGCAGTGAGATCACCCAGACTGGGAGTACTGAACGTCCCCAGAGTAACCTCTCAGGTTTCCCATTCCAACTGTAAAACATGTAGAACGGCGAATTCACAGAACAGCCAACACAGTAATGTATATAAAGGATGTTTACAGAAGAACCGTAAGCACGGCTGCAGATTAGTGTTAACTCATGAGTCACACGAGTATAAACTCTGTCTTGGTTTAGCATAAAAATCAGACTGTCAAACACACGCAGGACCCTGAGTTGGGCATCTTTCGTAGTGATGAGTATTTGGAGACATACCAGGGGATGTCCCAGGGGCCAATAAGCCAGCACTGGATTTTTACTCCTGTTTGCCCTGAAGAGTCAACAGCAAAGGGAGCGCGGACTGCTGCTGATCTGACATCATACAGCAGCAAGAGGACTGCTTGCCACTTTTGAATCAGTTCTGTTTATTAAATCAGCCCAAAGCCCCAGAACATCCTATGAGTGCCATTAGGCCATAGCCTGCCTTCCAGGACCACTAGCAGTGATGTGAGACAGCTGTAACCAATCCGGTGTGGTTGGCCAAACAACACCTAGAGTTCACAGCAGAAAAAGAAGGTTCCTTCAGAAATGAGCATAACTCAGCCCAGCGGCCTGCAGCATCCTATCCTCACAGAGCTGCACTTCTAAACACAGAAACTCATTCTTACCACATTTGCAGTAACATCGCAGGCTATATTCGCATTACACGTAACCATTATATTTGGAGGAATTCATCTTTTTAGCTCTAATTTTTAAGAACTATTTCTTACCAACTCCACAAATAACTCACCTTTCAAAATGGAACATAAAAATGAGCCCCCCCCATGTCTACAAACACTTAATCCACGCTAACTACACTGTTCACATTTCCCACTTAGCAGTTTCCCCAGATCTGCTAAATCTCCTTTCTGTTCCTAGGGAGCACCTAATCGCTTCTGTTCATACACAGAAATTGTAATTGTGGGTTATGATACACGTAAAAAAAAAAAAAGATTTTAAATAACTTCTGTTAACATTTCTCTTAATTTATGTGAGGTTACATTTTACTGATATGGTTTTAATACACCGTTACATCGTATCCTGAGAAAGGGTTGAAGTGAACATTGCCTTACACTGCAAGCTAAGATGACTGAGGCATGGAAACAGCAGCTTTTCCATTGCACAAAGTAGCGCGGAGCATACCTGCTGTCCGCACAATTACCTGCTAATCAGAATTGCTGCACTTAACGAGCCATCATTCCACTGTCTGGAACTGAGAACCGACAGACGTGGTGCCACTCAGCACACCAGCTGCTTTATCAGTAAACGTGCCCCGCTGAAGGCAATCCAGGAAAAGCCGTGTCGCCACCAGCACATCGCGGGGTCTGACTCACGATCTGGCACAGCTTCCAGTCACTGAATTCCCGAGAATTCCTCCACATTTCAGAACTGACAAAAGGGAACAGTCATCCAAGGGCATTCCCAAGAACATAAGGGATCAATTTCTCACTCAGGACTTACGCAGGGCAAATTTCCCTCAAGCCGGTGGTGTTTTCCTCTGGCTTTACTCAAAGACCTATTCATATCACTTTTTCAGTAATCAGATGCAATGCTTGATTTTAATATCCTGATACTGTATTAAAAAGACAACTGCATTATAAATTATTCCTTTTGACAACTACCTGAACGTCCTGATGTTGGTCTGATGTTGGTCTAAAGGCGTCGCTGCCACATCTGCAGGCACTTGGTGTTTGCGAGCCGAACTGGCAAGAAACCAAACAGATTTCTCCATTACTTGCACTTTGCCATACATTTCTACAACAAATTTCATCAGCCAACAGAAGCAGTCTTTCTCCAAATCTTTCACTCAGGTTTGACTGTGGTACAATGACACCAAAAATGGAAATGAAAGTCTATGCTGTTCTTCGCTTTTCTTACTAACAAGTCTGAAAACTATAAAATGCTGGGATTTTTTAAGGAGAAACTCATTCCTTCATAGGAAAAGGTGTCTTGAGGTTGTAGGACACAACCCTGTCTTCAATTAAAGGGTCAAGAACTGCGTTTCTGCACACACCATTTTTCAGTGTGTAATCAGAGAATATCAATATTACAAAAAGAGTGGAACAACAAACGTACCACAGACCTGCGTCTTGGGCAAGCATTTCACCATTTTCTGTCACACGGGGTATTCTATTTCCATAAAGTTAACTTGTGCTTTTATAAATAGCAAAACTAACTGATGATCTTGAGTTGGTTGTTCGGAAAGATTTCTTCTCGGAAAGAGTGGTGATGCATTGGAACGGGCTGCGCAGGGACGTGGTGGAGTCACCGTCCTTGAAGGAGTTCAAGAAAAGGGTCCACGTGGCACCGAGGGACGTGGACAGCAGGCATGGTGGGGATGGGCTGAACTTGGACGAGGTGATCATGGAGGTCTTTCCCAACCTTAGTGACTCCACTGCATCCAATGTTGGCTTAATCCTTTCTAGCATAATTGAGGTAACAAAATAATGACTTTCTTTCTGTTACTGATCCATTGAATCAGACAATAATTCAGGCTGGGAGGTCCCTAACTTCTCAAAGCCGCCTCAGCGCTTCAGTGTCTTCACAGGGAAAATGATTTCTCTGCATCCAATCCCACCACAGTTGGCACTGCCTTCACAATGGGCTGAAATGAAACCGGTACCACCAAGCACCTGGGCTTCACAGCTTAGCCTCTTCTACGCGCCTCCTGTTCTGACTCCTGCGTATTTCACACCAATTCTTTGCGGTGGCCGCTACCAGAGGTGCTCACACAGGGCTCTGCCCTCCCTCACACTGCCCGCACCGCGGCTTCGTGCGCTGCCTGTGCTGCCCTTGGGCCCGTGTGCTTACACCGAACCTACAGCGACTGGGCGTCCGTACAGAGCCTTGTTCAATAATTATGTAACTGCGCACAGACGTGCATTTATTAAGCATCACAAACAAAAATCACACGCATCCAGGGTTTCGCTGCTGCAGAGCTTCAGCACTTGTTTCTCCCTTGCCGTTTGAGCAGCGTGGCAGCGATCCGGCCGTGCTGAGCCACCCCATCCACGCGAGCAGCGCGGCAGGACGAACGGGCTCCGACAGCTGACGGGGTCTGTGGGCGCACTGCTCATCGCCACCAGCCGCACGGACGCCCGCTGCTATGCCCAGCGCCGGTTTCTGCCTCCTCCAAGGCCGCCCCCCGAGGCGGTGGGACACCCACCCGCACAACAGACCGCTGCCGCCCTCTCCCTCCCGTTCGCGGTCCCCTCAGGGGGCGGCCCAACGGCGCATGCGCGACAGTCCAGCCGCGGGGTGGGCGCGGGCCGAGGTACGTGTGGGGGGGGAGGGAAGTCCCCTTCCATGGCCCGGAAATCCCCGCAGCTCCTGCTGGGACGGCGCGGCGCTTTCGCAACGCCTGGCGAACTCCGGCCCGCAGCCCCCCGCTCTCCTTGTAGCTCTCAGCGCCATAACCCCCTCCGTCTCCTCCTCACCCCCGGCTCCCAGCCCGTCTCAACCCGGCTCCCTGCGCCACGGGGTTCCCCCGCTCCGCGCCCCGGGGCCGCCTCCCGCCCCAGCGCAGCGCTGCCCGCCCCGCTGCGGGCTTCCCCACTCCGTAAGCGGTGGCGGGGTGGGACCCGCTGCCTTAAAGGCGGGCGGCTCCTCCTGCGCCGGGGAAGGCGGAAGAGCGAAGCGCCGCCAGCCGCCTCGGCCATCTCTGCGGTCTATATGCACCTGGCTGGGTTACCGCTCGCCCCGGAGGACGGAGAGAAGGGGCGACGGTGCGAGAAGAGCCCGTCCCCCGCGATGTGCTCGGTGAGCGAGGCCGGCAGCACCGACCCGCTGGTGGCCCGCTTCAGGCAGGTGGAGGAAACGCTGGAAAAGCTGCACCGGGAGAACAGGAGCCTGAAGAGCAAAGTGCCCCGCTACAACGCGCTCTGCACCCTGTACCACGAGTCCGCCCAGCAGCTGAAGCACCTCCAGCTGCAGCTCGCCGCCAAGGAAGCCACGGTGTGGGAGCTGCGGGGCAGCCTGGCCCGGCAGCAGCAGCAGCAGCAGGCGGCGGCTGGCGAGGTGGGGGCCGAGCCCGCCCGCTCGCTGGTGGAGAGCCTGCTGGAGCAGCTGGGGCAGGCCCAGGAGCGACTGCGGAACAGCGAGCGGCTCTCGGCGCTCAGAGTGGAGGCGCTGAGCCAGGTGAGGCGGCGCGGGGCGCCGGGAGCGAACCGTGCGGGACGGGGAACTGCGGAGTGCGGAGGAAACGGCGCGGAGGGCTCGGGGCTGGCGGGCGGTCCCAAGGGCTGTCCGACGGGATGGGCGCTGCCAGCGGGATTGCGCGCTGTGCGGCTGCGCTGCAGACACGTAGCGAGGCACTGCGAACCTTCACATAACTGCGCTCTTGCAAGCAGAACAGAAACAGTTGAAACGTGGGGGTTCTGTATTGCTTAACTCAAGGACAGGCTGAGGGCGGGGGCTGCTCAGCCCGGAGAAGGCCCCGATGAGACCTGAGAGCGGCCCTTCAGTATCTAAACGGGGGTATAAGATGGAAGGAGACCGATTCTTCAGCAGGGTCTGTTGGGATAGGACAAGGGGAAATGGTTTCAAACTAAACGAGGGGAGATTTAGATGAGATATAAGGAAAAAAGTTTTTTACAATAGCGGTAGTGGGGTTGCCCGGCTCTGCTGGATGTGCCATCCCTGGACACAGCCACGGTCAGGCGGGATGCTCTGAGCACCTGATGGAGCTGTAGGCATCTCTGTGCATCGTAGGGCAGATGGCTTTTAAGGCTCCCTTCCAACCCAGAAGAGTCTATGAACTGTTTGCACCAAATGAAGTAGTAACAGTTGGTACAAATGAAGTACAGATGATGGGTAACGCCGCTTTCTGCATTATTTTTGTGAAAGCAATGGCTGGTGTATTGACAGTGAAAGTGCTTCAGAATTAGAAGCTTTGCACTCTGCATAGTGATGAGGCAGACTGGGGGAGATGGGATCTCTTTTCTGATGCAGCACGGATCTGTGCCCCCCTCCCACCCCCAGGCACTATTTCTGGGGCTGTCACTAAGACTTTCCCATGCTCAGTCTAAGAATGCTTGAAGAATTTCTAAGCGTTTCTTTCTGTATGAAGCCCTATAAAGGAGGAATTTCCAAACCAAGAAGCAGTACTTAAAATTGAAACAAGTGTTTTTGTCATAAGCCCTCTCTTGACCTGATGTTTATACAAAACGTTTTCCACATATGACACTCACCTAAAAAGCATGTAAATGTGTTCAGGTCTGGAAATTCATAGTAAGAGATGATCTTAGTGGCGCTTGCAGACTGGTGTGGGATCCAAATACGTTCTGAAGTCTGACACTGAATGCCTTTAATCTGTAGCAAAGGGGAAATTCAGCACCATGTGAAAGAATGTGAACGTTAGTAATAAAAACGAATACTATTTCTTTCTGTAGGTTAGACTGAAAATTACTTCTTTAGAAATAGAATGCTGAAATCAATGCCACTAAAAATAATAACAAAAAAGACATTTTCTGAAGTTATTGCCCCATGTGGTGGCAGTTCTTCCTCTGATTTCGGTGCTCCTGAAGGACTGGGGGCTTGACTGCTTGCTCAGTGTCTGTGCTGGCACCCAGGGCAGCGCCAGCTCTGCAGAGGTCTGCCACCCACTGGCATCCTTTGCTTTTTGAGGATGACGGGCACAGGCTGCTTTTGGCAAAGTCAGGACTGGTGTACTATGGGTGTGTGCTACTTAAGTGTGGTCATACCTGTCTGCAAGCTGCCTTCTTCCTACTCAGAGCACCTAGATTAGATGCTAACTTGCTGCAGTGTGGATGACCCACAGTCTTGATTCAACAAGAATGTGCAGCAATGAGATACATGTTTGTTTTATAAGAGCATGTTAAGTCAGCTATGTTGGAGTCAGCTATGGCCAATAGTTATCGCTGCCACAAGGATTTAAATTTCTGTTTGCTTGTCCTTGCCTAGGTGGGAAAGCTGCTGTTCTGATGTGCCCTTGTCTCTGTTCCAGGCAATAAAGATGCTTGGCTTTTGTTAAGATGACTTACCAGTTCCAATTTTTGTGGGGTTTTTTGTTGTTTTTTTTTTGAGGCAAATTTCTACTAACTAGTAGTCTGGTCATTTAGAATGCAGGACCAGTAAGCATTTCTCAGTCACCACAGCTACTCCTTTTGAACTGTATGCTTCTTGTAAGTTCCATCTTTGGTTTGTAGCTGCTGCAAATGGGTTTCATAAAATCGTGGTGCATTTTTGCATGTTTCTGTGTTCTTCACTGTGCTGACCAGGAAGTGCTTCGATAGCTGCCTGGGCAGCTCCTGATTCTGACTGATTGTCTGATCTGTCAGTTCTAAGGTTGTGTGTTTATATAGAAATGGATTTATTTTTACCTTTTAAGTACGTTGCAGGGAGTATAGGAGCAATACGGAACTACTGCAATCTAAAATTCCATCTTATGCTTTAGCTTTTGTGTTCACTTCACTTTAAGTAACTTCCTCCTCCCTTATGTTTAGGAGGTGCAGAAGTTGAATCAGCAGCTAGAGGAGAAAAACACGGAGATAGAGCAGATGATAAACCAGCCTCCATACGAAAAGGAGAGAGAAATCTTACGACTTCAGAAGAGCTTGGCAGAGCGAGAGAAGGCTCAGGCCACCAGTGATGTTCTGTGCCGGTCACTCACTGATGAAACTCACCAACTTCAACGCAAATTAGCATCCACAGCAGAAATGTGTCAACATCTGGCAAAATGTTTAGAAGAGAAGCAAAGGAAAGAGAAGGGGAATTCGGATGACCAGATTGCTACTGAAAGATCTAATCAGGTATTTCTACAGCTGCTATGTTTTGTGCATGTACTACTAGCTTCTGAGGTACTCATTATATACAGTAGTTAGTTATAATTAGGGAGCAGTGAGAAACATGCCTTCAGATAATTTGGCGTGGTGAAAAGACTATGATGGCGATCTCTAAAGAACCGATTGCCATAAGTTGAGGGTTGAAGCAGTTTTCAGTCACTTAGGCTCTGGTTGTCTCATTTATCTCTGACTTTTGAGATGAAGTGAAGAGGGCATTTACAACCTCAGCAACTCCCTGACTGCAATTCTTCCCTGCATATACAGCAGGAAGATACCTTCCTGAGACTGAAGAATGTGGGCATCACTAGATGGTGCTGTGTTTTTGAAGCTGATATGTGATGACTGCTGCAAGCATCTAAGTCACAAAATAAGGAATAATTTTTTTAAAGTAGTATTTCTATTAACAACTCTATGGCACGTGGCTTTGCATATGTAGTACGGAGCTACAGAAGGTTGGTTAGGAAAGAGCAGGTCAAAATGTCTTACCTATTTTTGCTCTGGGGTTCCCCTTTACCCTCCCACTCTAAGATAACGTTTCTCTCCAGCAGGCGTGTTTAGACAAAGTGTTTCATGATAGGAAAGGGGCAGAAATGTCCCTGGTGGGGATGGGGGAGGTGCAAACACCTGGATTTTGCCACGCAGCGTTGTGACTTTACAACATCGTCACCTTAGTTGAAGCTTTTTGACGCAGGGTAGAGAGCGTTGTTCTGCTCTTCCAGAAATCACAGTGGGTTGCAGTGTGAAGTAATTCATGAAAATACCATAAAATAGTGAGTAAAATTAGAGGTGCTGCCTCTAAAACCAGATAGGATGAGGACGATGCTGTAGCACTGCATAGCATATACTGTTCTGTCGCACAATTTTATCATGTAGTGGTACAGCCGTGTTTCTGATGCTCGTGCACCAATGATTTTGTGGTACATGCATGCATAGGTCACTTCGACTCTGTTAAACACTCCAGGAGCACTTCTAAAGGAATCACGTTAAAACTACCTCTAAGAAACAGATAGAGGTGGGGTTGGTATAAGAAGAAAGGACTATATAAGGGACTTGAAACTTCCGGTATTCTCATACTTGGTATAATTGATAGACAGGAAACTTGATTGACTTTGATGTATGTAATAACTAGCTAACCTTGTCCAGCGGGGACTTCCCTGTTGAAGAGAAATTTCAGAGGCAAGTACTAGCTGATTCTAGGGAATTTTGTACCAAAGTGTTCTATATTACTCACGTACATCGGGGTTTTTTTAAAGCAGATGTCACAACTGTAAAAAAAAAAAAAAGTGGTACCTTTCAGTCAATTTAGAAATTACTATTAAAAAAGATGCTTACTTTCTCGTAGTAGCCAAAGTTGACAGTAATAGCAGAGCAAGACGAAGCCATGTGTGCGCCCTTGTCATGCATTTCCCCACTCCAAATATGTGGTTTCCAATAACTTCATGTAAACTGCCAAGTGCTGTTGTCAGCACTGTAGACCCTTTGGCACGTGAAGTGCGTGTTATTGGCCCTGTTGCCTTAGGAGGCTTAAAGTGAGATATGATTTTATGAGACCACACGGACATATTTAAAAGCAGTACTGAGGTAGTAAAAAAAACCTGATTACATTGCGCTTATTGAGATGAAAGCTGTAGACTGTCCTCTTAATATAGGAAAATATACTGTAGAGAAAGAAGGAGGCAGATGTATGTATTTGTGTTACTGATAGCAAGTACTTATAAAAGAAATTACCTCCAGTATAACAGCATAGCTTAATAACACTTTCTTATCTGAAAGTTACAGGTATTAGACAATGAAACTTCACTTCAAGCCCTTATCTGCAAACTACAAGAGGAAAACAGAATGTTGAAACAAAAAGTAGCTCATGTGAGTACTTCATTTTGTATAAAATAAAAATTGGATTATTTTGAATTACAGTACTTGGATTAACCAGGCCCTACCCGTTCCAAACTTAAAGGCCAGTTTAATGTAATTCCCAGTGTAATTCCCAATAATGTAATTCCCAGATTGTTTTAGTCCTTTCAGCATGGCAGTCTTTGTTCTCTTGGCCAAGAACAGCTTATTATGTTATTTAAAATCTATTGTAGTTGTTAGAAATACACTGCAGAAGGAAATGGCTTTCTTATTCCTTCCCTGCATCAGTATTCCACTCCAGAAGAACGGCACAGGTTCAGGGGTGACTACCAGCCCTTCCCATTCCATATGATTTAATACTGTCTCTATGACTTGGCAGATGGGGACAGCTGCGCATGGAGACCCAGCTTATAGCATAATGACCTTCTGCTCTCCCATGGAGTAGCTCACCAGTAGTCAGTGGTTGAGTCAGCATATTATATACTACATACGTAGAGAAATTTGGGTCCTGCCCATACAGAGAATCTATGAAAGCCTGGAAGTTTGCATCTTCGTGTTGTGACGCTACTGGGTGGTCTTTCAGGTGGAAGACTTAAATGCAAAATGGCAGAAGTACGATGCTAGTAGAGATGAATATGTGAAGCGACTCCACTTGCAGCTGAAAGAGCTGAAGTTGCAGCTGGAGCAGCAGCACGGCGTAGCTTCAGCACAAACCAATTCTGAGCTGATGCAAAAGGAGATACTCCGGCTAAACAAGCTACTGGAAGAAAAAATGAATGAGTGCAAAAAATCAAGGAGAGAATTAGAAGATGAGAAGAAGGCCAGAGAAGGAGACAATGAGCGCATACAAATGCTGGAGCAACAGGTTAATTTTTGATTTTTTTTTTCCCCCTAGATTTGGGAATTCTTTCTTTCTACCCAGACCTCAAATCGTTTCCTTTTGCCACTTGTCTTGCCTCATTGGGCTACTTAACAACACTTGGAAAAAGAAACCCTCCTTAATGAATTACATGCAGTTCTGCTGCCGTTAAAATATTTTTATTTATGTATTTTACAAAATATTACAAAAATGTAAGATCTGGAAAAAATAATACAACTGCCTTTAAAGCACGGATATGATAGAGATGGTTTGAGATTCTGGAAATAAGTGCTTACAAAGCAAAGAATCCCAGCCCCAACTATTTAATTTCACCTGCCATACTCTTAGTAAAATATTAACATAATTCTTTTTCAGGTCCTAGTTTATAAAGATGATTTCACATCAGAGAGATCAGACAGGGAACGAGCACAGAGTAAAATACAAGAACTTCAGCTGGAAGTTTCATGTCTGCAACACCAGCTAGCAAGGAGACAAGAAGGCAAAAAGGTAAACAAGTGTGTTACCGTGCACCTGGCAACCCATGTTCAACCTACTACAACACAAGTGATACAACGGTTTTTCAAATGAGGACATCTCATCTACGTTGTACTCTTAGGAAAACATTAAGAAAAAAATCTTAGTACTTCTAAAACCATTTCAGCTCAGTGCAGCTATCACAAACTATTGGTTCATGGTTTTGTGTTCTAGTAGAAATGCATCCTACTACATACATATCTTTCCAGTCCATTTTCCCTCTTTTCACTGACCACGGTAATTGTGAATTGTTATAAGGAAGAGAGGGAAAATTGACTTTTGTAACAGTGGTGTCTTTAAAGTATCTTTCTGGCTCTGTCCTGTCTTCTACAAGCCTGCTTGACTTTTTCCTTAATAAAACTTTAAAAACGTTGCCTATTCTATTTCCAGATCTTCAGGTAAAGACATACATAAGCCACGTTCCAGATTAAGGTGGTAAAATTATTTCAGAGATATATTTCATTTTTTTTAAGAGCTCTTCTTTCTCTTTCTAGGACTCCAGAGACACAAGCAGTCGTTTCAGAGTTCACACTGGTAACCAAAATCATATGCACGTACAGACAAAAGTTGAACACCTACGAGGCAGCAGCCCAGGCCAACCAGGTGGAAGAAGAACAGCCTCACAGTCTGAACAGACTTCCCCACCTGCAGACAATGGAAACTCAGGATCAGAGGGCAGGGCACAGGGTGAACTTAGATGTCCTCACTGTATGAGATTTTTCAGTGATGAACTCAGTGATGAATTTCTCAAGCACGTTACGGAATGTTGCCAATGATGATGTGATGTGAGGCACATAAATTGATCACTACTCTATAGACTGTAAAACTTGGCCCATCTCCTATGGTCCATTTGAATTACTGTGGTTTAGGATGTCTCTTAGGAACTAGGAGGACGAACAGGATCTACCTCTTACTTGATTTCACCTTCCCATGGACTAGATGAAAGACTTAGAGAAAAAATGGGAAATGTTTTTGTGAAGAATTTAACAATTGTGATCAATGCAAGCATAATGCACATTCTACTGTGAACTAAAGAAAACAAAATGCAGTGGTAGCTGGCTTTAGACTGCAGTTTGACTCTTGAGTTTAATTGTTCACAACAGTTTGAAAGCTCGTGGAAAAAGAGTTACTGAACTTGAAAACATGGTTCTCTTCCAACCAGCACATGCTGAAGAATGGGGAGGGAACGGTTTGGCATAACTTTATCTGGATTTAAAGTGAAAGTATTTTCTTGGAGATTGAAGCTGAACTTTCAAACATCTGACTGGAAAATCCTTGTGTTCAACTAAAGTCAGGAGAAGTAAAGGAAAAAATTCAAGGGCTGGTTATTGACTAACACTGGCCTGTCTCTTTGCACAGAAACAATGTACAGGGATATTTATTTTCTTTTCTGTGCCATAAATAATTTACACATTTGCAAAGGTATTTGTGTAATTATTGACTGTATTCCAATTTTACTTAAGTATTTTTATAATAAAAGTGATTGTGCAGTCGCTTTACTGTATTAGTAGTCAAAACTATCTTTTAGTGTATTTATGTGTAAAAGAGTCTGTTACTTAGTGGCTAACTAAATGTCATGGTTTCAGGTATGAGTTATTCCATTCCTGCAGTGATAACCAGCGTCTCAAACTATATTCAAATATGTTGAAAATCACTCTCATTTCAGAGGACAAATGACGTTTCAGATGCATGAGAGTACATTTAATACCCTACCCTCCCGCACAACATTTGTGACTATGCCATTGCTAGCTTAAATTTTGTGTCCTGTCTACACTGGAGACAGTCCCTCAGCTGTATGAGGAAGTCGTTTAAGTCGTTTTGAGAAGAAAGATTAGACATAGCAATGTCTACACACTGGGGCTGGAGGGTTTTTCTAAGCCACAGCTCCCAGTATTAATAGGTCAGAGCTGGATGGTGTATGGACAAATATACCAAAGAAATCCATCCACCTTGCTTTAACACCACTCCTGTCTTCTGCTTTGCTTCCTTTTCAGTCGTGCACGTGAAGAGGATTCATGCATTTGCTCAGTCTGTATTATCTTTTTCTTCCCCCCCCCCCCCCCCCCCCCCCCAACTTCCAGTAGTTGCTAGGATTTCCTACAGCATCAGCTATCCCTCGGTCTCCCATACAGAAGAGTTTCTCCTGCTGAACAGCAGCTTGCTAGGAGCTAAGTCCGGTCTCCAGTTTATTTTCCCACTCAGCACTGAATTTTCATCAGTTTTCCTCTCCTTTTTTCCAAGTAGTTTCAACAGAATGTAATTGAACAAAGTGTTCTTTGCTGTGGTCCAGGTTCACAAAGCACGATAGGAAATGGCACGCTCCACGTAACGAAGCATCGCAGCAGTGCTGTCTGTATGATTAACATCTGGATGGTTACAGAACAGCTGGAAGAAGTAGAACTACACAGAAGGAAAGATATTTCCCTTCCCTGGGACAGCAGCAGACCATCTCATGGCCCAGAGCCAATCCTTGAGCAAGACACGCAAGAAATTCTGCACTGAATTGTTAAAGACAGAACTATCTTCTCTAAGCAAATCTTAATTCTACTTTTTCCACAATTCTTTTACAGCCCAAAGGGAGATGATTTCTGCAATATCGCCTTACGTGGGCTGTTACCAGAAAAAGATGCATGGACTGTCACGTGCAGTGTGCAGGTGCAATGTTTTTATTACTGACCTACTCTTTAACTAATTGTAAGCCCGTGATTGCTAGTTTGATTTTCCCATCACAGCATACATAAATGTGCAGAGATTTTTTTTTCCTCTAGGGTGACCATTTTAAACATTGCCTTTTAAGGTCTTAGAGATCAGATGTAGCACACAGAATATATGCTAAATATGATTAAACTTCCTGTGGCATAAGCTAATCTCTCAACAGTTAGTTTATTTCTTTTGCCTAGTGTCTCATTAGACAAGCCTTCTTTATGGCTTTAAAGTACATTAATACTGCCCTCTGGGCATAGTTGGACAGACTGAACTACAACTATTAGATATGAATGGAAGAATTAGATACAGGAAGCTGCAGTGCACAGAAATTAACAGAAGATATCCTTGATATTCCCGTTGTTTCAAGTCCTGTAAATTAGTTCCCACCCTGTCAAAGCAGAGGTTGGAATGCAAATCCCAGAAAAGGAGGATTCAGGTGAAATGAATGCTGAGAAACTGGATATGCCTGCAAAGAGGCCCAGCAAATACAAACTGATGAAGTTATAGATCAACCATGGGTTACAGCAAGTCTCTTACAACCTAAAGCTATGTGAAAAAAGACTGAAATCTGAATACCAGCATCAAAAATCCAGGATAGATCTGATACTTTCCAGCATAAAAATACCTCAGCTTTGGGGCTATTTTACTACTTCCTGTTTTCCCCCAACCTTAATAAAAATAACCTTACTGATTTCTCTTTGTGCAAACCAAGAAACCAATTAGACACTGCAAAACTAAGCTACCAGTGTCTTCTACAACTGTTTGATTCAGATTATAAGGCATACACTGTCCTAAAAAAGCTGTTACCCAGTGCTTTGCCCTCAGCAAGCACAGCGTACACGTCAGTACTTCCCAAACAATTCCAACCAACACCTACATTCACAGTGCAGGTTCCTCAAACTATAGGCTGGAATGTATAAGAACTGCCAGCTCCACTGCCCCAACACTGAAGTAAAAGCAGCCATGAATTGCCACAATTTTTGAACCCTTTACATTAAGAAAAGCTCCTTTGGCCTCATGCAGTTTTTTTCTCTGCCACTTGGACCGCTGTCCATGTAGCGTGCATCTTGTTTGGTCAAATGGTGAAAGCAACGCAGCTTCTTTCCCAAAAGAAAGCAATGACAGTGCATGAGTAAGAAAGGAACCGCGTAAAATGAAAGCAGCTCGAACAGCATAAACTTTATGAACTTTCATTAGCCATTTGTACGACATATGTTCACTGAAAACACATTTGTAAAATTGCACAGACTCTTGAAACCGTGCAGAAAGTCTGTATGACCACATGGGACTCGGTTCCTTATTCGCTGCACCAGTTGCCAAAGGCATCCAATGTAACCAAACCCCGTTATCGGGCCCATTCTGATTTCTGTCACTCTCTCGGCAGTGACGAGCAGTACCTGACTCGCGAGGCAGAACAGTACTAAAAGGCAGGCAGCTGTACCCCTGTAGGCCTGTGGAGTCCGGAAGGAGACAGGTAACCATCTCCTCTAGGCCTTGTACGAATGTGCTATCACACATTCAGAGATACCTGGGTGCCCCACTACTTTCATGATTAAGTCCATCCTTTCTCCTAGAATTGCTCCCTCTTTAGAATCACCGTCCTCAAGTTTTGCTCTCCAAAGCAGTGCGAGTTCAGAGCCAGGACTGGCTCAGGGCTCCTGAGCAGCTCTCAATAACAATGTTTTCAGACCACAGATTCATTCTGAGGGCTGGCTAGTTAGTCTGCACGGCTGCTGGATTTTATGATGCCATATTCTGGATGGGATTTTAAAGTAAATGCTGTTTACTTATAATGCCAGACTATGCCGGTTGCCATGCAGAAATAGGCCCTTAGCACATTATCATGACAGCAAATGTAGGCAAGAGTGACTCACTGAATCACAGAAGAGACAACTGGGAGAAACCTCAGCACTGAGTCCCCACCCCAAAAGCCCCAAGAGAGAGAAGATCAACAATAAAGTCGCCTTCTGAAGCACAGCAAGTACAGAACTAAAGAACCAAGAGCCTAAAAATCCTCTCATTTTGCAGCAACTTTAAGGCAATGCGTTTCCCCCTCAAATGATTTATAGGGCATCAGATCTTTTAAAACAAGCCTTAAGGGATGCCTCAATATTAAGTGCTCACTAATGATAAAACCAATGACAAGAATAAAATTTGTTCAAGAAGATACCTATTTCTATGGCTGTTTTTTTAAAAACTTCTATTTCCTGTGGCTTTGCTGCATGTGTATATATAGAAAGCAAGGGAAATTCCAAACAGCATGCCACGCCAGCGTACTCAGAACAGCAGTGCTTCTCATTTGAAAAAAAAAGAGAAGCCTCAAATTCTTTTTCTATAAAATCAATGTGAATTCAAAGTGTGTTGTAGTAAAATTTCTTAGCAGCATGCTCCAGCAGCAATCAGCCTCTGAGTTTCAGCTAAAAATCTTAAGCATGAGAAATACCTACGCATTATTAGCTCAAAGCAGCAAAGCAGAGCGATACCAGGTTAAGCAGCTCTCACTGCTGCTGTGCACTCTGGCGTCTCACCTGGCACCTCACATCCCCCAGCTAAGGGCAGTGCCCAGCTGAGCTCACTCACTCACTGCAGCTTTCTAAGCACGTGCTGCCTGAAGGTGTCAGAGCTCCAGGAAGGTCAGGAGAGCTTCTGAAGCTGCTCCACCAGTGGATGTTCAAGGCATTGAGGTTCAAAATGGCTCTGTGCACACTGGCGTGCCTCTGTTCCTGCTGCCATTCAGTGTGGTCTCTCCTTTTCTCATTCTTATATCTACTTTTACCTCCTCTTTTTTTACATTTATGGGTGAGAAGCCATTGGTGAAAGAACCTTTTATGACACGTGCTAGTTGTCTGGTGTCTTGTAATGGCTGCTGACCTCTCTCAGAGGCTTGTGGTATTACCACAGCACAGCACAGCAAGCACTGGACCAGTGGGGGGGTTATGAGAAAGCTTATTTCTAGAAGGCACTGAAAAACAAAGCAACAAAAACACAGCATTAGAAGCATATGATTAGCTTAAAGGCACTTGTTCCCTGGATCAGTTCCCAGCGCCAACTTGGGGACCAGGGCGAGCAGGACGGTGCTGACTGCTCATGCTGTCACCCACCCACTCTGCACCACACCAACGCATCCAATCTCTTTACTAAATCTGTAATGACAGAGAAAGTATCTCCTCCCCCCTCCAAGAGGCACCTTACCGTCTTGGCCACATGCACATATCATAGGCAGTTTTCACAGGTGGAGCACACGTGTTATGAGGTGAGCCCTGCATCGGCACCACCAAGCCTCCTCGTGGGTGAGGGACCAGCCTGTGCCTGGCTCCAGCTGTGCCCCCGCAGCCCTCCCCAGTCAGGGCCAGCTGCAGCTCACCCCACAGCAGCCACCTGCACCAGCCACCTGGGTCCCCAGCTCAGAGAAGCAAGGTGATGCTCACAAAGCGAGGCCATGCTATAGGGCAGGGCCTCCACCTCCCTCGGGACACAGCTGAGCCCCTCTTACCTGCTCCACATCTCCTTGGAGCAAGGCACTGAAGCACTTAAGAAAGGGGAACAAGTGAAGAAAGGAGCTCAGCCACCCACAGCCCTCACCCATCACTTCTGAAAGAAAATCAGGCATTCACACAGGCATGCCCATGGACAATTGAACATCACCTACCAAGAGATGGGGAAACTAGGCAGGGCATAAGACCACAAATGCACACATCAGCATCCTCCTTATCATCTAACTCTCTCTCAGTGATGCAGATCTAGTTTAACAGCTCTCAGTATGGGGTACCCACTCCACTTCCTGCAGGGCCTGGTCGTGCCTCACCTTGTGGCAAGGACAGAGCTTTCCTAAGTGCCACCCTCTGCAGTGACTTGCAGGTGACAACCAGCCACCCCCAGAGAGGGATGGGGATCTTCGGTCCTGGCTGCCCTGATATGGGGCCTCCCTTCCCTCTACCAAGAGCAGCCCTAGTCGAAGCCCTACACTGTAGTAGTGTTGAACCTTACCAGCAGGAACATGTCACCTGTAGATGCACAAACTGCACACATTTTAGTAACTTTCCTTGGAGTGTTGACTCTCCTGCTAGAGACATGCAGCAAGCCCCTGAGGAGACCTGGTGCCTAGAAAACAAGAGCCAGAGCAGTCCCCATCCTTAACAGCACAAGACCACCTCTAACCTTCATGTCACAATGGGACAGTCCAAGAGCCAAAAGACGACAGCAGCACAGGTGCTGGAGTCCACCCAGCCAGAGCCTTACTTACAACATAGCATCACTCCTAAAGCACATAATTTCCATGGTAAGTAAGCAATGCACCTAAACAGCACCTGCTACACATGTGGTGGGCACTAAGGATGTCTTTTCAATCTCTCCCCATGTTTCCAGCTCACTTGGGCATGGCACTGGGGAAGGTCTCCTTCCTGGGAACAGCTCTCCAAGAACACACATCCCCTGCTACGGGGTCAGCAAACCCTTCCCTGGGAGGCACAGCCTGTACCTGGATACCTGGATCTCTGGATCAAACAGATGCTCACTGTGAATGGTTAGGATGGTTCTTTTGGTGAGCCATGTGTTCCCCTGTCCTCAGCAAGGAAGCTGGGATGTGCGGGAAGACAGTGCTTCGCTGCAACACTCTGCAGAGCAGGGACATCATAAGAAACAAGTGTATGTACAAGCTATGCCTACACCAAGGTGTAAATGCTGTTAAAACTTTCATTTATCAGCTGCAGGAGTCCTCATTGACTACAAATAAAGAATTCAATTAAAAAAAACCAAACCTCGGTGACCTACTCCAGTGTTCTTAATTGCTCTTAAAACAATAAGCCTCCAGTTACCAGCACTCATTTGTTCAGGATGCTCTTCGCTGGGTGAGCGTGTTGTGAGGGGAAGAGGTACAACAGTCCAGAGCACGTAGAGACTCTGCTAAGATGAGTTGTGGCCTCCTGAGAGAGCAAGCACAACCCAGAAGAGCAGCATCAATCAGCATCCCCAGACAGGAAGCTGCAGCACAAACTACCTGTAACTGTGAGATGAGGCCTAACACCACAAATGAAAAACAGCCCTCTGAAGAGCAGGTGATGGCATGAAAATGCAAGCAACATGGCACCACAGAGGAGGGAAAGAGGAATGCAATGGTTTGAAATCAGGCAAAAGGCATGCATGTGCACAAGTCTGGTGCTTGTGCAAAGACAAAAAGGGAATTCAGTCTTCAGTTTTCCATCTTCTCAGTGTCAGTCTTCTGTCACTGGAAGAGAGATTCCAAAACTGTTCCAGGTGTTGTGCTGGGAATAATAGGCATCCTCTGACACCTGAAAACTACTGTGTGCAAAGCAGGAATTCATCTCTGCAGAGACAACAGCTCTGCAACACCCTGCATTGCACACACTGCCTGCAGTGCCATAGAGTGGATCCAGTCTGAGAAGGAGAATATGGTGAAGCTTGCTTGAAAGAGACAGCAAGACAAGCAGGTGACACTGGGACAAGGCAGTGGGACCACAGCACAGTGCTTTAAAGGCAGCTCTGTACACTAAGTCATCTTTTTAGATGAATCTCTGTGGCTGACACGAGCAGCCAGCGTGGGGTGCAGGCAGGCTTCCCCCTCCCACACAAGATCCATTCTTTGATAAACAGACGTGGAATCCCCTAAACTTGCTGCACAGTGGCAGCTCCTGGGAAGGCACAGCACGCAGTGGAAAAAATTGATTAACACAGCCACCACCACCCCAAGAATGACTGGCAACTGATTTTGTGAACTCTTGAGGCTTTGTTGTGTTGCACTTACATACCCTTCACACCGTGATGTGTCCCCTCCCACAGAATGTCAAAGGCTTCAGCTCCTAAGAATAACCATCCAGGGTAAAAATAGCATGTGCTGTGCAGCGCTCACATGCAGGGGGCATTTCATTGGTCTCATCATTCTCCTGAACTCGGGATTTGTGCTCATCTAGCCCTATGTTCCCATCTCCCACTGGTGGCATCTCCCGTCTCAGGTAGTTTTATCTCTGTGGTTTCCAGGTGACTCTTTCAGGGAAAGTTTACTGGAGCTCCGTCCTTCCTGAAACAGCAGCAAAACTGAATAACCACATCCTCTTAGCACAGCCGAGGAACTTCAAAAGTGCAGTGTTGCAAAACAGCATGGGGACACACTCCCTCCTGCCTCTGCTCTACTCTTGCATGCACTAATATCAGTTGTCACACACACAGTGCAGCAATAAGGTTGAGAAATACTTAAGCAGTAAAACCAGTTCTCACAGTCTTGAGTGCTGCTTTTTTTCCCCCCCTCCTTGCAGACAGCTTTGGAGTGAATCCCTGCAGATACTCTCAGTGCAAGTGAATCTTTGCAAGTATTTCTATTTTGCTGCAATAGTTTAAAAACAAATACTCAGAAGAGACAATAACTTCTAATAGGGAAGTTTCTTCCCTAATCAAAGGGGTACATAATGCCCCCCGCACCTAGAGAAAAGGATCCCCATAAATAAGAAGCTGGGTTTGTGTACTTAGAGTGATTCTTCTGCATCTTGGAGCAGCTGGTGTTCAAGCTGGTGTTAATACTGCTATAAGGCTTCATAGTAAGCGGTTGACGTGACTGGACTTGGAAAGTCAAACTCCACTTTTCTCCTGTACTGTGCAGCTTTCAGCTCAAGGAGAACACACGGCTGTGAGCACTGAGCTTCATGGCAAAACACAAAAGCATCCAGCAGTTTTTATAGAGAGTGTGCTAACACAAATCAGAACAAGCTTTGTGCAAATATTGCAACTACTTTGATGCATTTTCAGTGAAACAACCCTATGATTTGAAAGAGAAAGTCCTCGACTGAGCATGCCAGAAACTTGAGTTTTGTGCCACCTGCGTAGTCACTTCGTAGAGCGAAGCTACAGGCTCTGCTGGGGCTCCTCTTCCCACAGGTCTCAAGCAAGCTGTGTTTTTCCTCCCTGCAGCTGACACTGAACAAGCAAGCCATGAGATGTGGTTCTGCACCTGAGCCGTCCCAGTCAGCTTTTGCAACTACCAGCAAGTAGTCACATCCACCCGCACCTTCAGGCAGTTGCAGATTCCACACGCCCAGTTTGAAGAGGCTGTTTCTGAAGCCTGATGCACCACTACTGTTTAAGGCCATGCCAGTGTTTGGGGTTATGCACTTGAATAACTACAATGACCGTTCCATGCAGAGCAACTTTTAAGTACATTGAGAACCTCTGAAAGCTATGCCAATTGAAAATCCGAGATACAGAACATCTCAAGCATGCCCAACACCATCATTCCTTGTTTTCCTTCAACAGGCTGTGGTTCAGAAGCTGCTGCTCCATATCAACATCTCCTTAACCTGTATTTCCAAATAGGTGTTGATTCGAAAAGCAAAAGTTCAACCACTGAAGAGTTCAGAGAACAACTTGTAACGGCCTTTCAGTGCACCACACCAGCACAGCCTGCAGTTCCACCACTGCTTGTACAGCCGCAACTACTCCAATTAACAGTGCTATTACTTACGAATGAAGAACAGTCTGATCTAAACAAGAGGCTTAGAGCTGAGGCAGTTAACAAACTCAGCTGTCAGTGTAAGCAGTTCAGGCTCCTTTTGCTGGAAAGCCAGAATCTCTGTGAAGCAAGAGCCACAGAGTGTGGGTTCAGAAGATGGCAACTTGTGTCCGGAACCTAGGATTTCCACTCCAGCTCTTTGCAAGTGAGAGTTCAAATATAAAAGAGGTTAATACAAACACACCAAAAGGTTACAAAAGTTCACTGATGCGGAAAGCTAGGCTGACTGTGAAGAAAAAGATTTTTTTCTGAATTATTTGTAAGGAAATAAGCAGTGTAATGGTTTTCATGCATTGAAATCAAATTAGTAATGGAAAAATCTGTTGCATGCAAAATGAATGATAGATAGGAATTGAACTTCACAGAAAAGGTCAGTGGCACAGAGCCAGCACACCAAAGTGGAACACAGAAGGAAAATGGCTGGAACTTCTGAATGAAGATAGCAGGCCTGAGCACGAATAATTTTTTTAAATCGAGTTTATGGCTGTCACAAATCCATGGCAAGTTTGCAAAATCCACTGAATGGTTGGGCAGAAGGAAGGAAGGGTGGAAGGAAGCTCTGCAGATGGTTTAAATCCAGCCCCATGCCAAAGCAGGCTCACCTACAGCAGGTCGCCCAAGGCTGCAGCCAGCTTGATTTTCATCATCCTCATTTGGCCGGACCGTGTTCAAGCAAAAACATCCAGACAACAAAGCACAAAACAAAATAAAAAGAAGCCCCTGCTGATTTCAGTGAATTGTTATGCTTTAAGAAAAATAAGTAACAGACCTAATTCTCCCCTTTACCCAGACCTCATCCTGAGAGAGATTTGTTTATTCAACTGCCACACACAACATTCAAGATCTACAAATAAATATACATACTATGGACATACAAAAGTGATATCTAAAACCTCAGCTGAAACAGAACCCCCAAGTTACACAGTTAGGAAAGTAATCAGTGCTTAACAGTCAGAAAAATGCAGTTTCTTTCGCGCAGTTTCTAAGACAAACACTACTTCAAGTGCTTGTAAGAATGGCGACACTGCCCATTGCTGGCAGGGGTGGACAGTGAAGAGAAAAATAAATCCTCCACTTTTTCTTATGGGGGGGGAGGGGGGTGCGGGGGAGCACTGAATAAATTCCTCAATGCATAGACTTGTTTAGAAATCCCAGCTAACAGACTGGTTCAAAGAGAGCACCTTGAAAGCCTTTGAGGTCCAAGGCAGGTACCTATCCAATAACTTGGGTGCCCAAGTTACAGCAAGGTAAAACCCCAACAGTATGTTTTCACTATAAATCTCAGTCCTTTCTGCTTTTTTTTTAATTATTATTATTATTATTATTTTTGACTTCACAGTCTGTAGCTTCTGTATTCTTTGCAGCTTGTGAAGGTTTCATGGTAAACCTGGGGTACTGCAACTATTTCCATTCGTCTGTAGTGTCTGATTTCCTCACAGCTCTACTGGACGATCTTTCTAAAATTGTCGCTGCTCTCCCAGCTTTGTTGTTGCTCTCCCGCTTTGTGAAGACTATGAATCACACCAGATCGTGTGCAAACTAGTGGGCGATAACAAAAATCCCTTACACTTGTTGTCAGTTTTTGTAGTATTCTCCCCTCGGTATTAAGATCTCGATGTGACTCCTTTGCTCATCAAGGTGAGGAAATAGCAGTGTTGACTAAGACCAAGCAGTCACATTGGAAACTCTCACATGAGCTTGCGAGTGCATCATGAACACAGCCTTGCAGCCTGAGTGCTTTTCCCTAGGCTGCACGGAGGTAACCCAGTGATGCTGATCTTTGTCTAACTCAGGAACTAGAACTGCCATTGTTTTTTAATCCAGGATCTGAAGTGCAGATACTTACAGTCAAGGAAGGAAGGGTGTCGCTCAGCACCAATGTTACTGAACCGCTGAGCTTAATATGACAGATATATATAATTGTACTAATCTTCTGTGTGTTTGTTTGAATCTCATTTGGGTGCATATCACATTCAGGATTAAACTGAAAGAGGAAGACAAAGGAAGAAGCTGGACTCTAACCAAGAGAAAAGTACTGATATCTAATACAAGAAGTGTACAACAACTCCGCCTCCTTTGCAGGTGTGAGCTGTTAACAGCACTTAAACAACAAGTGAGAGTGATAATGGAGGAGCATGAGTTTAAACTAGGGAGTCTTGGGATAAATTAATTTTTCCAAATGGCTGAGCTGCTACCATTCATCACCAAAGCACATATGAGAAATTGGTTAAATGTTTTGAATTCTCAAACATGTGTGGTCTTGTTTGGGAAGTGATGGAGAACAGATGAAACTCCAGAAGATCAAAAAGGACAAACGTCTTTAAAACAAAGAAAAAGATTGTCTAGCTTCAAATCCCTCATCTCCAGAAAAAAGCATATGAAATCAAGTACCTACCTGACAGCAAGGAAGTGGTTTATACTTGACAAATCCATGCTGGCTGCTACTCATGGTCAAACTGAGTTTCCTCCTTTTACAGAATAGCAGCTCCTGGGGACAAGAAAAAGAACAGATATCATGAGACTGAGAGTGTCGATACCTTTCTGACATGGCATTCTCCATAAGTCAACTGAGAAAAGCGTTACCTCGAGGTAATACCTCTGTGATTCTGTGAGGTGTGCAAAAACCACTCAGTTGAAGAATATATCGTCTAGGTGACTTAAAGATCGGTCCTGGATCAAATACACAAATATTTCCATTACCACCAATGGAACTAGGTCAGACATAAAAATACACACGCAGATCTCAAGCTAAAAGAAGGTGCTAGCACACAGCTGACAAATCAGAACAGCTTTGGCAAACTGGACACTTGGTTTGAAAAATGCAGACAATTCAGCAAGGACACTGCAATGTTAGGTAATTTCAGGACTCATTAATTGCATAAACACAGGACAAGGAATCATTAACAGGGCAATTCCTCAGAGCGGCTCAGAGGCTGGAATGAGTCACAGATTGCTGTAAATAAGTCAGACATCAAACTGCAGAAAACAAACAGGAGCTTTGTCAGCTGGATATGAAGAAATCCCAAAATCCCTCTGTGCTACATAGCATTAGCAAAGTGCAGCTGCACTGTGAAACCTCTACATCAAGAAAAATGCAGGGAAAACAGACAACAGAACAAGGGAATTTCTAAGGAAAAGATTCGAAACTATGACAACAGGCCAGAAGACTGAGGAAAGCCAGGCTGTACCCTTGCAGAAGGCATGGAAGCTACAGACTCCTTCCAGCCCAGCAAATTTCATCAGCTTTCCCAATTAGAAAAATCCTTGCAGTCTTCCCAGGAAAATTTTCTCTTTCCTGCCATTGTTGAGGCTCAGGCTGTGGATCTACGTCCCTCCTCCAGGAAGGTTGTGAAGCCCCGTGCCAGCTGGCAGCCCTGCTGTGCTCTGCTGGAATGTCCCTAAGCCCAGCTCAGGCACTCCCAGGGATAAAGAAATCCCTCCCTCCATTTCATTCAACACCAAGCACAGCAGCTCCTTGCTGCTACCCCACCCTTCTCAGGCACAGCATGCATCACACAGCCCTCCTGTACCAAACTTGAAGGAAGCCAGGCCATGCATTGCCTCCCATGCTTGGCTCACAGCACTGCCCACAACACACCGTCCAAATCCACATATGCAAGTTAACACAACAGCACATGCCTGGGGACAGCACGCGTGCATGTTTGCATCTTGTGCCAGGGCATAAACCCTTTCTACTGTAGGGCACTACTGTGGCTAGCAGGTAACCCAGGGATGCCTTTTGGTTCAGTCCTGAACTCATCAACACTGACAGGCACGGGAAGGAACGTCAGTGTGGCTCTCCCAACTCCCTGGTTCACATGAGCTTTCTTTAGGCTTCTCTCCTGGAATAGCCAATGGTTTAACTGAGGTTAAGTTTCAATAAATATTCTTGTTCTTCTTGGTCAGCTTTCACCAAGATGAAACAAACTCTACAAAACTTCACAAGTATCTCCAGTCCTGGCATTTTTAATTATTTCAAATATCTAACCCTGTTTTAATTGCTTCCTTAAATACTGCAATTTGGAAATGACTTGGTTCCACATTCTGCAAAGTGCCTGCCTAAGAGCTGGGAAGCTGCACTTCCTCAAACTCATATGAAATACAGAGGAACATTTTGTGTCACCACACACTACTCAGGACCTCCAGCAAATTAACTTCCTTATTCGCCGGAACTGAATAAAAGACAGGGAAGGTTGCTCTTCCAGCCTCCCCAAGCCTCCAGCTGTGCAGACCTAACTCATTCCTCTGATGCGTGTTTCAAGAAGCTGAATCCCTTCTAACAGCTATTCTGTTCCTCTTTGCAGCCACCTCTTTTCCTTCTCCACCTACCTAGGCCAAGCCTTTCATTTCTTTTCTATTGGCCCTTGCACAAGGCGCCACCACCTTTGGGCGAACAGACATATGGACAGCTACTGTACATGCAGAGTCAAGTTCAGCTGTAGCACCCTCCTATCAGTTTTCACCTTCCTTTTTCTTGACACTCTGGCCGTGGAGTCATCTTAATAACTCTAATTTGGATTGGGCTTTGATCAACACTGATGACTAACACACAAAACAATAGGAGTGGAAAAAAAAAGTACACTCGCTGTGACTTCTCTTTTCTAGACTGAACAAGTTCAGCTCTCTCAGCCTGTCTCCACAGGAGAGGTGCTCCAGCCCTTTTTAGCCTTCCTTCAGACCCGCTCAAACAGCTCTGTTATCTTTCTTGTGCTGGAGGCCCCAGACCTGGAGACAGTACTCCAGATGGGGTCTCATGAGGGCAGAGCAGAAGGGGACAATCCCCTCCCTTTCCTTGTTGGCCACCCCTCTTTTGATGCAGCCCAGGATGCTGTTGGCCTTCCAAGCTGCAAGAGCATACTCCTCATCAACCAACACCCCACGTCTTTCTCTTTAGGGCTGCTCTCAACCTAACCTCTGCCCAGCATGTATTTATGCTTGGTATTGCTTGACTTTGTACTTGCCCTTGTTGAACTGCATGAGGTTCACATGGACCCACTTCTCAAGTCAGTTAACGTCCCTCTGGAAGGCATGCCATTCCTTCAGCGCATCAACTGCACCACACAGCTTGGTGTTGGTAAACTTGCTGAGACTGCATTCAATCTCACTTTCCACCTTGCCAGCAATGACATTAAACAGTGGCTGTCCCAATACTGACTCCTGAGGAAATGCCACGCGTCACTGGTCTCCACTTGGACCACAACTCTGAGTGTGACCATCTGGTCAATTCTTTATCCACTGAGTGGTCCATCCATCAAATCCATGTCTCTCCAATTTAAAGACAGTGATGTCATGCAGGACAGTGTCAAACACTTTGCACAAGTCCAACGGGATAACATCCATTGCTCTTCCCTTACCCAATGCTGTAACCCTGTCACAGAAGGCCACCAACTGTCAGGTGCAATTTGCCATTAGTGAAACCATGTTGACCAGTCAAGTTTGTTTTCCGTGTGCCTTAGCAGTGTTCAGGAGGAACGCCAGAAGAAGTCATTCAAGAAAACAATGAGCAAAAGCAGGTGAAAGAGAAGGAAACAACATGGATTTGCCTCAGCCCCAGTGTGTGACTCCACAGACACACCAGAGGGGATGGAAGGTGACAGAGTTCTTCAGAAATCCAAGCCCAGTGCTGCAGACTGAGGTCTCTTTTTTTTTTTTTTAAATGTGCTGTTTCAAGACAAGGCTCTGTACAAATAAGTTATCTTTTACTACCCTCTTATTTCTCAAAAAGGGAGAAAAATGAACAGTTTCAGAAATAAGACCAGCATTCTTCAGAACCCATTAAGATTCTACAGAAACTCACGAAAAGCTTCAGCCATAGCACTGCACTGGTGACCTCCTCCTACTATTAGCTTCCAGAGCTCTGCTGAATGCCTGCATTTCTTGGTGGACTCTGACATTTTTGTAGTAGGTTGTGGGGTTTTTTTTAATAGTTTTTGTAGGATCAAGAATGCATAAGCACATAACACCGACACACCAAGCCTTATGTTTTCACCTTCCTATAAAAGAGAGAACAGTGTGAGCCAATGACAGAAATCCTCAATTGCTGCAAAAGTCATGGCTGTTTGCACCCCTTAAGCCTGCATTTGGGAAGGCTTTTGAAATCAGATTCCTCACGCAGCACAGATCATTCTGCCAACATCAGCTTCCTGTTTTCTTTTAAGCTCTTTTCTTCTTAAAATCAAAACTATTTTCTTTTTTCCTAAAAAAGAAAAAAAAGGCAATTTGATTTTTGTAATCAGGCAAATTATCAGAACTCTGAAGCATGACCGGAGTGCCCTCCTCTGAAATCTGAAAAGGAACAAACATTTTTAGGGACGATTTTCCTCTCCATTGCTCAGAAACTGGGAAGGGATAGGGGAAAAAGCTGAAAATGAGCATGTACTGGATCTGAGGGCAATGGATGCTGTAACTTGTAATAATAACAACATAAAGACATCTCTCTTACTAATAAATCACCTTCAGAAAAATCCCAGATCCATGTCTTAACTGTTATCTTCTGGGATTTCCTTCCACTGTACGTCTAAACTAGTACTCAGAGGAAGAATATCTGTCATGAACCATTCCAGGAAATGTTACATCCTTTGCCATTTCAAGATCTGAGTTCTAAGCTCCCTGAAGATATCAAGGCAGGGATCAGGTGCCGCTACAATACAAAGCAGAGCGGGGAATTATCAGGAAAGGGTCAGAGTTGGAAGCCAAAGACACTATGGTAAGTTATAAATCCATTTCTCATTGCTAACTGAACAGCTTGGGTCGCATTCTAATAAATGAAATACAACACATAAAACCTACAAAAAGGGAACTAGATAGAAACAGATACAGAAAGGTTGCCAAACAAAGACTAAATAAGCTTAACCTTTTTAGCCAGGAAGAGAGACAACTGATGCCTTAAGTTATAAAATCATGAGTGAACAAGAAGGTGAACTGAGGATTATTAGTTTTCATAATGCAAGAATTTGGCACCCACTGGAAAAAAAAAACAGAATTACTGCATGAAACAGATTAGATTTGGAAATTCACTGCAGTAGGATGTTTGGAGTAGCAAAAGGATGAGTAGTGTGAAAAATGATTAGATGAATTGAAGGAAGAAAGGTCTTTTGGATTTTAAGCACAAGTGAGGATGCATCATCTGTCTGAGGAAGCCCCTCAACCATTAACTGAAGAAAGCCAGCAGGGAATCCCCGGGGAAGCTCTATTAGCAACAGGGCAAACAGGCCTCACCACGTCATTCATGACTGGCCTCTGCTTTTATCGAGGATTGCCTCTTTGGCAATTGTATATTAGCATGCACAGAAAGGGAGCAATGCTCTGTACTGCTTTTTGTTTCTGGGAGATTCCTACTGCAAGGTCAAGGACTCCGGCTGGGGATTTGCATAATTAATTTTAATTCTGCTCATTCTAACAAGACCAGAATATCTGGAAAACCAACAGAACAAAAGTCAGATTAGTAGATCACACGAGTCACTCTTACAACGGTGCACATACAGCAACAACCATTTGAAAGACAAAGCGAAACTGCCAAGAGTTTGATATTACAAAATACCTTCATGGATCCAGATACCCCTACGCAATTTTTCCCAGAATATGTACCATAAAGGCCCAACCCAGGCAGCAATTCCACTGAATGGATAGATATTCCTCTGGTACAAAGCAAGCAGAAACAGTTGGCTTCTTGCATTTATCTACACTGCTTTCTTCTCTTAAATTACTCCCATGAATTATAAAACATCCGAAAGATCAACAATTAGATTTTTTTTTATTTGCAAGACACCCTCGGCTCGTCTGTTCAGGAGAAGTAAACACGTTTGATCAGCAGAGTGGATCCCAGTATATCACCAGCACAAATATACAGTAGCCTAAAACTCAAGTTTTCTATATCTTTTTTTTTTTTTTAAAGAGGGACTTTTTCGAGTGAGACATTGCAATCGACTTACAAACACACCAGCAAGCACAGCATTTGGTGAAAGTACTTAGAAATGCCCTTTACAATAGGTAGACTTCAGTGCAATCTGGCAATGCATCTTGATTTGGCTAAGGAATAGCAATTCAAGATACACGTGGTGCCACCCATCACTCTCCATCCACCTGGGAGATATGTTGGTCTCTCTGAATAGAGCAGAGCAGCGTAAATTTGAATCTTTAGCATCTTCCCCACATCCTGCACCAGCAGGATTTTTTTCTCTGAATGCCCACTGCGTGACCTGGAGGAAGATGCATGTTTTGTGGTTTCCTATTGCCATAGCAAAATGAAATTCCCTTTGGTTAACCACCTGCCAGCTCTAGACCATGGCATTTGCTTCAAAACCCGTGCAGACAGTATAACTGTCTTAGGACTTACTCCACAAAATACCACTGCTGGAGATTTGTTACTTATAAAAATTCGGTGACGTTGCACCTACTTGCACGAGCAAAAGTCATTTTCTGGAGTTATTTGAACTTGCCCTTCCCCTGCCCCCCCCCCAGTTTATCAGGGTAATTTTGAACATGACCATGCAGGAGAACTGAACATTCACTTCCTCCTCTAGCTTGCTGAAATTCCCTGATTTCATCACACGCAGCATGCTGCAGAGCCTAAGGACACTGCACAGGAAGCTGAGAAGCATGCTTTTTAACCAGAGCCAAAGGATAACAGCTGCACGAGAAAGCCTGATATATGCTTTGCTGTAACTTATTCTAACAAGTTTTGCAAACAACCATGACCCAGGGGGCACATGCACATAAGAACATAACAATTTATCATGAAACTTGGGCTGACAGAAGCAATTCCTGCTGGCAGCTACAAACTTCTCCTAGAACATCACGCTTTTAAACTTGTCACATCAAAAAACTTGGTGCAACAGAGAAAATCACCGTGTCTTATCTAGTATTTGACTAGGGGTTGCAAACCATTCCAGGAATGAAACAAAAGTGTTAAGAGTCCTGTTAGCCACCGTGATACCATAATGCTAAGCGATACTTAAGGTGGGACACGTTTCATGTTTATAATGAATAGTTTAGCAAGTCCTCCAAGAAGTGACAATAAGAATCACCTCAGGCGGCTTGTCTTGTTCTGACCCTGAGTAAACACCAGGAACTGAAATTGTGAAAGTAAGGGTGAAGACATACAATCTTCCTCCTCCTCAGACTCATTTAAATAACTTTAAGCACACTGGCCTAATGCATCTGAAGAAGAGGAGCAAATCTTCAGGTATTCAGTTTAAAGCAAACCACCAGCCACATTAATCTCTTGCAGAAATGCCAACTTTTGCTGTTATTGCACTGCTACCTACCAGCACAGTTCTGCTGGCCTCTACGCTGAGAGCAACCAGAATCAAAATCACAGCCCCGTTACTGGGAACTGCAAACATGCAGTGTTATCTACAGCCTTTCATTCCCATAAGATGAAGTCCATCTTTGGACTCCAAAGAGCATCCATAAATGCATCAGACTACGTAACATCGCTGGGCACTTTCATTCATTCATTCAAAGAACTAACCAAGCCATTCTCTCTCCCTGACCGTACAGGAACAGGAAAGGATTTCTCACATTTCCTTGACAGAAACATGGAAACATCATACAAATTCACTCCTGACATAAAAGTGCTGATGTCCAAAATAAAAAGCAGTGGCTGCACGCTAAAAGCTGTTACAAAACCATCAGCGTTAAAGTAACCCGTAAGGGCTGGCGTCACCGCATAACCAAGAGGACTCAGGAGCAATGTGGAAATTCCATCCTTAAGTCATCAACTGCGACATCCTCTGGCAGTTTTCATCACTAGTACATCACGTCAAAAAAGATCTTTCATCTTGCAGTGTGGCCTCTTTTATGGCTTGTTACTTGAACGTTACGTGTGCAGTTTTTTCTAGCTTAATGCACAGCCGGAGGGCTATGACTTTTTTTTTTTTTCAAGTAGATTTTCAAATTCTTTTGGGTTTTCCCCCTTGTCTCCCCATCCAACTGCTGCAGTCTGTACCTGCGGTCAGAGCTGCTGTGTGCTAGACGTTATCTTGCAGTCATGCGACCAGGGCTCTGCCTTATCTCATAGCCATGTGGGGCACATCGTCCATCCTGAACAGGTTCCTTATGCTGCTTGTCCCCCAGCCACCAGGCCTATGCCAGATGCTTGCAAACAATGGTGGCTGCTTTTGTTATTTTTAGTAGACAATCCATGAAGCACAACCAGGCTCCTGATCATGTTTCTGAGCCCTAGAGACACACAGTGGTGTAAAGGCTTTGGAGAGGCAGGACAGTGTTGAAGCAGTGCACAGACAAAAGAGAAGTGACCACACCTGACCATTCACACTATGTCAAAATGCTTTTTGGCCATAATTGTCGCTTCCTTCTCCCACTCCGGCCTGTAATACTTTCAAACAATTCCCCTCTTGACTCTGGCACAAGCCATCTGTCCAAAACAGAAACGTACATGGCAGCAAACATCAACCCTGCAAAAACTCGAGGGGAAGGATGAGGCAGAGAAGACCAGAATGACAATCCCCTTACACGCAATACCACCTAAACTTCTTCACTTTGTCATGATAGCTCTAAAGCATGAAATCCAAGTGGTTTCTGTCCTTTCCCTTGACTGCAGGAAAGAGGCTGAGACTTCAGAGCCTTTGGAAGATGCTGACCAATAAGCGTGGGGACCCCAGTGCAGGCATCACACATGGGTGAGCTTCCACCTGCAGGCATGGGGACACAACATCAACCTGGTGGCTGCAGTTCCTGCGTATTGAAAACAGCCATCTTCAAACCTGCTTCACATCCACACAAACTCTGACAGACAGCCGCCGTTAAGACCTCCTGGAGCAGGGCGAATGGGGCTTCCTTAGCCTTCAACTCAGCCTTCCTTCACGTCTTTCTGACTTCTTGTAGCAAGGAAAAAGAGTTGTGCTTCAAGGAATTCCTGAACCAACACAGGTAAGACATTAAAAGAGAGGAAAAAAATTAATGCAAATGTAATTTATTCAGCACACTACATAAAATGTAGTACAGCAATCAGATCTAAAGAGATTATAAGAAAGGTATGACTTACTATAGGAAATAAATACTGACTTAAAACAGGTAGAAGTAGTAATTGGCTGTTCTGCCAACCAGCACCAGAAGCAGAGTTTGGCCCTTCACTGGTTATTACAAATCTTGAGCCTAATTATTCCTGACAATGAATTGCAAAAGAGTAGGGCTGGAAAACCTCAGACAAACCTGAGGAGTCTGAGCCAGTCAAATTAAGCAAAAGGAACTACACAGGAAGAGACACTTCCAACAAGATGCAGCGTCATGCAAACCCACGGATTCTTATTTTAATCTACAAGACTTTCTTCTTTTTAATCAACACAAACATTTGGTTTTGTTCCATGCGGATGTTGTAAATAGTGTGCAAAAATTCTTGGATGTGAGAGAAAACTTGAACAGCTTCAGATGCTCATCAGCTTCTGGACAAGACAGTGTCTAGGCTTTTCAACACACATTCCAGTTTCAATTCTGATTTTGTGTAACCTGCGTTACCTCTCTTAGGTCTTGCTCAAACGATTCTTTGTACCACTAAGCTGAACTAACAAATGATTGCCATCCTTTAACAACCCGATTAGTGAGTACAACATGACCAGTGGGGTTTTTTTTTTCATGCTCATATGACAGTTTACTGCGTAGGTAAAACACAGAATTTTGTTTTTCTTGATCCCACGGACAGTTACCAATTCAGAGTCCTTTGTTAATGTCCTTTGTTAAGAACTATTACTTAAAATTAGCAAGTTGAATCAAATAAGAAACTCACTGACCATTGCTGACACAAATACTTTCAGCGATAATTGTTTGCAGTATCTAAAATCAGAGATGCGTGCTAGCAGAATGACTAATAGATAGCATTATCTTTTAGCAGAAAAAAAATAAGCCTAAGACTTGCAGAGGAGAAAGAGAAATGGCACACAGCTACAGATAATTTGCAGATTCCCCAAACTGGGCACCAACTAGAACAACACTGATAGTACAAATGAATCGTTTTGTACTGATGCTGAAATGAGCTCGCATTTTAGTAAAAATAAACAGCAGGCACTGGAAAGAAGAAAAGGATCGTGACAGGTAGGCAACAAATAACAAGTTGAAAAAGGTTCCAATTCGTTCTCAGTTGTAGTTCAATCTAGTCAAAAGTCAACATGACCCCAGTGTACAACTTCTTCAGCACACGCACAGCCTGGATGAGATCTCCTGCTATTTGAGCTAATTGCTATGTAGGTAGAAGTCATGTCCCTCACCCCCACCCCCACACAGATGAAAAACCCTAAGAGGAATTGATATGAGGCTAAGCGAAGGCTGGCTCTTTGAGGCAGAGGCAGTGGAACGTCTTGGGATTTCCTATTCAGTGTGTGCATTCCCATTGCAAAGCAGTGAAATTCTCGGGGCTGTGAAACTGTGCCACTTCTGTGATCTTTCAGACAGTTTTGGGGAGGGGGATAATTCTGTGTGACAATTCTGTTGCTGTGGTTTGGTAAAAGATGGTTTCCTGCGAGGCTGGGCCTTCAACACAAGTTTCATAAGAAAAAAAAAAAATGAAAAAGGTCTGACAAGCAAGCTAGACACAAGCTTAGACTCTCCAGGAAACCACAGAATAACCTTTCTGAAGATGGTAGAGTGTGCTATTTCTACACACCTCTATCATCTTTTAAGATGAGTGGTGGCGGAAGGGCTAGAGAGGAGAGCTGAGCACAAAAGCAGAGATGAATGAACACAGGCATGAAGGAAGCAACAAGTGAGAAAAACCAAGCCCTACTGAAGTCAACAGGAATTTCATGAGCAGCTTTATGGAGCTGGGGCTGCAGCCAAAGACACAAATCCTTCAAGACAGGAACAAAGACAGACGCCCAGTGTCAGCCTGGTAGCATGGCATGGAAATGCCCCAGGATAGTAGAGCAACCTACATAAGAACAGTGGGCTGGAATTACCAAGCCGGCCAGAACTACTGCAAGATTAAGCCACCACAACCAGATTGTGGTTGAAGTATGCTGATATTTTAAGCAAGCCTTCTGCATAGCAGGGAGGACAAAAGGGTGGAAATTGTTAGCGGGATTCTCTCTGAGCATCACTAGCCTTCACCACAAGGGTTTGAAAACCTCATGGTCAAGAACAGAGGTTAGCCTCAACGCTGCCTGTGTTAATATGCTCTATATTTGCTTCAATTCAAAAACGCAGTAATTGAGAAACACGTAGCTTGTGGAACATAAGTATGAAGCTCATCCGCTTCATTTGCTTTTGACACTTAACACTGGGCAACATTTCAAAAAGAGATCAGCTAGGAGAAAGAAAGCATTCGTATCAGATTAATGGCTCTCAAATGACAGTGAACTCACCCTCTGCCTTGCCTCATGGTTCACATTCATTCTCTAGCAGCGAGGAAACACAGAAAGCTGCATTCATTAGGCTGAACTCCAGCTTTATACTACACACTTGCAGTGCTGGACACTACACAAACTTCCAATTATGACTTCTCTACTAAGAGCTAGAGCAGCATCAAACACTAAAAATGAAGAAATATCAGTTGGCCAAAACTGGGCCTTCATCTCACAAAGGCAAAATACCATTTTACAGAAATTATGAGAATGCTTTCACCCCTTGCTATCACAAGATCAGGCGAAAAAGCTCTGCCATTTTCTATAGCAGGTGACAATCTAACATAAAGAAAACAAAATGGAACATTTAAGCATAATCATATCATAGAATCATAGAATGGTCTGGGTTGAAAAGGACCACAAGGATCATCTAGTTTTAGTACCCCTGCTATGTGCAGGGTCACCAAGTACCAGCATAACATTACACATTTGTCTTGTTCCTCAGTGCCCCCTTTCCCTCCAAGACCTCCCCCTGCTTTAAAGACATGCTACATGGGTTTAAGGCTCTATGCTCCCAGCCCTGTGCGTTTCATTTCCGCCTTGCACATTCCTTAGATATATTTTGAGCACTATAGTCTTTCAATCAAGTGACAGATCCTCTTCAGCAGTAGTTCCAAACGTATTCATGTCTTGCATTTTTATGTATGGGGCAGATGAGGTAAGATGCCCCATGTTCGGTGACTCTAACTTTCAGCAAGTCATTTAACTTTGCAGTTTACCCCAGTTGACCTTACGAATGTCATGCATGCCCTCAGCATGAACATTTATACGAAAAGTGCTAAGCAAGTGTAAAATAATCTTATCAGAGCACTGTTCTTTTATACTTGTTTAAGTAGCATAAACTACAGTGAAAGGTTATTAGAGTTACAAGTATAAACACACTCAGAATTAAGAAGTTACTCTCTCGAGCAAAGCATCAAATCAGTTCCTTTGCTTACATGCTACGGCTGCATATTTACATCATCACCAGGAGATCCTTGCCTCGCTCAAAACATAGCATGGACTCAGCTGGGGACAAAATTGCTGTGGGAAAAACATGGCTACACCAGGCATTCTCTAACTGGAGTCATGAGGTATGCTGCAGAGAAATGACAAAAACCCTTCATCCTTCGCCATCCTTCGATCTCTCCCCCCTCCTGCTGTCCCTGGTAGAACACGGTGATGCCCTTCAGCTGAAGACAAGTTGAACCAAGGCTGAAGCCCAGGTACATTGTGCTTGCAGAAGATAGTATGGCTGGCTGCAAGCTGCCTCTTTATTCCTCCAGCCTCCAACTCTGGCTCAGACCTATCTTCCCTTAAACTGAAATGGTCTTCAGCAGCTGTGCTTCTCCTACTCTGCTCCCCACAGGTCAATCTGAGTCACAAGTCAGGATGAAGCAGCAATGTTCTGAGATGCAAGGCTACTCCTCTTTGCTTTCCCACAGAAAGCCTGGAGCAGAGACGTACGCAGCTGATGGACCAAGAGCTCAGTGAGTGCAGGGCAGCTCAGAAGTTGAAGCTGTCACGGCAGTGGAGGGGGAGAAAGCTTCACCCCTGCAGTGGGTGAGGAAGGATGAATCTGCACATGCGACTGATTGGAGATAGGGGTTGCTTTGACATAGCTTGGTAGTTGAAGTTACTTTGGACCAAATATCTTCATATGGCAAAGTAGTCAATACTAAGGTACAGCAAGACTAATATCGTTATGTTTTAAGGAGCATAGAGGCAGAAAGAAGACAGAGGCTTGATAAAACAGGTGAAAGCATTCATCAAAGGAGGGAAGCAAATGACAGTCTTTTGCATGCTAAGTGTCAGTGCCCATGGCGCAAGCAAACAAGGACAGAGTGGTTACCGCACAACAGAAAATGAAGTTACCCCAAAAAACCTACTCTCGTGATCTTTAACAGCAGACAAGCAGCAAGCTAAGAAAGTTACAGTAAGATATTCTGGTACTGTCAAAGCACTCAAAAAGGTCTACCTCCTTCTTGAAAGTGATTCCACTATTAATAAACTGTTTCTACCTTCATACTGTATCTGCGTACAATAATATGACACAGCAAAGCATTCCATTCCAAGGGTTTACAGTTTCCATCAATTTCTGGTCTATTTTATTGCACTGTGTTTGCCAGAACCAAGCATTGCAAGGCATGTTATTCTGGCTATAGGCAGGGACAGTGAAGGAGAACACAAACCCAGGCAATTTGATCACAGCAGCCCACTCTGACAGCAGCTGTTGCATAGTGCAGGGAACACAGCATAGTCATAGGTGTGACAACAGACAAGTGCTGTGCCATAAGGAGCACATAAGTTAAAGAACATGGACCCATCTCCAGAGCTTTTATAAATGAAATTCCATCTGACAGTGGGCAGAAGATTGAGGAATGGAAGAGGAAGGGATAAACCACAATGGTCAGCTGGTTTCTCTTTTGAAAGATACTCTCATACCATGCACAGCAGACGTCCCTCAAAGAGAAAGGACAAGGAGAAGCTACTGAGATACTACAGCAAGTGAGCACATAGTAACTTCCACAGCTACGGAGAAGTGCTCAGGGGAAGTGTACACTGAGCTCCTAATAATTGTTCTAGGATAGTTCCTCTTCAGATAGTTAGGGCACAGTTTATGAGCCATCACCACCTTACTGGAATTCACCTGAAGAACCCTGGACTTCTTATGTGCATCAACTATTGATAATTATATCTGAGTAGAGATGAGGATGTGGGAGCCAGGAACTGCAGTCTTCCAGCTTCTGAGAAGAGGAGGAGGAAGTGACAGGTCAGACGCTATCTGATTCTGCTCCTTCACAATGGAGAGAGGAAGAAAAATTTTGTTAGTTCTTCCTCACTGGGGACTAATTCTCAAGTCCGCTACATGACAGACAGACAAAACCCATCACACAGAAAAGCACTGAAGATAACCAAGATCTGCCAGAAGTCTGAATAGAAGTTATCACAGAAACAGAACACACGCATACATTTATGCAAGAATATTAAGTAGGTGAAAGAACGTGCTTTTCATCTGAGATTTAGCATATCTGCAAACTGTTTTAAAGAGTGACAAAACAATAAGAGGTAGATCAACATAAATCTACAGATATACAAAGCCACCCTATACCATAAAAGCCGCATATAATACAAAATAAATAGATTAGAAATGTCTACGTAGTGTCTGAGCACATAGGGGACAGAAAAGTGAAAGTTTCATTGGAGTTAAAGCACAGACCAGGTGCAGAAGGCATTAAAAGCCATCTCAGCAGCAAGGAAAATGTTGGTGCAATCATAAAGAGCACACAAAAAGGCCACAAACTTAAGATATTCACCTTCGCGGGAAGGTCTGCTCTCAAACTTCGTTGCATATTGAGTCTGTGAACAACGCAGATGACCCAGAGCCAAAAAAGAATGGATTAGGGACTACTTCAACAAACTAGGCATCCCAGAAGACAACAGGAGGCTAGAGATGGTGACCTGTAAAGGTCCCTTCCAACCTGGGTTATTCCAGTTATAAATTTTCCAGGTGATACCATAAATTCTTCAGCAATCTAATGAAAAACTAAGGTACTAACATAATGGCAGTCCATCACCTCAAACACAGCTTCGACAAAACTGAAAAGCAGCAGCTTTTCACAGAAGGAGAGAAGACCTAACATACCAAAGCATACTAGAAATGGTTAAGTTCACCCATTTTAAGTTCTTACCATATAAATTACACTGCCAGAAGACAGAACTATGCCTCTAGACACCAGCATCTCAGGTAAGAATACAATGGAGCCAAACAAAAAGTTGCACTTTAAAACACCTCTCTAAATTGGAGAGAGATGAATTTGAAGGGTGGACTATTCAATGGATGAAAATATGGCTGTCAAGGCTGGAGGTTTGTGGTCAGTGGTGCCGCACCTAGGTGGAGGCCATGACAAGTGGTGTCCCCCAGTGGTTCCATCTTGGACCTGGTGGTCTTCAGCACCTTTATCAATAACACAGACAGTGGGATTGAGCGTAGCTTCAGCAAGTTCAACACCACAACTGAGCAGTGCAGCTGGTATAGTGGAAGGAAAGGATGCCATTCAGAAGGACTGGGACAAGCTTGAGAAGTGGGCCTATAAGAATCACATGAGATTTAACAAAGCCAAATGCACTGTGTTGCACACGGGTTGGGGCAATGCCAGGTATACCTACAGTCTGGGATATCCCTAAACCATATCTCATAGCTCCTCATCAGGATGCCAATTCTATGATTCTATGATCCCACTGAGAGAAGCCCTGCAGAGGACTTAAGGGATCTGCGGACAAAAATATGTGCATGAGCCAGCAGTGTGCGCTTGCAGCCCAGAAGGCCAACAGTACCCTGGGCTGCATTAAAAGAGGGGTGGGCCAGCAGCGCAGAGAGGAGACTGTTCCCTTCTATTATGTCCTTATGAGGCCCAACTGGAGTACTGCATACAGGCCAGGGACCTCCTGCACAAAAGAATCAGAGTTGTTAAAGCAGATTTAGAGGAGGGCCACAAAGTTGATCAGAGAGCTCGAGCACCTCTTCTGTGGAGAAAGGCTGGGCTTGTTCAGCTTGGAGAAGAGAAGGCTCCGGGGAGACCTCATCATGGCCTTCCGGTACTCGAAGGGAGCTTATAACCAGGGGTGAGATAGACTTTTTATACTGTCTGATAGCGATAGGAAAAACGGAGATGGGTTTTAAACTAAAAGAGGGGAAACTTAGGTTAGATGTTAACAGGAAAGAACTCTCTACTCAGAGGATGGTGAGGCACTGGAATGGGTTGTTCAGAGAAGCTGTGAATGCACCATCCCTGGAGGTATTCAAGGTCAGGTTGGATGGGGTGCTCAGCAACCTAATTTAGTACCTAATTAAGTGGTTCACAACCCTGTCCACAGCAAAGGGGTTGGAATTGGATGATCTTAAAAGGTCCCTTCCAACTCAAGCCATTCTATTATTATATCATTCTTTGATGAGAAAAACTGTTAACATCATTGCTTCCCCCCCATCACCAAGGGCTGACATCAGAGATCTGGTGGCTAAACTTTATTCCCATAATACTGTAATACTGAAAGGCCCCTAACCCTTAGAGCGAGCATGTACACAGCTTCAACAATACAGTAAAATACCCTAAATTCATTTAGGGTAAAAATGGAATAACAACTTTCATGTGGAAGACACTCAGTCCCACTCATTGTTTTTGCTAACTTTTCCAATAATACAGAGCCTCCTCCTTTAAAGCTCGGATTCAACTGTTAACATGGAAAGGGTTTCTTAGTACAAGTCATCAGCATCCTGTTGCTGCCTTGTAAAATAGCAGCATTTTGATGTAATGCCAAAGTAACCATTAGCGCAAAAGGGTTTAAAAAAAAAAAAATCAGCATACAAGACCACCTTCCAAAACTACATCCATCATATTAGTTTTACATCATAGTAATAACCAGTTTGAAGAACCTACCCTGCAAATACAGGAAAATCAGCTCAGCAAAGGGAAAAAACTAGACAAAAACTAGGAAAACGAATAAAAATATGGGGAGCATCTCATCAGTTCTCAGGCTCTTTAGTTGAACCACCAGCATGATAACTCCACGTACATGTTTCAAATTCAAGTAATAAAGCAAAGCTGCAGCAGCTACACGCTTACTCCCAGGCCTACAACAGGAGGCAGCTGGGCTGGAACAGCGCGTGTCTTGAGACAGTGGAAGCTTTTAAATTTGAAGTCTTTTTCAGACCCTTCTTTACACTGCAACATTCTCAGCTGAGTACATGCACTCATAGAAGCTTGCTTTAATGAACTGAAAGCCTCAACTTCCCACTGGTGTGGCAGCTGGACTTTTTCTGCAATGGAAATGATTGTCTAGGCAGCACTTGCGTAGGGCTGCAGACACCACTGAGTTGTTCAAGTACCTTTTATAATAAAAATGAAACTATGAGGAGAGACCATTCATTCTTTACCTCTGAATCAGGAAGTCCACTCATTCAAGCAACCTTCAGCCCGCACTGCAACTGCAGCATTCACACCATCCCTTCCACTCCTCCTCCAAACATTAACACACAAAAAGCTGTTCAGAGGCACCTTTAAGCCCACCAGGAAAATCAGCGGGGGCTTTTCGTAAATATTGCTTATAGTAGCCTAAGGTCAACAACTAATTTCAGCCAGGGGAAATCCAATGCCATTTATTTAGTATTTTTTTAACGTAACATACAGATCGTGTAGGTCAAAAAAGGGAAAGGCCTGAAACAACCATGATGTACCCAAAGTGGAACAACATTCTGTGTCAACAAAAAACGGCCCACAACAACGCTGACAAACATATCACACTGCATGCTAGTTGCTACACTATTCTGATGAGAATAAACACCACAAAGCTTACAACACTGTTTTGTCACACAGTGCAACCTCCTGTAAGAACAGAATCTCTACCTCAAGACTGAGCTAAACCAGGAACTTGATCATCCAGTGCTCATTAGTAGATATAAGTTATTTGAGTACAAATTGTCAAGAACAGTCGCTGATTTAGAAACAGGAGATCTGTATTCTGCTCTCATCTCACTGGTCCAAACTTCAGTTCCTCAGGAATTGCAGTGATACCAAACTCAGTGGAAGGAACATCAAATGGTTTAAGATACTTAAAAGGTACTAAAACAACACCAGCAACAGCCCAGAACACATGAAAAACAGTCCTTCCTCTACCACTATCACAGGGATAGATGAGGAACTATGAAAGGAGAAATAAGTAGGTAAAGATAGCGGAGATTAAAAAAAAAAAAAACACGGAGAGGAACAAACAAAATGAAGAATTGGGAACGCTGCTTCATTTGCAAATCCTTTAATAGCAAGAGTTAATACATGTCCAGAATCCTCTTCTCCTTTTTTTTTTTTTAATTAAACATAAACAGAAAAATTAGTGACATTTAGAAATGAGTTACAGCTAGAGAATGAATAATTAGTAAAATGCCAATTTATTACAACTAATAAGCCATTAAAAAGCTGCAAATGGAAGTTACAGCCTCCATCCTAAAAAGTTTAAGGTCAAACAGTAATCATCTAGATAAACTGATCTGTTCTCAAAGCTAACTCTGCTTTGAACAGCTACATCAGAGACTTCCACAGTCCTTTCTGACCTGAAAAATCCTATCCTGTGTTCCTCTTCTCAGATTTTTTTCTGGTTTCAGTCTCTGACTGAAGAGACCATCCAATTTTTCAAGGCCTGCAATATGGACATGAACACAAGCAGCATTCAGAGTTAAAAGTCCCCCTGTAACTAATTAACCTTTTTCCCCAGCAAAATGGAAGCCAGCTTTGTGATCACCTGTTGCCAGGTGGTAATGCAGCAGCTCTGAGAGCGCACCAGAAAGCTGGCAATAGCCAAACAGTCTGCACAGGGAAGGAGCTTGAGATCACCTGGTGTGGCCTTACCTGAAGCAGTGGGTGCAGGTTTGGCACCTACTGCTTCAGGTACAATGTTTAAGGACATGAAACCATTAGAGAGCATCCAAAGGAGGGCTACCAAGATGGGGAAGGGTTCAGAGGGCAAGATGCATGAAGAACGGCTGAGGCCCCTTGTTTTGTTCAGCCCAGAGCAGAGGAGCTGAGGGGATGCCTCATGGCAGTAGCAGCTCCTCACAAGGAGTGGAGGGGCAGCGCTGAGCTCTGCTCTCTGTGACAGCGACAGGGCCCGAGGGAACGGCATGGAGCTGTGCCAGGGGAGGGGCAGCTGGGGGTCAGGGAAAGTGTCTGCACCAGAGGATGGTGGGCATGGAACGGGGTGCTCAGGGCAGCAGGTATGATCTCAACCTGCCACAGCTCAAAGAATATTTGGATACCACTCTAAGAAATACAGTTTGAATTTGTGTGGTCCTGCGTGGAACCAGCGGCTGAACTCCATGACCCTTTCGGGTCCTTTCCAAATCTGGGTATTCTATGATTCTGTGATTTCATCTATAAGGAATGCCTAGGCTGTAACATGTTATACTTCACTGCCCTACCAGATTTCAGGGCTTACCGCCACTGCTCCATGTTTGCAATTGGGCTAGCATACAAATGCAGTAGGCAGTGATGTGGTGACTTGGCATCTTGCAGTGTGCATGGCCTAAGTCCATCTCCTGGAACTGTCAAACCAGACTAAATCCTACAGAATTGAGTCAAGTTCAAAATCTGAAAGGGAAGCCAAAACCTCCGTAAAATGCCCATTTCCTGATGAGCAGCAGCCAAACCCTCCGCTGGGTGCAGACGTTCCCCAGCCACCCTCCTATGCTGCCTGAAAGCACCACCAGCATCCAGCCCCAGCCCTGCTGGTAGCGAATGGGCACAGGAAGCTCAGCACAGCTGCTCTTGCTCCACTCTCCAATCTGTAATCACCCTGCCCTCCTACAAGTCCAGCTGGTAATGATCTCTAGAGCGCATTACCTGTCTTCATTGATCTATGCTAAGCATTCATTTTCTTAATTAACACAAGGAAAGTACAATAAGAATTCCAGATGAACTCATAAAACTACTCTATTTTGTCTTCTGGTTTCTCCCACCTCTCCTGGCAAGAAGCCCTCAGGAGACAGGTAGAGCTTATAGTATTCTTTTTGATGTCCAGTTGGCTGTCCCATACACTTGGGCAGGAACAGCAAACTGCACTGGTCATGTTTTCATTGTTTGAACTGACATGTCAGATGTTTTCCTGCCCCCTCCAGAGAACAGCTGCTCTGCTCAAAGAGCTCATCTACAGTCTTATCTGCCCTTTGAGATACGTGCAGTGAGACACCATGCACCGGATAACAGGGACAAAGAAAGTGAAGTTATTTAAAATCTGGATGAAGTTTGAAATAGTCCTGGTGCTCATCTCTATTCATGAAAAAGCATCAACTGCTGCCAATGGCAGACAGCGGAAGACGACTGTGAACATAAACAGGAAGCTCACTTGGCTGCAGAGCAGATGAACTTCTGTACAGGCCACACCAACACTCTCACTATGGGCAGAGCATTTCCTTTCCAGGGCAGCTCTTACAACTAGGGACTGCAAGAATGCTACTAAAAAAGGAGCAGAAGTATTTCAGCAACTCATCCTAGGGGAAGAACAGTACATAACCTCCAGGTTCCAAAAGGATTGGACCCACAGAAATTACTCTTGTGGTTCCAAACACTGATATTCAGACCGACTGTATTTTAAAGATGAGGCTTCCACAATGTAACCAAACTTCCTTGGTCACACAATGGGCAAATGGGAGATCACTGACATGAGCATCACTACTTCATCAAAAGGTACTTGAACATTTCAGGTTACCCGCTGGGTCTTATCGTTCCTGAAAAACTTGCAGCTTTTGCAATCCCGGTAACCCCAGTCAGTACACTTACATCTTCTGTTCAGATTACAGCAACTCTTCATTTAAAAGCATCACACCCTCCATACAGAAGTCTAGTATCCAGTGTCTTGTACAGCTGGATAAAAGGACAAATACTTCCTCAACTAAACACAATAAAATCAAAGGTAATGGAAAACTTATTTTCTTTTTAAAAAAAGTAAATAAAGTGTCACATTTCATACTGAATTCTCAATAAAAAGCTTGAAGAGGCAACTTTTCATTCTACTCCCTCCAGACCAGGAGGCCTAAATACACTTGCCAAAGTATTTGCATATTCCTTGTCTCCTTCCCTCATGTTAGCACAGCAACAGGTGATTTCAATTCTCTCTACACTTCTCAGAGGGAAATGGCAAGATTTAGTAGCTGCATTAGATGAATCCATTCTGAGCTGATCATCTAAAATTAGCCCAGCCTATGCAAATGAGTACATCTGCTATGAAACAAGAATCCTCACTCAATACAAAACTTACTGCTTCTAATGAAAGTTCTTAGTTTCTCTCTATTAGAGAAAGTAAGGTGAGCAAAATAAGTCACGTGCTTTCTTGGAAATTCATTTCTAGTGGGTAGATATCATTGTCACTGCACACAGTAGACAATCACTGCTTGAAATCACATTTATACCATAGCTAAACTGCTTCCGAAGTATTCAAGATCTAAGTCATAGCTTCCTCGTACATAGGATGGTGATATTGTAGCAGTTAAGCCCATGCAGTACTGAGCCCAGAACACAACCCACACCACTGATTAGCTTTTAATGCTCTTATCACCTCATTTAACAGTTGTTGCTAAAATTCTGCATGACACCTTTCAGATGAAAATTTTCCTCATACCTCCATTCTTTGCTCGAGGGAACAAGCATCCTGCAGAGACATAAGAGAGCTATTTAATAATGATTAAAACATCTTTCCATGTAGAACGGTGATATGTAGTTTTCAGATCCCTTCACAGCTCCTACTCCCTCAAGGAAATGTGGTGACAGGAAAAACTGCAACCAAATCAACCCGATTCCCTGATGTGGTAAGACAAAATTACTAAAACTAGGAGCAGGAAGGGAAAGATGCACCAAAAAACAAAGCACTGAGGGTCTGTATTACTGCCTGGTCACAGCTTTGAGTTACATGCTTCCTGCTTTATCAAAATCTGTATGAGATGAAAGAAGACCAGGAAATCAGCAGTTCCTACGTACCTCACTGACTATCTTCTCCTGCATACGAAATGCCATTACTATGCTTGGAATGAACAGCTGAAGAAACACCAGACCCTCTCCCCTTTATCTCATCTACGACCATGTAGAGAACAGCTAGGAATTTTACTTCATTTTGACCCTGTCAAACTTACTCACAACACGGTCTGACTATGCTAGAGGCTGCTTCATCTGGTTTTAGCCAAGCATCTGTCCACACACGATAAGAAGTGCCATGGCATAAATGCAGCCTTATAGGCGTATGTGAGATAAAAGTTTAACCAAAGAAACTAGAAAAAGTTGTACTAATTCCTAAGCTCTACTGCCACAAAGCCTCCACAGCACATTATTGCTTACACAACCCCATTTCTTCACAAGTATCTTCAGAGAACCTCAGTCACAAGGTCTGTTAAAAGCAAGAAGGAACAACTGTTGGGATATGGTGGTTTAAGTTGCACAAAAGAACAGAATATTCGGTACATAGAACACCATGAAACCAAAAGCTCAAATGCTTTACACTGTGCAAAATCACCTCTTTCTTTTCTTTTAAAAATTTTAAATCCAGACCCTGTACAAAGCTCTCACAGGCATGTAATCCAGCCATAGCTGCAGGCCTCTGCTGAGCTGGGTTTGGTGTTTCAAACTCCCTTAGCCACTTGTGCAAAGCCATTTTCCCCTTTGCACCCTGCTTCTTCTATGAGAAATAAGAACGTGTCTCACCTCTTTCCTGCCCCAGTTATTCCAGCTGTACACTGGTCTGGGAAATCAGAGTCAGTTTGGAGATACTTTAAATACAGCCCAGCTATTTAGTAATAGCTAGTATTTAGTAATAGTAATTACCATAATGAAAGATCAAATCTCAGTTTGGCGACTTGCTACTGAGTTACAAGGTAACAGTAAATGAGAAATACTGTCAGCAGGTTGAAGCAAAAGCTATTTCAGAAAGTAAGTGGATTAAATCAGTCCTCTAACAGAACAAAGCAACTTTTCCAAAAAGCTGTAAGCCATAAAAACTTGCACTCGAGAACTTCCACATGCTTTACAAATTAAGTTACAATGCAAACAAAAAGAAAAAAAAAAAAGACAAAAAAGGAACTACACAACAGTTCACGACGGAAAAACAAATCCTTTAGCATACATTTTAGAAATATTTTTAAATTACCTTTTTCCCCCTCTTCATTTACTCACAGCTACCTCATTTTGGTTCTCACAGAAGATAAAATTAAGTTGAGCAGCGCGCATTTGTTGAGCATAGCCATGAAATAATGGGTTTTATAATGTTTAGGCCTACAAGATAACGTTACCACAAGCAGAAAAATATTAAGAGGAAGTAGGATCTGAAAGGAACATCTCTGTGCAATGTTTAAACTCAACACATTTAAAACAATGTTATCTTTAAGACCACAGGCCTGTTACCCCATTTAATCACACACTGAAACAGTGTACACGTAATTGAAACAGGTAATACGCATGCTTTTCTCATTTACATTGCATTATCTCCTGCAATCTAGAACACAGAAGGCATTCCAGATCATACCCAAAAAAGCATCAGGCTTTTGCTTTTCTCCTCCTCAGTCATTTCAAAACACTATCACTTCCACAATTTCTCAACCAGCTGCACTGTTTCCTCATTGGGCTACTTTTGTTTGGGTGAACCTGTATTGCCAGAAGTTAAATATTATGAAGAGTGTCAACTGCTACAAAAAATGAATCTAAGGTGTAGATGATAATCTCCCAGTTTGAATACATAAGTGTTTTTGTTTGTTTAAACAAGAAACTGAGCAATAAGCAGAACCTCCCAGCCAAGTCTAGAGATTACCACCTAAGACTGTATCAGGGCTCCAGCTCACACAGTCTCACAATCTCATACCTTTACACGCTCATGTATTGCTGGTATGAGAAAAGGGAATTGGCAAGCAGGTCAACCCCTACACCACTTTATTTAAAAGACTGACATTGAGAGACAAACATACCTTTAAATGGGTAATGACTTCATTCTAAGACTTCGGCGTTTAGTCTGCTTGCATGCATCACCATGCAGATTTTGACAATATCTTGAACTAGGACATCTCTGCCTAGACCTAATCCATTGAAGACCCCCTCAGTTTCTATGCCTAAGATCTTCCAAAGCATGCAGAAATGACTTCCTACTGCACAAGCATAGACTGATGTAAAAAAAAAAAAAAAAAAAAAAAGTATTTGAATGGAGGAAAAAAAACAACAACCAAAAACCATACCAGCTACCAGTAACAAAAGCAGGAGACTGCAAATTCAGACCAAATAAGAAGATGCCAGCTCTCTCGCTCTCTCTAGTAACTCAGCTGTGGTACATTTTGACTGCCCAATGGTCAAGAGGAACCCCTTGAATTGGTTAAAATTTAAGGTTAAAATAAGGTTAAAAAATGATTTCAGAAAAGCCATTACTATAAAATGATCACGACTGTTGGTCTTTGAACTGAAATTAAGAAATATTTTGTAAGAGAGTAACGCTTCTGCTGTTGCTTGAGAATTATTTCTCATACCACTCAGTCAGTACACTGACCTGCTTAATTCTCACTTTCTCATCTCCCTGTGTAGCATTACAACCCCAGCTGCAGCTCATCAGAGAATTCCAGTAGCATCTGAAACTTCTTGCAACTTTACATGTACATTATGTTAATTCTTTCACCAGTGCACAACTACCAATAATGGTTTTGTATCAGTTTACAGAGCAGTAAAACACAGTCGTAAGCAGATAAATGATGTATTCAAAACTACTTGCAGGTTGTTTGATAAAATGCTATAAAGAGTTTAACACCTGGCATAGCTCAGATAAGAGGCAACACATAACAGGCTTAAGCCTTTTGCCTTTATTGTGTTCTCACCCACTCTCTATATACTTAGAAACATCAGGCCAGCTTATCACAGGATTACACAGAAACGACAGGTACTCCCAGGTTTATTTTATTTTTAAAAATGCACAGTCAATACTCCATTTTACACAGTGAAGATACCTCTCACTCAAGGAACATAACTCATGGTATCGAAAGAATAAGCTTTTCTACAGAAAAGCATTCAGAAATTTTCCCCACCTGGTGAAATATGTAAAGTATGATCAGTGTAAATGACACAGGCTCAAAGGCAGCTGGGAGAATGAGTGACTGAAACAGTTTCACTGTAGACCACAAATGGCCTGGGCAAGTAACACGCAACCCAGTTACATTATTGAAAAGGCTCATCAATTCTTTAAATGGACTCTCCAGATACGCCCTCAAGAGTCTCAGAAAGGAAGACTACCTTTTAAAGATTGTAAGATGGATGCCAAAGAAAGATGCAAGTAGAAGCTGCACATAAGATGAATGACAGCAAGCTGTGTTTCCACTATGCTTTTCAAACAGAAGAGTTTGTTCACTTGCTAACTGGGAAGCAAAAACTTAATCTGCTGGCTGCTATAGAAAGTAAGAGTAAACTCAATTAAGAAATTGAAAATATGACACTGCGTAACAGAGCAGAGGAAGGCAAGAGTACCACTACTCCCACTTTCAAGTAACAGTTCGAGCAATCACATCTTTTGCAGTCAGCAGGACTGCAGAGCTTTGGTCTCACTTGCAGTCATGAAAATTCACTCTCTAGAGCAAAGGACTTACACCCTGATATAATCAACATATCGTCAGTGAAAAAGATGATGAAATGCCATATAAAATTTGTCGTTCCCCATTAGTCTGTTAATGTTGGTCCAAGAGGAGCTGTTTCTCTTAGAAATTGGCTATTTCTTATTTGCTCTTAACTTATCAGTGCCTATAAATACCTGAAGGAATGACAGAACCAGGCTCTTCTCAGTTGTGCCCAGTGCCAGGACAGCAGGCAGAGGGAATAAACTGGAGCACTGAAGGATCTATCTCATCATCAAGAAATGCTTCTTCATTATGCAGGTAGTGGAGAGCTGGCACGAGGACCCAAAGAGTTTGTGGGGTCCCCTTCTGGAAAAGCTTCAAAAGCTGCCTGGGCATGTGGGCTTGGGCACCCTGCTCTGGGCGGCCCTGCTGGAGGCAAGAGTTGGACCAGAGGCCCAAGCTACTCTCAGCCATTCTGTGAATCTGATCCTGTGAAAACAAGACCAAAAAAATCCATCAGAAAACCTCAACTGCAGCTGGCTACAGCTACACTGTAGAATCCAGTTAATGGTCAAGTAGCAAATGGACAAAAAAGCTGCAAAACGTCCTGAATATAGAGTGTGTGAGATAAGGCTTATATATCCGAATACGTGATTCTAAGTGACTTGATTCCCCCACTTTTTTCTTTTCTTGGAAGAAGAGGGCTTTGCTGATTAGGTACTGCCAGCTTACAAAGAATCATTCTCCAGTAAGTTGATGTAGATGAGTGGTTTGCAGCATGCAATCTGTTGGAGCAACAGCAGGCAGCAGTACACTTACTTAAATGGTCTGATGAGTTCAGCTTCCCAACTTGTCACTCTCCAGAGCCCTGGATTTAAATCCTGTTCTTTAGTCATAAGTAAAAAGCACCCTTAGACAACATCATGCTGCTTACATGCACAAGACTACCATCCCAAACAGTTGTACTAACTTGAGTCAACTGTTTGCTTAAAGGAAACCAAAATTGGAAAGCAAGTCTAGACATCTTTCCCTCAGAAAAATCAGACTTGTGTAAGCTGTGACATACTGTATGTGGAATGCATGCTAGTTCACATAATGTAAGTTGCAGATAATCACATATGAGTTGATTGCTATAGTATTTTATTAATTTTGCCATGTAATACTATGCACCCCTTTTTCCTCTACAGGTACTACATCTGCCTACTGCTTTCTTTTATAATAAGGACAAGCTGGATATAAGTATTTTTGCAGCAAAAATGTTAACTTCCTACACCTTCTTTGCCATTAACATATTCAAAATGAGCATTTTATGGCTACTAGGGCCTGTCAAAGAGATGTTGGCTTGAGTTCTCTGTTCAGCTTTCAGGAAAAGTGGTGAAGAAAATGAAGGCAGGTGTTGACACATGATTACCAGGTGCTTATCAGCAGTTAGTCTTCTGAGGATTTCTAGAGAAGAGCAGTCAAGTTGCTCTCTCGTGCTATGCTGCATCTATGCAGATTTGTGGATCGCTGTACTTCTGTCACACAGATGCACTGGAATGAACATTAAGATTACAGACCCAGATCTCATACCAACTGCTCTCCTGGTGACTCTGCATAAAGGATAGCTAATGACATAATATCATTACATATTTCTGATAAAAAAATACATTCAGACTGGTAGAAGGTTTACAAAAAAAAAATCACTGTGGAAAACTCAGAGAAGATGATCAATATACTCCTTCTGTCTTTTCATTTTACAATTTCCATAAACCACAGGACAGAAATTGGACACTATCCACTTGAAAATCCCATTTGTAACTACCATTTTGTTAGCAGAACAATATCATTTCTTCTGAACAGTAGTTACAGAAAAACAAAGCTTTACCTGATGCATTTTTCATCAGCTTATGTAGATTCAGAGTGCATCGACAGGTACTTACTTCAATATCTCTAAGCACTGAGCTGGAGGAGGCCCAACAATACAGTCAAAAGCTGCAGCAAAGCTGAAACTGAACACACAAATGTGAAGAATAGAAATGATGTCAGAGGTCTGGTGTTATTTCTGGGTTCAGTTGGAAAAACAGAAAAGAAAAGAGAGAGAAGACATCTTCCTTTGAACAACAGTTGTCTAAGAAAAGAGCAACAGCAAGAAATTTACTCGATTATAATGTATTTATAGAGGTCTCTTCCACTGCAAGTTATACCCGAATGTACTGCATCTGCACTTAACACATCTGAAGTCACAAAGCATTTTTGTGTCCAAGAGGCTTTAGCGTTGCATTTCAACAGATTTCACATCACTACTTGGGCACTAGAGAAACATCCTCATAATTCAGCAAATCCTTATTAAAACCATTCAGTGAGCAAAGTGGCAGTAATTAACTCATTTGCCCAAGGCCACATAACTCATATAACTGAGTTTATTACTTTTAAATCTCATGCCTCCCAGACCGCTCTGCACTCATCTTCACTTAATTAAGAACTGAGAAAAACAAAGACTTGCCTTTAAGTCCTCATCAAGGTGCAACAACAACAGATGCATTCAGATTTGTTCTTCGTGCTTTCTGTGCACTGCATGCAATCGCATCAGTTAAACCGATAACACACGATGACGCTTCAGGCAAGTATATTTGAAAAAGATAATTAATGCAGACGTGATTCTGTGATTCTGTGATATATTCCCTAGGACTTCCCAAAGAGTCCTTCTGTTCTCCTAATTGAGGACTTCAAAATAAAGAAAAGCATGTCATAGTCATGCATCACTCATAACATCTTTGTTAACTAAGAATAAAGACTACTTTTTTTCCCAGTTTATTAGCGGAAACTATAAGGAGTTTTCTAGCACCATTAAAAATAACTCAATATTCTTCAAAGCTTTCCTAATCTAGAGAAAATGGAATCTGCACCATTGTTTGATCACATGACATCAACTCATTTTTCCACTCCGCGCCCCGATTGTAGATTGGACAATGAAGGTACAAGTGATGACATACACCGCCACCTTGTGTTATAGTTCAGAACTGAGAAAGCCTGCAAAGATTCCCATGACATCCAGCTTCAGGCGTTCTAACAGCATTTTTCACAGCTGCTGTGCCATATTAAAAGCCTCTCAACCGTTATGTAACTAAGACTTAATTCAGCCTGCAGCAGATGCAAGTCTCAATGGCCCCAAGAAACAGCAAAGCTCACTCTTCTCCAGTAACTGATGCAGGTATTTTGAACAGTACACAACATTCGCAGATACAACAAAAGCTCAATGGCATAGATATTAGTTTTTAGGTTTGAGATGCTATTCCTCCAACACAGGTAAATAAAAATGTTAAGTTACTCCATTATACGTTACGATATTCCATTGAAAAAAATTGAGGCTATACTATTACTTTCCTTCTCAACTTGAGCCTGAAGAATAACAAAAATTTTTTTCCCTTTAAGCCCCAGGTCAGTAATTTGATAATGGGTATTGTATCATCCCCTCCGCTACATAAGGAAGGCTGAAATCTCATTTACCTACAACGGCTGAATGTAAACTGAGCAACTATATTCTGGACGAGCAGCACAGCCTAGGATGGGAGCTCCAGGACTGGCAGAAGAGGGATATGAAATTGTAGGTATCTCAGTGGTTTGTAGCCAAGCCAACTCTCCTGCTACATAGCAGCCTTAAAGGGGAAATGGAAGCAACAATTCATTCAATGTTCTCAAGTCTCAAGCCAAGCGTAGTTGTACTGCGTCTTGCAAAGCAGTCTCAAGCCCAGCAGCTGGATCACAAAATATGTTAGCAAGTAGAAGGAAAAAAAAAAAGTATGGGAATTGTTCTGGAGAAGAAAACCAGTGGGCTTTGAAACTGCATTGTCCTTTCAAATATACATTGAATGGAAGTTTTATTTTCTGTAAAGAAAATAAATTTTATGTAAGGAAAATAACAGTGGAAGACTGGCCTTATAAACTGGGTAAATACGGTCATCCAAATGAAACATAGCTCTATTCTAAATAGTAGGGTATCAGAAAAATGTTTCTAGGTGCATTATCTTTACACAGATCAAGACTAAAATACCATGCAACCTGTAAAACACCACTAAATTGTTGAATACTTACACAATAGTAACATTGAGCCTACCTACTAATAGTACATTGGAAATGTTTGTATTACCTTGTTTCTCAAAGTATCTATTAAAATAAAAGCATTATAGTAATTCACAGAATTCACAAACAACTCCAGCATTCAGCAGGAATCTTTGCTGCACTAGCAGACAGCTTTTCCCATCGTGTGAGGTGGAAAACAAGCGTTCCCAGAGGAACATGCTAAAATTAAGTAGCTGTCACTGACCAATCCTGACAGAAGGTTAGATTTAGTTTAGAATACCACTCTCTATCCAAGTACATTTGTTTCTTCCCTCACCCCACCCAAGTAGAAAAAAGCAAGACACAGGTCTTCTGCCATACTAATGTATTCCATCTTTCAAAAAGAAAGACATGATTTTAATATTACTTAACAATATGTTAAAAAAGTAGCCAGTTAGGCTTCAGTGTTAATACAATTATACACTCTATAACAGATTCGATAGTGTGAGTACTGTTCTTTTTTTAAATTTTCTCATTCTGCAAGTATTCTTACACAAGCTGGCTACAAGTCAGGAAAAAAAAAAAATCAAAACACAAATAGCGTAACTTGTACACTCTTAAACAGTAGATTGTGAAAGAACTGAGGAAATACTTGTCCCGTAAGAGCCTCTTTTTCATGAAGTCATGTCAGGAGAATTTTGGAGCAGATGAAAGCACAACTGACTAGGTCCATTCCTTTGTCAGGAGTCAGAATGACAAAACATAGCTAGATGCAGAAGTGACAGGAGCCACTGCAGATGATGCAAACTAGTATTTTGGCCTCCACCCAAGCCTAAGCAATTTAAAGTCTTTGAGGCCAAGGCATTCAGAAGGAGATGGAAAAGAGCTATTGTTTCATCTCCAACGGCATACAGCTACAATCAAGTAAGTCTCACTCACAGACTACAAGCACACAAGCTAACAAATTCAGGTAGAAAGTGGCAATTTTTCAGTCCGCAAGAATTATCAGGCCAAAGGGTTCAGTGCAGATCCACACAGCACTGGGGACAAGGCAAGGCAGCACTGGCTCAAGACCAGATAAGCTCTCAGCACAGCAGGACAGGTAAGTGGAGCTGTCGTTCATTGATTCCTGCAGGATTCCCTCCCCATATTGTGTCATTTCAATGTGCAGCAAAGGTGGTTTTTTTCAAGCTAAAATTGGACCAGTTGATGGAAAGTCTCTGCCTTGTCTGTCTGGCAGAATCCAAGCAGAATCTAAAAAAAAAAAAAAAAAAAAAAGTGATAAAGTGAAACCAATATACTTCAAAAAAAAGAAAAAAGAAACCTAAAACTCATGGCATCCCTTTTTTTGAAGGGCAGCTCCCACTCAAAGGCAAAACTTCTTAAAAATATTAAATAATGATTTGCCCATTACCCATGCAGATCAGAAACTGCTTATTTTAAACACCACTGTATTGGCAAGAGCAGCTGGGAAAAGATACAAAGAATACTGCATATTTATCAGCACAGAAACTTGCTGAGTATTAACCAAAACCAGAACTGACATGACTGTATTTACCATAACCCTTGCAACAATAAGAATGAATAGTAGGTAATTTATAAAGCATAAGCACCAAGGGCATAGAACACCTCTCTTTCCTCACACCAGTCTGACTACAGCAAAGTGGCATTTGAAATGAACATTTGAGGAAAGGATGTTTGAAATACAGCAGATAAATAGTCCACACACTTGAAAAAGAATCTTCAGCACAAAGAAATCCACTTAGTAGCATTCACTGGGCGCAATGCACACGTAGGGAAGAACTTTTGGAAAAGGTTGGCATGCACTAAGAAACAGGCATTTCAGGGACAGTTAATTCATGCTCAGGTCCTTTATTGAGGTCTGGTGTAGCCTGTCTGGGCTAAAAGTTCCATGACTGTATTAAGGTAACTCCTATGCAAAGGAGTTCCCTCTATGGAAGGCTACATGGTTTCTCCAAGAACTGAAAACCAAATACAGGGAGCAAACAGAAGGAGAGAAATGGGAAGGGTACGGTGGACAGTCAGAAGAAGCAGATTTCCTTTGTTCTTTCCACACCAAAGTTAGAAGCAGTTTGCAAAATTAATTGTGAAGTCTGGGTGTAAAAATGATGTATCCGTCGCTCCACTCCAAAGCAAGAAGAAAGGATGATCAGTTATCAAAATCAGTAAAAAGATGAATTCCTGTGGAGCTTACTGCCGTGGAGAACAAGCAATGTTGCTAGCTTGCTGTTGATTATACTGGAAATTATTAAATGACACATATTAAAGGTGTCTCCATGGTGTTTGCCTAGAACAGCATTTACAGTGGCATTTCAGGCATCTCTTCTAAACGTGAAAATTGGTATGCATGAGAACTGTAGTTACACAAACTCCCTAACAGATGAAAGTTGAATAGATTGCATCATTGAGTTGATTAAAACTCATAACTACTGTTTTATAACCGTTCATCTGGAATCACGTATGGCAAACACTTGTATAAATTTCAGCCACACTTTTACACATAAAGAACACATTTCTTCACTAGCACTATTTAATATGTCGTGTTGCAACTATAAAACCTAACTCGCAATCTAAATAACAAAATCTGTTAGCTGGCACAGATCAGTCATTCAAGAGTAGAGAGTATGTATTTCTGGATATTTTGACTTTAAAATACTATAGCACTGATTTAAACAACATAGGAATTCCGTATAGAAATAATACTCAGTACAGAGAAGCAGCTGTCCCTTGCAAGATTCAGATTCGTATTACTTCCCAGGCACACAGACTATCAAAAGTAGCTAAGTTCAGAAAACATTTGATATCTACATGGAAAGTCTGATTGAGCCTGATTGATGGAAAACAAAAAATCCCTACTCTTTAAAATCAATGGCTTTAGTAGTCTTGTGAAACAACCATCGATTCTAAAGTATTCAACTGTAGAAAGTTGATTTATCAATAGCCCTTTTTTTTTCTTTAAAATCACGATGAAAGATTTACTAAGAAGTATTCATGGACAACTAGCACAGCAGCTACAATTAAAGAACATACGTTTGAGTAGTATACAGTGCTGTAGAACATGCTATATTATGTACGTATGAGCTGTGTGCCCTTATTTGAAGAACTTAAACATAAATAACATGTGATGCATAAACTCCAAAAGCAAGCAAAATGAAAAAATAGTCTCAAGTATCAGTTCATTTTATCGTTATTGTCACTGCACTAGCATAAGCATCCTCCCTTATCATTTGTAGAAACTAATATTTGCAACTGAGCTATCTCTATTTTACGTGCAGTATAAAATTCCAAAGAGCTCCCATAAACATGTAAAAAACTCATGAATAACCTTTTGAAAAATAGCATCTGAAATGTAAAAGTCCCTTGTTCAATGAGTAACGCCTCACATAGTATTCATCATTTTTACATTAGAAAAAAAACAAACAGTAGCAAGTATTTTGTCTGTAATGAATCCGTGTGGATAATAAAAGAAATATCCACATTTTGCTCATTAAAAAAAAAAAGATATTCTGAAAATCTTTATGAGAACCTGGGGGACACAAAGATGATCCTAGGATCTGGTGACTAATCGTAGTGGAAGAACCACAACAGCTTCACAAGCAGGAATTACAGCACTTTACCTTTTAAAATACTCCACTTCTCGCTCTGTTTCATCCATTTCCACACTGTCTAGATCAATGTCTTTGGGTAGAAAAACATCATCTGCAAAGGGAAAAGGATTACACTGCATTAGATTCCACAGGGGAAGGAGAAAGGAAGAAGCTGGATTAAATATTTTTTGAGAACTGTCTGAGCTTCGTAGACCAGTGATAATTCATATGTAGGCTGAAGTAATACAAATTTGTAATTGAAAATGAGTTTTTAGAAACCTCATGCTATTATCTCTGCTCAATCTTTAAAGGAGTTACATTGGAAACAAGGAAGAGACAAATTAAGTGTATTTACTGATCACGTGGATTGCAAAAGACGCCAAGAGCCTGGAATACGCATGAGAAACATTGAATTATATGAAGAGGCATGATGAATCAGGTAGCAAATGAATCGTTCTTGACTGCCTGAACTTTGATGGCCTTGCCACTATTAAGGCAGCTTTAAAAAGACTGAAGAAATTGTATTTCTAAAAAAAAAAAAAAAAAACTTAAAGAATTCTGGTTTTATAGAACTGCAGTATCCCTTCTGGGACATTACAGGTTGCTTGTGCAAGTCATGCTATTTGCAATTAGGATTCTTTTTCAAACATTCTTCTGATATTTTAACACGGTCAAAATTGAGCATCAGCTATTGTAGCTACTGGTATACTACACTGTCCCAGCACTTCTTTTTCTTGTACTTTCTACCATAAAAACTTCAGAAAACGTAATTTGCAGCAGAAACCAATTTGAGAATTCTTTCCTCTAAGTCTCCCTTTGTATTCTGCACCATCCTCATTTCTGACGCAGACTCAGAACACATTCCAAAGAAAGGGAGACTCAAAGCACAACTGAGAACAGCCAGCACACATCACTACTTTCCAGAATCCTTGGATCTATGAGAGCAGATAACTCTTTCCTAGAGACTTTCCCAACAGCTCAAAAATTACAGATCTTTGCCTCACCACTTACTTCCTGAAGAATCTGAAAACCCTGTGCTCCCCATACCCCAACCTCTTCAAAAAGAGGAGTCAGAATGCTCTGCCAGACTATTTCTTCAAGAAACCGAGATCATACCAGAAGCAATGTTTGATGGCTTAATGTTTCTTCTGGAAACAAAGTCTTTGTTACCTCAGTTCTACTATACCTGTACATTTTTCCACAGTTGATCTTTTGTGCTTTTGCTAGTTTAGTCCATTGTTAAGAAATTAACCATAGTTTAGTCCATTTAGTCCATCTTTAAGAAATTACAGCCAAAGAAAAATTGCATATTGCACCATCCTTTTGGGTCTAAATTCAGAACTACTCCTCAGTGGCTACCCAGGCCAGATCCAGAGAGTAGCACACAATTACCTCTGTATAAAATCAGACTTCTATTCCTACATTTCCTATGTTTGAACAATAGCTTTCAGAAATTGTTAAATATGCTTGTTTTGATAGCAGAAAAAGCACGTGTCTGTGTGTATATACATACACAGAGAAAAAGAGAGGAAAAGATGCAAGAAGTCACCTAAATTCCTCCTACAGTGTACCACCCACCCCTATGCAGAAAAGATTGGAGTTTTGTCTCAGTTAAATGACTGGAGTACACTGTTCTCTGTAAATTAAAAATTCACAAAGAACTAAAAAAAACCCCAAAACCTCACAACGATATAGTATTCAGAAGAACTAAAGTATAGGAGAAAAACGTTCAATGCTGCACACTGGTGCAGACTGCCACTGGAGGATTGAGTTACATGCTTACCAGGCAGCATAGCAGCATGAACTGCAGTGTTAAGTCATTCTAGCAGACACTTCACTTGTGCACTGCTGCTGCTCAGCTGTGTGCTCCGACCAGACACTTCTGTACCACAAAGCTGCCCCAACCACCAGCCCCAGGAAGGACCAAACGCACTCAGGAACACATCAGTGGCCCAAACCAGCAGATAAGACTAGCATGCCGTCAAAGCAAATCAGCTAGCAACGCATGTGTTCATCAGCTTTGATATTAGCCTCAGAGGTTTTCAGGAGAAGAAAACAAAAAAATGCAATGGGAAGAAAATTATGTCAGTGCAACTTGTTTGAGTGAACTCAAAATTCTGTTTTTATTATTCTTATCAGGTGTATAAAAACTAGTTCCTAGCACAAACCAATATTCACATGGAGAAAATTTAATTAAACAACATTCCACTAAGTTTTCACACTGGCAAATAAAAAAGAAAGTAGTGAATTAGTTTATTACACCTGTTAATGTAAATAGGATATGAAAATAACTATTACCACTAAGAAATGAATATGTATGACTATTCTTTCACAACAGAATCCAATAATTCTCCTTGTGCAAAGGTTAAAACCAATTTTAGACTAAATTCAGCATGCTGCTTCAATATATGGAATGTTTCTTAACAAATGCAGGGTTTACAGATGACACTGCCTTCTCAACAGACAAAACCCTACAAAAACAGTGGCATACGCTACCTCACTCAGGCTTTAAAGCCTTCTACATCTTTTCGCTAGAAGTATACGCATATATCCTAAAAGGAAAATGCTATCTTCAGATTGCGCATCATCAGTGAGCACCTTTAAAAACAAACTGAACTTACAGTGACTCGAGTTTTTCCTGACACCAATTCTCTGGGTTTTTGCTGTTGCATTTGGTTTACATTACCAGATTGACTAAAGAAAGATTTTAAACTTCTGGACTTAAGTAATAACAGCAAAAAAGAAAACGAACAAGCAACTTCATTTTTCTTACCAATGGAATTGTTGACTTTGTCTCCTTTTTTCTTCTTGTTTTTCTTGTTCTTGCCCTTCGGTTGAGGAGAATCTGCAAGTATTAGCTTATTATTCTGCTGCTGCTCACTTGGTGAAGGGGATTCACTTGTGATGGGTGCCTTCTCCTCCTTTACGTGGTTCAACTGTTTTTTGTTGTTGTTGTTTAATTTCTTCTCCTCTTTTTTAGGTTCTGCAAGCACTGGGAGTTCTGCTGCTTTTGCTTTGGATTCTATTTGGTTTCTGGTTTTAGTCTGAATCTCAGCTGCTTTGGAGGATTCAACTGGCTTTTTAACTTGTTCAGCACACGGCTTGTTTATTTGCTTTAGTTTCTGTTTGTTGTTTCCTTCTTTATGTTGATGCATAATATCAAGCAGAAAAGAGAGGGGCTCATGCTGCTTTACACTCCCCTCTTTCTGATAAAGCAGTTTTGAGTCTCTAGTGTTCACAGCATTGGATGATTCACAGCCTGTCTCCGAAAGCGGCCTCTGCTCTGTGTGATTCACGTGTCTCGACAGCGAACCAGAGGAGGTTTCTATCTTTTCTGATTGCTCAAGTGTACCATTCTGAATGTCTTCGGGTGCATTTGGGACAGATTCCTTTGCAGCCTGGCAGTTTTGAGTAACCACGTCCACCTTCTGACAGTCCTTATTTGTTCGCTCTTTCTTCTTTTTCTTTACAGCCCTCAACTGCTGAAGTTCTTGAAGCCGCTGTAGCTCTTGTTTCAGCCTCTCTTCTTCTTCCTCCTCTCGCCGCCTCTGCTCTTCAAGCAACTGGTGATGCTCCCTTTCCCTGGCTTCCGCTTCAAGGCGAGCCTTTTCTTCAAGCTACGAAATAACAAGTAGATTACTGGAAGTGACACAGGTTTTGGAAATGAGAGTTTTAGCTATCATTACTAGTTTTCTATGTGAACACTAAGTCTCAGAATGTTAGCATAATCAATTTATTGGATCCACAAGCATGCAGCAGGAAGTAAATAACTCTGTTAAAAAAAAAAGCTGCCTTTTAAAGTACATTAAAATCCTTCTGGAATTTCTATGTTTCCGTAACACATCTGACTGTTGTCAATACCAGTTGTTCATCTTCTCTTTGCTACTGCTAAGCTTAACTTCATACCAAAGATTTCTATAATCACAAAAACTTGTTAAAAATGAAATTTCCCACTTGATTCCCTGATCTATTTGTGTATTACAGAGGTAACCGAAGCTTGTGTCATACATCGCATCACTTATCTGTTCTCTTGCTATGTATGCCAGCAGTTACTCTGTTTCAGCGTTTCTTAACATTAGGAGAAGTAGTCATTAAAAGCAACTCAAAACAAAACACCAAGTACATCAGAGGTGCATAAAAAGCTGTCAAGAACAGTAAGGATGGTAACATTTTGTTTCCTGTAAGCTCATAACCATGCACAACAAAGATACAAAGGACTTTTACCAACTGTTACTGCAAGTTCCTGAAACTCTGCAACATTTATCTTGCATGATAAGCAAAATGAAAGCTGTACGCTAAGAACAATCGTATTCATACACTCTTCTCACACATTTAAAAGCATCTACAGCGGATTCCTTTTCCACAGTTATAGAAGTCATGCAAAAAGCCCCATCACCCTCTTATGTGAACACCAGGTCTTCGGAACCTGTGGAAGCATTATAGCATGCAGACTTAGTGCCAAAAACTAATCCACAAACAAAATGTTTCTCGTGAAGTCACATAACATGATTATCAGAATACATAAACTTTCAGCAATCAGTCTCATTACAGTTTAAATTTCACGCTTAAGATTGATAACTAAATTGCAATAAGAAAAGCATTTTTTCTTCTTCTTCAGCTTAGAAAAATCATTTCCCTCTGTTAACAAATGTTGTTTCTAGAAAATAATTTCCTTGTTAAACTTCAAAGGTTTTTTTTGTTTGTTTGTTTTACATGCTTTCACCAATTTTCATTTGAAAGTGACCTATTTTCTTTTTTATTCCCCACTCCTTTGCAGCTTTGCACTCCACTCTGACTTAGGATGGCCCTTCATGTCACCACGAGCCCCTTCCAAGGTGCCCAATGCAATCATGCTACAAATACCAAAACTTGACTTCTCCGCATTCACAAAAGCATTGATCTCTTTTTTGGCCTCCTACAGTCACCCATCATAACCATCACTCCAATAAAGAAACGCTAACTTCCCAATTTCCTGCACTTCTACAATGCCCATTCAATACAGCAATCAGATTTTTATTTCTGACACTTAAAAATAACTGTGTGGGAAATTCCCACATAAAGACAACTTGAAACTAAGAACACAATAGCAACGTTGTGAGAAATCTTCCTAGTCTAAGAAACTTCTAAGACAGCATCAGAAAAGGTAAGTAAGCTTCATTTAAGCAAACAGAACATCACAAATGACAAAGAAAACAAGTAAGCCATTATTATCAAGTCAGCACACGGTGGTAAGCTTACAAGGTGAGCACAAAACATGCTTACAGATTGAAATATATGAGGTTTTAGGATAAACACCCTCTTTTATCTTACCTTTCTTTGCTTATGTCTTGCTCGCTTGGCTGCCCGAGAACTGCTAACTGGTTTGGTTTCAGAGCTGTTTATGAACTGTAGCAAGTCTTCCACCTTTCGATGGTCAACAACACTTTCCCTTTCAGAGATCTGATCTGGTTTCTTGGGCTGCTCCTCCTTCCTTTTGGTCAGACGTAAACGAAGTTTTTCGCGCATCTCTGCATAATTTCTACTGGTAGGTGCAGCTGGTGGCTGAAGGACATCAGAGAAATATCCAGTGACTAAACAGAAAAGTCCCACTGACCTAACACTTTCAAGATTTTGAAACTGTAGAGACCTTAAAAAAAACTAGAATTTCAAACGAGAACACCGAATTCCATGTTGTTTGTAGGCGTACCTGAAGGTGTATTTAACAGGCAACAGGTTGTTGCTAGCTTGTGAACTCTATTTTCCAACTGGAAGAATGACTAATTTTACAGAGGAGTACACAAGTGAGAAGACAAAGGCCTTTAACAGTGCAAAAAGAGACTTTGGTATTTTCCTGTGATTGGTGTATCACAGTTGAAGATTTAGAAGAGCATACATATGCTACTGTTTTCAATTTCCATCAAGCCTCTTTCAGAGTTTGGGCTACATGGGCCTCTTGGTTGATTACCCTGCACCGAACTATGCCTGCCCATCTATTTGGGGCAACACTAGTTCAACTCACTACACCAGCAAAACAAAGCCTATTGTAACTTCTACAAAATCCTGTAGCATTCTGCCACTTTAGCACATCAGTTTACCATGCGACTGGACAGCTGTCAAAAACAGATGAAACATGAGCATGGTGTGAACATGCAGCAAGAAATGGGATCCTCTCCTTGCCCCTTTCAACCATAGGGTAGGGCCTTTAAATTCACTTCAAACTTTAAGATGAAATAGATGCTAACCAAACACATGCCCAATAAGCTGAACTTTTACTTCAAATTCAAAAAAATGCCAGGGACTCAAATTCCATTTGTGACCTGATTATTAAAAGCACACTACATACATACAAATAAAATAAGGCCAGCAATGAAATATAATTAAGAAAAACTTCATTATGGTACCTTTAAAAAGCTTTGAGCATTTCACTTGTGAAAACGAATTGATTATGAGAACTGAGAGCTACATAAGGGTACAAAGTGAACTATAAGATGCTCCATCCAAATCTCTAAGCAGTAAAATGAAGAACATAAGAGACAGGATTTTGTATAACCTTTAACGTTTAATTTCTTTAAAATACCTTTTAAATGTAAGTCAGCACTTATCAAAATGCTCCAGTAAAGCAGATTGCTTATAATAATGAAAACAGAGAATAAATCATTTGGGTTTTCCTTTGATAAAAATTTATTTAAACTTATGCTCCCTGAGTTCTTTAAGGATAGTCAGGTTTTTTTTTAAATATCATGTTTAAGTGAATACTTCGAGAACTGAGATTTTCTATAGATAGAATTGCTACAAATGGGTTTTTATAAATCATCTTCTATTAAGTGCATTTTTACTTGAACTTACCACATTATAAATAATTACACTACTCCAGATGAGTGCACATACTTGTGAAGATAACTACATGGCAGAATGCCCATTTGCAGTTTCACAGTCAAACACAGTATCTATTACCCAAATCAATTGCTTGCTAAATCTTTTAGCCGTTTTTATTACTTTTTATTTGCATTCAACTGGCTGGCCTTGTTTCGATTTTTCATTTCAAAGAGGAAAATTATTTTCTGCCCACACACTGAACTTCCTTTTGCTACTTACCTCTTCAGCGAGTTTCAACACAACCCCCACTTAGCTGCAGTCTCATAAGATCCATGCAACTGATGATCAATACATTAAACAAAAAAAAGCAAAATAAAATTGACAATCCAGCAACTTACTCCGCCATGGCCGAAGAACTCACAGTAACAACAGTCACAGTATTTTCCTTCCTTCTGGTTTGTGGATGTTGAGGTACTTGAGCTGTGCTCTGAACAGCTGTCTTCGTCTTGGCTCTCCTCTCCATCATACTGTTGATGATCATAAGTGTTACTGTTCTCACAGCGATGGCCCTCACAATCAGGATCACTGTGTGAAATTAAGTAAAAGTTGGTAAAAAAAAAAAAAAAAAAAAAAAAAAGCTCTGTATAATAATGGAAATAGCATTTGAAAGAAAAAAACACGAAAAAACATACAGTTATGTGCACGTCTACCAGGAACAATGACTCTCAAACTGGGATGTCAATAACCTGTGACGTAGCAAATTCTAAGGCCTTCATACAGAAGCTTTCAAATGGAGATGCTCAAAACCAAGCAGAATGAAAAATATCATGCATGGTAAAGTGATATATGAAAAACTCGTTAGGTGACTCACTGGATCAGTAGCCTACAAAGTGAGTTGTGGAACTGTTCTTTCTTGTCTTAAACCAGGAAAAACAATTTCAGAGGCAGAAATATTTAGCTTTAATATGGAATGGTTTTGAAACTGTCACTTGCCTTACCACTTGCGCATTGCACAGCTCTCTTCACACCATAACTTATTTCTAAAATCCCCTGGTTCTAGACAGATTTTTTTTTTTTTCCTCAACTTAAATAATTCAGGATTGGCTAAAATCAAGATGCTGCCATAAGATCCTGTTTGCCACTTAATTTCTAAAGGGGGGGGGGGGGGGGCGGAAAGCAGGTCTCTTCAATAAGCAGTTACACTATGTAGTGTAACTACTTAGTACACTACTTAGTAGTGTAAGTGCTTACTGAAGAGACCTGCTTTTTTATCCCCTCCAAAGGACTGCATAACTACATGCCCAACATGCCATGGTTCCAGAAGGACAGAATGACAGATGTGATCTTGCTTTAACTGTAAAGAAGTATTTAATTTAAAGGAAGATCTCATCTAGTGTTATTACTTCTTTGTTCACATGTTAGCAAGGTGAAAACACCATAACTTTACATATTGACAAAACGTAGGTGCACCTTCTTTCTGAAGCAAGAAACTCACTCTTCCAGCTCCCCCAGAAAAGACATTTTATCAAAAATTAGTAATCAAAACAGAAGGAAAAAACTGTTCAAATTCAGTATTGGAATTAGAGGGAAAGTACAAGAAAACAAAACACATAACAATAGGTAACTGCTAGCTACCTCAAACTTTCTGGCTAGTCAGTCTGAGCAATTCAAGTACTATTTTCTCTTGTCTGCTGAGAGCTAGCATTACAGTGCCCAAGAGAACAGTGAGACAGCACATCCTACAGAACAACTCTGTAGAAATCAATGCTTCACTGATTCTATCACCCAAGCACCAGACTTACCTGCAGACACTTGGTGGGGCACTTACAGAGCTGTCTGTGGTGGAAGTAGGAGGTACAACTGTAGTAGGACAAAGACCTGAATGGGGATCCACAAACCCAGGGGCTGTTGCAGCAGTTTTGGGAAAAGAAGGAGCAGCAAGGTTTGGAAGATGGGGTGTAGAAGCTGGAGACAGTGCAGCAGGAGACAGTGAAGGAAGTGATGCTAAACTGGTAGGACTATTTCGTGGTGCAACTGGTGCAGAATGTCTATGGTCCTCTTTACTAATATTGTGGAACACTTCACCTAGATTTGGAGGGAAAAAAAGAAATTGGTTACAACTGAAAGAAATTAAGTCTCCAATTAATTACCCTAGCAGTCACTCAAAGTGGCAGACTTTCTCAGCCTCACTAAAAACTATGAAGTATTTCTGGGAGTCCCAAACCCTAATAATTAAGATGCTTCAAAAATTTCTTCTAGCTAGGGATACAGAAATTAAAACTCAGGTGTATTAAGAACACCAATTAAGGATAATACAAACTATAACAAACATACATAGAACTTTGATTAGTTATATGTACTGGAGTCAGTTACTAAGAAGCGTGTGAATTACAAGTCCTTACCTATTGATGAAGGTCTCTTGGATGATACTTTGAACTGGTTGCTGCTAGACTGCACTGTAGTAGCTGTGCAGGAGACAGAAGAAGTAGCAGAAGAGGTTGCCATGACAACTTTGTTAGCTTCCATAAAGGCATCCTGGAAATTGTACAGACATTTCTTCTTCGCAGAATTTTTCTTCTCTTTGCCGTCAGTAACTGCTGATCCTTCATTGCTAGACGTGGTAGGAAGTGCTTCAGGTCTTATTTCTGAGAGTGCTGGCGTTAATATATCATTCCCTTCAAGTGAAGTGCACAGAATAATTAAGTATCACAGGATTATAGAATTGTCTTTATGGTACTCAGAATTAAACATGTAATAATTCAGATGTGACACCACAAGATCAACAAGAGCACCTAGTTCGTGTTGGCTGGATCAGACCAGCAAAGTGATCCCCCCCAACCTCTCGCCCTGAATACAGCTGTAACAAAATGTGCTACTGAAAGCAGAAGTGGATAACCCCAAAGTTACAGTTCTAAGAATCCTGCTACATGTGTTAACAAGTAGCAAAGATGCTACAGCTCTATATACATTTATACTTGAAGAATTAAACTTGGATACTTATTACATACCAAGTATGTAAACTTCAATATCTGAAGCCCAGATTAGCCATGCAACAATCGCACATATGAACATGCAACAACATATGAAGAAGTGGCATATTCTTCTACCAATGCGATGCGATAAGTAATTATTGGTAATTCCAGCTAACTACAGTAACACCTTTGTGATCAGATCTCCCACAGAAGCTTGCCACTAACCACCTCTCAGAAAAGGCACTCCTAACCACGTTTGCACATAGACGAGCTATACTACTGGTGAGGTTTTCTGGAAGTTTTTCCATTTCTTTTCTTTTTAATATCACTTTAGTAGCTTGATGCAAGCAAACAGCAAACCACTCTGAAAAACAATCAAACATAAAACCAGGCTTCCTTTTTCCACACAAATTACATTTTAGAAGACATTTTCTACTTCTTTGCTATGATGCGAATGGAAAGACATGTACACACTTATTTCTCTATTAACCTCTTCTATTTAACTTCAACCATCAATATCTCCAAAAGCTTCCTGGCTTAAATTAATCTCTTCCTAGGCAAATGCCTCTACTGGAATGACAAGGTTTATCTCTGTGCAAGGTAAGGAGGAGAATGCAGTACCACATTACCAGTGCTCTTGCAGTCCCGTAGAAAATAAGCAGATATCTGCGACAGATTAAAAGCAACTTAAGTTCCCCCCTGAATTCCAATTTCTTTGCAATCCTAAACATTCTAAGATGAAAATACTTCTACAATGAGCACAGGTGAAAAACGTTATGCTATTCTTTTGCCTTTAGAGTCTTATTCCCGAGACGTAAGAATTTATTTTCCAATTTTCAGTCCTACTCAAGTAGAAACGGCAGCAAATCCCTGCCAGAATCCCATCTCATTAAGAACATGATGATGAAACCTATCATTCCTGGAAATAAGTGCCACACTCCACTGCATGACATAAGTATTTTAACTAGTCAGTGTCAAGCAATAGCAAAACCTCACCAGGAATTGTATCAGGCAAAAACGTAGCAGGATTCCAGTTCTTGTCATTCATCATCTCTGATCCCCAGAGACTTATAAATTTAGAACTATTCCAATCTGGAGTGCTCCCAAAACAGCTCGGATAAATATGATCTTGGAGAGATGCATTGAATACTTGATGCTTGTTTGAATGATTCTGAACTGGAGCTGGTGGTAATGCCTACAAAAATAGAGAGTATTTTCCTCATTGATATTCTGTTTGCTTACACAGTCACTCCAACAGCAACATTCAAATCATAAATTGTTTCAATTGTGAAAGGCATTATAAAAAGCTAAGGGTAATAAATATTATTTCCCAGAATGATAAAAAGATCACTCTGTTGATTTTTAAAAGCAGATAATGTATTACACAGATTTTATGTACGAGTGTGTATTTTATAATCATAAACATTTCCTACAGATTTTGATAACAGATGAGTACAAAACGAAGCATTCTCCAAAAACATTTGGGTTAATATATATTGGTGGATCCTCATTTTTCATCTAAGAAAGTATTTACGTCAATGTAAAACTTAATAGGAATTATTACCTTCCAAAGCTCAAGCTGCTAAAAACAATCCTCTGTGACATGACAACCATTACTACACAAAACAGCTGTGGTAAAGGGATTACTAACACTTCAGAATTGGAAACAAACACGGTAGAAAAACAAATAAAACACTATTATCTGAAAGCACCATTTTCAACTTGGTTATATTTGTCTGCTCTTCTCATCTAGAAGTATTAACAGGTTCCTGACTTAAAAATCCACAGGCAATGAAAACAGCTAAAACAACAGAAATACTTCTTCCTGTTTCATAAAGGCAAGTTGTTGCTCAAGGTTGAGAGACCTTGAGCAATGCAAGCATTACGTTCAATTACCACTACATTTAAAAAAGTCAAAGGGAAGTGATTCTATCCTGTTTCTGCACTACATTTAATGAAATGCAAAACTATACAGGTGTAGACAAATATTAAAAGCATCAGCTGAGTTCAGTAACACTTCAGACACTAACAACTAAACACACCGAAGAAAACTCAGTCTATACCCAGTCGCTCTTGTTTTTTTAATCCAGACATTTTCATTATCTGACTGATCTGGAAGGTCAAAGCAGCTCAGTCATCCTCCAGTAAGGAAAACTTGCACGCACAGGTACAAAAGAAACATCACAGGGACAGAACAACCTATCCATGATATAAAGAACCAAGCCCTGATCTGGCAGAGTTTATTAGTTCCTTTACTACAAACTAAGCTGAATTCATCTTGCTGTTCAAACACGAAAGTTCCCTAAAGCTTCAGCTTCCACATATGTCTTTCTAGCTTCCACACAACAAAAACACAGAGAACCCAGCTGGTTCAGGTGCTGTGCCAGAACTAATAGATCAGGCCACTATAACAAAGCCACTCAGTGCTAGCAGCTTGCCACTCCACATGGAGCTGCTGATGTAGCCTCAAAAACACACTGCAGATGTTTCACCATGCAAAGATCTTTCCAAAAGAACGACAGCAGAGATAAGGGTATCACATGGATGGCAGCTTGAGTAGACTGCTACAAAGGGATGGGGAAGAGTGCAGGAAGGATGGCAGAAGGTGGTACAACAATTTGGGATTTCAGAAGAAAGGCTGTAGGCTGTTAGGAAATGTCTATACAACACAACAGAGAAGGAAGAGACAACAATAAGATAGGACAAACAAAGTTAATGCTAATAGCAATGCTAAGAATTAATTAATGGTCATTGCAGTGAGCTTATCTTCTCTCCTTTCAACCACAAGATCTCTGGACCAAAAAAAGGAAGGTGAGAAGAGTGCATCATAGTAACCACAGCCTTTGCCCCTTTAAGCAGGGCCCATCGTTCAACTGTATGACATATGTGAAACGGCACCACATCAATGTCAGTTCCTAATTTTTGATTCATACTTCCAAAAAGAGACACCAGGTCTTACTCCTTGCTCTGTACCTCCTTCTTTTTCATTTGCTTTGAGTCAAAAGAATTCTGCAGAACCTGCAAAAACCCAAGTTCTCTCAAAGCATAAAAATCTTTTAAAAGACTCCTAATGCCTAACTGTCTAAAAATAAAAAAGAAAAAAAGTGCTTACATTTTAAACTAAAAGTCTCAGAACATTATTGCCAAAATGGAATATTAAATTTTGACCTCCAATATATATTAAATGAAGATTTAATTAGTCCTATTATGCTGATGAAAGTCTCATTACTCTTCCCACCATTCAAGATCCATTTTACTTCAAATTCTTTCTAATGAAATCAAGGAAACTATCAGTCTTCCTGATGCAAAGCTACTCTTAGCTCTGCTGTGTGAGCCTTTCTCCAGTTCTGACAATGCCCTATTCCTCACACTTCGCAATTCCCTCTAAAAGGACTCCTATCAGAGTCCAAACAGACCACAATTTAAAAAGCAATGTTTACAGTTTTACAGATACTCAGCCACCTGCTAATTTATACCAGCATACAGTAATTTCCTAGGATCAGGACATATCTACCTTGGCAGGCTTACCTTATTGTGTGTAAAGGGGGAAGCTGTATATAAGGTGGGATGGATTAGTGGACGAGGAAGGTGGGGAATTGTATGCAATGGTATATGTCCATGGATATGAGGATAAAGATGAAGTGCAGGATGTGCAGGTTTTTCAGGATTCATAAACTGATGGCCAGCAGGCAGGCGTCCAGTTGCAAGTGCAGAGGCTGTTAGACCTGAAGCTTCTTGTTTGCAAACATGACATTCACAAGCATTTGGACCTTGGTCAGCCTGTAAGTGCAAAATGAAATAAAAACAATACACTTGACAATACAGTCAGTTCCCTAGATCTTTTTTTTCTTAAAAATCATAAATATGATTTACTTTTGAATACATGTATTAATAAATCCAGAGCACCCACAGAATTCCTTCATTATGAAAAAAACATTAATTAAAAGCACTAATGGAGGATCTTTATCTTAGTTAAGCATGGAATGCTCTCAAGATTAACACAGTTTGATACCAGATTCTGAATACCTACTATCAGCGGCAATAAGAAATTTTGTATCAAATTATCAAGAACAGACAGGAATAGGAAACCTTGATAACATTAGATAGTTGCTAGATTAATTCCACTATAAAAATGGAATTGGATGTTTATATTTCACGATTTCTCAAGTATATGGAAAAACAGTACACACAACAGCAGTGGTAAGGGCTGATTAGCTGACAAAGGTGGAAGAAGTCCTAAGACTTCGGGAGAACATGGCCACTAAATCAAGGGAAGGGATTTTTTCCCCTTTGCTCAGGAGCTCCCACCTGACTATCATCTAATCACAGAATCACAGAATTGCTGGGGTTGGAAGAGACCTCAAGAGTTTATGAAGTCCAACCCCCCTGCTAAAGCAAGGACCCGACAATAGGTTGCACGGGTAGGCGTCCAGCCAGGTCTTGAAAATCTTCATAGGAGAAGACTCCACAATCTCTCTGGGCAATCTGTTCCAGTGCTCTGTCACCATATCATAAAGAAGTTCTTCCGCATTTGTATGAAATTTCCTATGTTCAAGTTTTAGGTCATTGCTCCTTCTCCTATCACACCACCAAGAAGAGCCTGGCCTCATCCATTTGTCTCCCACTTCCTTTTAGATATTTATAAGCATTTATCAGATCCTTCCTCAGTCTACTTTTCCCCAGGCTGAATACCCAGGTTACTCAGTCTTTCCTCATATGGAAGATGCTCCAGACCCTTAAAATCACCTTTATGGCCCTCCGCTGGACTCCTAGGAGATCCCTGTCTTTTTTGCACTGGGGAGCCCAAAACTGGACACAGCACTTTAGATGTGGCCTCATCAGGGCAAAATAGAGGGGGAGGATCAAATCCCTCAAAGATTTCCATCAATGTAGAATTTATTGTACAATAAGAGTGAGTGATACTTCCTCTCTCAAAGTAGTAAACCCATGTTATAGCTGTAGGATAACTCAGATTGGAAGAAACACAAAGACAAGTCCATCAGATGAGTTACTTTGATGGTCACGGAACTATTTGTTCAGCTGTTAAAGCAGACCCCTGCTGAGCAGATACTCTGGGTAAGGTTCCCTGTGTGTTTTGGTGAACTTACAGAAGAGAGCACAACAATCTTGAAAACAAAAACAAACAAACAAAAAAACCCAAGAAAACAAAAAAAAGAAAACATGCAAACACCAAAAAAAACACCCCATAACAGAAAAACGACACACACTATCCATACAACAGGCTACTACACAGGGTTTCAACAAGGCAAATTAGTCCTCAGATGTGACATTAAAAAGTGCCCATTAACTACATGCTCTCACTGTAATTCTGTCAACAGCAGTTTCACATAATACCAACATTTAACAAAGACCAAGCTCAAACCTCCAACATACGTTTCTTAGTATCTGTATTTCATTCATATAAGCACGAAGATAGAAATCACTTTCACCGAAAACATCTTCAATATAACCAATGTGTTTCAGGTTGTCAAAAAAGGATATTACCTAGGACAATATTCAATCAACTGAACCATATTTTAGATATCACAGCTACCTATTGATAACTCAATATATTCAAAGTCAAAGATATAATTCAGGTTGAAGATACAAATGTGTTATCACTCAAGCAGTCAAATTCCTGATGTTACTAAAAGGTTGTATTCTTTTCTTCAAAGGTTACAATACCTGTTGACTAGGGTAAGAGGGTGGTGGACTATCCATTTTCGCTTCATCTTTCCTTAATGCCCTTTTTCCTAGAGACATTTCCTCCTTTTGAGTCCCTGGTGGCTCACCACTACTCTCCCCATCCGCTTCTTCATCGTCTGCTTCTGAGGAACTGCTGCTAGTACTGCTCACCTGAGGAGACTGTATAACATTAACTCATTAACACGGGAGTGAAGGACAAGCTCTTCTTCAGCAGCAAGATCCAAATGCCAGAAAAAAGAACACAATTTAAGTGTTGTACCTCATCTTTCAATGCCATGTTTTCATCTCCACCGTTTAGCTCACTGTGAATTCCATTCATGTTGGCTACCACTTCTGCATCATCGTAATTATTCAATGGGTAGATATCAGCAAACTTTGCTGATAATGGCGCAACATCTTCATCATCACTACCACTGAGAGGAAAAGAGTCTTAGATGAATCCCAGTGCTCACTAACCTCAGTTATTGTGAAAGCAGTCACCAAAACGAAATAAAGTTTAGAACATCACTTGTATAAAAACTCCAATTAGGAATTCAACTATTTTCTTCTGAGTTAACTGACCTTATTCTTCAAATAAAAATCAAGCAATCTCTGTACAATCCTACTAAATGCAGTGGCTTCATGCCTGAACAGCTAATTGGTACTGAAAGTAAGATTCTCTTCTATTTCTGCGCAAGATATTATTCCATCAATGTCTTGTGACCAAGAAACTACTGTCTTCATAATGACAGGATTCAGATGACCTTTAATTCGATGAAAAATACTTATGCCAATGATTTTTCTAAAAGAAAGTGTGAAGTGGCATAAAAAAAAATGTAATATATACACAATATATCAAACAAGTAACTGTAAGTAATCAACACTGAACATGTCAAAGTAAATCTTGAATTTCTCAACTGCAATTAGCTCCTAAATGACCCCTCACCTAAGTGCTTTCCTGATAACCTGCCTTCAGTTAACAGAAGTCTTCTCTCCCCTTTTACAGACAGCTAGAACATGTACGTTTTAGTATCCATTCTAGGGAAATGTTGCAAAGATTCTTTAGTTCATGTTTTTACAGCAATCCAAGGCTCTTTAAAGAGTTCTCACACTGAGCACCGTATCTTTTTGCATTCTATGAGACCCTTCACCAAAATTTAAGTGATGGCACCGTAAATCACGCTTGAAATGTGCAATGAGAAAATAAAACAAGCAGGCTTAGGTCCAATGCAAGAAATATCACTGCTTCTTGAGGGAGAGACATTTCCCTTAAAAAAAAAAACAAAAAAAAAAAAACTACTTGAAGTGTATACTTGGATTCCACTCGATTATTTTCTGAATTCTGCATTCTGCATTCTTTGTTTCAATTTAAGCATCAAAGCTCATGAGAGTTTATAGAAATAGCAAAACACATGCTTATGTAGCAAACTGCATTGCCACATAACCTGTTTTCAAACATGCCCCAAATTGATACAGAAACTCTAGTTCTGTTATGGAAGTGTAAACTATCTCAGTGGATGCAACAGGAAACTGAGCTTAGTGAAGTCATATTCATCAGAAGCATCCCATTCATCTGTGCTCCCATCATTCATCGCACCACATTAACACAGTTCTAACGACAATTTCTTGAATGCAGAATCATCATGTACTTCAGTAGCATTCCCAGCAGTACTGAAGGCTTTTTTTTTTTTTTTAAATCCTCTTCCTTTAAAACATTCTTCTAGAATTTCACCTGATTAGAGACTGATGGCTAGTTCCACCCAAACTACATACAGAAGCCAGTCAACCAGTTTTATGCTTTCAGAATTACGGTAGAGGCAGAAGTCTACCATTAGACTAAAGCCCCAAATCTCACTGTGATCTCAACAAAATAAAAAAGGGTGGCAAACACTTCTGACAGGGAGAACTCTTGATGCAATTCTCCAGTTAACACCTTCAGCAAGCCTAATAAATGCTTTTTAGGAGCTAAAAAAAAAAAAAAAAAAAAAAAAAAAAAGAAATCATAGGAAGTAATCATTACTCAAAGAAAAAAATTTGAGCAGGTAAATGGCGATATTAAGAAAATGCGCTGTTTTAAATTGACGCTTTAAAGTATCCTTGAAATTTCAAAGCAGAAAAGTACATATGATGCATATATCTAGCAGTGCTGTTAAGTCCATATCTTTGGAAAATTTAAAAAACTGGACTTGGGGACTTCTGAATTCAGTATCAGGATTAACTTACTTTCTTACAATTTTCTGATGTTAAAAACAGCATTATCTAACAATGGTCAGCCTGCATAACTTGACTGTTTAAGTTCAATTCACTATTCCAAATTTTTAAAACTGAGAACTTACAAAGTTGGTGCAGAACCATTGTCTGCGAGGATCAGCCTTGGATGTTGCTGAATAGTTATAGGTGAGCTGGAACCCGATCCTGAACTTGCTGAAGACATACTAGGTGGGCGGATCTCAGATAGATAATCCGGAGCAGAATCAATTTGCAGTGGTAACTGGTTAATGTGGATATCGTCCGTTATAGGAGAATCCATGATGCCACACGTCAAAATGTGTGAAAGGCTGCAGTCATCACAAGTACATCTGTTCAAGAATTAAGATTACAGACTTTTATGACCTTCATGTAGCATTCATTTGAAGTAACCAGACTCCTTCTTGCAATAATGTTTCCTCTTTTCCTCTAACACAAGAAATTAATGATTTATTATGATTTCAAGTTAAAAACATCTGCTCACCTTCTTCTATAATTACAGTTGGGACAGTCAGGCATGCTCAAACGTGATGACAGCATGTGCCTCATTGTATCTGTGAAGTTGTTCTCCCCAGCTAGTGCTTTCTTGTTATTAAGCTGAAGTAAATTATAAAGGCATTGTTTTAGTAGTGCAAGTCTTTTCGTTAACAATTCAATGGCACATCAGATTAACAAACGGCACAATAAAAAAGACTTCTTTGGACAAGATATTTTAAAAGAAAGTTTTATCAAAGCAGTGTTTTGATCACAAGTTAAAAGATTCCAAGTTATAAACAACACACTTTTGGCAATCAAAAAAAATTCAAAGAAACTGTGTTTCTTCTATGAAAAAGAAAAGTAGTCATGTCCACCTCCTTTAGTCATTTGTAAATGCATCCTGCATGATATTTCTGCTGACGAAAACTGAGCTTGAGCAGTTCTTATCTTGTTTCACAGTATGCACAAAAGGACACTGATAACAAACGATGAAAGAATGCAAACTCATCCTTATCTTGCAAAAAAAAAATAATATTAGGACTAATTGCGTAGCCACAACTGGATAAACTCAAGCAAAGAAGTAGCTGCCCAAAACAAGATCTCACCACACTAGTGAAAAAAAGAAAATCCAAGTAACCTCCAACTGGCCGAGGCCTAATCCTGAAAGCACTTAATTTCATTAGATACCTACAAACTTTAGGTTAAACAAGGATGTGCCTAAGCTTCAGACCTGACCCTTACCTAAGCAGCCATTTGCTTACAGCTCACTTAAGCCCAATTAGGATCAAGTAAAAAGAGGATTCTTCCTCAAGTCCTCTAAGGAGCACTGTTCAACAGATGCTCTAAAGTTGCAGCTAACAAATGCTTATGTTCCATATAGAAAAAAGTACTGATGACTGTTTTGAGCAATTTAAGCTGAAGTTTATTAAAACGTATAATCATACACTCTAATTCATGACTAGCATTTCTTTCCATACGGTTGTACATGAACAGAGATCCAATCTTGGCTTTAGCCTAGTCACTCTGTACTCTTATGGAAAGGATAATACAAGCTTGAACACTTTAAGGCTAGAGAACAGAGTGCGTCTTAAACAGCAGATACTGGGAAGTACTGCTGGCGACTCCCTGGCTACAGCTTAAAATGAAGAGGTAGCTCTGCTCAAGCTTCACCCCCAGAACAGATTTAAGAGCCATCTCCAGGGTTCCCAGCTCTAAAGTCTGAATAGATGCAATCATCTTGCCCTGCTGCTGTTTCTCTCAATCTGCAGCTCTGCATACACAGGAGAATTTGATACATTCTCAAACACAATACTCCCCATCACGTACATCAAGGCAGCTCCACGTTCAGTGTATTGGCTATTTTGGATTGGAGGCACAGAGAATTCCCCTTCTGTAGCATCAAGAATTTTAACACTGCATATTCAGCACTAGGACCACAGTGCTTATGCTCTTACCTTTTAGTAACTAAGCTCACATACTCATCTTGGATCTCACTTTGTACTTTAGCTAATCAAGTTTAAAGCCTGGCATAGTCACACAATTGGATCATATCAAACTAGTACAATACACTGCACTCAAACATTTGCATTCTGAAAATACACACGAAACATTAGTATTACTTCATATGGTTTAAAAAAAAAAAATCCTACCTGCTCTTCAATAAAACGCCTCTGTTTAAAAAATTCCCAGTCTTCCTTTAGCATGCGTTGTTTTGTTTTCATTGCCATCTGAAACAGAATTGAAGGAAAACTCAGTGGTTTAATTAAAGAAATCATATGCTTATAGTCAGTTGTTCTATCAAAGTTTTGTGAAATATAACTTACCTGTATAATTTTTAAAGTACTTCCATACTCAGTCAATGTGACACTTATTTTATTTGCTAATCCTACTATTTGAATCAGTTAAATAAATTATTTCTATTCATTTACACTTCAAGTCAGATTTTTCCACTATTACTCCTTATGGATTTGCGTGTATTTGCTTCTTCCCCTGAAAAAATTAAGTATTTTCACAGTACTTTTCATAAGTCACGCTTGGCATTAAATCTTCCACAACTCAAATCCACTGAAATCCGGTAAAATGTAGCGACAAGAGTTTTGGCAAGGCCTCAACACAAGCTCAGTGCCAACCCATGTACCACATGTAGAACTAACCATCCAACCTACGAGTGCAAAAAATTAGAAGAGTAAACATAAAAGGAAGTAGTGACCTCGACTAACACCACTCCCTTCATCTCAATGCATTTCATGCCTGTGGTTTATTTAAAGCTGGAAAAATATTTTATAATTACTAGGCCTCGAATCACGCTGTAAATGCACAGAGTCCATACTTTTCATACAGAAGCAACTTTTTTTTTTTTTAATTTAGTGAACAAACTCACTGACAAAATCCCAAAATTTCCATTAACTTTAACAGAGCAAAACACAAGAAGAAAGCTTCTCTTGTTGTACACTGCACCTTTTTAAGAGCCCAAGTTCATTGCTGAGTAAAAGCTATTATTTACGTTATCTTATATATTTTTTTCATTTGTCCTGTTAATAAAGAGAATTCCAGCACTAGAATACACCAACCTCCTCCAGAAAGATTTGTTAAAAAATACCATCAGAGTTGGGTAGGTTGCACCACTGCAATCTTCCTTTTTCTTCAGAAATATGTCTCCCAAAACTCATATATGAACTGAAGTTGTATGCCAGAATATTAATTTGAGTTATTGCTACTATCATTATTTAACCAGGGAAACTGAAATTCTAAAACTGGGAATATGAAACAGCGTTAAGTGGCAGAGTTTCACCTAATCAACTTGTAACACAATCAGCAACATGCAATTCTAATTACTACTGTGAATTTTGATTTCCCTTGGTACTGCCAGGCTACAGTAGTAGCAAAAAAAAAAAAAAAAAGAAAAAGAAAAAAAGGAAGTTAATCGTGTTCATGCGTGTGCCTTTTTAAACAGAACAGCATGTATGAAATATCCTTGAACCGCTGGTACCATGTCTTAGACACACTACTAATTATTGCAGAGCCTGAGACTAGAAGAGAGAGATTTCATCTTGGTTGTACTATCACCATCTGAGCACCTTTAAGCTACATTCAAAACCAACAGAACTCACAGCTTTCAACGCCCAGACATGTTACCATTAAAGACGGGCACCTACACTTGCTTAAAACAGCCAGTGCATTAACTGGGAGCTGCCTACTCAATCAAGCCTGCCAAGAAACTGACAAGGAAAACAGTACAGTTTAACTCTTCGTACTCTTAAGTATTAATGGAAAAAGGAGCTGAAATTAATGTTTTCCTACTTTTAGCTTAGCAGTCTTTCCTATAGCCCTGTCTGCAAGTATCTTACTAATTCCACGAGTAACAGGGTATCACTTGTACCGTCATTTTTTCCCCCCTCCTTGTGAATATTTGTTACTTCAGTAGACAAAAGCAGCTTCAACACAAACCACGATTCACACACAAGAATTCTTTTGGGAAGTGGGAGATACAAATTCAGATGCATCAAACAGAAAAATTTACATTTCAATCTTGCACATCTGCAACAAAAATGCTAGCAATGCTGCCCAATGAAAAAAAAAAAGCGTCCACCACAATGCTTCTTCCTTCTGCCCTGTTTATTTAAAGGCTAACAAGTGTTTGAGATCAATCAGACAAGCTTAAGTAAGACAGGCAGGTGAAAAAGTAATTTTTCCCTCTCAAACAGATTTAATCATAAAACAAAACCAAGTTTGGTCAGAATTGACATATAACAATAGATCTCCTACATGAAACTCTGATGCTTGCACACATTTGGAAGCATCAAGCATCTTGTGATACTTTAAAACCTATCAAACATGGACTTTTGAGTACCTTTGAGCATCCTAAATTCCATCTGTCAAACTCATCTATTTTCCTACCCTGTTTCACTAGCAATAAAAAAATCAATTCTTCTTATCACAAACTTCCAGTATCCAAAAACAAAAAGAGATTTTTTAATTGATGTAGGTGATGTAAAGACAACAAAATAACACCAACAAATATTCCTGTAAAACACAAAAATTATTTTCTACTCTGCTCACCAGGACTCTAACAAACCCAACAGAGAGCTGAGCAAGAAACTCTGTGCTCTTGAGAAGCTGTGCAAAGGCAGCTCTGTTACTCCTTCATTCTGTGGGAGCCAGCAGTATTAAAAATGGAAATGCCCACAAAGTACACATCTAGCCATTACTTATGGTAATGATCCAAATATATTTCAGACTTCTCAAGTCAAATACAATCTAAATTTGGTAAGGAAAATACTAGGACCTGGAGGTACAGATTACGTTTATTTAAACTCCTGTATTTCAGATACTTTGAACATCTTCCTCAGACCTGAGCTAGTCACAAATAAAGGTGCTGATATGAACAAATTATTTGCTTGAGTTTTATTACAGTGTACGCCCCTGAAAGAGGAGTGCATTAGGACTACAAGCGTGTGTGTGATACAGCTGTCTTGCAAAGTCTTTTAATAAATTGCATTATTCACATAGAACAAGCATCAAAACACCATAAGAGAGATCTGTATCATCTCCATTGATGCCCTGTCTAAATATTCAGGTATAGTTCCAAAGACAAAGAACGATCATTTATCTGTGCCAATCTGCATGTTCTAACCTTTGATACACCAGCAATAGAACTTAACTGTTTTGTTGAGCCGAGAAGCAACAAATAATGAACACGCATTCACAGTTAAGATCAACAGTTTCCATAGAAGCTGGGCTTTCTGATTTCGACTTGACAAAAATATCACTGCAAATTCAGGTAAGATGGTCGTACTGAATTGCACATTTTTGATTAAGAAAGTATAATAACCACCACAGATAACATCAACATAGGTCCTAACGAAAGACCGTGAAAATTATTGTCTATGTGTAAATAACCAAATTTTATAGGATGCATTCATATTTAAGTTCCAACATGATGAGAATCGAACTGGGTTCCCTGTCCTACAATGACAGCCAGAGCACCCTGACACCATGGGGAAAATGATTTATAGTAACACAAGAAGCGAAACTTCACTGAGCTGCCATCTATTATTTAGGTGCACAAAAGCAGCCTGACCAAGAGAAAACTTTGTAACTGATAGCTCAGTGATGCAGACCCTAAATATAGAACAATCTCCAAAAATAAAGTTAGTTACGCCCTATCTCCATCTTGAAGGCACTGAAATTACTGGTAGAAATTTACTTATATCTTCATTAAGTAGAAGAGACTCTGAAGGACATTTACAGTGTTACCATAACACTTGAAAACATCTTACTATTCATAAGAGGAGCACAGCATTAATAAGACTTAAATTAGATCTCCGTACTTGAAATGCTCATAAAACTAAGATACAGATAGATCTATAAAACTCCATCTTTGGTCACTCAAGTTGTTTGAACTAGGGACAAAAAGCGAGTAACTTCAGGAAAACATAAACAAACACTTTCCAAATAAACAGCAAACTTTTCTGCAAGCAAGCCCTTGATAATATACCGATCAGTACACTAACACCATGTTCTGTAACACTGCATGGACAAAGAATACTCAGCTGTGAAAATTCACAATTAAGAAGCAGGTAACTACAGATATTTCAAATACTTATGTAGTGAGACTTACAAGTTCTGCTTCTGAAAGCTGTACAAAGGTTACTGTCACACTACAAAACATGTATAAATACAAGTCGTTTTAAAGCCATCTCTTCTTATTAATTTCATTCAATGGAATTATTTTTGAAGCCTAGTGCTCAGGGATTTTTCTCCCCCTAGTAACAACTAGGGAAGAAATTTTCATATTCATGCACTACGAGTGTTTTATAGACTAAAGTCATACAAAAATATTCAAAGACTACTTCCAAACCACAGCATAACAACTTGCTTCAATAATTTGATAGTATTTCTGTAAAACTACCGTTCCATTTTGGCATATTAGAGTTCTTCACTATTTTGGAAGACTGGCATCACTAAAAAGGTTACATTTTGGAGCTTCAAAGCTCTGGAAAGCAACACCAAAGAAACTCATCACCAGAGGCACAGCCTTCCATGGGCCACTCCCAACATAATTAGTCATGAAACTGTTTACACAGTTCTTACCTGTTCATCAACATAATCATCTATTCTTTTCTGGCATTCAAGCCATGCTTCAGCAACTTGCCCCATTTCCTGTTCCAGTTGATGATACCTTTGTAGCAAGGTACTGTACATATCTTCACTACAGGAATCATGTGTTGTTCCAAGCCTACAAGATCAAGCAGCACTTGTTACACGTAAGATATTAGACTGGAAAAAAAAACAACAACATAAAAACAACCACACACAGTTCTACCAGCCTGTAAAGTGTTGAAGTACAATTGTTGATACACCTAGGCCCATGTAGCTGCTTGCATCTCAAAATGAATATTTTTAGTCATTTTTCAAAAAATACCCAACAATTGTTCCGGTGTTCCATAACCAATAATAAAAAGAATGTGGGAAGCGCAACCTTTCTGGAGCCTCTTCCCCACGGGTAACCAGATGTCAACCCTTCTGAGCAATATTTATTCAAATTTTGATGCTTGATATATTAATCCTTTAGAATCCTACAGGCTAAATATACCTGTTGACTGTTAATCGAATAGTTAGGTTGTAAAAATAAAGCCAGAAGCTTGTCAATCTGAACTCTCATGATCAATGAAAAAAACATTACTAGACAAACTGGAGGTCCATTGAGGGAAAACACTGTGGAATGATGCAAGAGGGACAATTTGGTTGCATGCAGCAATTTACTATCACTTGAGATGCAACATCAACTTTAAAATGCACTTACGCCATTCACTGATGGCTGCCCCCAAGGGGGGACCCAGGAACAGGAAAAAGACTTCATTTCCTTTCCAATACTTCCAATAGGTTTTCATGATGGATTTTTATTTATTTATTTAAGGTATTTGCTGTAAAGCACATCATCACAATGACTCAAGTAAATAAGCAAGTTCCCTAAATCTTGACTACAAAAACAAGAAGAAATCCCTAATAGAATTTTGACAAGTTTAAAGCACACTGAACTGTAATGACCTATGAATTGGTACAGACTAAAGCTTCTCAACATTACTCTTACAGGTAATAAAGGAGAAACCAGTTGATACTTAACTAGGAACAGAGGTTGCATGTTGGTTGGAGGACTTGACAAGCCACTGCCAAAAACAAACCCCAAACATCTTAACGGCTGACATTAAAGCTGAGATCCAGCATTTCTTGGAGGTTTGTCACAGATTTCAACCGCAACTGGATGCTAATCCAAACCAAGAACCTATCACCCTGCCTATGAGCCCTTAAAGGTGGCAATTAAGTATAAACAAGCTGGACAACTCAGTGATCATTACCTTATGGCCCTTAGCATCACTTCACCAATGAACTCAAATTTCATACTGTTGTTTTTGCCTAGAACCTGAAACACAACCACTCTAGAAGGCTATGTAAACAATTCTGTACATTAGAAGCTCAGAAAATCCTCCTAGGTCAGGGTGCAAAAAACACTTCAAAGGCATATGGCGATTTTAAGAATCAATGTTTAATGACTTTTCCTCAGTATCAGTGTAAGCACTGACAATTCCTAACCCTAGATCACAACTCAATCCTAAAGCCTGTGTTTTTGATATGATAACATTAAGCAAAATTCTGACCCTTGCTTCACAGGAGTCAAATTTACTCTCAGAGCTGCCATCGAATAGTACTATTTTTAGAAAGATCAACTCCGCACAAAATCTAACATCAGTAAGATTTTAAGTTACAAGTAAAACTCTTTCAAAAAAAATTTCTACTAACAATGCAGTGGAGTTAATACTTTCAATTTTTACTGTGACTCTTGAGTACAGATCAACACATACTTACATGCTGTCACTAAATGTACTGGAATCCCCAAGGCATGTGTAAAGAAATATGTGACAGGACTACCTTAAATATTGAAAATAAACCCTTATGAATTATAGTGTCTGATCTAAAAGTCCTCCTGATTAACTAATTGCTTCCAAGCATATGGGCAGTTCTTACTGCTGGTCTGAAGATCGTGCAACTCAACACAACTCCTAAAGAAACCAGAGGCAGCAGAACAAGCTGCAACTTGCTAAGACCCTGGTAGTCCACACTGAGTAGACGACCGGTCCTGGCACAGCTAACCTTGTATCATCTAGTTAACCCCCTCCCCCCCCCCAAGACTGCTATATTTAAGCATCCTTAAGAGAACGTCTTATAGATGTCAAACATATTTGATAAATATCCTAGTTGGTGTGCTGTGATAATTCCAAGTCTTTTTCAAAAGTCAGAGACGTACGAACAATGTAGTAATTTAGCTAAAGGACGAGAGAAAGGGGTGAATGTTCAAAATCTAAATGAAGCCAACATGCCAAAACAACACTACTTCACATTTTGAGAAGAATAATGCAAGGAAGCCAATGTCTTCTGTCATGGAACTCTGGCAGCACTTTACCTGTTGCTTCAAAGGAAGACCTTCTAACCACATTAAGGCAAAATTGATGAAAAGGGTTACGTGTCAATGAGGATTACCACCAGAAGAACATCCATTCCAGACAACTTTATTGCCATTTGTTATTTTACGTGGGGTGGGAAGAAGTGAAAGAGTCTGCCTCACCAAAAATCTTGACTGTGGCCAAAAAAAAAAAAAAAAAAAGGTCCGTTTTGTATCCTAAACAAGGAGTAAGGCTATCTGTACTTCAATAAGTTTGAGAGAAAACAGGTGCGGACCCCTCAGATTCACGAGGAATAGGTTTCTGTTGAGAAAATACATGAAGTCCAAAATGCCTTTTTGTAGAAAAAGCAGATGACACGATACTCCTGCAAATTCTTCAAAGACTTTTCTACTGCTTTGCAGTTAAACTGAACTATGAAACTACGTGCTTAAGGCAATGATTCAGCAAGCGATTTATTCAAATGAGTCTCAAATTTCTGAACATTTCAGACAGAGCAATCTCTTCATGACAGCTACAAGAACAATTAAAATGGGAGTGTTTATTGTAATTGTATCATGTCAAATAGTTTCCAAAACTACTGATGTCTGAGCTTAGGAGTATTTCTGTGATAGGTGAAAAGATTTATCCTAGAGCTCAATCCCAACCAAGTTTTCTCCTCTTTTGTGAACTAGCAAAACAGCAAGACTCTGTTTCTTGAAAAACTAATAGATGCAACATCTAGAAATAAAACCAGTTAGGAGATTAAGGAACCTCAGTGCTCAAAAAAAAAAAAAAGAAAAGAAAAAAAAAAACAATATATACACGTATAAAAAGGATTTCAGCTATAAAATCAATGGCAAATTACCCATCCACCTTTTAGAGACAAACCACTCAGATCTTCCCTCTCTGAAACGGCTGAACCTCTCACATCCCTGAGAATTTCTAGTGTACACATTACAGATCACCACTGTAGAAATGCAACCCAGTTTGTAAAGTGTTAGTTATTCCCTCAAAGAAAGGTCCTTAAAGGTTTGAAAGCAAACCCTTAAGCACTGAACCCTTAAGCATTGAACACCAAACTGTGAAAAAAAGCCAATACTCATCTGCTACTCAATAAGAAATGATTGGGAAGCTAGAATGATTCTGATGCTTGCTCAAGTGAGGCCTCTGCTATGATATTCCTCTATTGTATAAGGTACCAAATTCCCAATAGAAGGCAAATTACACTCTTATTTTTTTTTATTATTATTATTTTTTTCTTTTTAGGAAAGGCTGAGGCCTAAAAAGCTCATGAGTAAAAAACATGTGAGATATGAAAAGTAACAGCAATAGTCTACGCTTACAGAAGAAACAGGATAGAAATCATGGAACAGGACAAGTCTGTGCTGAACCTCTCCTTTCAAAAGAGGCTTGTGAGAACCAACCTTGGCAAAACCATTGTTTCTTAACTGAAACACCCTTAAGACTATGCAGGGAGCACAGACATATCCAGAAAGGAATTCCTGAGGGAAGAGGATTCTGTCTTTAAAACTTGACAATAGTTGTCACTACAGTGAAGCTCAGCAAAGAAACAACTTCTGTTACTTAGATTTGAATTCCAGATGCGTTTGAGAACAGGTAGATGCAAGCAATCCAAAACTTCTGTTAAGAAATGACTCTAAGTTTCACATAAGACCAATCTCCACAGGTAAAGGAAGTATCAACAGCCTCAATAAACCAGAAACTGATGGATCAAGAAGTGCAGAGAAGTCTTGGCAGAAAGCGTGCAAGATGCCTGAGGACAGCGTCACTGAAAATAGTACTGGGAAGTCAAGCACAGATCAAAGAGATCAAAGGGAAAAGCATGCAATTGAAGAACGTGTTGTTTAACAGACTAACAGAATTACCTGCCTGAAAAACAGGGTCTTGGTAGTAACCCAGTACTGAGTCCAGTGACAATTAAGTTTTCCTGCTTTCCTTTCTAACAACTGCCAGCAAAAGCATAACTCAGAAGTTCCTTCGTTTGCAACAAGCAATATTTCTTGCAACTGAGACACTAAATCAAATTGTCCTCGTAGCTTGGAAAAAAAATACCCACAACAACAAACTTGGGACAAATATACAGAGAGTAGTAACACCTTGATTAGAAACAAGTCTGAGAGGTCAACATAAGCAACGCGTGGCTGTACCTTATGAAGATTAAGCAGAACTCAAGATGAATAACAATATTTATTTACATGAGCAATACTTCTCCCGCACAAAACAAGCACTTTCAGGCACACAAAACACAAACAGAACCATCCTGATAACAAAGCGTACATTTTAAAGTCCTGGGAAACGCCATACGCCATCCAATCTACAGGCACATAGCAAGGGTGGTTTTTTTGTTTTGTGTTTGTTTTCTTCTATTCACTTGTAGAGAAATTGAAACAGTACAGGTGCCTTATGACAAGTGAGGACACTACAATTCATCAGCATTTTTACTAGAACACTGTCATTTTGCTAGGTAACCTACAAGTAAGCAGATTAGGGTAGTAATTCTTCTGACAAGCAAGTCATGACAGCAGGTTGCTTAACTGAAAACAGATCAACAAGACTTTTTACCTATCAAACTGGACAAGTAGCAGACTCGTTCATTTTGTTGTTGCTGGTCGGTCGGTTTTTTTTTTGTGGTGTTTTTTTTTTTTTTAAGTGGTGGTTGCAAACAAAGATTTTGCTTTCTCCTTTAAATTACAAAAGTGAAGTTTAAATCCTTACCTTAGCTGTGACACTAATGTTGGCAAGCTATTCTGCAGGAGTGGCTCAGAAAATACCAGATTTTCAAACAGATGTTTGTTGTGCAATTCCCACGTCACCTGAAATTTCTTCAAGTGTTCATTTTCCTACAATGAATAACAACCACAAATAAGCTCAGATCATATAACACAAAGAAATGCTTTTTTCAGGTCAGAATATATATATGTTCTATTAAACCCATCAATCAACAGGCTGCATTATCCAGTTGAGACATTACTCTATCTTACTATTCAAAATATGGAACAGTTCTTTAACGATTAATGAGTTAAATAGACATAGCTTCATACCTTTTCTAAATTGTCATGGATTGGGAAAAAACAACAAAAACAGACCGTGCTGTTGAAAGCTTCCACTCTTTTCTGCAGTGTAAGATTTATTTCATGAATCAGTCATTGTTTCTCAGTTCTTTTCACCTATCTAGTAACAGGCATATGATGATAAGCTGTAATTTTTATTTAACATTGATATAAGTCAAGTAGAGAGTTCTTTCAAAGTGCAATTGCTTCAAAAATGCAGGTTTTCTAAATAGCCAGGAGACCAACTTCACTTCTTTAATAAGCAGAATGTTTTTCTATTTAAGGTTACTTAATATACAAATGCTTTGAATTTCAAGGCCTAAAAAGTATATCTATCATTACGATATCATCAAAGACACAAACAGTTTTTCTTTCAAGTTAAGTTCTTCCAAACACAGATAGCAATAACAGTTTTTCCTATATCAGGACTCCCTCAAACAGCAAAGATAAATGCAACTATTCTATCGGATCAGCAAGCAAGGCCTACGCACTATAGCCCTGAGTAGCCAGAAATACAAGAGCGCTTCAGAATTTCAAAGTTTTGTTGAGCATGGTGGTTTAAAAAAACTAATATGTATTTATACAAGATCTAAATACTAGACTATCGAGATTTAAAAAAAGAATTGAAAAGTTTGAGGTTTTTCTTTTAGTAGCTACTATTTAGACATATTGCTTTGTTTTTGCCTCCCAGTTGCACAAGAGACTTGCACCATATCAGTTTGAATACACTAACTTCAAAATACAACTACTATAAAATGCTTTAAAAAAAAAAAAAAAAAAAAAAGACAAGAGGCCTTTTGCTTTACTTTGAATTTTGTCAGAAAAAGGAGACATTTGAGAGGCATTTTCTGTCTCGAAGTCTTTATCCCACTTTTCTATGGCTGCAAAGTCTTCCTGAACACTGACTGCTAATAAGCACCAGGGAAAAATATGAGAAGACTATTTTCTGATCAGCTATATAATTCTGGCACTACTGAATTCATTACTGGTGAATCTACTGTGATAAAGCAAACCTTTGCACTGTAATCCATTCACTTTGCAGCTGAAAGTTCCCATGCCACTCAGCTTGAAGAGTTACTTTCCCTACAGCACCTGGATTTGATGACTTAAAAGGGGCCAATTAACAGGAAATGGCAGTGACCACACATCTCCATTGAAGTGATAAAGTTAGGAAACACAATACAACGAATAACAAATACAGACCATCGACTACAGGAAAAAGCATCAAATATGCCTGTGTTTCTACACAGAAACATCTTCCTGCTTTGGTCAATTCCATTTCACAACAGTCCCTTCTCAAAAGTGAGGCTCAGGTTCCCCTCCATCTCATCTTCCTTATCTGTGATCATCTGTTACTTGCTGCTCTTTTCCTTTCTTGACATTCCCAGGCAATCACTTTCAGCTAATTGGCAATAAAAAATTTCACCACTTACAAGAAAGCTGGACACAGCTATTGGAAATGGACGTACAGGAAAAGGTTTAAGGACCAAGGTTATTAATCAACAGTAACATCTGTTTACGTTATTAATTACACATGATTGACAGTTAAACAAGAACAGATAATTTAAGGCTACTGCTCATTTTCTAGCTGCCAATACAAGTCAGCACAATCACCTGACAAAAACAATTAGGCAGAATATTAATTCCTGAGAAAAGGTCATCTTTCCACCTAGCAATTCTCGCTTTTAAGAAAAATAACAAAAAAACATTAAAACAATTTGTTTTAGTGCTACTCATAAAATCTGCATCCTTTAAATGAGGTTCTCAGGAGAAGAGTGAAAATCAACAGAGAGATGCTATAATCATTCTTCAAAAGAGTTACCTAAGATTCTGCAAATTTCAGAACAAGTACAGCAAGCCACCTTTTCCTTCACACAATTTTCACTGCATTCATTTTAAGAGATGTCTGACCTCCATTTGTGAAAAACAGAATTTGCATTTTCAGAATGCCCTTCTCTTCCAACCACGTGCACACAGACCTTATATTTCACAAATCAAAGATGACTTCTTAAAGAACCCAGAAACAGCTCAGCTACCATCACTCCTAGCAGGTTGTTTTCTCAGTCTTACCAGAGTAACTAGGAAGGCGCTGATTGTGCACGCTGCCTGACAGAGAGCACTGTATTCTTCAAGTAGGAGTGAGATGAACTGATGTGCCTGCGGTGGCCCTTGTATTGCTAATGTTGATGCAACTTTAGATCCCAGTGACAAGTGTCTGAGCAGACGAACCTTCATTTCAAGTACATATTCTCTAGCTTGCTGTTCCAACCGTTGGTAAAGCTGATATGGATCTCTTTCACAAAGCCTGTAGTTTTAGAATATTTGTGATTAAAAAAAAATATATCAACAATTTTCACTCTTTTAAAAACATTTAGTGGTTATCATCATTATTATTACAAAAAAGAAACAATGACTAGGGTTTACAGAACTACCTAGGGTTTAGGAGAACACAGCCCAATTCCCTAACGCTACGCTATGGAACTCAATTCCTAGTTGCTTTAGAACTAGGAAAGGACGTTTGCACCTGAGGAACAAATTAATCTAGGACCTCAGTGCTTCACTTCTAGTTGTGTGCTAAAAACCCTTACTTATTTGGCATACAGCTTTACAGACATACTTCTTTACAACTCCTTCATATTAGACCATACAGCCTTAATAAATGTCCCATTTAGAACAGCCAGATCTGGACTCAATTAATGAATGTAGGACAGTCCTTTACCTCAAGCCATTGGAGAAGCTTGACACATTAGGCAGTCAGCATTTGCCTAAACACATACTAGCCAGACTGGACTGAACAGTGACTGCTTTATGTGACTCTTCTATTGTTAAATTCAACTGAAAGAGACAACTCATACAATTACCACATTTTTAAGACACTCGCTCATTAAACTCATTTTCATCGAGTTTCTTACCCTAAGATGCAGACCTTTTGTACAGAAACGGTTTTTGCACTTTTATTAAAGCTATGTTACTACACAGAGAGACATACGGGATTCACAGGGCCATAAATAATGTCCTTCACAGAACGTGACTTATGGTACTACTTAGCACATAAACTGCAATCATTAGAAGGGATAGGTGATAGTATTTTAGTTTTGTTTTGAATCCAGCTCCAGAACTTGGGAGCTGTTTGTTCTAAGGAAGAAGGCTAACATAAAAACTCCAGAAATACAATGCCCTCTATGTATTCCTTCAGTCACACAGTAAGAAGCATTGTAGATATTGAAAGGCACAGCTTTTGAGAGGGTCAGGACTTCCTGCAAAGGACAGCACAGAGCTGTCTGACACTGTCCTGCAAACGAGACATAGGTTTGAACCACCTCATGTAGAGGAAAATAGTTCTCTGGCTCCTGGACAGGTGCTTTGGTGGCCACAACCAGAAATTCCAACACTCTAAAACTTTGTGCTCCAGTTGAAGCAGCACGCGAACGCTGCCCAACAAGGGCTGCCTCCTGCTGATGGTGTGTCTGGGCACAACTACTTGGTGGGGGGAGATAACACAAGCCTAAACTGGCATACAGAAGAAGAGTTATACTTAGCAAAGGTTTAGTCACCAGCCTCTAAAAGGACATCATAATTCATCATCTCAGTGGGCACTTAAGTTAAAAGTAGGAGCAGGATCCCAGTCAGACATCTTCAGAGCTTTCTACCAAAGCAATACTCAGAATGAACCACTGGACACAATGGCTACTTTGAAGCATTTTAGAAGTGAAACCGTACTATTTAAATCCCGTGGCTTTGGGTTTAAGCATTTGTCTCAGGTTTTCGGAGTGCAGGGAAGTGAGGAAGAACAAATTGATTAGAGAAGTACTTACAACTTAAATGAATAAGTTCACAGCTGTCTAGTCTCTGCTCTTAACTCATCACTTATAAAATAGAGTACTATCACACCATCATGAACTGCTATGATGTACAGTAGGGACAGTACTTGGCACCACTACTTACTTTCAACAAAGCAGGTAATTTCTTTTCTTGCCAATTGCATTTAACACAGCTGAGCATGAAGTAATTAATAAGAATTTGCCTTTTAAATTAGCCACAGCATATTTGGCATGCTACCTACATCTTTTCTTTTTTTTCTTTCTATTCCTTTTTAGAAACAAACAAAAAACATTTATAGTACCTACAATGACAAGTTCTGCTAAATTTTTGTGTGACGTCAGCATCACAGACTGGACTCACCAGTGTCTGCACTATCCAAGCATCCTAACCTTACTTCATTATTTGAAGACCACAAGAAATTCTAGAGTGAAAAAATCTATGATGAAATTACTTCATCGTAGTAATATTGAAAGTTTTATTCTTTGGGATCCTTTTCTTGCCTTTTCTATTTTAATCATGTTTTTCAACAGTGACAAGCAGTTCTAGAGAAAGGCACCCGTGTACATAAGAAAGCTACACAGTACGTGCTACAGTTCTCAAAGTTTTTCCATTAAGGAAAACTATAGCTGTGATTCAGTTTTAATTACGTAGACACAACAATACAATTTAAGAATCTTTGATTTCAAAAGCTATATTGCATGTTTTGATTGCTTAGTTTAAATAAGCCAAGTGTGACTAACAGGAAGGCATATTGTATTACTCCACAGTAACCCAACTCACGTTCAAAACTGAGCACTCAGTTTTTACAGCAGAAGCACAAAAAGCTTATTCAATTATTTACTAAGACTCATTCAGAAATACAGTCACAAAGAGCTGTACTAGATTAGAATCCTTCAAAAGTTTCTCTACCTTACCAGCATTGCCTCAAGTCGAAACTCTGCTTAAGAACTATGATTGCTTTGTCCAGTCAGACCTTTGTAAATTAAGTAAGTATAGAACCAAAAAGAGTATCTTTGACCACACACTAAACTGGACAGAAAATGAAATGAACATGCTGGAGCACTTGGGAGACAGCCATACTGTTCTCCTAAGGAAAAAAAAAAACAAACCAACAACCAAAAAATTCAAAAGCACATCGCTGATTTACACCTAGAAAAAGATGCACTTTCAACTTCCGAAATGAAAACAAACTTCTCACAATCTGCCTCACCTAATGATCAACGTCCAAATTTTTCCTTCTCTAACTTCTAGCTGCTACAATTACTAGAGAATGGAATCACTATTATAAAATCAAGTTAGTTCAGCAAGGTAAGGTGTTTCATGTGGGGGAAATTCAAGCCAAACAGTGTCTTATTATCAGTAGTAATCATCTCAATATCTTTTGAGGATTAATGTTTTTGGGATCTTTTTATATTTATGCACCAATATCCCTACTGCAGGTACATACAAATATTTTTCACATATTTCACACACTCAATCCAGCACTTCAAAATCCTGCATGGAATACAGCTGACTTCTATAACTTTTCATTCTAGTGGAGAGGCAATCATTCTATGCCATCAGGCTTACAGCTGGTAAATAAAATTCTGGTAAAAAAGAAATACACTAAGTAACTTAGAACTCATTAAAAAAAAACACCTCTTAGTAATTAATAAGTAGTTTTTTGAAGCGCTATACCTATCCACCAGCTCTTTCATTCCTTCTTTATCTGGTACCAAAGATTGGTCTTGGTCGTCTGCCAATGGGGTCCCAGCTTGGCGATATATACATCGAACCATGTATCTTACTTCTGACCAGTAATTTTGAAGCTGCTGAGATTCACGTTCAGTCTCTGCTGAAATTTCTCTGCAAACAATGACAAAAAAAAACACCTCTCAATTGTACATCACACAGGTGTATTGATTCCCACTATTCTGAAGAATCTTCTCAGGAAAATCATGTCTAAAAACACCTAAAGAATACATGCAGAAAATAAAGTAAAAAACTGAATAAAAGCCACCATCCCTAAGTTAGCGCTATTGACAGATAAACCCATTTAAGTAGTTTAAGCATATGTTGACAAATAAGCCACAAGACTGCTGATAGTCTGAGTACAGGCATTATTCTAAGTCTGAATTCAGTTCTTACCTGCGCTCATTACAGGCCTCACAGTTGCATGCTATGTCTGAAGGAGAGGAATTGTTAAGATCGGCAGCAGGCACTGTCTGTGCGCCAACAGTTATCCTTCCTCCTCCTACAGATTCCTGCTGTGATCCACTGTTTCCAAGAGGCATGTGCAAAAGGAAGTCTTGGCTCTGAAAGAAAAACAAAAAAAATTGGTAGCAACTTTGGTTTGCAAGATCCAAGTGTGAAATGTTAATATGCAGGCAAATGACATGGCAATCCTTAGTGCTGAATATATTTCGGGAGAAGACTCAACCAGCCACAAAGATTTATCTTTGAAAAGCCCAATAAATGCACAAGATGGACCGAGAAAGCCAGCAACGTAAATAGTTTCATTTCTAATAACTGAAGTACGTTGGTTATAATTATCACTTTTATACACTCCAGCATAAACAATGAACTAAGCTAAAAGAAGGGTTGCATCATCCACGATTAACCACATAAACTAGTAATATCTCTTCAGTCTCTTATTTGACAGTATGTTTGACTCGTTTAGTTTAACGACCCATTCCACAGAAAGCATAAAATCTCCTTGTATATAACAGCAAGATGTACTACTTGACCGTAATGGATGTTAGCATCAGTTCCCTGTAACAGCAGCTTTCCATCTCCTGAGTGCAGTGCTGCTCACTGCTAACAAATGACACAGTTCTCTCCAGAGGCTGATGGTATTTTGGTCTCCAGTTTCTGTTCCCCCACTGCGCTCCACCCACTGAACCACACTGCCCCTCCTGCACCCACCCCAGGTTGCCAACAGCTGTCTGTGATGCCAGGAAGAAACCTTTCTCAGATTAGGAGCAGGACTGAACGGATTTCTGTGCTTCACCCCAGATCCTGGAGCAGGATGAAGACAGATATTAAAACAAACTTGCACACATCCACCACCAACAGCATGAGCAGCTACTGTGGCTGGTGCTGAGGCAAATCAAGCATCAGAACGTCAAGGTAACGACAGCAACAGCAGCCTGAGCACAAGAACATCTGCAGCAAGCCACTCACACTCTGGCTCGTGTGACTGAACAGATTTCTGAGCTTTTTTTTTTTCCCCCCTAGCTGTTTTGTCCAAACGTGACTAGCCATTTAATCCGTTCAGATGCTTTTTAAAGTTGCTGGAATTGGAGGACACTTTGCTTTTAATAATTCCTCTTGCCAGATACCATCCACTTGGATCTTATCTGGAGTATATTTAACTGAACAAGATTTTTACAAAGCAAGTTCTGCCTTGCTTGCACACGCAGGATGATTTCTTTTCCATTTGAGCTCCGTTACAGTGAAATGTGTCAGAACTTTTTACTCAGTTGAACAAAAACGTGCTTCAGTCCAGCTGTTCTTTGGCATCTCTAGAATACATTACCATCCAGCTACCAATATAAGCCCCTTTGATATAATCTTTTTGGATTAATTTCCCTAAGCCTTGTTAACAGTAAGAAAATTAGCAAACTTCAGCTGTAAGCACAAGTGACATACTCTTAAATCTTCTGTATTATAACCCATAGGAACTCATACGTTAATATGAGTTTAACTGCATACGCTATACAAAAACAATCTTAATTCACACCGATTTGCTTACTGAAATAAAATCTGTATGTGCCTACAGGCTATTATCAGAAATGTAAGGCTTCCCAAATCATATGTGAAGATTTGTTTGGTGTAGTATTATAGTTCAACTCAAATGGGACTTGCTGGACACAACATCACATTTCTGTATCTTTGTCATGAAAAAGACTACTCTTTGTGAGGTTGAATTCTCATTTGAAAACATATTTTGGCACTTAATAAAAAAAAAACAACGACTAAATAAGAAGCGCAGCTTGAAATATTTACACTGGATATTAAAGCATGTTACATGCACACTATAAAAAGTTGTCCTTCTTTCTTAAGGAAAGAAAACAATAACAGCAGCACGAGAAACTTCTCTATTCAGACATCTGAATCTCAGACTTGAAACTCCCCATTTTTTGAACACATGGAATGACTCACCTGTTTCATTTAGCTCACAGAAAAAACTCAAGATGAACTAAAATACTCTCTCTGCACTTGAAGCGGTTCCAAAGCACAAAGTAGCACTCAGCATCTCAAAGCACATCTTCATATTCTATTGAAGTACTTCAACTTACCACAAGAGATTGCTCTATTGTAGCATGCCTCTCCTCCTTTTCGACTGTCCGTCTACAGTCTGGACACACCCACAGTGGAAGATGCAGCATATTGTTTGCTTTTGGAGATGTGGAAAGTGCTGTTTTGCTAGAGTTTTTTATTCCGCTCTCTGAAAGCGAACTATCTTTTCGTTCACTTCTACAAAGAAGACAATGCTCGCCAGTTGTATATGGTGCCCTTTGGCCCAAGCCAAAGGTAAACGGTGTCTACAAATAAATGGTAGGAGGGAGAAGTGGTTATTCACAGAACACATGCCTGAAAAAAAAATATTCTGAGATTCTCAAAGTAAAACTTGTCACCATTCAATAGTGAATATTTGGATTGTCCTAAGATCAAATACCGCAGCCTTAATATCAGTCTGGCAAACAATTGTGATTATGAATAAATTCAATCTAAGAAGCAATTCTTCCAGGGATACAGCTTTCCTTTCTAAAATAATTCAGCCTAAGAGCAAAAAAACTTTTAAGTAAAAACAAAAAAGGATGATTTATTTTACTGTTGTCATTCTCAGAATTGAAAAGGAAAATAACAGCTCTGAAGGTCAGTGTCACCTCCCTTTTGAAATACTTGTTGAAACAAAGACACTTTCAGCTAAGCTTGTTGCAAAAGAAAAGCTTAGCTTCGCTTCAGCAAAACCAATCAATGAGGCCTTAAAATCAACTACCAACTATTGAATAAAATAAACTTATGAGGAACAGAGGCGACCAAAAATTTACTTTCTCTTCCAAGATGCTACTGTGCATGAAATTGTGGTTCAGCCCTGAAATAATGATTATTCATCAAGACTGATGTCCTAAAACACGTCAAGCAGAGCAGGCCAAACAACTTCACGAAAGTTAGAAATGATGGAACAAAATATGGACTAAATGATCTTGAAGGCCTTTTCCATCCTGGGTGATTCTATGATCTTATAAAGGCACAATCTCAGATTTGTCCCACATGACAGCTACTATCTCTGCCTTAATTACTAACACCCTCCACGCAAATCTCAAAATCATGGAAACGTTTGAGTTAGAAGAGATCTTAAAGACCATCTACTTCCAGCCCCTTGCCATGGGCAGGGACATTTCCCACTAGATAAGGTTGCTCAAAACCACATAGAACCTGGTCTTGAACGCCTCCAGGGACAGCATCATCCACAACCCGTCTGGGCAGCCTGTTCCAGTGCCTTAACACCCTCATACTGAAGAATTTCTTCTTAATATTTAATCTAAACATATCCTCTTAAAGTTGCTACCCCTTGTCCTACCACTATTCTACCTGATAAAAGCTTTCTTGTAGGCCCCTTTTAGACAGTGGAAAATAGCTGTATTCTCTCTCAAAGGAAAGGCACATTTTAAATAAAGCATTCAAGCATCTATCTATATACTACTCTAAATTCAACACTATGATCCTGTAAGCCTGTACTGCGCAAATGTGGGTGAAACAAGTTCTCCAGAGCCAAGAACTAAGTCAAGCTATAACACAACTGATTCTAAAATCCATTCTCTGTTGCTGACATCTGAAGAGAAACAGCACAACATTACTGAGCCTAATTTTTATGTTGTTTGCATTTATAAAATTAACTCAGCAATATGGAAAGAAAGACTAAGTTCTAGACCAAAAAAAGCCCACATTAAAAAAAATCTTCCCTAATACCTCTCAGAACTTGAAAATAAACTTAACAGATTTAATTAGAACAGCTAAACCCCTTCCTCAGTGACATCATTTCAAGAACTCACACTTAAGCACTAAATCAAAAACACAGCTTAGCCAGGTGTTAATGCAGGTTTTCAGATTTTAAGAGGAAAGACTTGCTCTGCCTCCTGGAGGTCTGGAGCCACCCCCTTAAAGGCTCTACAAGAACAAACAGATTTCTGAAGTTAAACATTCCTCTTGACTGCACTGCAGATCTTATACTGATGTCTAAACCCTGCACAGAAAGCACAGTGGGCTGCTGAGGCCTCTCTCTGAAAGTTTCCTTCTTAAAATATACTTCTGAAGCCAGATTAAGTTTCTGTAGATATGACAAAGACAAGTTTATAGCTTCTGAAGGCAAAATCTTACAAACATCAGCAGCAGAACATCTTCCAACAAGGAGGAAAAGTAGAGGACGGCAAAGTAAATATCCAGAAATGAAGGCAACCTGACACTTTCACTAAGGTAAGGTTCAGGGTAAACAGACCCCAGACACTCTACAAGGACTTCTTGAAGCTGCAATTTTAGTTATGCAAGTTTTATCAGTATCATTAAACAAACAAAAACACACAACAGCAAACCGAGCAGGAACAACCATCTTAATGGCTGCTAACTCACTGACTCAGTAAAATCTTAATAAAGTCTCCCAGCTGGGCTGATATTCACAACCAGGAGCTTCAAAGAAAGATTTTAAGTTCCAAACAGAGAGCTAGTTTCTAAAGCAAGATGCAGTCAACTGCTAAGAATGAAAAGTGGGATGATCACACGTCCAAGTGCTCTCGCTAAGTAGTTTCCTTCTAACAAAATTGATAGCTAGAACCATAGAATTATAAATCATAGAATTGCTCAGGTTGGAAAAGACCTTGAAGATCACCAAATCCAACCACAACCCAACTATATTACCCTAACTCTAACAACCCTCCGCTTAATCATGTCCCTGAGCACCACATCCAAATGGTTTTTAAACACATCCAGGGATGGTGACTCAACCACCTCCTCAGAAACGACACCATGACAAAAATCTATACCACATAGATCACCAACTCCTGTAATAGCTTTGTCATGCTAAAAGCAAGCTACAAATTGTCATTTTGTATTTAATAGATTACAAATGCAGTGAAAAAATCGTGAACATTTCAACAACAGTAATCAACTTTCTCATTAGCTTGGTTTTTGGTCATGCATACATTTTGTGTTTTTCCTTAGCATCATCAGAGTAAAGGGTGCATTTTAAGCGAAGCAAGAGACTTTTTCACCAGTCAAGCTTAAAAAGAAAAAACATCCAGTCTCACTTGCTCTCTCTGAAACATGTTCAGATGTAACATTCATAAAGGAAAGTTGGAAGTAGGACAAGCTGGAACAGAAATAACTGCCTCTGCTATGTATTTAGATTTATTTCCAAGAATAGCTTTATTACCATAAAACTGCATAGCTTTTTTCACACCCATGCCCAATTTCAAGCTTATTTTAACAATGAAACTTTACTTTCAGTGCTTTTTAAAGCTTGAACTGCGAAGTGATCAGAAACTGACTTCAGTTAGCAAAGCCCTCAATGCAAACAGAACTGCAGATCATTTTCAAGTTTCAGTTTCATCAGTTTCCTCTGTATGTCACTGTAATTCTTTCTCCCATTAATATCATTCTGCTACCATACGGACCCACAAAATCTGGCTGTACTTACCTGAGAAACACCTGTGAACTCTGATCCAACAGAACCATCTGTAAACTGTGTACCATTTAGTGAAACCTGGAAAAAAATTAATAGCAAAATGGTTACAACAATCAAGTTTTATGCTAAAAACAGCATTAAAATTAAAAATACATATATATTAAAAAAAATAAATGTATATATCCCAAATCTGAGGGCTGATAGAACAGCTTCTGAAATTTCAGTGACTGACTGTAGACATGGATAACTTCTTTTTTGTAATAAAATTCTACAGATTCAAAAGTTACATATTTCAAGCTTTTGCAGCACAGCTGTTTTATTAGCAGTGTAACTCTGATCAGAAAGAACTGATGCAGGAAAAACTAAGACACAAGCAAACAACTTTGTTCCCCTCTGTATTTGGTTGTTTTCTGCTTTTAAGCTTCTATTGTGAATTGAGACAATTACCAAAGATTCCTTCCTTTAGAAAGCTGAATACAATACCGCTTAGAAACACACACTATGTTAACCAGAAAGACTTCTATAGGAAGCCACTGAAATGCTTCCAGCTTTTGCACTGCAGCTTTCCTCCTACGCCAGTTACAATTCATACAGAAATCTCTCAGATCTCTTCTGCACTTAGTGTTACAGAAACCACACCAGATAGTGATGAAGTGTTTTTCAAAAGCCATGAGTGTTTTCGTAGAGTATTATCTGAGGACACAAAGTTAAGACAGCGCACAAACTGAAGTTGATGATGGCGAAGGGCCCTAGACCACACTTATGTGAAGAGAAATGTAAAGGCATCTGATTGAAAAAAAGGGAGGGAGGGGGACAGGCAGTCAGTTTTCTTCCCCCCACCCCCATTATCCCTTTCTGTGAGCACTGGTTCATCTCTATATTTCAGACATAATTTAACTCCTGCCTCCATTCTGCTTCTCCTAGCTTTGGTAACCTCTTTTTGCTCTCCATTTTTCTACCTACTGCTGTCTGATATTATTTTTAAGACTCCTTCCAAAACAGCTGCAGCAAGTCCCCTGTTTAACTTGGGAATCTCCACGTCTTCTGTAACACAGGGACACATAAGACAATATTGTAACCTGCTAACAAACCCAGAACTTAAAATGAAGCCTCCCGCAATATACAGTAGTATCTTTCAGTTTCACTCATCCACGGGATCAGTGACCAGTTGCTTCATAAGCCAGTTAGATTTCTGGAAAGCCACCATCTTCAAACAGGCTTTTCAAAAGCAAAGTAGAAGATAAAACACGAACTTCAAATAATTGCTAGGATCACACAAATAGGAAACAGCATAACTAATGTATTATATGCAAACTATGTACGGTGGGTATTTCAATAAACACCTCCATCACACTCAACTGAAGCAGCTCAGGTCTGGAATGACGGTAACCATGTAAATAACAATAACAGCAACATAGTGAACTTGTTAATTCACTTTTTGGATAGTGGAGAAAAAAAAAGTCTTTCAAATGAAGAAATGATTCTTCAAGGAAGGAAAACTTCCAAGTACAGTAGGTTGACTGGTCAGTGGGATATGTATGCTTTTAAAAACACAGAAACCAGCTCAAAATTTAGAATTAAGCTCTAAAAACGTTTTTCAGAGAAAATGCTAGTAAACAAATTTGTCCCAAATCCCCACTTTTTCATTAAGAAAATACATTTACATTCTCTACACTCAAGACTGCAATCACACAAAAAAAACCCATCAGCCATAGTATTTAAACATGTTGGTGCTCAGTGACCATAACAGCACCCAGAAATGTTAGAAAAAGACAAGAGAAAAATATTGGGATGTTTCCAATATCCAGTAAACAGCAAGACAATATTGGACGTCAGGAGTGCTTGCTTCATGGAACAAGTTGCCTTTTCTTTTGTTAGCGGCATTATGTCTCTTATCTTAGGCACCGCGCATTATTAGATTAAAAATATTTGTGTATATATATAAGTATAAAACTCCCCAAATTTAGTAACGATCTTAATATCTGGAAGAGGAACAAACACCAAGGAATTTAAAGCAAGAGTGCTTTTTTTGTTGTTTGTTTGTTATTTTAAACCTCACAAGATGAAACAAACAGAGGGAATCATCAAGAGTAAAATGTCTGTAAGCAATGAGGAGATTTATGACATTATGTGAAACAGAAAAAATACAAAAAAAAAAAAAGAAAAGAAACCACAGCAAAGACTTAGGAATGGGGAGGAAGGGAACAATAACATGACAGGGAAGAGAAGGAGATGGCTGAATAGCATATTAGAGGAAATATTAGAAGAATCTCATAGAAGTCCAAATGGGGCTGAAACAATAGCAAGCTTAAAACAGACAGAAAACCATGCAATGAGATACTCTCACCCAGAAGTTAAAGAAATGAGGAAAAAAGTATGAGAACTACAACCGTCGTCTTTTTCAAGGCACATGAGTAATTATGGGGAGTGGGGAGCCTGGTAGGACCTATAAGGTTAAAGTAAACAAACAACAGATGCATAAAGAAATGCCAAAACAAGCTAAGGTCTTGGCAAGAAACACTGAGCATGGTCTTCACATTCACTATGGAGGAGCTGAAAGATTCTCCCAAGGAAAGCCTTGATAAAGAACACACTGGAAGATCTGCTTCCAAGCAAGGCACAGCTTGGACGGGTGGGGGCAATACATGAACTAGCCAACAAGAGCAGATGCCATTCAACCAAGAGTCCTAGAGAAGCCCAATGATCTAACAGTTGCACTAATAGCTACAAGATGAAAATACACTTTTCCCGTTTCATCAATACCAAAGGAGCAAAAGATAGACTTTCAAAAAATATTTATTAAGTTCCCAAAGCAAACCGTGGAAACTTCCCTTGTCCTAAGTCTGTAGCAAGGAAGTCCCTATCTGACCAAGTTAACCAGTAACATCAAATTCTTTCCATTACTCAAGGAACTGAAGGATGGCAAAAGGACCTTACAAGACCTGGTTACTGAGCCATATGCTGACAGATACAATTCAGGACGCATACATTTAAAGTAAGAGACAAGCTAGACACCAGCATATCTAGACAACAAAAAGCTCTTTTAAAAAAAAGATAGATGTGTGTGTGTATATATATATATATATATATATTTATATCAGACCTGGATATCCATTTTAGTTGTCGTAAAACTTGTTTCAAAAGGCTATTTTGCACAGGTAAATGCCACAAGGAAAGCTGACATGGATCAGGAAGAGGGGAACTGTGCACACCTACTCTTCATTACACATTAATTGGAAAAAAGAAATATCTTTCTGTCCTTTCTATAGATGTTATTTACAATGGGGAAACAAAAAAAAAAGCCTCTTCCTTGCAAGCTGCTGCCACGATAAGTCACTTCTTTAAAACGTGAATTTTCTGGAAAACAGGCAGACTATCTGGCATAGGATAATTTGTTCCAGAGAGTACAAAGAAAGTGAGAATCCCAGTCATGACCAACACTCGGAGCTCACCTGAGTGACCTTGACGAACTGGTTGAGCAATTAAGAGTGCACACACTCAAACAAAGTCTGTCATAATCTGCTGTAACAGCATGTTGCAATCAAAGCCAGAGCTGAGGGGTGAATTACTGCACTGGAAACGCACCCCAGGCTTTACTGGAGTGGAAGCCTGGTTATGTCACACTCCATGAAAAAAAGAGATGCAAAGTCACATGAAAACCTCAGGAAAAGAAGAAAAGCAGAGGAAATAATAAATGAAATTCAACTCATCAGCAATGAGCCCTCAGCAGTTCAACAGCAACGTGATGCTGTAAAAAGTCACAGAAACACATAACCATTAAGGTTGGGAAAGACCGATAATCTATCCCAAACATCAACCCATCACCACGTCCACTAAACCACATCCCCCAGTGCCACATCTGTATGTTTCTTGAACATCTCCAGGGACAGTGACTCCATCACATATCTGGGCAGCCTGTTCCAAATGCAGCATTTAATCAAATTTCTCCTAAAGGCAAAAAGATAGGAAACACAGCATTGACTTTGTCAAGTGCATTGGGAATGACACAGACCGGAGACAGCAATGTCACTGAGAACAGATTAAGGTTACACTTCATTCTACATGCCCTAACGTAACAAAGGTACTCTGTACCACTCCAGTGTATTCTTGTATATTTATAGGGAGCTGAACAATTGCATTTGTGGAAGTACCTGAACCTATGCTTTCTATGAGTGTCATGGTAATACCAAAGAAAAACACTGCTCTTATCCCTGACCACCCTTCCACTCCCCAGAAAAGCCTCCAGAAAGCTATCAAGAGTACCAAATCCATTTTATTTGCTCTCCTGCCTGTGCCTGTACCAAAAACCGGGGAGCACCCATCCCAGCACTGCAGTTCCCCATAGCAGCACCCCCAGCAGACACTGCAGATGGCAGCCTTAGTGCCTCCTGGGTGCACACCTCTCTTGTGCAGCCCTGTGGAGCTCTGCCTTGGGTGCTGTCCAGGCCCAGGCTGAGCTGCTCCCCTTCTCTTCAAGGCACAGCTCAATCTGTCACCAAGCTACTGCTGGCAGATGAATGGAGCTGACAAAATCCTACATGATTTTTGGATATGCAGAAAGTTTTCTTTGTGCCTTGGGTTCGAGAGATAAGAACATATCCTAAATTTTCACTTTCTGAAATCAGATCTTTGCCCCATGCACACAGCTGATAAAAGGACAGGGCATCATGGAAGCCAAGCACACAGATAACCTCAAAGAATGATTGTTAAAAGTGCATGAGATACAGGTTCAACGTGAGATTAAAACAAACGTGATGCAGGATATCTCTGGACAGGACACAGAAGGGTTATTCTGTGTACACACTACCATTCCTCTCTCCACTCCTCCAGTACCAAGCACTGTCAGACAGGACAGCGTGCTGGCCAGACCTCTAGCACAGCAAGGCTTGCTAATTTTGTTTGGCGATCCATTTCAAACATTGCTCCTTAGTGTCATCAGTAGTGACTATAACCTCTGCAACTAACCAATATTACATTATAACTTCAATGTTGTTAAAAAAAAAAAATATATATATATATATATATATGTATATATATACACACACACATATATATACACACAGAGTAAACCATAGTTACACCTCCTTGGAGGTGATCACCACTCCCTGTCCACGGTCATGGAAATCCCACCCCAAAGAGGCCCTTGACTGCAAAGTTTGTTATAACAGAAAGCAGATATCTACACTTTTTTTCTTTTCATTTTGCTTTCCTTTGTTAAATAACTGGAGATTTTGCAGTGAGAGGTCAAGCCCTTTCAAGAAATCATACCGAAATAAGAGGATTAAATACTCTTCCTAGCACTAGAGCATGGTGAATGCAAAATTAACAAGCAGGAAAGTAATCAGCAATGCATAACACACCTCGAGGTTTATTAGCACAGCAATGCTCATGAAACTCAGGAAGCTAGAGTTAATTATTATTGTTTTAGACAAAAAGAAATCCTTTTGGATTTAACTCCAAAGAGCTTTTAAGGAACAGTTTGTAAATAGGTATAAATATGTGACTGGCAACAGTGAAGAGCTTGGAGATTCCTACCTACAAGCATAACCATGGTTTAACATGACACAGCAGTGAAACTGTCCTGAGCTTCATTTTTAGGAGGGCAAGTTGTATACAAATAAGCACCTGCAATTAGTTTTGGTCATTACAGGGATAAAAGAACAAAATACCACAGTGTCCAATACTGATTTAGAAGTAGCAGCATTTTGCTTTGGAAACTGATCCTATAACACCTGATGTGAATGTGATAATTACACATTTTAGTGACACTTGTACTTGTTCACACACGCTGGCTTGCCAGGGAGCCTCAGCATTGCAGGGGGCAGAGGAAGTGATTACTGAGGAGCTGCAGGAGTCACCAGCTGAAAGGCACCAAGAGGGAATGCTGGGAAGGCTTCCCACAAAAAAACAATCTTTGTTCCTACTAAGGATTTCAGAGTTACAAATAGAAACCAGAGAAAGCACAGATAAGGTGGTGATAATCAAAATTCAAGTATCTATATCAAGTCAGCCAATTGATTAATTGTGCAGACAACTAATCCATTTTACCAAGCATGGTATTTAGAGCATAAACTCCTCCTACGTGATCCTTTCCGAGCTTTATTCTAGCACAGTCCAAACTGTTGAGATGGGAAAACCTTCCAATTAAGGAAAACGTAACCATAAATCAGTCAGTAAGACACATCAGCCCCTTCACATTCCTTCAACAGCTACTGGACTACTTGCAATACTACAATGAATCCACCTCAGTTAATGAAGCCTGAGGAGAAGTAGGCATTCCAAGGAAAGTTACAAGGCTTTGGCGATTCTTGATATACCCCAAAATTTGAAACACCAACCCCCAACATTATTCTCAAATATAGATAAACTACCTTTTAGCTCTGAACTAATTAAGTAGTGGGAGAAACAGAAATTGCCAGAAGTTGAACAGCTGCCAAGCGCATTAGCGAGAAACCTGGCACCGGTTCCAGATGGCAGAAAGCCCTCCACATCAATACAGCTAATGTGTCCAGTTAATCCATACCTATGCTAGAGCCCAACATACAGCACATTTACATTTAACAGCTATTGTACTTAACAGAAATCATTAATATCATAGCGTGTCAGAGAGCTCAAGCATTTCATCTCACCACACTGATCTCAAGTGGAAATCGCCACATCTCCACTTGGCAGCCAAGGAGTAGCACAAGGGAACTGCACAAACCCCTCGAGGTCACAAAGGACATTTGAGGAACAAGGGGAATCAAAACGAGGTTTGTGGCAGAAGAGCACATTAGCTGCGAGATGCATCATCCAGCCATGACAATCAGCAGTACGGCACTAACACTGATTTAAGATGTTGGGTACAGACAGGTGGCTGCGGCAGGCTGGACATCTTGTGACTGCAAAGCACACCAGCCAGCTGCAGTACGATCCCCGCATCGTGCTTAGCCACTGGGACTTATGTACCCAAGCACTAAGCACGGGAAATCAGCTGTAATGGGGAAGGAGGAAGAGAGAATGTTGGCATCACAGAAAGATGATTCATTTAACTTGAGAGAATTTGCACTTGTTTTGTCTGTAAAGACAAGCAGAAGACAGAAAAACGCTGAGTAGATAGCTCAAGTATTACTTTCAATTACAAAACCAAACACTCAGTTCCAGAAGCTAACAAGGCTGTTGCCAAGTAGGTCACTCATTTCACTCTTTGAAAGGTATAGCATGGTATCATTTCAACATGTTAGGGAACAAGATATTAAAGCAAATCTATTAAATGTCTGAGATGTACCTGACAATGCATAATCATCACATTAACCCAAAATCAGGTACTCACTATCCAAGCACCTGCATTAAAAATATCTATAAGCAAAGTGGCTTCAATCCAGTTTAAATTATGCTACCACCAAAACAAAGTTTGTGTGATCCCAGGCAAACTTCTTTTTAGCCAATATAGCAGCTTTTTTTGTTGTCTGTAATTTTCTCACAAATGCTCACTATTCATACACTATCAACTTTCTAAGACTTCGGTTTGGTGACACTTCTTTTGCAATTTTTGTTTAGCTGATGCAGTAACATGGACTTGCAGTACTTCGTCTATCCATTAAAACTACAGAATTGGACTAACTTGCAAGACAGGTTCTTTGAAGGCTTCCCTTTGACAAGCCCTATTACCATAAACTTGTCACTTGGATTTATGTAAACAATACTAACCCCGTGGCTCTGTAAAGAATACACCTAAAATAAATATGTGTCAATGATAAATGAGGTCAAACAAGCTGATAAGCTGAAGCAGCTATATGTAGAAAACTTGATCTACCTTACACATAGATCATGAAACATGAATGAGTGAAAACCCCTGAAACATGGTCCTTCTCCCACCCCCAAGATGCCAGATGCAATCTGTGCTTCTTTTCCAGTAGTGGTTCCTTAGGATGTTCAATATTAGGTGAAAGATTTCAAGAGACTTTTCAACAAGCTGAAATAATTACAAAGGAAATACTTTTTCCAGTTAAAGCATTTATTGCAGAGGTTCAGCCTAGAGAGAGAGAAAGTATTAAAAAAAGAAAATGTACTTATTAGTTATACACTGGATTTGTTCAGAGAGACCAAACGCTCTGGTTTAGCAGAAGAGTTAATGCAGAGGTTGGAGTTTGGTGGGGAGGCTGTCCGTGTCTCACCCCTGCAGGGCTACCCAAAACCAAAACCATCAGCCTCTCCTACCTCCTGCTAAAACTCAGCCCTTAGTTACCCAGCCAGCTTGGGCTGGAGGGGGGTGGAGGCCAACCTGTACACAACCACATTGTTCAACATATGGCATAACAATTCACAGTTTGGGAACATTAAAGGCATTTGTTTTTCCAGTGCTTGGAAAACTGCTAACCATGCACTGTTAGCAACTGACAGATCAAGTACATAGGTTTAAAAATAAAAATAATTTAAAAAAAAAATCACTGTCAAAAGTACACATAATCAACATTTTGTTTTGCTTTTAAGATGATTTAGAGACACAGAAGAAAAACAAGCTCAGAAATACAGCAGGAAGGAAATACAGCACTGAACAAAGCAGAATAGCTTAAAAAACTCTTGCAATTTTAAGTTCCTTAAGAATGCAGGTCCTCTGAAAAACACTTCCTGTGAACATACACAGAATTGTTTATTAACCAGATGCATTTTTTTTTTCCTTCGGGCCGTCAGAGTCGAGATATAATATTTCTACCTTAACACAGTAATCAGAACAGACTGAACTCTTAGCAACCTCTTAAACTCACAAACCCATCAAACCTTGACAAAACGATATGCTCAGAAACACAGTCATCTTAAATGACATGAGCTACACTGCAAGAATACTGGAAGTATTCTAGGAAAGGGTTGGCGGTTTCCTTTTTCCCTCCCCCTCTTAAACAGTATCTACAACAAGCAACTTTGAAGCTGTACTTTCAAAAGAATGCTGATATCCCTATCCTGTAATGAGCTTTAAAGGAGCCATGTCTATATTTTAGAGTTCTTCCTCCTGCACTCTCAATTTCTCTTTCAGCTGAATCAATCTGAATTACATCCTTCAGGAAATGAGCACTTGTTAGGAAATACAGAGTTCATAAGTTATAGTGCCAACCATAGGAAAACGTTAGCACATAGAGAAAAAAAGCTATTATATCTACAAGAATAAGAAGCATTCATAAAGAAGAATTTTAAAGGTACTTGGATATAGATCAGACTTTCATAATACCATGACCAGCAATCATTTAACTTTTAAGCTGGAAATTATAGAAATGTTATACATTCGTTTTCATTTAGTAACAAGGAAAAATGTATTCCTTGGAAACTAATTTCAATGATGCAGACTTGAACTATTAACTCTCTGAAACTTATAGATGGGTATTATCCATTCTCATGTCAAGCACAGCAATAACCTTCCCCTTTTCTTAAGTCTGATGTGATAACTAATCACTATCAAATAAGAAAAACAAACAAACAAAAACTAAATATGCAGTTGCATTGTAGAATCAAGTGTCCAGATCCTACTTGAAGTGCTGCCTAAATCCGAAGACAACCTAAGTTGAATTCCACCAATACAAACAAGCCTGCGTAAATTGTAGGTAAAAATATTTAAGTACTGCCTACCATGTGAAATTTGTCTAACAAAGGCCAAGGATCTTCCTGAATTCATTCCTGCTTAGAGGCTTTCTCAAAAGATGTGACCTAGCACAAACCCATTTCGAGATTGCAAGAAGTAAAGGATCTAAACCAGAATTCACGTAGGCTTGGAAGAATTTGCAAATCTTACTACATTTGTTTACTCTCCACCACCTCTTTTTCCTTTACTGTGTATTCAGACAATTCCATCTGATAAACTGTTCATTCCTTCAGAGAAGCTGCAAAGTTAGAAAGCAGGCCCTGGGAAGTCAGGAGTGCCCTCATCACAATCCCTCCTACCCAGTAGTCAGAACAGCTGGTTTTCAGGAAGAATTCACAGCCAGATACAAAATAACCACCCTACTCCTCCATTGGATACTATATTGAGTCATAGATTCAAGGCCCAGGCTACTTGGTGGAGTTATTGTAATAAATCCTGTGCATCTATCTGCGTATAGGTACCTTCAGCACTGCAACCACAAAGGTCTGTCTAGGTAGGTTACATGATACATGGCCACACTTGCACCAAAACTGTCCATCCTGTATCACCTGAAAGCCTTCTATTATTCTTTTTTTTAAATCCCAGACACTATGCTCTTCAGAAACTTCACTGATAAAGTTTCATGTTTTCTTTCAAGGCAACAGAAACACAAGTTCACAATGTTACCACAGCTCCCTGAACCCACCAGGCACAGACCCATATACCGCTGCAACAGTAATTAATAACCAACAGCTTTCCAGGACAAAAAGATAAAAGCTATGGAAAAGATGCAGCCTTCCTATCGCTGCAGCCTGGCACATCTCCTTCTCAGAGGAGGATGCAAGCTTCCAAGCAACAGCTATTAATGGTGCAGGGAGCAGTGCCGCCCGAAGCCTCCTGTGGTTAATGGTTAATTGCCTTTCAGTGGGAAAAGGATCACTACAGGAGAAAGCAAGAGGTCCTGAATGCTATGAGAAACACCTCTTGCTTGCAGGTCTGATCTTGTCTTCCCCTTCCTTTGAGCCCAAAGCCATCCGCCTCAGCTCATAAGAGAGCTTAAAGTCTCAGAATGATAATTGACACCATGTTTAAAACCATAAACACGTACTAGAGAAATCCGCATCATCTACCATAGTGAAATTCCAACTGTACTGCAGCAGATGAAAGCTACTGCCCTTGGGGGACAACAGTAAGTAGTTTTATCCAACTGTCAAGTTTCTCTTTTTAAACAACAGCGTCACTCCGTGCAATTTTACAGCCTCAGCCCGTGGCCATTTTCCCACAGCATCACAAACAGAAGAAAAACCTCACTTCCAGAGCAAAAACAAAACATTAATCTTGGTCATAAAAACCTACGCTTAATTTTAATAAGAGAGAACAAGTGAAAATGGAATTCAGCATAGAAATATTGCAGCTTGCTTTAACAAAATGATGAGACATCTGCATGTTCACCGCTTCTTTGCAGTGACAGGAAGAATCAAAACCCTGTGTTTTGAAGTAGAAATGCCATACAAACCAGAAGGCCACAAACCATGACATAAGTTTGTGCTCATCCAGTTTGTGATTATATCTTAGTTCTTTTCCTAACTAAAAAACAACAACACAACAACAACAACAACAAAAGCCTTTTCCAACAAAACCCAACAAATGGCAGTATGAGGCTCTCAGCTCTTAAGCTATGCAGCCAAGAAACTACAGCATGCCTGTGTGCTATCAATTACTTGGCTGAATAAGAACATTCATTCAATTAAAGCCAGCAGCAATTAATACCACCATCTTCTCCAAATTCTGTATTGCATCCATCTGGGATACTGCGTGGAAATTCAAAGGCAAGTATCAGAAATAATTTTTTTGTTTGTTATTCTATTTTTTTTAGTACTATGACTGTATGTCCACACTTTACAATTTGTACTGATAACTTTGTCTTCCTTTCATCTCAAGTTCTTCCCATCATCTCTTACATTTCACACTTCCAACTGTCAGAGTTCTTCAGTCACTAGCTCCCTCCAAATCAAAACATTTCTCATCTTAAAAAACATTAAAGATCTCAGAAGTTCAGGGCTTCAAAAGCATCTCCTGCTGTATTCGCAACCAAACACTCTTTCCGAGATAAATTCTCTACCAAGATTTGGAAGTGAATGGGCAAAAGGATTTGCCTATACTAATGGTTCGAGCTCATCCCAAAGGCTGCTAAAAGGAAACACAACTCCAAGATGCGCTGTGCTGCACGTCTGAGACACTGTAAAGTATCAGTGTGCTGCTTCACAGCCCTCAAAAACGCTCACTCACTATCTGAAGTTTTGCAAAAGTATTGACTATTTCATACTGTCTTTCCAATTAAGTCAAATTTAACATAAAGCCATGATGGGAGAAGGAGAATCATGTCTCTTACTCATTAAAATACATTAACTAGTTGTGTTTTAAGAGTTCCCTGTAAGCATTAAATGCAGCTCCCTAGTTCACAAGTGAAATGGCAGCAGGAACACAGAATAACGGAACTTAATAGCAGAGAAGCTTAGACTTGAGTGAAGGAGATTCAGGTCTGTACTCCCTAGCTGTGCAGCCACCAAAACCCAGGCTTTTCCAGGTAAAAAGGGAGAGGAGAATTTGTTTTAATTGCACATCTCCAAACTTCATTAGAAGTACGCATTCCACACACAATCCTTCCCTTCTTTGTAGCCAAATATGACACAGCTCAACAAAGTCAATCCACCTCCCCTCAGATTCTGCCTTCCTTCTCGTAGAACAATGTCCTACAGTTTCTTAGTAGATACACAGCAGCATACGCTAAAGAAACATCCAAAGCCAATAATGATGATTCAAGCATTTGTTCCCCCCCAGTATAACAGCCAGAAGTGTTCTGAGCAGGTAGTTAAAGCACCACAGAATTCTCTCAACCAGAGCCGCAAGAACCAACCATGCATATGCCTTTTTTTTCCCCCCCTAGGACAGAGCTGTCAGATTTTAATCTGCTGCTCATGCTTCAATCCCAAACAAATATACATAAAACTAAGAGGACTAACGCAAAACAAAAACCCCTGAGAATGTCAGCCTTTCCCTCTGAAAAATAAACTTGTATGTGATCAAATGCAACTTAAGATACCAAAGACAAATATTTAGGAATTAATTACTTGACCAGATAGCTTCAGAAATAGAACTGCAGATGCTCAAGAACAGGTACTGTGTTATAAGATACTGGCCTTCCCTGATTGATCAGGCACACTGGTAAAGGGTTAACCACACTTGCTCTTGACACCAAGATCTCCTGAGACATGAAGGAAAGCCCTACACAAGAAATAGCATTTTCAAAAGGTCCAATGAAATACAATATTTGAAACCAGTTATGTTTCTTCTCCCCCACAACAGAGAAATGAAGCTGTGAGGTAAGTGGCACATGCTGTATTCGGACAGGAGCATACAATTAAGGCAGAGAAAGTTCGCTGGGTCTAGGTGCCTTTAATTCTGCAAGATGAGCATCAGTAAGATGCAGAGCCCTGGTAAAATAGCCAGACTTAACAACAAACATCAGAATTACGGAACACACAGCAACTAAGTGTTAACATGGGACTTGTAACAAGTCAGAGGCCTTACTTGGAACACAGAGCTAATGAACTGCAAGTTAAGCTAGCATCCGTATCAGGCTGTCTTTGCACCTCATTTTCCCCAAAATCGCCCAGCTCAAGCTGTCCACTGTACATTCATACATCATACCATTTATTAATTTTCTCATAGCCAAATGAAATACGCTACTGAAACATAACACCTGGTGTGCTTCACTTTCCATTCTTCTAGCTGTTCCCTGCCTTCCTTCAGCCCCAAGTAACTCACCGCAGCAGCTCCTATAAGAAACAGAAATTACGTACACCGAGTCCAACCTACAGGCAGATAGGTACTTTCTTCACAGTGTCTGTTCAGTGTTCTCTCATCACAACAGCTACTGCTCCAGATTGCTTGTTCATGCAGGTACTGCTCACACTGCTAACACAGACCAGGAACAGGTAAGCAGCAGTTACACATCCCTGCAGAAAGCAGAGGCTGAAGTTGAAAGTTCCCGACCAGCCCTTCATATCAAAACTCAGACATGAACTAATTAATCATGCAGACAATCCCAATCCCATGCATTTGGATGTGGTACCAGAAAGAAACTGCTTACTCTGATCCTATGATGAAGCTCTGCAGGCTGAAAAGCAAGAATGAGAAAGATTTCAAGGAATTAAGACATAAAAGAAGCCTGTCCTGCTTGCTAACTTCAGTTAAGAAGTTACTTCTTTACACAAGCAAAACACAAGTGTTTCAAGATAAGCAATGGAAGCCCAGTAAAAGACCAAAGAAGTTAGAGAATGTAATTATTCACATCAAGTTGATGTGAAACAAGCAACCAACCTACCAGTGTGTTACCAATGTGCACAATGCTGTGTGATGAGAAAAGGAAATAGGATTCTTTGCACATGGTCAAGACTACGATCTACTGCCTCAAATTCCAGCTGGAAGGCTAACAGAAAGAGGATACAATCAGTTCGCAGAAGAAACAAATACCAAACAAACTAATTCCAAAAGCCCAGGTATATTAGGCCTTATAGCTGAAGGATATAAATATCACAAAGCACATGAGCACTACAAAGCTGCCAGCTTGTAACACACCATCCAAAACAGTGCATGAGTGGATGATACCTCTTCTGAACACAAGGCACAGTGAAGTAAATCACAGGACCTCTTCTCACAAGGAAGTAAGAACTTAAGCATCTGCTGGAAACAGAACACAGAACTCCACCAGGAGTTGAAGAACTTGCTGACTTTTTGTTTTAAAACATATACAGCAACCAGAGTGTCTCCCTTTAGTTGCGCACAGCAAGAAAGAAGTGGCTGACAGTAAACACTGAGAGATAGTTTCATTAGAAGCAACAATAAAGTCAATGGTTATTGAAGAGGGAAAGGGAAAAAAAGAACTGCAAGAGACAAACTGAGACAGATTTAACATCATTAAATAAGAACTCGGAGATGATACATCCAAGGCAGGGAAGAGCTAAGTCTCAAATGGCGTAAAAGACATAAAGTCAAGACAACCAAGCACAAGAAGAGAACAGAAAACAGAGCAAGAGAATAATGACTCAGAAAAAGCACAGAGAAAATGAATATCACACGTAACAAGAGCAAGAGAATGGAGGGGACAAATCAAAAAGGCTGAAGGCACAAAATGAAATAATTCTCAGTTTGAGGCTGCTACGCTGAGTACATTAGTAATAATGAGAAAGAATCTCTCCATTATTGAAGGAAATAACATATTTAGGAAGAATAGGTCCTCACTACAGAGACGAACTACAAGCACATGACTCACACAATCAGTACCAACAAATGAGAAAAAATACCCACTAAGAGTCAGACTACCACTGGGAACAGCCATATCGTGTGGTTTTTTGGTTTTGTTTTTGCTTTTTTCCTCCTCAAGTTGGCTTTATCTGGTAACGTTCAACCAAGTAGCTCAGGAAGCCCTCCAAGTCATCTTGAAACCAATAATGCCATCTTCAAAAAAATCAGAGGATGCCCATGGTACCAGAAGTTTAGATTAAGATGAACATAGACCCTTTCTTTAAAAGGAACAAACTACATGAATAAATAAATAAATAAATAAATAAATAAATAAATAAATAAAAAGAAGGAATAAGAAGGACAAACACCTGGGGAACAATTCTGCCTTGCTTCAGTTCCCAGAAAAGTCAAGTAAGTATACTGAACCTATTACTGTTAAACACTTTGATGATAATGAGGAGCACCACTCCGGTTTTGTCAAAAGCAAGCACTGTCAAATCAGTACATCTTTTTTCCACGACAGACTTACACACACACACACACACACACAAAAAAAAAAAAGTGTCCTGATTTACTTGATTAATCTAGTTTTTGACAGCCTTACTCAGGAAACTGTTTAATAGACAAAAACCAAGATCTGGATAGAACTGCTGTGAATTTCCAAATAGATACAGGCAACAGCATGCATGAGAGTCAGCAAGGTCAGACTTGGGAAAAGGCTAATGCTACAATGGGACATATAGATTATGTGACACATAACATAATCCTTCCACGTCATACTGTTCCAGGAGGTCTTAGATGGAGAACTGCAACTCATCCTGAGCACAGTTCAAGACAGACATGAACAGCATGGAGAAACTCTACAAGAGAACACGTACAACAGCCATGCAATATTACCTGTCAGGGAGGGTTGAAGGAAGCAGGGACACCCAGCTTACTGCATGCAGGAACAGTCAGTTCTCAAACAGAACAAGCAATGAAAGTGTTTGAATTGCAGCAAGAGAGTCAGATCGTACAGCAGAAAACTAACAGTAAAGCATTTCAGGACAAAAATAAGCTGCATGGTGAGGTTGCGGTGTCTCCATCAATAAGGTCATTATGAGAAGTCAGGCAAACAGCTGACAAGTGTAACCAATGCTGTCTCCATTGGCCAGGAGAGGGAGAAATGAATGAGATAAGAGGGTATGAAACTTGAAATTAAGATCTCACAGCACAGATAGATTCTGGAACATTACATTCAGCCCTGGTATGAAATGGGAAGATAATTTTTAAAGTGCAGAAGGAACCAAAAAACTATCCAGCAGCCTGAGCTCCCACTGAGAGTCTAATAAACTTGGATTATGAAAAATGAACTTTTAGGGAATTCTGTTGCAATATACAAATACCTCGCAAGAACAAAACATCAGATTCTAAAGGGCTCCGTAACAAGAAAGCCTCCAAGACCCACACCCATCAACCATTGCACCTCCCAACTATTCAGCAACAGTATCTTTATTACCGAGTGACACTGAAGACAAGTATATTGGTAAGATTGTAGCAAAGCATTTTCCCAGGAAGCAGCTATTCCTGACCAGCAGCAAGCCTGCCTGTTCCGCTAGCACAAAGTTCAAAAGGTAAAGCATGGATATGGAACAGCTACAAGCAATAGTGTAAAGCGAAAATAAATGAATTAAATGAAAATATAGGCCCAGAATAACTTTAAACATCTACAGAAGATTACTGCTCTTCATTTTCATTATAAAACATATGCCAGTCCAGTTTAAAGAAATGCAACAGACATAATATTCAAGATATGCATCATTAAGGTCATGATTTCCGCCATAACTATCAGAACCAGTATGTTGGGTGGCCAGCAACAGCCCTTCCTAAAACATTAGATAGTAATTAATATTTAACTTCATTACAATGCAATGTTCCTCAGTACAAAGTTCCTGCCTCTCCTACTTAAGGTTTCAAAATTCAAGCTAGGGGAGAAAAGCGTACAAGTATGATAGCTTTCAGGACTGAAAAACATCATTACCTTTTAAACATAGAAAATGTAAGTTGTTGGGGTTTTGTTTGTTTGTTTCCAGTAATGTGTACCTATACATCATGAAAGCTTTAGTTTGTCCACTCTTCCTCCTGTGTTTCAGCCTCTCAGCCAGCACTGCAATAACAGAAAGCCCCGTCAGCCCCAGCCCACTGCTCCAAGCTGCCTCAAATCACAGCACATACCGGTACAATTCCCAACAGAGTCCTTGGCAAGGAGCACAGAATCACAGTCAGTGGAGACGAATCATGGGAATAGCCAGGAAAAAGAAACGAAGATGAAATACAGATGATCACAGATAAAACCATGAAGTTCCTTCTGACAGTACAGAAGCGTTCCACCTCTTGCTGAATGATAAAAAAAAAAAAAAAAAAAAGACACCACAAAATTTATCTGATATCTATTCCAATGAAGATTCTTACTTTCTATAGTCACATACATAAGTTATGGCCAATCAAGTGGTGAAAAACTTCCAGTCACCCTCAGCTAAACCACTAACCTGCCATCTGTTGTGGTAGCGGCTTACTGAAGATAAGCAGCCTGGAAGCATTACTGCAATTAAGAAATCTTTTGGTCATTAACTCCACACCAATTAAACACTAAAGGCTGGCAAAACTGTACTGCGGCTCAGATCTGCTTTTTCAGGCGAACTTGTGCTCCCAAATGACTGGCTTCACCATGCAACTCAGTGTCAAAAGAAAATATCTTCAAACATTTACTTAAGACTGTGAGCAGCCTTAACACTCACATACGTACATGTTCTCCTTACCCAAAAATATTTGCATGCACACAAACATTGGTTCACACCTACACTTTGAGAGCAACATCATCAACCCACATTCAAGAATGCCATGTTTAAAAGAGCTGAGATACCTATGTGTACACATATGAGCGTGCATGCATTCTCACTCACGCATTTATCTGTGAAAGCCTCCGGGCTCACATCAGCATCAGGACTATCCAAATGCAGAGTCTCACCTTCGTGGAACACTCCCTACAACAAGTGTGAAGCAGCCAACTAACGGCTGCTTCTGTGATAAGGTTACAGAACTTGAAAGAGGTTCCCTAGCTTTTTATGTCACATCCAAACCATAGTTTGCTATGGTAACACTGTTAATTCCAAGTATTTCTAAAACCACGCAATTACTGTTAGTTTGCTGCACCTAGGCCAAGGGGAGAAAAAGAAATAAATTAAAAAATAATAAACAGCTACCACATAATATTAAGAAATAGCTGAAGGTACAAACTCAGTTGTAGCACCACCTTCATCACCTTGAAAGAGTTCTGCCCTGAAAGCTACTGCTACCATTTCTGTATGCAGGAAGAAAAAAACGTGGTTGAAAAGCAAAACTACTTTAGTCCCAAAATACAGAAGAAAGCGAAAAGTTTGCAATGACCACAGTCAGCACCCCGACTCCAACGGCACCAACACGCAGCTGTGTGCACTACTTCTCTTTGAAAGAAGCATCAAAGACAAGAAGCGGGTGGCAGCGCGCATTCAAGTCTGGCACCTCTGCCTAAAGCCGCTTCTTTTGTTTGTGAGGAGCTGCCACTGACAGCCTGACAGTACAAAGCTCCATGCAGAACAGGAGTCAAGGTAAAGCCTCCCAGTGCTCTGCAAAACATTACACGTACATTACTTTTAATGCACTCTCCAACAAATTCCAGTGCTACAAACAAGGTATGTTTTAATTAAAAAAGAAAAGCGTGTTTTAAAGACTCACGGCTTGCATTAATAGACTTCTTCCATAACTGGGATACAATGGACTGCCTTCTTTGTGCCACTTTACAATGCTAATATAATTCAGTTTTGGTCATGTCCTTCACAGGTTTTGAGTGTTTGTCATTAGTGATACATATAAAAAAAAAACTTATTAGTCAAGTTCAATAGAAGCAGGTTACATACAGTCATGCCCAGCTGATGTTAGAGAGTCCTTCGTTCCTTGACTCATTCACGTATCTCAAAAGGCTAAGCTACTTTTCATGTAGCATCAATAATGTTTGCTCTTTTACTGCTCTTTCTCCTCATCCAAATGAACTCTTCTCCCATGGCACACGGGAGGACAAGAAATACCATTTTAGTCTTATTCTTTCCTTCCTCATTCACTAACCACAAAACAGTGGTTAGTACTTCCTTTAACTTCCCAGACCTGCAATTGCCACCCATTTCTTCTGACAGATGGGGATAAGCAGCATGCCAACAAAACCCAACACCAATCCCTGAGATGGGAATATTCTGCTATACACAAACTGTACCAAGATGCTGTTTCTGGGTCTTGGTCAAAACTTGGTCTCTTTGATATGTACCCAGGTTCACAACTCCTAAACAGTTGTTAGTGGTGGTAATGGTGGTACAACAAGATCATTCAGGGCTACTCCACACCAGCTAGACAGCCATGCTATTGCATACCTGTGCCAAGTCCATTTGAAAGGCACATTACTACCACAAATCCAGATAATTTCTTACCCCAGACGGTCAATTCCATACAAAAGCCACCTCATGAGATGGATGGTTCTAACACAAAGTGCCACATCTGTTTTTCTCCCCAAAAGCTGAGTATTATTAACTAAATGGGATTCCCACCACCGTCAGCATCCTAAGGCTTCCATAGAGAAACATGCCTACTACTCTATCCTTCAATCTCCAATACTCTGTTTGGGGAATAATTTCAATGGTTACCTCTACTTTGCCTGCAAATTTGCTTAAGAAGGTGAGTGAGCAGACCTTAAGGGGCAGAGGAAAAAGATAAGTAAACAAAAACATCTCTCAATTATTTCACTGCTGTCCACAGAAGTCTAAGTGCTAAAAGCCCTAGTGTAGACTTAAGCTGCTAGTGTTTACATTCCTAATTAAGAAGCTACACATTCCTATGGGCCCATGGAGCCCTTTACAGACTCACAGGACGACTATTGTATTTATTTACTACGGGGAATATATCAACTAGTGTTTAGTAAACCAATACACATCAGTAGAGTTACATATGCTAGTGATGCATCATTTTATACAGTACCTTTTCAGCATATGCACAGATCTGGGAAATGAACCAACCACTGTCTCTACACTGTTTAATTCCACTTTAATTTTTAAGCGGAGAAGCTCTAGTTTTCAAAATGAGCAACAACTGACTTATGGGTGAATGCTGACACTGTGCTGCAAGGCATCATTTAACCAACACTTCTGATAGCATAGGCATAATTAGCATCTAGAAAAATAAAGATGGGCATCTCAAGATTTAGATATAGAACAGCAAAGTCCCCTGGGCTGCAAACCGGACACACCTACCCAGCCTGGTACCTTTTCCCTGGAGAAGGCAAGCAAGAGCTATTTAGAGCAGCAAACACTGCCCCAACAGCTGATCACATCCTCCATCTGTTCACAGCTCACAGACCACTGAACTGCTGCCAAATCAGTTAAAAAATATCCAGCCGCTTTCTCAAAAAGCCACTGCCATCCACATGCACCCCCAGCAACCAGTGCTCGCTCCCCTCACGGCGCAGGCTCCCAGCTATGCTGCAGCAGCAGCAATTCACCTCCTCAGCCACAGTCCTGCAGGCAACCCGGATGCCACTGCTGATGAACCTGCTCTAGACCAATGAAGGCCAAAGCTCTGGACTCCAAAATACAGGGTTACAGAAATATTCAAAGACTTAATTATTTACCTGATGACTGGGGTCTCACCTTTCTGAAGCTCCTTCAGAAGCACACACTTGACAAAGCTACTACATAGCAGTTCAACAGATGGATGCGTTCAAGGATGACTACAACCAAGATGCATCGTGCAAGAGGATCTACTTCATGATGTGCCAATGTGATAACACTACAGATCTATGGAAGCATCTGCAGCCTACTTGATTTTCTTCCTCAAGGTTTTAGAAGAGAACACACATTATACATTTCATAGAGCTTTATGCCCAGAGCTTTTCTTCCAAGAAACGTGAAATAGTCAATCCTTTCTTACTTCCTTAAAGTGAACAAAGGTTGGGTTGTTTGTTTGTTTCTCAGTTTTAAGAAACGACCAAGGTTAAGATGAGAGCAAGATCTCAACCCTTCTGGGCTCCAATTCTACTTTATTTTTAATGAGAATAACATAACTGAAGGGGCAAAGGACAAATACAGCCTCCTACAGTGATTTTCACCCTCTCCAACTCTGGGCACCCAGCTTGTACCAAATTCCCCTAGGGGTTTCTGTAACAAAGAGTGGAGAGAGATGGTTCTTCCACAGCATGATTCAGAAGTGCCTCTCTCTCAGGTACTCAAGCGTCCCCTATTATTATTAGAATGGAGAGAACTACGCTTTCCCTAAGTTATGTAGCTTGTACAAAAGAAGTGCAGTTGCTTATTTAAGAACACAGCTAAGGCTCACACTCCAAGGAAGTCTCTCTCCAACACTATCACCAGTCAAACATGAACAGCTCCAGTTCCACAGCCTCAAACAGCTCACAGGCAGCCCCAGTGATTTGTTCCCCTGAAATCCACTTTCTAAGGTGGTGCTCAGACTAAGCTCTGCACCACTAGAGCAGCTGTATATCCTATATACCAAATGATTTGCCCTAAGAATATATACTTCGGGAGAATTACTATGCTGCTCAGACATAGCTTTCAGACTATTTCTGGTTTATTTGCTCACACAGCTATGAGGTGAAGGTCAATAATGTCACAGACTGCCTTGAATCTTAACAATATAAAATTAAATAGGTAAAAAAATAATAATAATGGTGTATTTATTTTACTGCATTCCCTGACAAGCCTCAATTTTGGCAGTTCCCATAATAACATTAAGGGCAGCATTATAAACTTCATTTCCCAGCTGAACTCTTCATTTGCAGCACAAGAAACTTGTAGATTAAGTTATTAACAGAGACAGGGAATTGGACTGCAGCATTCATCTATCCATTTAACTCAAATATTTCCTTATTGTAATTATCCTACGAAGTTCTCACACATAGAATGCTCCCCTAAACAGAGCTGTTCAAAGCAACCTTGGTCACCATTAAAGTAAAAAATTACCACAAGAAAGGAAAGTGTAGGAACAGTTTTCAAAACTCCAATAAAAGATGACAAATAGCCTCTTTTCCCAACACTGAAGAAGCCCCAACAAATACTACATCTTCTCTGATTACCAGGATCCACATAAATCCCAGAACCCTGCTTGGCACACACAAGAAGCCCTGTATATCCTAAGAAATGCAAGATGATCTCCAGTTATTTCTCCTAATAAATTCATAACAACACAACTGCTGCAAATCTGTATTTCTTACGGACCACCCTTGCTGAAAACACATCAGGGAGTAAACGTTACCCATTTGGGCACCAAGTGCCACCAAACTAAAATTCCACATGCACTGAACAACGCCAAGGAAGAAGAAGAAGAATCCCTTCCATACACGAGCTGGAAATGAGAAGGGATCTGAGGACTCCCCTCATGGTGGGACACCACTACAAAAGGATAAATGCAGTAACAAAGAAAATATGAGATTAAATACAAAAAAAAATGAAACTTCGGGTACTATTTTGGATCAATAAAAAAAGGCAAGACTGGACTGAATCCTGAATATGCACCCATTTCAAGAGGAACTTTTCATGTTAATCAAACTCTGACCTAAATCAACAAGGTTTCATTTACAGTCAGGAAGCAAAAGCTGAGAGGGGAATGGAGTTACTATTCTTTTTTTTTTCTAAACAGTCAAAAATATCTTTTTAATCTCTCAACCACTTTGTAACCAATGCAGCAATAAAAACAAATCCTTTGCCTTCATAACAAAGCCATAGTAGGACACTTCACCAGTACTGATTAGGCACCACTGCCCAGATGCAATTTTTTTGGACACACTTTCCCCACGTTTCATTTCACAGCTCACAAGCAATTATTCTCGTTATCAATTGACCATGATACAGCAGGTGCAGGAGGTGGGGGAGCAGCGGAGCCATCGGAGATTGGAAATACGTCAAGGTCATGAGTACACGCAGGCACACGCTTCCCAGGAGCGGCATTACACGATCTGAACGAACAGCTAATAGGCATGCCTGTGGCCTCACATCTATTAGCATAAAAATGCCTTAACTGATCATGAGAAGACACTAAGAAAGAGCTATTAATGCAAATGTTACGCAACCATTAAGCTTGTTTTAAATTAATCTAACTAGAACACTTCAAACTTTTAGTCACAATAGATTCCCCTTCTAAATTAGCAAGTTAACTCAACCATGCCACCTAAAACCAATCCTAATAGTTTCATCTGCTCTCTCGTATCTCCTTTTATTAAGGAGCAAGCAGAGCATAAGCTCTTCAAGGTAGAGATTGCACCTCCATTTAAAATAAAGAAAAAGAAAGACTGAATTGCATTTAGAACAACAAATGTGTTCTTGGACTGTCCAAAGATTCTTTTTCATAAAATAAGTATTTTGAGTTTATAAAAATATCTGCTTCTTCAAGCTGAAGCTACAGCACCACTTATTAGAATTATCTAATTTACCTGAACTTTAATAAAAATTGATCAAAACACATTTGCCTTTTTGGGGCCTACACAGAAGTACAAAAGCTGGCTATTCAATCAACTTCTGAGCTCATAAGAAAGCTCACTTTTATATACCTTTTCTTTTGAATGTTTGAATCACTGAAGGGGAAAGAGAGAAAAGGGAAAACCTCAAACAACAAATCAAGCACAGATACCTGTAAAATGCAATCAACTGGAGTACTGAACTACAAAGCTGATGAGCAAACCTGCTCTATAGAGTGGCAATGTACAGTCCACTATGAATAGCATATCTATTTAAGAAACTGTAAGTCTGGCAAAATAGGTTATGAAAATCATGACAGCTCTCAAATGCAAGATTTAATCATTGCTGCACTTGATAGATATAAACAATACTTTGAGAAAAGGAAGCAAGAAAATGGTAAAATGGCTTCTGAATTATTCAGCTGAACACAAGACAGTGAGGGCTGCAGCAGATCCCATCGCAGCAGGGCAGCCATGGACAGCAGCCTTTCATTCCCTCGTGTCCCAACATGTCAAGTACAGCCCACCTGCCCACAGCAGTACTTGGGGTTGTGCAGTCGTTGATTAAGATAGCCCAATGCTCCTTACAGCACGAATAACCCAACCAACATCCCAAAATGTAAAGGAAGAAATCAAGAAGGCCTAATGCAGCGTATTATTGAATTGAAAACAATTCTAAACACAGTATAGCCTTTTCCTTTAAATATACACACGAAATTTCAAAATATTTCATTTTCTGATTACAAATGACCACCACTGGTAGGATACTCGACCCTTCCTAACACTTCTGTGATCAGTTCTGTAAGACGAAACACTTGCACTGAAACAGTGCCAAAGCATCTTTCATTTCACTGTCATTCTAAAACATTCGCTAATGCTGCAAAGGGTGAATTCTGATGCTTTTAAGCACATGCATGGGGCAAGGTAGCTTCCAGTGAGGTTCCATTAGGTGCCACCCACCTGAAGCTCAGAGCAAGACTTAGCACGTACTCTAACGCACAATAAGGCCTCCAGTCTGAAAAACAATACTCCAACGATGATGTATAAGAGGCTCAACTAAAATATATTACTTAGCTACAACAGTCTCAGCTAGAGTGTCAATTCCAGAATACACACTTCTAGTTTCAACCACAAATAAAGCCATTTTATAAAAAATACTTAATGTATACTTAATTCTAAACAATTATGGATAAAGAGGAATATAGAACACATACAGGATCACTTCTTAAACCTCTTCTTTCATTCCATATTCTAGATAACTCTTGGGAAAAGCACTTAATGCAGCTTCAATAGAAGAACGTGCCTACAGTATCCAGAATGAATGCCCTCAGCTCAGGGAAGTGATGCAAGATGGAACAGAAAAGCACACAAACAACTAGAAAACACTGCAGAAAATACAAAAATCCCCTTTCTTTTTTTTTTTTTGTCAATGTTTTATTTATATATATATATATAAAATGCTTATATATCCAAATACATGGGTCCAGCAGAGAACTGGCTGCTGGTTTTCTTGCCCACTAACAGGAACTTTACAATGTGCTGTGTAAGATGCAAGTAAAGCAAGTCTGGTTACTACTTCACAGCTATTAGAGCGTTGCTTACTTTCCATCCAGCCAAAACAAACATTGCACCTAATTTAGAAGCAATCAGTCATCTAAAACACACAGTTTTCTTTCTCAACTTCATCCAGAAGCAACATATGCTAGTCTTTCGTTCACAGAACACACTCTTGTTTTGACCATGTACCCTTAATTAGCAAATTATTAACCATTAAGGATATCACATTTTCAAATAAGTAACAAGTTAGTGGTGAGTTGAGATTTCACATCCAAAACAAAATTGTCATTTTACTGTTAAGTATTGGTAACTTCTGTGCCTTACCACTATTGGAGAGGTATTGGAAACATCAAGGAAAAAGCCACTGTAACAAGTATGGAGAAAGTAATGCCAACTTTAAAGGTGCATCTCTAAGCACAGGCATTTACCCTTTGGAAACTGAGCACTGGGATTTACCTATCTCCATTATATACCAATTTTAATGTTTACTGTTTGATCAAATAAGATCTTTGCCACAGGCTTATTCTGGCTTAACTAAATGGTTTCTTTGACAATTTTCTTAATTCCTCATCTGTCCACCAGCCTTCAGGATCACTCCTACCATGCTAACAAGACAGGAACGTTTGATGAAATCACGCACACATCTGAGAGTACAAGCAAAACAATTCTTAAGAACTAGGACAAAGTCACAAATGTTTTCAAAATAACACTGCACATACTTGGAAGGGTATGAATAATGTATTAGTATAAGGAATAGACAAAAGTATTTTTCCAGAAATTTAGTGCTGAAATACTGCATTTAATTTGGGAAGTACAACTTACACTTTTCACTCCTGAAGACTAAGAAATCTTATTAAGAACTACTTGGTCCAAAACGAAGAAGAAACACAAAGTAGAAAACCTAGAGGTGCTGCTGCCTTCTAAGGCAAATTTCAGCAGAAGATCTGATCTGAGTACAATTAGTTGACAATCAAAGTCCTGGACTGCATCTTAACCACAGGATACAAAGAGATGGATAAAAACATCATGGATAATGGAGCCTTTGCTACTTGAATCGCATCCACGTGCTGCTCTGCGCATCACTCCACCGCTTGTTTCCTTTGGCGTTATCATGTTTATTCCAGTGACACCTACAAACCTGCGCCAGAAAAAACTTGCATTCCAAGACATCAAACAAGAAGATGCATCTCCCAAGAGGAGATGGTAAAGCAAGAGGCTTTACCAAAAATACGGTTCAGTGACAATTTGCAAAGTTACAAACAACTTCCACACCTCTTCACCACTATGCACAATGTTCTTCTGAATAAGTCATATAAGTGATACTGTCCCAAACAGAAATGACACTTGAGATAAGCATCAGATTAGAACACACAGAAGGTTCCTCTGAACCACCGCAAGCCCCAGGTAACCAAAATATGATGGCACAAAAAGACAAGATTTAAAGAAAAAAAAAAAACGTTCACCTACAATTACCAAATTGCTTATTGACCAAGCAAAATAGATGGGAAAAAATTACACAGAAAGTTTAAAAAAAAAAAAAAGACCATTTGTTGCATGACGGCCTTTCAACCACCCCATAGCACAAAAGCCATTTCTTCTATTTCCCCCTCATGCGTACAAGTTCACGAGGGCGAGAGAGGAAGCAGAGCAAGCTGCATGACACACATGGCCGGCTGAAGATGCTGTCAGCAGGAAATCCTTTTGTCAATATAATACCTCAATGCAACCTTTGTGTGGACAACATAAAAACCTGAGGTAACCTTTCTAAGGGAAAGGCACATAAACTTATTTACTTATTTACTCTTTCATCACTTGAGCCATCGGACACCTTTCTAAAGGTTTAATCCTCGAGCGATTTCTTGGGGGGAAAAAAAAAGAACCAATTATACCCCACACTCTGCTCCTAATAAGTGTCACCATCTTAAGGAATAACGGACCAGATCAACACGATTTTGAGGCCCCAGTCCAACCTCCAAGGTAGCCCAACGCCTAACCGAGCTGCCCACTGCCAAGACGGCTCAGCTCCACACTCCCGGCCCTCTCCTCCACGATTTCCGCTCCCCCGAGGCCCGTCCCTTCAGCTCCTCCGTGAAGGTGGGGCCTGAGGCGCGGACCCCGCAGCCGGGGGCTCTCGACAGGGCGCCGCGCCGCCCTTCCCCCACAAAGGCCGAGGAGCCGGGGCCTCTCCCATCCCCACAGCCCCCGGCGGCCTCTCCCCAGCTCCCCCCACCCCCGGGCCGACGAAGGGCAGCGAGGAGAGGGCGGATGGCACGGCAAGCCCTCCACCTCTTTCCCTTCCCCCCCCCTCCCAACCCTCATCGCCCGGGGGGCGTGCGGATGTCCCGGCGGCCCGCGCCTCACCTCGCCGTGTCCCGCCGCCGCCCCGCCGCCACCGCCCAGGGCTCCGCTGCCGGCTGCTGGGGCTGTCAGCAGGCCGCCCACCGCGCTCGGCGAGCCGGCCGCCGTCTGGCTCGCAGCCCGCAGAGGGACCGCTCCCGCCGCGGCCCCGGCCTTGCCCAGGCCTCCGGCACCGCCTCCGCCGCTGGGTCCCGGCCCGCCGCTGCTGCCGAGGCCGCCGCCCCGCTTGTTCTTCCGGCGCTTGGCTCCGCGCTTGGCGTCGGCCGGACTCATCGCGCCTGACACCCGGGCGGGGAGGAGGGAGCGGGGGGGAGGAGGAGAAGGAGGAGGGGAAGAGGCGCGGGGCCGCGGCGAGCTCCCGGGTGCGGAGGGGGCGGGCAGGGCCGGGGCACGGGGCACCCCGGGCGCCGAGGAGCGGAGCGCACCGACTGTCACGGCAACAGGGACTCCCTCGGCCCCAGCGCCGCTGACCAGAGTTACCGTCCAATATGGCGGACACAAGGGGAAAGTGATCCCCCCTTACGTCGGGGGGCTCCCCCTCGCGCTGACGGTAACCCGCCTCGAGGGGCGCGCCGGGAAGCGTAGTTCTCTAGCGCCCCGCTGCCGCGCAGAGCGTGGGGCAGGAGACTACAGCTCCCGGCGTGCATCGCGGGACCCCGCTGGGCGCGGCCGTTGACGTCGCCCGCCGCCGCGAGGCCGCCTGGGAGCGGTAGTCCCACCCGCCGCCGTTAGCCCCGCCGGCCGACGTTGCCACCCCGGTCAAGGGACTACACCGCCGCCCAGCAGCAGGCGAGCACCACGTGACGCGCACCCCCGCGTCTTAAAGGAGCCGCAGCGACAGGGCGCTCCCGCAGAGGCTGAGGCGCGAAGGGCCGCCTTCCCCTGAGGCGAGCCGGGCGGAGGCCTTGGGCTAATGCAGGGAATGGCGGCCGTCTCCTGCTACCCTCGTTCACATAAGCACCGCAAAGCCGGATTTAAGCGGCACCACCGACCGACTCCTCTTAATAAAGAGCTGTGCGGGAGCCGCGTTTTGTCCTCCGTGGGTGCGGGCTGTGAGAGCAGGGCGTGAGGAGGCGCCGAGCCCCTACAGGGCAAGGCTTAAAATGGAGGTTACACACGGTGGGCTGGAGGCAGAGGGCGCTGCTCCTCACGCACTGCTTCCCTGGCCAGGTGGGGAGGTGAGCAGACTGCTAGCAGGGCCAGGGTTGGCCAACCCACCCCAACCCACCAGAGGGACCCACACGGATCATCGAGTCCAACGCCCAGCTCCACACGGCACCACCCAAAGATCAGAGCGCTGTCCAAGCGCTCCTCCAACACCACCGCCACGCCCCGCAAACCGCACACGCAGCCACCAGGATTTGCCATAGCCATCTCTGTGGATTGCAAACCTCCATCCGGTGTGGCGGTCAGCATGATTTCCTGAGACTGTTTTCCCTTTATGGCACAATGTGGTGCTGCATGGACAGACCTGGAAAAGATGAAATGCTCCAGCACTCCGCTTTGATGCGATTTGGTGGTGTGACGTAACGTCATAGACAAGTTCAGGCACCAGAGTGTTGTCCTTCCCTTCACTGCAAGCACACAGCACAGCTGGGCAACCAAAAGACACAAAGACAGTAAAACGTCTAAAAGGTCATAGAAACAACAGCTCGGGACTTTGGGAAGAAAAACAGAAGAAAGCTCCAATTCCAGCATGTTCTGCTGAGGCGCTGGCAGCTCTAGAGATAACTTGCATCTGTGCTGAAGGTGTTCCAGGCTCAGTTTGCCCTGATACACGTGAAGGAGCTTTGCAGGTATACACAGGCATCAATGAAACCAGGAGAACACGTTTGTTCCTGGTGTGGTCTGGTAAATGGCAAGTTTTGGAGGAGCAGGGTTCCTCCGAGTATCCTTGAAGGGAGCATATAAACAGGAAGGGGAACAGCTGTTTACAAGGGCGGATAGTGAGAGGACAAGGGGGAATGGTTTTAAACTGAGACACGGGAGGTTTAGATTAGATATTAGGAGGAAGTTTTTCACACAGAGGGTGGTGACGCACTGGAACAGGTTGCCCAAAGAGGTTGTGGATGCCCCATCCCTGGAGGCATTCAAGGCCAGGCTGGATGTGGCTCTGGGCAGCCTGGACTGGTGGTTGGCGACCCTGCACATAGCAGGGGGGTTGAAACTGGATGATCATTGTGGTCCTTTTCAACCTGGGCCATTCTATGATTCATAAACACACTCAGCACACACAGTGCTGTATGAGCAGCAAATTGCAGGATGACCAACCGTAGGGTCATACAATGCTCACACAGTTGTGTGCAGCTTTTTGCCATGAATGAATAAATTCTAGGCCCTGTAGTGTGAACTCAGATTTGACTTCTGAACATCTCAATACACAGCATTATTCTCAGGGTGCGTATCTTTGATTTGAAAGGTTGACATGTCTTATTTCAGACCTATATACAGCCAGCTTTATCTTCCCTTCAGAATTATATTTTCACACGGTCCCAGCTGTCAGTGTCTCTATCCCCTATGTTACAGATAAAAAGCTCTGTTATGAGAAACTATTATAGTTAAATCACTCAACTGCACAGCAGTGAAGTCAGCTTAGTCTGTCACCACTGCATTCAATTCCAGTACTCTTGTCATAGAAACATTTACATTTTCCTTTCACTATTCAGAAAACAAGGATTGTCCATACAATTTTTTAAATCCAGTTTTCAGTGTTAAAGACAATCAGCAGTGTAGGACAGAAAGATTTTATAAACTGTGGAGCTTAGGGTCTTTTTTTCAATCTGCAAATAAATACAGGGAAATGAAGTGCTTTTATGGTTTTGAACAGCACTCCTACCACACCTTAGTTTTAACTTGCAATTAGCTGCTGAGCCAGTAGGTTGTTTTAGCAATGAACTCGCCAGCTTGGTGGTGGATTTGAAGTTTATATGAACTGGAGCAAAAGAGAGAGGAAATTAATTTGACTGCTGTGAGGACCTATAACCAAATTTCTTGCCTTTACTTGAATTAAATTATTTAAAATGCTCAACCTCATCCCTAAGAAAATACAGCCAGTCTTTTGAGCAAACCAACATTAATTTACCTCACTGTCAACTTAAAGCATGGCATCACGCTTCAGTGTTCCTTAGGGAGAAAAATTATTTGTACTACTAAAATTTGTCAAGTTTTCCAGGAACAACATTTATGAAAATTCACTACATACACAGCACAGAGTGCTGCAGGGCACTCACATGACTTCCTCTGAACCAGCTGTATTTCAGTAGTTTTGCAGTTTCATCTGTGAAGCATAAGGTTCATAAAAGTCTGTGAGGACAGTCCTACTGGCTGCAGTTACCTTTAAGTTCTGCCTTCACAATGTCTAGGAAAGCTCAATATGGTTTTACTTTCTCGCTGCGCTGGTCTTCTCTTGCATACACATCTAAGATCTAAGGTATCTGTATTACTTGTTGTAGTTTAACCTGGCAGGTGGCTAAGCAGCACACAGTCATTTGCTCACTCCCCAGTTTGCAGTGGGCTGGAGAGGAGAACTGGGCAAAAAATAGTAGAATTGTGGGTTGAGATAAAATCATTTACTAAGATAGAGAAAACGATAACAATTATGACAAATATATATATATGTGTGAATGTTTATAACAAGTGATGCACAAGCAATTGCTCTCCACCTCCTGACCAATGTCCAGCTAGGCCCCCAAACAGTGGAAGAGAGAAAGATGAACTCCCACCCCTTTTAACACTCCTTCCACGTGATGTCATATGGTATGGAATATCCCTTTGGCCAGTTTAAGTCAGCTGTCTTAATTCTGTCCCCCTCATCTCCTTGAGCCCTTTGCTGTGGATGGCCTTAGCTGTGTAAAACACTGCTTAGCAGTGACCATAAACAGTGGTGTGTTATCAGCGTAGTTTTTCTCCTAAAACCAGAACAGAGCATCATACCAGGCACTCTAAAGAAAACAATTCCATCCCAGCTGAAACCAATGCAGTACTGAACAGTTGTAACTATAGTTAAAAAATAAGAGATCTGCTAGTTGTTACTGTTCTTGAAAAAGCAGTCTCTGTGTCAGGGAGGTTAAAATTTATGGTTTCTTTGATTTCAAGAGGTTCTTAATTATGCATTTCATTCTCAATTCTATGAATGCTACTTAATATTAATGTTAGTAATACACTGAAGTCCAAGGAACAACTCACCTGCACGGCAGTCATGACAAGAGATAAAGCCATCCTTCTGCTCTCCACCATTCTTTAACTGCTGCCATTCACCAAACTATTGTTTTATTTACATTTCCAAAGATTACTTTTGGGTCCTCGCTTCCTGTCAGTTTCCCCCACATGGTTACAGTTGTACAGAGGCCCTGGGGCTTTGCATTCAAATCAGTGTTATACAACTCAAGGAATTTGTCAACATAATTATTCTGCAGCTAGCATTAATTTGTCTTTGCTGCCCAACAATCTGTCATTTTAATAGCAATTTCATTCTCTAAAAGCCTTCTCTACAAGAGAGTGAACATGCACGTGTATGGGCATAGGGAACTGTGTACTTACTCAGAAGTAAAAAACAGCTGGATGATATGGCATGCAGACACTGCCTGATCACAAAGGTGAGAGCCCCTCTCCATGGTCAACACATTGAACTCACATCCCAGTGCTGTCTGAGAAAGCATTTGGGAGCCACTGAGGGCTCATAGAAGAGCTCTGCCTGTGGTCTCACAACAGCAGCACCACAATTACAAACCAGCACTGAAGCAGCACCACAGCAAACTGAGTGCCTTCTCACCAACATACGAGCACAGTAACATCTGAGCATCTTCTGCCCGCAGGGGACGTTGAAATCACATTTGTGGATGGCCTTCATGGGGTCCTAGGCACTGCCTCCTTTCCAAAGCCTTCTTGAGATAAGGTTGTTGATCTATCATTGAGGGAGTTTTTGGTTGCATGGTGGGATGACACAAGCAGAGCATTCTGCTAGCAGGCCTATCTGTAAAGCAAAGGACTGCAGGCTGTTCTTCAGATGACCACATTCAGTTTCACCTCACCTCCTCTGGAACTTGTGTCACAGCCAGATGTCTCAGCTGAAATAAACTTTACCTAAAGCAGAGAAAGTTAGAGCAGAATAAAAGCAGTCTCACCTGCTGTATAATAAAACTTTATTTCATTAGGTTTATGACCTTTACAGCTTTATGGTTCTTGGCTTTTCTTTTTCCTGCACAATTTTCACTGGTCCTTAAACAATGTGTTTGGCAAAGCTGTGAGCACGGAGGTCTTGCAGAGGGACTTGTTTCAGAGGATCTGCCATGGAAAACAATGTCTCAGGGAAAGCTGGATTTTGTAACCAACGTGGCCATGAAGATGTGTGATTTCTGGGTGCTCGTTTACAGTGCCAGTGCTGGAACACTTCTGTTCTATGCTGGGCTTACAAACAATGGATATAGTAACACAAATCAAGCAAATTATCTTTTCCTCAAGAATACCTCAGTAAATAAATGGAACAAATGTTAGTTTCTTACCACAGGAATCACAGAATTGTAGAGGTAGGAAGGGACCTCTAGAGATTGTGGAGTCCAACCCCCCTGTAAAGCAGGCCCCCCATAGCAGGCTGCACAGGTAAATACAACACATATGCCCACTGCATTCAGCAACTTTCCCCCAATTCTCCTTTGATTCCCAACTTTTTTTCTTCCTCAGAATAAGCTCTTCCAGCCTGTTCTGAAGGATGGCTTTTTGAAACATTTTTGAGGCACTGACCTGGCCACTGAAATACATCAAGTAATGCTGCACTGCAGCACCCTGCAAAGCTGTGTTATATTTTTGCATTTAAATATATTGTTGCCTCTTAGAAGAGTTACAAAGAAACACTTTGCATACTGGTTCTAAGTAAGCTGATTAAGACCCTACATCTGGTTTATCCTAACAAGAGCATGGGATGCACCGGCACGCCGGAAGGATGTACCTGCACATTGCTGGCACGTAGCTGGGGAGCAGCCCCCCAGCAGAGCCCACAGCAGCTCAGGATTAAGTGGAGCAGCTTTGACAACCCAACTTCTAAACCTTTAAATCCTAGAGTCGTAGAATGCTTTGGGTTGGAAGGGACATTTAAGTACATCTAGTTCCAATCCACTGCTATAGGCAGAGACGCCTCCTACTAGCCCAGGTTGCTCACAGCTCCATCCAGCCTGGCTTTGAATGCCTCCAGGGAGGGGACATCCACAGCCTCTCTGGGCAACCCATTCCAGTGCCTCACCACCCTCACAGTAAAGAATTTCTGTCTTATATCTAGTCTAAATCTACTCTCTTCCAGTTTAAAGCCATTTCCCCTCATCCTGTCGCTACGTGCTGTTATAAAAAGTCCCTCCCCAGCTTTCCCATAGGCATTCTTCAGCTACTGGAAGGCCTCTATCATGTCCCTCTGGAGACTTCTCTTCTCCAGGCTGAAGAGCCCAACTCTCTCAGCTTGTCCTTGCAGAGGAGGTGCTCCAGCCCTCTGATAATCTTCATGGCCCTCCTCTGGACTCACTCCTGCAGCTCCAATCATTGAACACCTCAACTTTCTCTGTATCCCTCATGACCACCAGCCTCCAGTTTCCTTCCAGAGAGAGCCCACACCTTCCCTGACCTTCCTTTTATCACTGATAATGATGTGTGTGAGGGATGAAGTTTACTATCCCAGCTGGAGTTTTGGAAGAAAATCCAATTTCCACCTTTCAGCACAGGTGTTAAGCTACGCAGTCAGAGCTTTGCTGGTGAACTGATGGAGTGAAAAGAATATTTCCAGTGTGTGATTTCTTCTATCCACAGAGCCTTAGTATGGTGGATAAACACAAGCAGCAGTTTCTTCACTCTTAGTTTCCAGCCCTGCTTGTCCTGGCAGCTTTGTGCCCTGTGCCCAGACTCTCTGTGCCTCTGAAAGCTATGATCTTGAGGCTGCCCACTTCCTCTGCCTTCTGCCTCCGTCATTTGCAGATTGCCAATGATCCTTAAAATGAAGCACTGACAACCAGTGCCAGAGAGCAGTGCCAGCCTTTGGGGTTGGTTTGGGTGCTGGTCCCTGTTGGGTCAGAATTGTTCAGCACTGTTTCATCTGTTGCCTGCTCCTCTTCCTGTAAAAAAAAAAAAAAAAAAAAAAAAAGGTGTGGTGCTGTTTTTATCCTTTCTTTTTGCCTTTTAGAAGATGCTGAATACATCCATCAGTTTCAAGCAAGAATATGACAGCAGAAAGATCAGAGCCTGCTTCCTGGCAGCCATTACCACATAAAGTAGACATCTAATTTCATTGCAAGTTTTGCCGAGAGAAGCACATTCTGCTTTAGCACTCATTGATCCAGGGCTTTTTAATGTTATCTGAATGAACTGTGCAGCTTGTGAACCTTCCTTACAGCTTATCTTTCTGCTTCTTTGGCTTTTGAATCTATCACTACAGGGGAAAAAAACAATATCTCATCGCTCTCCTATCATCTGTTACCTCAAAATGTCCCAAAGAATTTACTTTTCCTTATCACTGTGATGTGATACAGTGTGGTTGTTATAGTAGATCTCTTCATAATATGAGGATGCTCAACAGGGTGCACAGATCATCCAGGTTTCCACCCTGTGCTGGAGAAATCCAGCAGAGAAAAGGGGTGGAATTTTTGTGTCTCTCTTTGCGTCTTCTCTGAACTGTTGCTGCCTCTGAGCAATTAAATTCCTGAATTTTAATTGTCATTCATAGAGCAGTTGGACCCAGAGTATGCGAATGAGGGCTTCCTGTGCTCTCCCCACCTTTCTCTAATGATGGAAGAGAGGGAACACTGAATGGGCCTGTGTCCTCCCAGCATGACAGCAGGGAATGAGCAGCAGTCCCAGAGGTCATCTTTCTCCATCCTGCTTGGGTAAAAGGAGGTGGAGAACTTTGGTCATAGGATGCTACAGTCATAGGATTTATTCCTAGGAAAGCCCAGTTTTTCTGACTGTCTTCAGAATTTAATTTATTATCAGAATATCCCCAAATGAGTTCCAGAAGCTCTCTGGATAGCCTTAAAAATAGTGGGTAACAAAGAACATATTGTCATGGATGGGGCCCCAGGCAGCCCGGTCTAGAACCAGATCTGGAGGTTGGTGGCCCTGCCTGTGGCAGGGGGATGGAACGTGGTGAGCTTTGGAGTCCCTTCCAACCCAAGTCATTCTATGATTCTTTGGAAAAGATAAACTGGGAAGCAAATTACTCTCCTTGCTAAAGTGTCAGCAACTCCTGCAGCTTGGACTTTGCTGGACATGGCATTGCCTGGCTGACGGGAATGGCAGTGTCCGTGGTGTGAGTCCAGGCAGGCAGGGGCAGCCACACCAGGAGTGATACCTGCTGCTGCCTTCAGGAAGCCCATGACCCTGTATAAACACAGAACATGTTCCAACCTCAGACTGGCAGAAGGCAATGGTCACGGGCTGTTTCCGGTTCTTGTTTCTGCCTCTCCCTTCCCCAGATCTTCCACAGTAGGCCAGCCCTTATTTCCATCCCCAGTCTGAGTAGAGCCATGGAAAAGGACTCCAGTAAAAGCCCGTGAGCCTGTCTTCTTCACACTCTAGGCAGTGTGCAGACATCTAGCACCAAACTGTGATGCTTGGCTACATAACAGTATAGGGCAAAGATCCCAAACAAAGTGTTACTGCTTTTGCTTCTGTCAGAAGGGTAATGTGAACAATCCAACACTATTCAGTAGTCACATCCTGTGTTCAGAGTGAAGGTCTTGGATGCAGAATATGTCTGTTAAAGCACTAAAAAAGAGGTAAGCTCGTCCAGCTGATTTCTGTAACACCATAGCATTCCAACATCTACGCAGTTGCCTTTTCTCAGTGACCTGCTAAGAACAATTTTACCCCAATGATTGCTTTCAATTCTGTTTGAGAGGCACAGAGATCCCCCATATATATCATCCTACAGGCATATGCAGCTATTATCTTCAATGTCCACAGGGCAGCCTCACAAAGGGGAATGCAACTTTCAGTTTCTTATGTTTAACAAAAGCAAGAACTGCTGGCCAGCCAGCCCAGGTGTAACTTCAATGCAGCACAGAAGATGCTGCCAGTCTCCTGGCCAGGCAGAAGGGAATGGGAGAGCTGGGAGTGGAATGTGGAGATGCAGAATCCAAACCCATGGGAAACTTCCACTGCTCATACAGTGGCATTGAGAGCTGAGATACGGAACATCATCTTCTCTGACGTTCCCCAAAGCCTGGATCACTGGGGGCTCATGTGTGATTCAAGACCAAAGATACAAAAACCAGCTGTGAAATTCCAGTCCAAACCGAGATCCTTACTGAAGTGAGTGTCTGTACTTCAACTGAAATATTTTGTTGGCTTGATGAGATTATTTGCTTGCCTCTGGATTGTCGGCTTATTTCTATGTTTTGTCCTAACTTCCTAACTGTGTCTTTTAATCTTCAGAGCATTGAGCAGCTAATACAATCACAGAATCATAGAGTCATTTGAGTTAGAAGGGATTCTTAGATGCCATCTAGTCCCGCAGTGAACAGAGACACCTACAGCTCCACCAGGTGCTCAGAGCTCTGTCCGGCCTGACCTTGGGTGTCTCCAGGGTTGGCGCATCCACCACCTCTCAGGGCAACCTGTGCCAGTTGATATGATACAAGAAGATGCTGAGCACCAGAAGCCTCTGGCTGCAGGCCCTCTCAGAGATACTGCTATTCCAGCCACTGTGAAGTGGGGCTCTTCCCTGGATCGGTGCATGGTCTGCTGTTAACAAATGTATGGTATTTGCATGAATACAGCGTGTCATCATTCTGAGCTTTCCCATTCCCATGAGAGAAAATACCCAAGGAAATTTCCCAGGGGACGAGGCACATTCAGATAAGGCTGGCACCACTCCAGAGGCATGCAATTGCCAGAGAAAGGGAGTTTACTTGATGAAGAACAAGAACATCGCTTGATTTACAGGCTGAGAGCTGACTCTGCAGGGGGTGGAACATCATCTTCCTTGCTGCTGGAGTAGGCTGAGGCTGCTGCACATCTCAGGCCCTGAGTTAATAAACACTGACGTGTTTGCACAGTATGTGCTTGCAAGAGGCATTTCTCTAAGTGCAAGGAGGCAGTTTGTGCATTAGTGAGCCCGGCAGAGACATTTCCTGCACCACTTCAGTGTCTGTGTTGTCAAGTGCAACAGCAGTTCCAAAAGCTTCAGCAGGGCTGGGCTTCTTAACACGCACTGTTTCTGGGCACAGACCATAAGCACAGGGCTGCAGCTGCTGGGTTTTGATGGTCTCGGTGTTATTGAGAACACCAAGAAAGACCCTATGAACACAGTCTCAAAGTCAAGTGCTTGGGTGCATCACTCCATTGATTTCTGCCCTTCTGATTGGTAAATAGTGGCAAGCTCGGCCACAAAAGCTGCAGCTTTCTGCCTTTTGTGCCAGTCTTCCTCTCACTTGGTCCCAGTTCTTTCCAGAATGGTGCCCAAAGGCTTTTGAACAGAACTGAGACGGTGCCACAGCATTAAATAGTCAGAAATTGTGTTTTCAAGGCCCACTTTTCCCCATAGAATCACAGGAGTTGGAAGGGACTTTTGGAGATCCTGCAGTGCAACCCTGTGCAAGGCAGGTTCCCCACTGTAGGTTACAAAGGAAAGCATCCAGATGGGTTTTTATAGAATCATAGAATCATAGAATCACAGAATCACAAGGTTGGAAAGGACCTACAAGATCATCCAGTCCAACCGTCCTCCCGTTACCATTGCTACCACAAGCCACTAAACCATCTCTCGTAGCTCCTCATCCAGACGCCTCTTGAACACTGCCAGGGATGGCGACTCCACCACCTCCCTGGGCAGCCATTCCAGCGCCTGACCACTCTCTGAGATAAAAAGCTTTTCCTTATGTCTAATCTAAACCTCCTCTGGTACAACTTGAGGCCATTTCCTCTGGTTCTGTTTGTTGCCTGGGAGAAGAGGCCAAACACCTCCTCATCACAACCTCCATTCAGGAAGTTGTAGAGAGCAATGAAGTTGCCCCTGAGCCTCCTCTTCTCCAGACTGAACAATCCCAGCTCCCTCGGATGCTCCTCATAAGACTTGTGCTCCAGACCCCTCACCAGTTTCATTGCCCTTCTCTGGACACGTTTTGAATATCTCCAGAGAAGGAGACTCCACAACCTCTCTGAGCAGCCCATTCTGGGGTGGCTCACTGGTACCTGAGCCAAGGGGAACTGAAAAATGAGGTTTTTTTTCTTCTCACTTTTAAAACATCCCCATTAAGGCAGCCAGCTCTTGCCAGCTGAAGCTGAGGGGAGGCAAACAGGAGCTGTGTTTGGTTATGATAGCTTTATAAGTGCTTATTTCATGCTGTAAGAGTGTTCCATCCCATTTCAGCTTCTCCAGGCCATGTAACAGCTCTCCCTTTTGGCTAATGAAGCACTTTTAGTTATTCCATTCCAAATTAAAAATATGACCTTGCTGTTGTGCCAGGTAAGAGATGGGTGTATGATCAGAATTCTTTTATTTCTTTGTGACAAAATTAGAACCAGGCTGGGACAAAGAAGGGATATTTCATTACACGCCTGCAAGTAAATGGTATAAAAAACACTCCACAGCACATCACGCGCTTCAGCAAAACCGCGTGAGAGGTTCTCTGTGCTGAAGATTTACCTGGAAATCCTGCACTTCCCAAAGGAGGGGCACCCTTCTGCATGTCTGCATTTCCAGCAATTCTATTTATTTGCCTCGAAGCAAAAAAGGAAGAAGTGGAAAGTGGCTTTATTTAAGAACATATGGTGGTTGGATGCACCAGAGATAAAAATAATGGTTAATAACTGAAATCCAGAAGGGAAAGCAGATTCAGCCTGAATGGATTTGAAAGCTTTGTCAAAGAGAGCAATTCCTATCCGGCAGCGTGAAAGCTTAGGAAGCTAGCAGGGGGGGCTGCCTGACGTTTGCTTCCCGACAGAAGACTTTTGTTGCAAAGATCCTTTAGAAATCAGTCTAACCCAGGTTATCCATTCAACAGCACTTGCTGCTACTGCTCTGGTTTGGGGCGCACAGGGCCTGGGTTTCCTCTTTTGCCCAGTGCCCCATTGACTCCGAGCATTTATTTAACCTCCTTGGCCTCGGGTTCCCTTGTATACCATGGAAATACAAACACTGCAAGTCTTCCTTCTCAGTCTCCCCAGCACGCCATCCAGCGTTTTGTTTTCACAGTAAATCATGGACGACTGGAAAGGCTCATTATCTACAGAGCAGGTTGGTCTGTCAAAAAGCTGCCTCAGCTGAACTAAATGATAGTTCTCTCCTGCAAAACATAGCAGTAGCATCATGTAAGGAGTCAGAGGAATTATATGATGGGAAATAAATGAAGCACAAATCAAACCTCTGTAAAACAATTTAAGAACTGCTATCTAATATTGACAGTGCTTTAAAAGCTATACTTGTTGCTTTGTTATCATGAGTAAAGATGGCTCAGGATTCCTGCAGCAAACAGATATATTCCCACAGCCTTGTGACAGCACTGGGGACGGCTTGCTGAAGCATCATCCTTCAAGCAATTATTAAATCAGTTTAAGAGCATTTTTTCTTTTTAAGTGGCAGTAAAATACCAAAACAGTACCTTATAGCAGTTTAATGAATGCTCAAGTTCTACCAGTTACCAACCCACAGCGATTTGACTGTTCAAGCCTTACAAAAGGCAAGGTACCGGTTACTGTACAGCTTCTTGTTGCAGGGTGAGATGCTGCACTTCAAAGACTGTTGCAGTGAGCCAATGGGGCTGCAGTACTTCCCACTCAATAGAATCACAGAATGGTTTCAGCTGGAAGGACCTCACAGCCCACCCAGTCCCAACCCCTGCCGTGGGCTGGCTGCCTCCCACTGCATCAGGCTGCCCAGGGCCCATCCAACCCAGCCTTGAGCACCTCCAGGGATGGGGTATCAGTAGGACAGTGCCTGTCTGTAACTCAGGGAGACACCACTGTTCGATTTCACCCTAGGCATGTTCTTAAATGCTAAAGTAAAATCTTATCCCCCACCCAGGTTTTAAAGTGACCACTTTCCTAAGAATCCCAACCATTTTTTAGCTGTGTAAAACTGGCAAAAGCCCTCCCTGTTGCTGCTAAACTGCAGAAATAAGTCCTTGTTCCGACTGGTTACCTTTGGTGAGTTTGTACAGCATTTCCCTCGTGATGTCCTCGGAGGGCTGGGATGATGGTGGCTTTGTCACACCCACAGCCATAATTATTGGTAAGAACAGAAGGAAGAGGGAAAGCGGAGGAGATATGAGACAGGCATTCCTGAGGGCACTGTGCAGTCTGTGATGCTGGGCACCCGGTGTCAGATAGCTGCCAGCTAGGGAGATCACTGGGGGTTTTGTGGGGAAATGTGAGTGCATTTGGGTTCAGCCATGGGCCAGGGCAGGGACTGGTTGCGTTTGCTTGCTGTATCCATGAAGAAGCTCAGCAATCTGAGGAAGGAAGAAGGGGCAGAAGCCAGGAGGATGTGAGTAGAAAGCACAACTTTGGTTAGGAAAGTAGTGGCAAAAGGCAAAGGGGTTGAGAAACATGTCAGGTTTTTGACCTACTCCTTCTTTTACATCATGAGGCCCACGTGCAAGGGCAGTGCACCTTTGTGTGTCCTGTGTCCTACAGTTCAGCACAGACGCAGTCTCCAAATGCCCCACACAACGCACGTGAGGTCATCCATGCCTCTCTGCACAAGTGAAGAAATCTTTAAAAAATAAAAATAAAAATAGTACCAAAGGAAGCGTTTTCTTAAAAATTAACTCTTTGGACGCACCCGGGTTCCTGTAACCTTTTCCTTTTCCACAAGTCCAACCTCAGAGTCGCTATGGCAACGCCAATGCCTGTTTTCTCTTACTTCCCCGTTGACATCGCAGTGGGGGAAGTTGGCCTCACAGCACCAGGGATGTTCCCGGTGCCCAGTGCCTGTCTCTGATCCTATAAATAAAAACAAAACAATACAAACAGGGTTATCTTCCCAATGAACTCAGCTCGTTCTGACAAAGGAGTTCTGCTCCACCAAACAATTACACTAATTAACGCTTTTCACTTCATTCTGGTTATCACATGCAATCCCTTCCCACCACTCCTCAAGGCCACATCAATAGCACGGCTCTTGAATAATTCCCCAGTGAACAGACAAAACAGGGGCATCCCCTTGGTTCTTAGCAAGACAAATGCTATGCCTGCAGCTGGGTAGGGGCCTTCCAGTGTCTAAAAGGGGGTATAAGATAGAAGGGGACAGACTCTTTAGCAGGGTCTGTTGCGATAGGACAAAGGGAAACTGTTTCAAACTAAAAGAGGGGAAATTTAGATTGGATATAGGGAAGAAGTTTTTTATGCTGAGGGTGAAGTACTGGCACGGGTTGCCCAGAGAGGCGGTTGCCCTGGAGACACTCAAGGTAATGATGGATGGGGCTCAAACAGTTCTAGGATTCTGTGATTCCTTTCTGCTGCATCATTAATACCCAAGCCCTCTCCACAAGAGGCAGAACGTACACATCGCTTCCCTCTTTACTCTGCCCTCGTGAGGCCCCATCTCAAGTACTGTGTCCAAGTCTGGGCCACCAATACAAGAAAGAGAGGGAGCTGTTGGAGAGGGTCCAGAGGAGGCCACAAATGATCAGAGGGCTGGAGCACCTCTCCCATAAAGACAGGCTGAGGGAGCTGGGCTTGTTCAGCCTGGAGAAAAGAAGGCTGTGGTGTGACATCATTGCAGCCTTCCAGTACCTGAGGGGAGCCTATAAACAGGAGGGGAGTCAACTCTTTACGAAGGTAGATAATGGCAGGACAAGGGGAAATGGTTTTAAGCTAGTCCCTTCCAACCCCAGCCATTCTATAAGTCTATGATTCTATGATTTTGTGTACCACTCACCACAGGCTGGTGAGGCCAGTTTACTGGCTGCAATAGCAGCGAGCTCCCTCTGTGACACAGTGCCAAAACTCCTTGTGATAACAAATGAGACACCAAGGGCTGCAGTGCAGAGAGCTTGGAAACCTCCATCTCTGGTACCAATACAAGACTTGAACCCACTCCCCAGCCCCAGAACGTGCAGGAAATACTCACCCCACCATACCTATGGCTGAGGAGTCAAGGTTGGATGTGAGGAATCAGCCCGAACAAGGATGCCTGCACCTGGGTGCTGAGGCCAAGCAGACAGAGCTCTCTGGAGCAGTGCCCTTCTTGTTGCCCTGCACAACACCCAGCTCTCCTCTGGACACTGCAGAAAGCTGCTCTGCCGTTTCCAAGGTGATCCCGGGGTGAAGGCTGCTACATATTCCCTTGCAGGTAGCAGCAGCTGTAGCCGGGAGATGCCCTTGGACAGGCCATTGTTTGCAAGGAGACGGGGCAAAGCAGAAAGAAAAGATCTGTTGGTAATTATTTCTTAAAGACTGGTAAGAAAAAAAGACAAACCAGGGCATTTATTTTGTGAGATGGCGAGTGTTTCCTAATGCAGCTCGAGCCTTTGCACCTGGGAATAAGCACTGCAACTCCATTGTAAACAACAAAATTAATCATTTAATGCTCATTTAGCACTGTCCTCTAATGCAATGGATACAAATGCAGTTGGTGCCTCCCACTGAGGCTGAGGTTTCGGGAGGCAGGCGCTCTGTGGATCGAGGTGTGCGCTCCTTTCCATGCAGCACACGGCCCCTCATCGCCCCACGGCCTCCTCAGATCCCAGAGAAATTCTTTGGGAATAACATCTTTCTGCAATTTCTTCCCCAGAGCTTTGCTGCAAACCAAAACCACATTTATTTTGATTCAGCCTCGCTGGAGTCTTCCTACTGACCTCCTTGAGCTCAGAATTTCACAACACCCTGTGGTTTTGCAGGCAATGGATGCTTGCTTAATAGATACATTTCAGTCGGTTCCCTACGATAACAAACAGAAGCTCACCCCAGAAGATGTTTGTCTCCTTTCAGTTTTCCTTCTGATCAATCTGTGGGGAAACCATAAGTGTATCCTGCACACACGTGGATGTAGCCCACATTTCCTGCTAGCATCACGTTAGCAGCCTCAGGGTGGACGGTGATTTCCAGTAAGGGTCCACCTGTGCCGCCTGCCTCCAGCAACTGATGCCAGATGTTGTAAAGGAGAAGTAACGACAGCAGCCCCACACTCGATTTGTAGGACACCTCTTCCCAGGGAAGTTTTGCACAGCCTCCTAGAGTTCACAATCAGATTAAGCACTGGGAGATAATGAGCTGCAATACAGCAGGGGCAGCCAGAGAGCAGTCATTCGCCCATTGGCACGTGTCGTCTTTGCTATGTGGGCTGGAGTTTCCGATAGCACCACGGTACATCCAGAGGGCACAATATGCATCTGCATTAGGGGACAGCATCAGTCAGCAGCACGTGGTGTATACAGGCAGGTTATGCACTGATCCGTCAGCTCTAACGGTGCAGGGAGCACCAGGGAACACCAACGCTGTTTCAGAATAAATCTCTCTTGATGTTTACATCTGCTCATGAACGGCACAGCCTTTAGTCTGCCTCCAGCACGCTGAAATCCTGCAACACACTCGCTTTTATTGACTTATAATTCCTCAAAGCACACCCAGGGCTTGGAACAGGCGTGAGGCAGATGAGGGCAGATATGTGACGCAGCTTTCAGGAGCCACGTTTCTTTTTAATTAATCATACCCAGACCTGAAATGATACATCAGTCTGCTGTACAGCGATGTGAAACTGATTGGATTTCCATGTAAAATTAACAAAGTGGGGGGCACTGCTGGACTTTTCCTATCCAGATGTGCAGTCCATCCACCGCTGCTCTCCATCCCACTAAACTCAGCCTTGAGCTCCCAAACCCACCCCATCCCCTCAGCTGGCAGGCGGCACCTACTGACCTGGCGTCCCCCCAGGGCTGTGGGATTAACAACCACCATCTTAAAACAAATGTCAGGGAAACCATTACCTCCCCATTATCTCAACAGCGTTTTCACAAGTTAATTTATTTCCCCCTCCCCTTCTCTTCCTTTCGTCAATCTGCATTATTGGTTGCTAAACAGATGATGGCACGCTTCACCCCACCCCACAGCCCTCCCCTGCAGCAGTGCTTTAAGTAATTCACTGCTTTACCTTATTACTCCAGCGTGTTGTCAAGCACAGCCATTTTATTGCCATCCAAACCACTATTCTTCCCCAAATTAATACCCATTATCTTCCTCTAGCAGAGTTTCAGCTCCCTTATAGCAATAGAAAGAAAAGATTTCTGCCCACCTGGAGCCATTAGGGGGAGATCTGTGAGATAGCGCCGTCTCAGCACTGCCCGTTAATCTCTCTGTTGGCACTGAGATTGTTTGGAGTAGAACCCACAGCTCCCCTCCCTACGCGCCACCAGGATCCCCAGCCGTCCCCACTGCTCTTCTCTTGATGTCCCTAAGGCTGCTAAGGGTTGGAGAGGAACCACGGCACACACGTAAGGGATGCACTGCCTTGTGCTTACTGGGAGGAAAGGGCACCAACAAGGCACAAGGAACAGCTGAGCCCAGATCCTAAGCCTAGATCCTAAGCTTTGGACCTAAGCTAAAGCAAACTGTTTTCTTTGCTTGTGCCCCGCATTGCATCCTGGTTTGGTGAACCGCGGTCCTCAGCATTAACATGAGGTGAAACGGGGCAGCCACAGCAGCAGCACAGTGCCCAAAGGTTCTCTCAGAGATGTGGGTGCGCAGAAGGACACTGTGGATGGCTGTGGCTGCAGACGTGGAAGCACAGAGGCACGAGCAAGAAGGTTACATGGCAGTCTGACAGCCAGCCAGGTGGCAGAAATAATCTTTGGTGTAAAATCAGTTTATAGGAGAGCATGAATGTAGAGATATGAAACATTTGCTTTCAAAACCATTTTGAAATGAGCTGTCTCAGGCATCCTAACAGAGAAGGAACAGCAACAGAGCCAGTGAGGCCCACTGGGCAGCACGGCAGCAGCAACGGATGTGAGCTACTGGAGAAGACAAACACAAAAAGATGGCAAAGCTGATGAGATGCATTGACTGGCAGAGCCCTCACCCTTACAGAAAACCCTCAAATGTACCTCAGCCAGAAGTGGTGTGAAGCCAGCCCTCAGCAAGCACTTCTCTCATCAGTGCTCTGCGGGCCCTTCCCGGTGGTCCCGAGCCCCCATCACACTGCAGCACACAGAAGGCATTTTCTCCAATGCTGGAAGACTTACCCTGTACCCATCCTCTAAAGTGGCAGGCTAGAAACAAAGCTTTTAAAGAGCCTTGTTCAATGAATGGCCAAACCTTTACCCTGGGCTGTTTTAAAACCCATCTGCCTGCACAGCAGCGAGAAGGAGGGAGGCACAAAGGTATGCATTGATGTGTGAAACAGCGACAGCTGAATTAGAAGCTGCAATCCTATTTCCCATTAATAAACAATTTAGGGATATTGTTTTGGAACATTGGTGACAGCAACAGAGGTCAGCAGGAAACACACACACATCAGTTTTATTGGCAGCATCATAATTTAGAATAACTAGGTCCATCCTAACACACTGGCTTTCAGACCAACGGAATAAACAAGATGACAAGCAGCCCTCCGATGGGGTGCATTTGTATAGGGATGTGATGTTAGCCAACATCCCATAAACGGCTCACACAGACACAACGTGACAGCCTGAACAGAAACGCTGCTTCCCCTCTCCTCTTACAGGGCAGGAGCTCCATTTAGAAAGAATAAGGAAGGCAGATCAGAGGCACGAGGAAAGCAGCACAAGGCAACGGCCTCCTTCTGGCTTGTCTGGAGCATAAATGAAATGAGTGACCGCTCCCTGCCGCCCTCCCAGCGCGTTGCACACAGCACACAGCCACGGTGCCCACCAGCAGCACCAGGAGCTCTGCCAGCACTCAGCAGCAGCCTCAGCACGCGGCGGCCCTTTGGAATGCTTGGAATTGTCACCGGCCACGACAAGGAAGAACACCTCATTGAGCAAATCATTTTTTATTTCCACCTGTTGAAAGAGCTGTTTGCTTACCAGCAGAGTCCAACATAGATGTGACATACAGACATGAATACAATTAAATACAGGAAAAATTGAACTATATACAACGAGACATACATTTACAGAATGGAAAAAGTCTTTATATTATCTATCAGCTCTTGCCAATGTGAAACATCACTGGAACGCAAAGATATCGGGGTTTCCTTTTCCTTTTCAACAAAACCAGGAAAATGCACGTTAGCATCTGTCCACATACTGAGAACTTAAAGTTTAAGATGCACAGATCTGTGGCACTTCACGGGGTACACAAAAGCTAAAAAAAACCCTTTTCGTTAAATATTTTATTGTTTGGGAATCTAGACTCCAATCAGGGCTACTGAAGCACAAACTATTCAGTGGTATTTACATGGAGGGAGTTGTGCAGAGTCACGTCAGGCTACAGCTAGTAACTATGGCAGCTGCACGGATGTGACGCAGCCTCAGCCGGAGGTAATCCATTAAAGCCTCTCACTGCCATCCTTCTGACGCAGCAGCCACCCAGGGAAAACTGGCCTGAAGTTCTTCCCCCTTCATGGCCTTTAAACATTTTCACAGCTTAATGTTGGGCTGCTTCTTCACTTCATTCATACTCTAAGTCGCCTTTAGGACCGTTGCATCATTTCATCTTTTTTGGAACAGAACTTCCAGCCCTCACGGTGCTACCCTAAGACTGCCGCGTTCCTTCCCTTATGAGTTCATGCTGCCATCGGGGCACACAGGAACGAGAGATGTGTAACTTCTTGGTAGTTACAGGATCGCCACAGTGCAGGACCTGCATTTTGCTGGTAACAGCGCCAAACCCAAGCATCCCCAAAACACGCAGGGGAAGGTATTGCTGCTCTGCAGCTGGCCTTTACCCAACAGTTTGGGATGCTTTATTACACCCAGTAATGCCCCTCAACGTCCTAATAAGAAACTTGGCTCTGGGGATGCGATCTTCAATCAAGAACTTGAGATGGCTAATTAAAAGAGCTGCTTTAACTAAAGGCTTCCTACCGATCCCTAGGACAAGTCAGCAAAGAAGCATCGGATCCACTGCTAACTGAATGCATCCTACAGCCACACTGTGCCCAGAGCCCAGAATTCTACTTCTAAGGTTTTTCATAACAATTAGGGTACCTGACAGTCTCATTTGGGATTTATCTGACATATCGAACTTCAGCCTTCATAGATGCAGCTACAGCATATATGGACCATAAAATACCAATCTGAATTATCTCGGTTATTATCCCATTTGCATCAGCTCATCCGGAATTTCACATCAGCCTGCAGATTTCTGCTGGTTTAAGGTAGACATTTTTAACTCTGTTCTGGAAAAAAAAAAAAAAAAAGTGACCAGACAACAGTGCCTAAACCTGTGCACTCCTGCCTTGTTCCAACACAAGAGCTCCCCCCAGGACAGGCACCTGACGTCTCTCAGCGTCACGCACACAAAGAAGGATGCACGGCCTTTAGAGCAATGAGATTAAATAAAGTTCCTTGTCCCTCTCAATTTGTAGCATTACAATTATTTAAATGTTAATCCTACGCATCAGGCTAAAACCAGTCAGGTGTGTCAGCATAGCAACTGAAGAGAGCAATGAAGTGAGCGCACTGAATTTGAAGCATTGCATTGGGTACACTTGATACAGTAAGAAGATCTGCCTGGGTAGTTTGGTATTCAGCTGACGAGAGCAAAGCACACAATTTGCTTCTCATTCATCACTAGCAAGCCTAGAGAACACTACCTTCTCCTCAGCCATAAGGAGACAGAGCTCTATAGAACTGCAGTAAACCCAAGAGACCATCTCATCACGTTGGAAAATAAATTCAGTGTTGTGATGCACACACAGGAATTCTCGGCAGCATTCTCACATCACACACGCTGCTAACTGGGCCATGCGTTTCAGATCTTATGGAGTCCATAAAGACATCTCTACACGTTCAAGCTGTCTGCTTAAAAAACCATCTGATTGCTGGTTAACAGCAGGTTAATTGATTGCGTTGCCCCAGACGTCAATTTAGTTAATGATGAAATGATCCATTGTTACAGAACTTATTCTACTTGGGCAAAGACGATTTAGCAGAAAGAAATACACAACGAGCATGTTTTAGGATAAAAATAAAAGCGAAATGGAACGGCAAATTGTTCACCTGTACTTTGAAAGGTAACTATTTCATATCTGCACGCAATGGTGGGAATCATTTCAAGAATAAGAAATAACAAAATATTCAGACCCCTCTTATTCACGCATTAAAAAAGTAGAAGGAAAGTTATTTCCTTGAGTTATTCTCAAAAAAATCAGTTTTATTTGGACGTGTGCACAACCTGCTGCTCCTCAAATCTTCAGAGCATTGGAAACATGACATTTTTCCCCAAAATCCAGTTGAATCTGTCCTGAGAAATGTAAGTACTCATATATAAATCGGATGGTATTGTCTATGAGTGAGTTTTTTCCTACAAGTTGGGCAGGAGTTGGCGTTCCTAAGAGAGTCGCGGAGGCACTGACTACAGAAGACGTGGCCACATTTGGTTGACACAATGAGTCGTCCACTTTGCACAATCTGGAAGAAAAGAAACCACAACAGGCGTTTCACAGAGCTGCAGGGCTTGGAAGGGACCTCTGGAGATCACCGAGTCCCACCCCCTGCTAAAGCAGGATCCCTACAGCAGGCAAACAAGGAATTCAGCTCTGCTGGTCTACTGGCACCAAACACCACTTTGGTGCCTACAATCAGTGCATTACTGCTGTAATAACAAACCTAACTCTCAGCATCTTCTCATCACCTATTGCTCCCTCTGCCTATGCTACTACCTAGTTTTACCTCAGAACCCAAGCCTGCGCTTCAAGCTAGCTGTCTGTACCGTCCCACATGTCCCAATGGAGTCGTGCCATTCACCCTCTTCCCACTTTCCCTCCCACTGAAAAGAAAACAAGAAAAACAAATGACAACGTGGATCCTTACCTCCGAGTAGCCATCCATGCAAATTGGACAGCTAACAGTACCAGAAGGCCTTGTGGTAAAGGGAATAAAACAAAACATACATCCATCAATTTCATGGTACACCGAGAGTTACTGAAACATGAAATGTCACATCATCATCCGACCGCACTGACAAGCCACGACATTTCATCTGAAGATCCCTGTATATCTTCAACTACATCAATCTGTTGCATTCAGTGGGCAGTTTGGGTCTCTGTCACCAAAGGGAAACAACTTCTTGGTTTTCATCCATCCTACAGCAGCCTACACACCGTGCAGCACACATACAGCAACGCTCAGCTTCAAGACATCTATCAATTCTGTTACAAAACCACGTAGCTGTCCTTTAGTAACTATTCATTCTAGAAATGAAAGGCTGATAAATTAACACATCCCATATTCTAATTAAGTCCCAGCCTAGTAGCATATATGTACCACAAACTCCTTCCTTATGAAATGAATGATTATACAGGGCACATTTTCACGCTGGCTCTCTTCCATATACCGCAACTGTTTCCATGTCTCTGAATTCATAGTGCAAGATACACCAGTTAATGATTTCACGAAGAACAAAGACTTACAGCGCTTTCATGGTTGATTTTGTTGTGTTTTTTTTGCATGTGTGGGAGTTTATTTTGTTAAGAATGAGATGTCTTCTAGAAAAGCAGTTATATTGTAGGTGTAAGCAGTACATTTTAGGCCTATAGTCTTAGCACAGTAATCAGAGTCACAACCTTATAGAAGTTGCTTCTGCTGCAACTAGAAAACAAACAGGTAAGAACTTTTGCAGTGTTTCGTGTTCATTAATTTACCCTTACCTAACAAGGAGGTTTTTTGATGTAGTCCAAATACTACATTTAGTATAAATTTTAGAGGTACACACTTCAGAGGTAAAATTTAGAGGCTACTTTGCAAGTAAATGACTTCAATATCACAGCTACTGATAGCAAGTTTTACCAATTCATGGCCAAAACTGGACTAAGAGCTCTACGCAGCCAAGGCAACTCCACCATTACAAACTACACCACGCTACGTTCAGGGTTCTTGGGCAAGGGGAAGCCCTCATGATACTGTAAGTGTCACAGTAAGCAGCTTTAGTAACTCTATACAATAAACTTTACTGTGCATACAGAAAAACATCTTTTACAGTGATGGTGACAGAGCACCGGAACCGGTTGCACAAAGAGGTTGGGGAGTCTCCTCCGGAGATATTCAAGACCTCTCTGGACGCTGATCTGTGCTACTGCAGGGAGTCTGCTTCTGCAGGGGGTTGGGCTAGGTGATCTCTAAAAGCCCCTTCAGTTCTGTAATCCTGCCATCTCCCGTGTTAAACAACAGTTTATATAATTCATTAATGACAACACGGATAAAAAGCATGAGATATCCTTCATAACATAATCGTAAATTCAAGCAGCAAGTAATACTGAAATCTATCCCTAGTTTCACATACATAATTAAATTCTATTAATTTCTCCATTTTTTACTACTCAAATTCTTTAAGCAGAGGCTATAATATCAACTCAATAATTAATTACAACTGATGATAACCTTCACATGAGCAAGACTAACTCAACTCTGCAGTCTGCCACAGTGCCATTTACAGTGTGAAACTATAACCTCACCTTCATGCCAATGATAAAAGTCACAGCACTGAGTTGTCTTAGCCTTGTCTACACAGAGCAGGCAGGCCCATCTCTAACAGAAAAGTATGAGCTTGAGGCATCTAAACATTACATTTCTACATTAACCAAAAATAGGCCCGAAGTAACAAGTTTGCAAATTCAATGACAAGGAGCACTGTTTTCATATGCTACAAGCAACTTCACGTAACACATTTAATAACCTGAAAACCAATGTTTCTGTATCCAAGTTCTCTCTCATACTGCCCTCTAGTAAACTAAAATGCTCAAAGCCCACTAATGAGGTAAGATCAGTGTGATGAGCGGCTTCCCAAAACGTGCTCAGAGGCTGTTATGGAGCCCACCTTAAAATGCCTCTCTGAGTTTTAGAAGCAAGCAGTTACTGCCAGCATCCACACATTTGTGAGTCTGTTTTTTTTTTTGTTGGTTTGTTTTTAAATCACAATGCATGTCTTAACTCACAGGACTGCTGGGCCACACAGCTGGACCTGAGTTGAAGGCACCCAAAAGAAAGGATTAACAAAATCTGAGCGTTAAGGTCACGTATAAATGCCTGCAGACACCAGGATGCAAAGAAGGTGAGTTATCACATCCTCACTATTACACCGAGTTGTCTTTTGTCAACATGACAGATCACTTAAAATTCAAAACTAAATCCCCCACCGCTGCTCTTCAGCTTGGAAATTATCAGCACATCTTTTGCTAACTTCTTCTCCTTTACCCCCTGGTAACTAGAGCAGGCAGATCAGCTGTGCTGTAAATGCCATTTACTTGGCTCAGATCCAGTACCTCATGCCATAAGGTCAGATGGGGATACTCTATTCAAAGTCATAAGATTGTCAGAGAGATAAGAACAGCTGTCTCTCCTCAGTAACTGCTCTCGGTCAGTTGAGAAGTTTGACTATATTTTAAGTCCGCAGTAGGTGCTTAGGAAATATATATAATGCAAAGAAAAACAGATTTCTTTTCTTTAGTTTATTATCCATTGCACTTCAGTTGCAGTTTGGTTTTTCCATTTCCTTGTCAGAGACAGTCACTTCATGATAACACAGCCTGGACAGTACGGCCTAAGCACACAGCACTGCTGTCAACAAAAGCCTACATGACAGCCCTTATTAGAATCTGCTTTTTTTTTTTTCCCCCCCAAAAAAAGCATATTTTCAAATATATTTATACCACATTTCACTTGTGACCATGTGACAAGGAAGCTGATTTCATTCATCATCCAGTAGATTGTGGTACCAAATCATCTACACCAATGGAAAAGAATTCCACACCTTAACAGCACTACCAGAGCTTGGCACAAGAAGTAAATGCAATACATCATTAGCCATAGATTGGCACTAATCCTCCTTCCTTGCCACACCTCTTTAACTTGTAAGTTGTAAGCAAAGTTGTACATCCACCCTGCGTTGGCTTTTTAGTCAAGAAGTGCAAACAGTATCATTTTGTCACCATGTGAAATGTTACGCTGCACTAATTCGAAGTGAAAACTACGTTATGATTTCAAGGATAAGCCAGACCATAACGATCTGAATTAGTCCTGCATGCACAGAACAGCAAAACTCAATGTTTGTTAGGTCATAAGGCATACATACTTGGAGCTCGCAGTTTCATCCTCCAGTGGTCCCAGCTCTCGAGACACTTTATCTGTTACATACACATCATTATCTCTTGTTTCATCTTCATCATCACTACTTAGCACACAGCTGTCTGACTGCCGCTGGCCTCTTAGTCTGAGATTTCTCCTCCGTTGTTGATTCTCTGTAATTTATTTATTAAGTTAGATATACCATAAAATACATACAGAGAATTCTACACCGCTACTTTACTACCTTGAAGAATTGAAAAAAAAAAAAAAAAGCCCACAACTATTTGATCGTTTAAAGTAAATAAAAAAGGGTAGAGAAGACTCCAGCTCCTGAGGAGCACAGTGAGGTCGCAGAGCAAAAAGGTTTGGTAACAGTGAGCACTTGGTTCAGACCTGTATAATGCTTGAGATTAGAAGGGAGCGCCATCCCCCACAATTGCCTAAACTGCTTAGAGCACTGATATCATCGCCAGCAGCCAGTTGCTGCTTCAGGGGATTACTGACCATATGTACAAACACACCTCAGAGCATTCTTCTGGTAACGAAGTCATTTTTCACAAGCGACAGAAGAGATGCTTAAGTGGCACATTTAAATGATGTAGTTGCTTTGGTTTCTCACTCTGAACTGAAGAAAACTATTGAGCCTGTAAAACCCAGAGGTTATAGAACTGCTGTTTGCTTTTTCACCATTAGAAACCGCATACAAGAATTATTTCTTTGCAACTCCATCATTAACACCAATCATGGAGCCCTAATTACGATTACATAAATAACCACTAAATTTACAGTTGGTTCTTGCGCAATTATTGAGCTATAATCTCTATTGCACGTGGGGCCTTTCTCTTGTTGTTTTTTCACTTCCTTCCTTTAGAGCCCCATATGGATTACATTCTAGGTAAGCAGCTAACAACTTATTAACACACCTCAGGTACTGTAATCAGAATAAGGTCTGAAAGGTATAAAGGATTAATTTTTTTACACCTTGCCTACAATTACAGTTACACCTGAAGTAGAAAATACCCAACTTGTTAGCACTGATCACTGCTATATTTGAGGAGTGTCGGACTCCATAATAAAAGTATTACAACCTTTGATATCTTTCTACTTCATTTCCTTCAGTGCAACACAGGCTAATAAGGTCTTTGAACATTGTCTTATTCAAAGCAGATATTCCACTGCTACAAATGCTAACCCAAGTGACTGATGACTTCACGCTTATGGAACTTCTGCACTGGAGAAGAAAAACGTATTCTGAGAACATTCGATGGATTTCATTTCAGATACTTTACATCAGCTTTCATAGACCCTCTGAAATATAGGTTGAATCCATTCCCTGAGATACTGGCCAGGTACCACAGCACTGTTCTTTGTCTTTCCCTGAAAGCAGTTTCAATCCATGCTGCTTACGTTCGTTGGAAAAGTAAGTTTGGGACAATTCCTTGATCACTTGTAAAATGGAAACTCACCTTCAACAATCTTGAGCCAACACACACAGCATGGGAGGGAAAAGAAAAATAAAATTAAGTTTTAGTATGCACTGCAGTTTTATGGACAAGTACCACAAAAGCTATGCAACTAACAACAAAGCAAGGTAAGAATTTTAGGATGCCGCTATGTTATCTTGATTAACAAAGTGTTAAAATAGTTTCAGAGCAATGACTAATTTATTAAGCAATAACTTTGGTTTTTGCCTTCACTACTGCTAAGGGAAGGAAATGGAGGCACCTGAGGAACCATCTTAACAATCTCCTCTCTGTTCCCCAGTTTCAGTACCCTAACTTGATTGAGGCTGGAGGCAGCTTTATCTCTTTCTCCCCCCAGAGTAGAAGTTCAGGCGTGACATCCACGAATACTTCAATTTACACTAACTGCTAAAAAATAAACAGAAAACCAGCCCGCTGTTACATTCAGTGGAACCAAAGCCAGGGCAATGCAAACCATGCTGTAAGCGTTGTGGCATCCCCCTTGTACAGGCTCAGCTACAAACCCTGTTATTCCTGCTGCTCGTTTTTGGTTCTGCAAGGCAGCCGTGGCATCCCCAAACCAGCGTTATTAACTACCCTGCAGAATGGATCAAATACTGCTCAAGCTTTAGTAACAACAGGAACAAAAAAGTGAATTTTTGAAGACTTCCTAGAGTAAGAAGTTTAACTAGTTCCTAGTGGTCAGGCAACTTATAGACGCCTGAACGCTTCATATATTTGTCATGCTGAAGACTTACTGCTACTTCTTTGATTTTCTATTTAAATCATCAGCCTTTTTCTTTGAAATATTCAATACAGCTTCAGCTTTAAATGGCGTTTACTTACATGATCCATGATGGGTATATAACCCCAGGATTGGGAGAAACAAGCTACTTTAGGCTGTGCTCATTACCTGCAGGTGGTAGTCCCAGATGCAGATACATTAATAGGTCCATCTGGAATTGGATGTGAACTCTGAAATGCTAAATAAGAGCCACGCTTTAACCCTTTAAGGGAGGCTACTTACTTAGATGCCAGACGACAAACTTAGAAGCTCATGTTCAGAAAAACTAAGGCTCTGGTAAGCTATGACCCAAGGCCCAGTCTTGTACAGACTAAGTTTACTCCTGCAGTGAGCATATCCATCTGCTTGTACTGCACAGATCTCCTGGTGCAGGTCAATACACATTTCAAAGGAATGCACATATGGAAAAGTCAGCTTTGAACTCATCCTTAGACTCTATCAGCAGCAAGCACAACACAGAACTTGTTTGACTACAGCATTTAGATGAGCGCGCCACTACTTACCACAATAGAATCATTGTGAGTTAGATCAACTACTACAGGATCAGAAGATTCACATGTGAGATCTACTACTTCTTCACCAGCTTAAAAACACAATGTTAGAACACAAATCAGAGATCACAGGAGTAGTTACCCATCAGTGTGTAACAGGCTGAGGTATCATACAACACTGCCCCATCCCTCTTCTCTTTGGTAACACACTCAACTTTCCATTCAAGCTTTGCTGTCAGCAGCCTATATACAGTATTAACAGCTTCTGCAAGTTGCAGTGCACGAGTAACTGAGCTCACGTACTTTCTGACATATCCGTAGCTTGTGCGAGGTACACAGCAACACACTCATCTACTATAGGAGAATGTTTATCACACTGTAAAACACGAATCAAACAGGATACGAGAGTCTTTTCCAGTGCTATGCTGTAAGTGTTCCCATCTCATGTCTCATCTAACTTTCAAAAGTCAAATACACAGCAAAACCAGAAGAAGCCATTTATTTACCTGCAGACCAACAGTTACTTCTAATCCTTTCTTAAAATTTTAGAAGACGGTTTAACTATCGACTTAGAAGGCTAAAGAGGCTTTTTAGACTCTGGTCAGGGCCCCTCCCCTCAAGGGACTGATTGCAATTTAAAATATCTTTTAAAAACTTGCAAGTTCCTAAATTTAGTTTGCTGTTATCTTCAGTGGCAGCTGCAGTAACTCCAAGTGCATCAGACTAGATAACTGGATGTGCGAGCAGCACATGTGCACCTTTCTTACCTAATCCACCTATCTCTGGAAGTGAAAGCATTGCACCCCAGTAACAATCTTAAACGGCTGTCGGTAGGCTTGTTGTTTACTGCTTCCATACTATGTCCTTTCTTAAATAAGTAGCTTTTTACTCTCCTTCAAAGGGCCTCGAAACTGGAAAAAAACACATTAAGTGGATTCCCAGCACTCCAGGAGCAGCCTGTTTTCTTACAAAGTTAAAAAGAAAGCTTACCACTTTCTTCCAGTTCTATCGGCTCTCCTTCTGAAGCCATCTCTGTGGTAGAAGCTATCAGTCTGCTTCGTTTCTGAGCTTGCCTAGAGTTAGCTGATCCTCCACGGCGCTTTCTTGGAGTCTAAGAGAGAAGAAAGCCTTAGCATGTTCTTTAGGAGCAATACTAACGCAGCCCTCACTTTTGCAACATCAAGGTCTACGTATCAAGGTAAACAAAACACACTGCTAGAAGTCTGTAGCGTAAATATAGCAGTGGTATGGGTGACTCCTATCTGAACTGATCACATCAAGGAGCAGACATCATGTCAGGTCTCCCACCAGCTGAGTCACAAAGAAAAAAGCCACACCACATTCTGAAGGTCTACATGCAATGAGCTCACAATTACATCAGGTGTTAGCTTCCAGCCAACCACTGGAGTCAGCCTGATCTAAAGTCTTCACTTATGCTCCAAGTATTTCTGAAACGCCGCTAGCACCCAGACATGCAGAACTTTCCAGAATCACAGAACATGAAGTTAATTGGAAAAATCAGCGCTACAGCGTATCTACAGTAAACTGTTACAAAGATTGATACAAATATGATAATATATTTTAAGAATCAGTTTTGCATTGATCAGTAAAATACTTACTGTACTCATGGTGTTTCTTGATCTAGAGTTACAGAAAAAATAAGAGGCACAAATACCATAAAATTAAATGCAAGGAAGCTACAATTTTCAATTCCTTATATTTCTTTAGGTAGTACACTGTTAAAAAGTCCAGATTTCTCAGTATCTTAGAATGACGTTCTTCCAAACCTATAAGAAAAGAAGAGAGAAGATTACCTATCTGTAATTCTTGTTCTCTCAAACACACCCGAACTTAAGGATGTCGTTTCTGAGCCACGAGCTTCTGACCAGAGCTGGAATGGAAGTCCCACAAGTTTAGTATCAGAGCTACAGACCCCTAGAGCAGGGCCTGAAGCCTCACTCAGGCTCACTTGTTTCCTAGCTAAAAACCAGAGTAAGTCAGTTTAACAGCAAACTAGAAAGATACTAAGGAGTCCCAATTAAACTTTATCTGAAAAAACAACCTATTATTTGAAGGTAATGTTTGTGTGGGGGCAGAAATAACCAGGAATCATGTCATAAGAAGCCATCCTTAGAGAACAAAAATTACAGATAAGCAGTCCTCTTTTCTCCAAACCACAGCCAGATTAAAATGTGGGAGCTAAGCAGCTCGAAAGGAACCTAAAGCAAGTGGAGAACAGAAACGGCTGTGTAGAAACACTCTGAGAAACATTACTCTGTCACAAAAGCAGGGGTCGTGCCCTGCTCAGCGGGCAGCCAGCTGCTGGATGACCCAGCCCCGCCGTCCCTGCAGGGCTGAGCTCACTGCTCTCTGCTCACAGCTCTGGCTATGGAAGGTGCCAACTGCGGCTCACTGAACGGGCCCACATCTGCACAACTGCAACCCAGTGAGTTCCTAGCACTTCTGGATGCAAACACGGGCATGCATCTGAGCACTGCTGAACCCACTCTGACTGCCACACATTTCACCACCTGTATTCAAAGCAGTAAGCCCAAAAGACGCTCCCTGAATACAGAACTCACCCACACAACCCTTCTCAGTTCCATACCATTCTGTACGTGGAGCGTGTACACCTCATCCTACTGCTTACAGGTTGAGATTCCTTTTCACCTCCCAATGAATGAAGCTTTTCCATCACCTTTCAGCCTTACCAGGGCTCGGGAAGATCCTGTTTTACTAAAGCAGATGCCCTGTTCTATGATCACAATCTTCAGGTGCTGTACAGCTTCCCTGCTCTGCACAATCATTACTTACAGGTTTTATTCTGGAGCTTTTGGAGGCAAGAGGAAGAGGGGGGTGCAGCAAGGAAGGCAAGCAACGCAAGGGATGCAGGATGTCAATAAAGAGCACACTCCCTAAACCCAGCCCTGGCACTGCTGTGTTCCTTTGAACTGCAGCCTCTCAAAGACAAGATACCACTTTCATCTGCCAGCTCCTGAAATATTGGCAAAACACGCTGTTCCCCACGCAGCAGGAAGGTAACGGGGCTGAGAAACAGATGAGGCACATTAACTCACTGTGCCACAGTGCTCTCTGTATGCCAGCCTCACCCAAAAGCCAAGCTGCAACCTCCTCAGCTCTCCTCTGATACAGAGCTAGAAAAATACTTTGAGAATAAAAAGCTGGGGAATACTGACATATATATCTGAGGATCATAAGGAATTCATCTTCATACAAGCTTTAAAATTACCAACAGCTGGAACTGTTTTTGTTGGAGTCTCTTAAAGCAATCTGATGTATCTACACTTAATACAGAGCCTTCACAAGGCCCCAGTGCTCCTGCCCTGTTCTAGTTGCTAAGGGCTCAAATCTGAACTTCCTCTGGGAGCTCCTTTAAAGAAGATGAGGATGGATATCCGCAGGGAGCTCACTGCTGTAAAACCACCTAACAACCCAGAGAGGGAAAATCCACCAGCGTCCACAAGAGTCACTAATGAGGGAAACCAGACTGCTGGAACTTGCTACAACTGTGGAAGGCATCTCCTGACCCAGCAACATTTTTGTCTTGTAAGAACAAACCTCTTCCGTGCGGCTGCAGATTTCTACAGTAGGTTCTTGGCTTACTCAGGAAGCTTTTCCAGCAGTAACTATCCAAACCACACGGAGGAGGAAAAATGAAGCCAAGCTTACTTTCTTTGGTACAACACAGATCGAGTTACCATTACATAAGAACAGAATTAACAGCTGCAAATCCTGCTCATTTAAGCACCTGCTCACTAATTAGCACTTAAAGGCTTTCAAAGCCCCCGGACCACTCGCAGGCCCAGATAACCATATCAACCTGTAGGGGCTGTGAGTATCCAGCACCCAACAGCACAAGCAGGTGTTGGAGGGTGCAACCCCAAAACCAGAAGCATCAAAAGCTCCAGCAGCAGCCATGAACAAAGTCACCTATTATGTTTGTAGCACAATCAGTTCCAGATTCTAGAATGAGGATTTTTTTTTTTTAAATAATGAGGATTTTTTTAAATAAAAATAAAATTCAAGATTCTACTCTTTTTAAATGCAAAAATTTTGCAGATCAACTTAGCAAGCCCATAAATACTTCCAACAGGCAGAGAACTCGTCTTGCATCACTGCAGGATGATGCATTCCTGGAATGAACTGCTCTCCCTCTGTCACTCCACGTGCAGTTACTGTTCTGTCATTCAGCTCTCCCAATTCTTAAGTGTTGTTGTCCTCACAGTGAAGCCCAAGGCTTATTCTAGCCAACCTACAGACGTTTTTGGTACTACAGCCACCAGCCTCTCTGGACAGGTAGATGCTGGAGAAAAACAAAGGAAAAGCCATCTAAATAAAGGATGTTAACAGTAGGAGTAGAGTAACATTGCATCTTGTATATTTATGGCTTAAGTCCCCTATTAATATTTTCTTTATAAAATAAATATTTCCATTGAGTTCAAGCTGACCTCATTTAACGGCTCAATTACATTCCTACGAACTGCATTCTCTATACGGTATGAACCAAAAGCTTTTCTTGCACGACTCTGAGAACAAAGTTTTGACCTCTCACATGCTCAGAATGATTTGGAGCAAATCAGCTTAAGCAAGCACCAAATATTTTCACTGTGTCTGCCTACCACAAACAAGACTTGACTTCAAAAACATTCTAAACATTACCAGTGTGCAGAAGGCAGTAAAGCGGTGTTTGTAGACAGCAACAACGTCAGCCTTGGTACGTGCAAGTCACGAGTGGCACAACTGTAGAATCATAGAAAATGCCAAGTTGGAAGGGACCCGTAAGGGTCATTGAGTCTGACTCCTGGCTCCACACAGAATCACCCACACAAAACAGCACAGGTAGGATTTGTCGGAGTAGGACAATTTTTTTTGCCTTCTAATTTGCTTCCTCGCCTCCTCTCTTAAGACCTCCCAGTGCACTCCTAACAGCATGAAACAGTAACAAAGAGGCGAGCCTATAGAAAAAAACCAACTCCTGTGGTTCTCTCTGCAGTGGTGCCCATGGCCAGGCCCAGAGGCATAAACTGGAGACCAAGAGCTCCCCTACCCGCCAGGCAGCACTGCTGTGTTGGGTGGTACAGGACAGCCATCACAAGGACCAGACAGGCATGGGATCTTCTTCTTCGGGAAAAGAGAACTATAGAATTGTTTGAGTCGGAGGGGATCTTTTCAATGCTGTTTGATCCAACTCTCTAGCAGTGAACAGGGATACCTACAGCTTGATCAGGTGCTCAGAGCCCCATTCAGCCTGACCAGCAACCTGTGCCAGTATCTCGCCGGCCCCACTGTAAAAAACTTCTTGCCTATATCCAATCTAAATCTTTCTTTCTCTAGCTTGAAACCACTTCCCCTTGTCCTGTCACCACAGACCCTGCTAAGGAGTCTGTCCCCTTCTTTCCTGTAGATACTGAAAGGCTGCTATCAGGTTATCTCAGAGCCTACTCTTCTCCAGGCTGAGCAGCCCCAGCTCTCTCAGTCTGTCCTCGTGGGAGAGATGTTCCATCCTTGGATCACTTTTGTGACCTTCCTCTGGATTTGCTTCAGCAGATCCATGTCTCTCCTGTACTGAGGACTCCACATCTGGACACAGTACTCCAGGTGAGGCCTCACGAACACAGAGCAGAGGGGCAGGATCACCTCTTTCACCCTGCTGACCACGCTTCTTTTGATGCGGCCCAGGATACAGTTGGCTTTCTGGGCTGTGAGGTCACATTGCTGACTCATGTCCAGCTTGCCATCCACCAGTACCGCCAGGTCCTTTTTGGCAGGGTGGTGTTCCAAAAGCTGCCTGGATGTGGGCCTGGTCATCCTGCTCGGGCAGGGCTCAGCCAGAGGCCCCTGCAAACCTCAGCCGTGTGTCTCAGGTGTCTTTAGAGACAGCCCTGGTTTTTCTCCAGATGCAGTACACCAACTTCACCGAAAGCAGCCACCGAATGCGCTCCGTTTCCCCACGCTCGGCCTCGCAGTGTCGCGCCCCAGGAGCTCGGCATGAGGTGCTGCGGAGCCAGAGCAAGCACAGCCCCCCGCCCCAGCTGCACTCCGGGCACCACACGCACGTTCACCAGCAGGCGATAAAGGCACAGCCACGGAAACGCAGCCAGAACTGCCATTTGGCCGCCTGACCTATTTTGCAAACGCCAACAAAAACCGACGAGGACCGCTCAGAAGACAAGCTCTCCGCGGCCCCCGGAGCAGGATTTTCTCAGAGGAAGGCCGCAGTTCGCTTTCACGAAGACCCAGAGGCACGGACGGAAGCGGCCCCCGACCCCGCCCGGTGTGGGACGCCGGTAGGAGCTGCCCCGCAGCGCTGTGTCACGCCGCAGAGTGCAGACCAGGCCCAAAGCCCCGCTCCCGCCCTCGGGCCGCAGCAGCGCCCGGCAGCATTCGGGAGGCCGGGCCCGAGGCCCCGCAATCGGCTCGGAGGGAGCGGGGTAGCTCGGGCGCCGCGAGAAGCTCCCGAACCGCGGGCAGGGCCGCGCCGTTCCCCGCCCGGGGAAAGAGTCGCGGCCGACTCCAGATCCACCCCCCAGAGAACGGCAACGCCCGCCCGGCCGCGGCTCCGCGCCCCGGGTACGGGGGCCCAGCCCTCCCCCCGGACCCGGCGCCGGCCGCCCTTCCCCCACCGCGGCCGGCAGCTGCCCCGGGGGAGCGCGACCCCCCTCCCGGCCTTCACCTGCCGCCCCGCGCGCCTCAGCCGGGCGCCGCTCCCAGCCCAGCGGCGCAGCCCCGACCCGTCGCGCTCACCTTCCGCCGCCGGCCCGGCAACGGCGCAGAACGGCGCTCGCCTCCGCCCTTCCGCCATTGGCTGCAGCGCCGCTCCGCGGCGCGGGGAATGGCCGCCACGCACGTCAGCAAGGGGGCGGGGATCCCCGTGGCCCCGCCTCGCTTCCGGCCCCGGGCGCTGCTGGGAGCTGTAGTTCGCTGTGCGGCTCCTCGGTCTTGGCTCTGACCGAGAGCCCGGTCGGTGTGCCGACCCGCGCCGAGCTGGGTTCCTTCTGCTCCCCGGAAATGTTCTGCTGTGCCCTGGGCGAAATTCGTCAGAGCCATCAACCCCAGGGATCGTTCCTTGTGGCCTCTGCCGCGATTAGTCCCAGCCCTCAATCTGCCTCACTGTATAGTTCACAGGGCTATTTCCACGTTGTCTTACCTCGGTGTCAGGAGGCTCGCTCTGGCCGCTGTCCCTCAGCAGCTCTACACTGACAGGCCTCCCACCCCCACCTGCCTCCCTGCCGTTCTGCACCTACAGCCATAGCTTTTCCTGGAGTCTTCTTTCACCTTTCCTCCAGAGGGTGAACAGTTCTCGCACTTTGCACAAGGTTTCTGCCTGCCACCCCAACACAGCACTCTCTGTCTCTGACTCTGCACAAACAAATACTTACTGCTTAGGGCAGATGTGAGTCCCTGGCCGGGCACTTGGGCTTTGCTTCTCTATCAAGGTGCAGGGCTGAAACGGGCGCCCACACAGCAATGGCAGCACACAGCCTTATCTGAAACCTCCTGCTCTTCCACAGCTATTCTGGGCCTCCTGACGCCCTCATGCCATGATCAGGTTTTGTGATCTGGTCATTTACTCTGAAACAAGACATCTCACTTTTCTGCAGGTGATTCTGGAATGTGAAATTTACAGCATTAAAAGAGCTTTCTTAGTGAATGTGTCTGTCACTAAGCCCCGACAGGAGAAATCTCTGATTCTGTGTCTGCATAGACTATTTAAGAACCAGTCTTGTCCACTCATCCTCTCTTCGAAGACACAAATATTTAAATAAATGAATCATGAATTATTCACACCCCTGTGTTTACAAGCTGACTCCCAATTATCTGCGTGCAAATCAGCCCGGCCTTGGGTTATCTGTGCCACTGGGGCAGCACAGTGAATGCAGCCGTATCGCTTCAAAGCTCGCTCAGCCCTGATGGCATTACAGCCGGTTTTGTAATTTAAGCTAACAAGCCATGCCAGGCCTTTGCCAGCTCGCTGTTGGATCACTGGAGGTCTCAGTATAGCATATTCTTGGAATGAGCAGTATTATATTTAGGCAGGATCTGCCTCCAACATCAAGTTATCCGTGTTTTTTGTGAGGAACCGTGGTATTTTTAGTGTTATCTTTTATATATTCTCTTGCAAGATCTGCTGTCATCGTAAAATCAGTGGGCAGTGGACAAAGGGAGTACACTGGAATGTTTTCCCAAAGACTCAAAATTTTCTACATTTCTCAAAGCATCAGTTCTGAAAAAGAATTTGTGCCTCAGTCCTCAAGTAACAAGAACAGGGCTCTTTGTCACTTCCAGTGGTAAAGAATCCACAGCTAGATTGTTGGCATTCCTCAGCCCTTTCATTTGGAAGCTGGGAAAACATGGAGAAGGAAATAGTTATAAGTCAGCTTGAGTACAATTCAGTAAGGATTCTGAAGGGGGGAAGGAGCATATGGCATCATAGATTTCTTAAATTCCTCTATCACCTACTTCAATACTCCTTTTTTCCCCCTTAACATTCTCGAAACACAAGCAGCATCAAGAAGTTTAAGAAGTACTTCTCAGCTATGCAATATCCCAAACCACGAGTGTCAGCCCTGTTAATTGCTGGTGTCTGGATAACAGAGATGTTACAGCCAAGAGCTGGCGTTGTTCTGGAATACGACACAACGAAATGCTGAACACCCACAAAGGAAGATGAACTCCCTGCCACCCAGAGTTTGCCATTTTAAGCTTCTACACTCCCCTGCCAGATACAATGTCAGAGTTGCCTCTTCTCTGTATTTCTGCTGCTATCATTCTTCTTTTCACTCTCCGAGGTTAGCAGATAAGCTCCCTATCTCTTCCTACTGAGAATGAGTCCTGCATTGCTTTTGTGCACCACCATAGTGCTTACAGTGAATGAAAGGCACAGCACGTTTTATCAGCTTGCAGATTGTGGAAATGATCTTCACAGCTAGATGGCAACAAAAGAATTCCACTAGACTTCCTTCAGTAAAAAGTGAGAAATGTGATGTTGTGAGAGCATTAAAAGCAGCTGCCTGACTCTAATGTCAGTGGCATTTTCCTTCAATTTAAATATTTGCAATAGCCTTAATTAAACACTTAGTAACTGGCATCACGTTAAAACAGAAATACATTATGTAGTCTTACTGCTGTGCAGATTTTAATTCAGATTTATATCCTCCTTGGCTTTGTGCCTAGAATAAGTCTCGTGATTTAAGGGCTGTTTAACACAGTATAGAAATTGTCATAGAGGGCAAATTAGCTTCTAGGTGAGTAACAGAATTCTGACTTTTCTGGAAGCAGCTTGCTAAAGAGACCCAACAATGCTACGTCCTCCTTCCACTCTTTAAAGACTGAGCGGACTGCAAATAGAGGGATGGTCTCTTGGGTTGCTGAATGCAGCCTGTAGGCTGTCGTGTCGTCTCAACCTTCCAAACAACTTTCTTTCACCCTCTAACACCAGTGCTGAAACTGGTGATGTTGTTACACACAGTTACTGTCAAGTAAGATGTGTTAGGAACTTGGGCCAAGCACGCCTGCTGAAAAAATGCTGATGTAAACAAGTACTGCTTTCCCCCCCCTCATTTTTATTCTTTAGGAAAATGAACACAGCAACTCATGGCACAGTGCACAGTGATAACAGTAATATAGACCTCAGCATTCTTACCCAGACACTGGCCGTCTCGGTTTCTTACAGCTTTTCATTCTAATAGGAAAAAAATACATCATTACAGCTAAAAAATAAAATTCCATTATAAAAAATTAACACATTTCAATTCTAGCATGTCAGGAAGACCCAAATTTTGCTATTAAAATGGTACAGATCAAATGAAGATTAAAATTCAACCTTGTAGCACACAGTTGTTCTGGGAGATTTCCAGCAGGCCTGGGTTTGTTCCAAACGTACTTTATTTTACTTCGGAGCGCAGTATACAAGCTGTGGCTCCGCTTCTTGCTGCCTCGTAGGCAGCCATTTTCTGGGCTGTTTCTCTGGCCATGAAGCCATATTGAAGAGTCTTGAACTGCCTTTCCCGACTCTCTTCCAGTTCTTTCCAACGGTTCCACTGCAAAGAGTCCTGTAGAGATGACACACAGAGGATCAGGCTGCTGAGAATATAATGGCTTTGTTTAGAGGATATACTGAACTTTTATTTGACGATTTGTCTGGCTGGTAACACAGCTAACACGACTGGGAAACATCATCAGTTTGGGGCATGATGAATGGAAAGGAACTCAATTGGGTTGCTCAGTTTATGATGAAGTACACAGCTGCAACACTACACAGAGTGCGAGGTCGATAGCAAACTATTGGGATGGCTTGCTCCCATGCCACTACCTCGTGTTCTTTCTCTGCAATCAAGTTATCCTTGAAGCCACAAATGAACAGAATCTATCACACTCTGCTGTTAGCTGATTTACAAGCTAGTTCACAAGGGAGCACTCCCAAAAAAAGCTCAGAAGCGACAGAAAACAGCTACTTCTTCATCTGGTTTTTCACTGAAAATGGTAATTTTATTTATTTATTTATTAAATTAATGGTAGTTTTCAATATATATATTTTTTTTTCCCACAGAACTGTATGGGTTGGAAGGGACCTCTAGAGATCATCAGGTCCAACCCCCCTGCAAAGCAGGCTCCCTGTGACAGGCTGCACAGGTAGGTGTCCAGGGGGGTCTTGAATATCTCCAGAGAAGGAGATTCTACAACCCCCCTGGGCAGCCTGTTCCAGTGCTCCGTCACCCTCACTGTGAAGAAGTTCCTTTGCATATTGGTGCAGAACACACTATGCTCCACTTTATGGCCATTTCACTTTGTCCTGTCCCCACAGACTGCTGAAAATATCTTAGTTTTCCCAATTGCAATACAAGTTCTGTTTTATTAAGAACTTTAATAGAGATTTATGAACAAATGTTACCTTCACTTAAACCAGCACAAACCCATTGGGCCTCAAGGGCTACCCCTAAAGTAACTGAAGCCATAGTCTGGACTTAGGGCTGTTGTGTATTGGGTTAGTCTCACTCTTTTTCTACATACTGAAGAACCTAAAAGGTAGCAGTACAAACTGAACTCCAGATAACTATTGCACTGTAATTAAACACTTTTTCCTACAGCTTTACTAACACCATATACAGCACTATGCAGTTCAACTAGAATAAAGATGCTGCTGGGCATATCTGACAAGCATGGAGCTACTTCCCTGTAATAACGTTTGGACAGGGTCATGCAGGGCTGGACAGCACTGACAGAAGATACACCAAAACATGTAAGCAATTTAGGGTAACCTTAAGATTCTCCTGTTTTCATCTTTTTTTTTTCTTTTTTACAGATGTCTTAACAACTGAGCAGGCCCTAAACAAAGACACTGTGACATCTTAGGAGGCTAACTGTGTGAAGCTTTGCTAAAAAAACCCAATGAAATACAAAATCTCACTTCAAAACAAACAAACTAGCCTTGTTTTGTTGTTTCTTTCCCCACTTTTCTGCAACACAGGAGCACTCATACAGACCCACATCAGTAGTAAAAAGTCTGAATTTATAATTTGTTTACTTTATAAATGTCTCACATTTGTAATTATATAGCTGCTTGCCTTTGAAGTCTACATTTATTGCCTCTACTTTATACTGGACCCCATTTAGCAAAGTGATTAAGCATATGTTCAAAGCCTCAGTTCAGAAAGCCATCCCAATTTAGGAAATGCTTTCTTCAAATAGGTCTTCAGTATTCTCTTTGCTAAAAAGGAACAGACGTAGCGCTCTATGTAAGCATGCACTTATACATGCAGTGGCTTGAAATGGGGATACTGAGGACTGCAAACATCGGTACTCTGAAAGATTGCACTATTTCAGTTTTTAAAATATGTGCATTTGAAAAATATAATTTTCCCCTTCACTGAATTCAGCTTCATCTTTTCCACAGAACAAGTGAAGAGTTATTATTTTAGTGGACTGGGAGATGTAGTTCTAATTTCTTACTGGGCTGGTACAGCTTTTAAAATGTGACCCCATCGTGACTGTTCAGTGCAGTGGCAGGGGTAGCAGTAGTGGCAGTTCTCACCACTTGCTTTCAGATGTTTGCCAAGGAAACACAACCACTGTTATCAGCATTAAGCCTACAGCCTATTGGTGCTTTCATTTGATGTTGTCGGATCACGTGGAGGAAAGGTCAGGTTAAAATCAAGGGAATGATAAGCTGAAGCCTGCCTTGGGTGCAGGAAAGGGTGAGCATCCCAGTTCGATGTGGGATGTGCCTGTTAGGAGGGTGAGACAGAGTTAGGGACAGGTGTCAGATGCTGTTTCATTGTGTGGTGACATGAGTGGGAAGGTGGGTGTTGTGTGGATGGACCCCAGTTTGTGGCAGCCAAATGTAAGGCAAGGAGCTGATCAAATGATCAAATCATGATCAAATCATGATCAAGGCCATGATTTGAGGAGCCTATGCAGGAAGTGGGGACTTGCTACTGTCCCTCCAGTACGGTTTCTGCCACCCTTGCCAGTGCTGGCCGTACAGCAAAACTCTGAACAGAAGGCCTATTGCAGAGCTCTTTTCCTTATATACTCCCAGACCTTTCTTGATGCAGTGCTGGCTTTCTGGGGGGTAATCTTTAAGAGTCCTGCTTGCTTTTTACGCTCCATTGCTTTCTCTACAATTTTTCTCTGCAGATTTAAAATGCGTTCGTCTTTCATTTGCCGTTCACCAGACTGGGACTTCCTTTTCTTTTCTTCTTGCCTGCAAAATGAAAAAGAAGCCATAAGAATGTGAAGTAATATCAACCTATGGAATAAATCCATCTGATTATATATTACTTGGATGATAAAGAATTTGCTTTTGCTTTCGGGAACCAGGTTGGCTGAAAACAGGTTTAAATCACATGGCTCAATAGATGTGGTATTCACAGCTTGTTTCTTGTTTACAGAACAGCATTACTAAACAGTATAGAATCATTCCTTCCCATAGGATTCCATGATGACAATATCTGACAATATTTCAAGCCTGACATGACATTCTTTAGAAAAAAAATGTGCAAAACTTGTGTTAACACTGCAGCTTTTTGCTTGTGGAGTTTTCTTAACGTGGTCTTTAGTATTCATCTCAGTTGCTGTATTCCGTGACAAGTGCAAGATATTTGTTTCTGCATAATCCGACTGTCCAAATTCAGAATCTATGGGGTGGCAATGTATTAAAATTGGAGGTTTTAGAAGAGGATAAATTGATAGTACCGTGTGTAGCATATGTGTAAGGCATAGGAGAGTGGTTATTGGATACTCTTATATTTATTTCTATTTTTTTCCCTTCTATTATAGATACTTTTTTGACTTCTGGAATTTACATTTTTGTCTGGTTTTGCTTGCTTTCATTCAGCAGGTGCAATGTACTCACAATTTTTTTTTCATGCAATTTGCGTCACCTTATACTGACTTACTTTACATCCAACTTTCTCGTTCCCTCAGCATTACCCTTGAACTTGGCTGGGTACCATCATGCTGCAGTACTATGTCATGACCAGTTGTGATTCTCTGTCCAAATCCAGTGCTAAAGTAAGCATCAAATCTACCAAGTAATATTTATCATTATCTAATAATATCACCAGGTTAGATCTGATGCCTTCTCTCAGCAGGCACGGTTTTCTGCAAGGTCCTTTTATATTCCAGTAGTACAACGTTACAACTGCTATTATTGGAAATCAGTACAGGACTTGGAATAATCAACAGCAGAGTGCACTGGGGCCTTGTTAGCCACTCTTGAACTCTTATTCTGTGAGTGCCAGGTCCAATTTCAGGGACAGGTTGTCCTTCGGAAATGTTTTACAACAGAATTTCTCCCTCATCTCTCAGGTCTTATTCCATGGTGTTTTCACCATAAGTCATGCTCTTCTCATCACTTCCAGAGGTCCCTGCCAACCTTAACTCTTCTGTGATGCTGTGACTCTCAAGGAGTTGGGAAAAGGAGAACGGGTTTTCCTTCTGATGCTAAAACCACCAGTTTGCCTTCAGAAGTGTCTGTATTGAGATTCCAGTGATCCAAACACTATTTTCATCTTGAGAGAGATATTTTTGTCTGTCTTGTTAACTTCATCTTTGCTAAGAGGAAATTCCTCATAATAGCAGGTATTCTTCAGAGCAGCCCCAAATTCTCAGAAACTGGATGCACAGGAGATTTGACCCACGCTACACTCCTAAATGCGACTGTGAACTCTTAAAAAAGGGCACAGTTTAGCTTGGTTTCTCATTTCCAGTTGATTTCCTGTGACACTTCCTGAACTTCTCAGTTTGCGTCATGTTGTCTACTTGGGATAACACTTCTGTCCCCTCTTTAATACAATCACACACTGCAACAGTGAGCTTAATTTTTAACACAATTCTTTAAGTCTAAAAACTATGTGCTATCATATAATCTAATTGAGAACATGGGTTATTTCTATTTGCATTGCAATGAAGCACTGCATTCCAGGGGATCTAAGAGAATATAACAGTAAGGTTTTATGTAAATAGTCAGTGATTAAATATTGTCAATGGGAATAAGCAACAAAACCTTTCATTACATGCAAATCCAGATTCTTGTAAACACCATTACAAGAAAAACAACAAGAGGTTTAACATCATGAAGCAGCAGTAGCTGCTTCTGAATTAACATTCTAAAGAGTTGGCTATTATCAGACAAATATTCAGTCCTCCTCTACATGAAGTCATGTGCCAGCCATGTATGCACTTCCAAAAAGCAGCCAGTCCCATAAATTTTCAGATGCCACACCACATTCTAATGGAAACCCAGAGAGGGAAGAAAAAAACAGATTTTTCAAGTTCTGTTTTTCTGTGATGGCCAGTGAAGAACTTGTAGGACTTGAGGCACAGGATCCTCATACAACTTCTCTCTCCCTGTATCACATATCTCCTAAGGAAACAAGTTAACAGTCACTCAGAATGGGATAGTCTATGGCTACAAGAACCCTCTCTAGATATAACATAAAATTACGTGATAATTTTTGGAAAGCATATACAGAATTCTTAGTTTACTTACGATCTTAGAATCATAGAATCCTTAGAGTTGGAAGGGACTTTTAAAGGCTATCTAGTCCAACTGCCCTGAAGTGAACAGGGACACGCACAGCTACATCATGTTGCCCAGGGCCTGGTCCAGTCTGGCCTTGAAAGTCTCCAGGGATGGGGCATCAACCAACTTTCTGGGCAACCTGTGCCAGTGCCTCACCACCCTTTCTGTAAAAGGCTTTTCCCTTTTGTCTAACCTAAATCTACCCTCTTTTAAGCTTGAAACCATTTCCCCTTGCTCTATTACCACAGACACTGCTAAAGAGTCTGTCCCCTTCTTTCTTGTAGCTCCCCTTTAGATATTGAATGGCCACTACTAGGTCTCCTCACCTAGAAAAGAGGCTCTCTTGCCCAGGCTGAACAGACCCAGCTCTCACAAGAGAGGTGTTCTATCCCTTGGATCATTTTTGTGGCCCTCCTCTGGATGTCCTCCAACAGCTCCATGTCTCTCCTATATGGAGGACTCCACATCTGAACACAGTACTCCAGGTGAGGTCTCACCAGCACAGAGCAGAGGGGCGGGATCACCTCCCTTGATCTGCTGGCCATACTTCTTTTGATGCAGCCCAGGATCTGCTTGTCTTTCTGGGCTGTGAGGGCACATTGCTGGCTCATGTCCAGCTTGCCATCCACCAGTACTCCCAGGTGTTTTTTGGCAGGGCTGTTCTCAATCCTTTTATCCCCCAGCTCGTATTGGTAGTGGTGTACCAGGTGAGTGGTGAGAACAGGCAGACCCAAGACCAGGCTAGGTCTAATCCAAAGTAACCCCGCCAAACCACAGATTTGGAACCTTAGAACTGACTGGTTTTATCTGTTGCTTGATTTTTATTGCATTAAATTACTTGCAATATAGACATAGCCTCACTGGAGCGAAAGAGAATTGTAACTGAAGTATATGGGCACAAACCTGCAGTACATTAGCATGTATTCCAACAGTCAAAAATCTTTTAGAGTTTATGTTTGAAAGCTGAGAACTCAAATGCTTGTCCACTTCATATGCCAGTGCTAATTTTCAAACACCGTGAAATTCTAGCAATTGAAGGGAAGTCCTGCATACACACTGAACTGATTCTTAAATGTTCTGCAAGCACTCATAAAGCTACTGCTGTGATGGACGTAACAGCTTTCAATCTATTAAAGGCTGATGTTTCTGTGATTTTTCATGTTCCATTTCCTATTTTGTTTAATCTAGATCATTATACGCTAGCCCAGTGTGCTTCTTTTGTCTTGATGTATGTCTGTAAATGATATTGAAAGGAACTTGCATGGTAGGGACCCAATTAAGCTCCAGCTGACACTAATTAAAGCAGATTTGTTTAGCAAAGCTTAGCCATCGCACTTTGGCTGATTAGCAAGAGCCTTCAACATAATACAGTCGCAGGTATAATATGTAATTTTGTGTTAATGCACAGTGGTATCTTATGAACACCACTAGTAAGATTTGCTATTCTATGCCTATAATTATGATTTAATTCTATAAGCGTAATTTGATCTTTATCTCCTGCGCAGTATATCAGTACAATTCAGGCAATTAATCACACTGACTTGATAAATATTTTGGGAATCTAGACCTGTAAATAGGTTTAATGCACAAAGCCTATGGTTTGTTTAGAGAAAAATGAAAGCTGCAGCAAAAAGTCTAGCACATGTAAATATGCCAGCATGCTGTGTATTAACAGAAATACCACCACAGATTTGCATTCTACATGATCAAGTATAAAAGACATTCCTGAAGAACAACATTTCTGGTATACTTTGATGATGCCTCTTTATAATTAATGCCCCCAAGTTGTGACCTAGAGTGCCTGGGAGGTGTGAAAAGAAATGCCTTGTAAAATTGATACTGAAAATTTATACTTCCTTCATTTGGAGAACAAATGGGACTCCATTAAATAAAGTATATTTCTGTATTCCTTATCATGAGTCTGAACAGAAACTTGCAAATTCAGTGTTTAATTTTATTTGTATTTTACCATCATTAGCACGGTCATCTGTTCTAAATAACCTCTTAAATATGTCAGGACAAATCCATGTTAACTTCACATTCCAGCATAGCTTATTTCAGGATTAGAAAGGTTTTAGCTCTGAATTAAGACAAAGAGCCTATTTTAAAGAAACCCAGCTCTATACAGTATGTACACACTGCATGTCTACCATAACGGATGATTTTTAGAATACTTACTAGAGAAATAGATTTTATATAGCATACAAGTCCTTAACACCTGGTTTGAATCTCTAGTGGTAAGCAGCGACTCGAATTGCTCCCACAGGATTTCACATAACACTAAATGCTTAGAGATGGGAATTTGTCTCCAGCTCAAAGTCTATTGCAGGTCCTTTAGTCTTCTCTCCATAGGTGACACAGAAGACAAGGTCACTGATCTATGCAGTCAATCCACTGGAGCTGCAGTTATTGATTCACTAACCTCATTAAAATAAGTTCTTAAGTACTAACACAGTAAAACCTCACTCTTTGGAGATTAACTATCAGCTACAAACCAAATCAGAGCTGGGACCAGTGAAAACTAGTTAAATGAATACATCAATACTGCCTTCTGTAATTGAGATTCAGAACTGGAAGATAAATCAATAACATGAATTGAACTCCTAAGAAGCCACCTTTGGTATCTAAGTGATAAACACAAATCTAAAACATGTCTAAAGATGCACAGCTTTAGCCTGATAGAATATACCTTCAGAATGGCAGCCTGAACCTCTATTCGCAAAATAAATATGGCAGGACAAGAAGTAAACTACAAAGTCACACAAGAAAAAAGTGAAAGAAAACTGGCAAAAAACAAAGGCAGAGTCAAGACGCAGTAAAAATGGCATAAGAGCAAGAGGTGGTCCATATTTTACACATTCACACAGGCTTCCCTCTTACCCACATTTATTTGTAAATAATTTAAACTTAGATTTTACATTCCTTGCGGATGGGATCTGTCTTCTGTATATGTAACCATCTATGATGGTTATGGATCCTTTATGACAATGAATAATAAATATGAAAATTAATAATAAATATGCATAATGAATACAAAATTTGATCAGAGAGCCTGTAAGCAAAGATTCTTCTCTTTGATCTACAGCTATAGTATATGTAATTTATAATTTAGTATTATTATCAGAAAATCTCCTTCTTAAAGCATCTTCTAAAATAATGCCTGCCATTTCACATAACAAATGAAGTTCAAAGAAGAAAACTGTAGGCCTAATGTATTGGTTTAGATGAAAATGAGGAACCACTTTAAGTAGCATGTAAGAATGATTATAATAAAATCAAATGAGTTCTGATTAACTGAAAAAGAACAGAAGAAAGAGCTTCTTACTCAATACACAGTTTTGGCTCTGAATCCTGGTGCAGTACTCTCAATACTGGCCAAACACAGTGTCTTCAACCACGAATTCAAATTGATGAAAAAGATTTGTTAAATTTGATGCAAATTATTTTCAGGAGTAAAAAGAAATCTTGGTCCCAGTGTAATCTTTGACAAAAGCTACATTGCTTTATAAAAGGGCAGAATTTTGCTCTTGACTTGTTTTTCTTCTCATAGAACTAGCAAAGTATTAACAAAGTTTCAATGTGTTAAATGTCATATACTGTTTGATACTGACTTTAATGCAGCTGCTCGTCCAAGTTCTGCTCTGAAAATGGAAATCTGGTCCAGTTTATCTAGAAGAAGTTGTTCCTTAGCTTGTTTATCTTGAATTATCTGGTCTCTCTTCTCTTCCTCTGCTGCCTTCTGTGCTTCTCTAAGTAGAGCGAGGCGTTCACGTAGTTCCACTATTGACATTTCACAAATTAAACCATGGCCACCAGTCTAGGAAATAAGAAGTATAGATTTAAATAACACTGTAAATGGCAAGGAGAGAGAAGATGAGTACAATCAGAGTATTTTGATTGTGTTCCAAATCATGCTGAATATTTTTTTGACTTCAAAAAAGACAGGGATAACTCTAACCTAACTGCTATTTACAAGCTGGTTTTAAAGTGTAGAGGTCATCTTCTGTATGTGTAAAAACACAAGGCTCTCAAAACCTTTCATGAAAAAACATTGAAATATAGAATAAACACAAACACAACATATTTGCTGTCCAAGAAAAATCTACTTGACCTATCTTTTAAAGTTTTGAAATCTGTAAAACTGCATCTTTTCTATTTTGGTAAAATGAAAACTGACTTTACACTCAAAAATATGCATCTATGTATCTATCGACATCCAAATTACAGATGTGAACTATGATGACATCTATCATTTTTATCTGAAAAGACTAGCAGTAAACAACACTACATACCCAGGAATTTGAAAACTTAATGCCCAAATACGAGGTATTCAAATCTAGATGTTTACTGAAGGCTTTTAAAAAAACACTTTGTAATTAAAGTCGCGATGAGCCCGGTTATGAGACGTAATGAGACTTCTGCACCTTAACTTCCATATGAAGACAGATAATTTCTAAACAGATCTGTGCGTACTTGAAGTTTTCAGCCCTTATGTATACTCTCCCTTTCCCTGTATCTACACACAAATACAACTGCATATAGGGAAAATTTGCACAAATATACATGAACACTGAGCTTCCCTGGATCCATCTTTGCTAAATTTCACCTCTTTCACAGCAATTAATATTCTTTTGTTCAACAACACATTTTTGGTACACATCATTCACGAAGTTCTGGTATCACGGCATGTTATAATGGAAGACATGAGTGCAGGAAGTCAAGATGCTTACCAGACTCTTTCTATACAGTTGTATAATATTGAGAGTGAAAGACTGGTTAAGATTTTGATCACAAAGACCTTGATCTAATTAGTTCCACAGAAAATGAATGACAAAGTTTGGAAAGGCTGAATTTGAGGCAGGCAAAACAAACGAACAACCACTCCCCTGAATGTTATTTCTAAGACTGAACATAAGTGGTAATGATAAATGTATGCAAGTAAAACTCATTACAGTCATTTTAATGGAGATAAATCATTCAGTTCAAGAGCTGATGTGTTTTCAAGCAATGCTTTCCAGCAGAAAGACAATCCCTTGTATTGAATACCGAGTTGCTTGTTGACAGAATACAACTTGCCTTTCACAAAACAGAACATGAATGGGAAGGAAAAAATCAACCACCAGGAAGAGAGAAGGATGTTCTGTTATACACACATACTCAGATTGTGAGTTTGCCTGCAAGACACCAAGTCACCAACGACACAAATGGCAGGTCCTGTTTGACCAACCTGATCCCTTCTATGATCTAGTGACCCATCTGGTGGATGAGGGAAAGGCTGTTGATGCGGTCTGCCTAGACTTCAGCAAAGTCTTTGACACTGTCTCCCACAGTATTCTCCTGCAGAAGCTGGCAGCCCGTGGCTTGGACAGGTACACTCTTGGCTGGGTAAGGAGCTGGCTGGAGAGCTGGGCTCAGAGAGTGGTGGTGAATGGAGTTAAATCCAGCTGGTGACCGGTCACGAGTGGTGTTCCCCAGGGGTTGGTGCTGGGGCCTGTCCTCTTCAGTATCTTTATGGATGACCTAGATGAGGGCATTGAGTGCACCCTCAGTAAGTTTGCAGATGACACCAAATTGGCTGGGAGTGTGGATCTGCCTGGGGGTAGCGAGGCCCTACAGAGGGGTCTGGACAGGCTGGAGAGCTGGGCTGAAGCCGGTGGGATGAGGTTCAACAAGACCAAATGCCGGGTCCTGCACTTCGGCTACAACAACCCCAGGTGATGCTACAGGCTTGGGGCAGAATGGCTGGAAGACTGTGTAGAGGAAATGGACTTGGGGGTATTGATTGATGCTTTGCTGAACATGAGCCGACAGTGTGCCCAAGTGGCCAAGAAGGCCAACGGCATCTTGCATCAGAAACAGTGTTACCAGCAGGAGCAGAGAGGTAATTGTCTCCCTGTACTCAGCACTGGTGGGGCCGCACCTCGAGTACTGCGTCCAGTTTTGGGCCCCTCACTGCAAGAAAGACATCGAGGCCCTGGAACATGTTCAAAGAAGGGCAACAAAGCTGGTGAGGGGTCTGGAGCGCAGGCCATATGAGGAGAGGCTGAAGGAGCTGGGAATGTTCAGCCTGGAGGAGGCTCAGGGGAGACCTTATTGCTCTCTATAACTTCCTGAAGGGAGGTTGTGGTGAGCTGGGGGTCGGCCTCTTCTCTCGTCATTAGTGATAGGAATAGAGGGAACGGTTTCAAGCTGCGGCGGGGGAGATTCAGGCTGGACATTACTTCTCAGAAAGGGTGGTCAGGCACTGGAATGGCCTGCCCAGGGAGGCGGTGGAGTCACCAACCCTGGGGGTGTTCAAGGAATGATTGGATGTTGTGTTGAGGGACATGGTTTAGTGGGAGCTATTGGTGATAGGTGAACGGTTGGACTGGATGATCTTGTAGGTCTTTTCCAACCTTGGTGATTCTATGATTCTAAGTATGACAGAGAAACAGACTTAACTAGGTGTTGCTACAGTGGTGCTTAAGAGAGCTTATTATTGAGTTAGTCTGGAGAGCCTAATTATACAAACTCATCAGTGATGGTGAATGAGTCTTGGGCAGGAACTTCTGGAATCCTCCAACGTTTCCAAGAGTCTCTCCTGTACTTTTGGTCCCCACAACTTCTCTTTCTAAAGCTTCAAAAGTTGAGTCAGTAGGAAGAAATCATCATCTCACTGTTTTTTACCCAGTTTCACTCTTCAATTTTGGCTCAGTGGTTTCTGCTTCCACACTCCTCATGTTTACCAACCATGACCTAGACACTGGTCACAAGCAGCATCATAAGAAGAGTGATAGAACAATTCAATTAAACAATCTTCTCTTTGCATCTTCTTCATAAATATGTATCACCATAGCTAAATGAAAAAGTAAATGATTATTTCTCTCCGAGATTTCAGTCCTAAGTGAAATTGCAAATAGCAAGTATTATAATACCTTGCCTGTAATTTAAGCTACTCAGTGACTGCTGAACTGTACTCATGGAAGGTAAAAGGAAACTGTTTTGCAACAGGGCGTATATACCAGTGGTTGTATGTGAGCATGGTAAGCAGAAACCAAAAAGATCTAGGAAAGTGAAGCATGGAATGGTAGGGATGAATACTTTGAGCATGTGCATTTCAAAAATATTCAGTGAAGACAGTGAAATGATTCCTAGAAGAAGAAAAGTTCTATACTTTTTAGCAGGTAATGCTGCTATTAGAGAAACTGAAGTGCCATCAAGGGAACAGCTGGGTACTTCAACAGTTTTGAGTAGTGCGAATTTTATGAATACATACTTAATTTCTCTTAGCCTATAAAAGTCTTTTGTAGAAAGAAAAAATAGGGCAAGCCACCACCAAAAAGATCGTAAATTACTCTGAGAACCATTGTTAATAGTGGGAATACGTGAACCGTGAAATAAGCTGAGATATCATTCAGATTGACTCCCCTGCACTTGCAGTATGACCTGTATGGCCATCCCACTTTCAGCTACCTTACACTTTAGTTACCACAGATATAGCATAAGCTTGATTTCAGTTGAGTTTTTTACACATGCCTTGAAACCTATTGTGTTTTCCTACTTTGTCTTTTGAGAAGAGCTAGATGGGAAATTTACTTTAAAGCCATATTCTGTACTTAGTTACAAACAGAATTCCAGTGGAAGCTCTGTGTCAAGTTGGCAGCCATGTACACGGCAATGAAATTAACAACATTTAAAGGTAAGAAAGTATTGGCATTCCAGTCACCTTCATTTTCCTCAGGGAGAGCCTGCACCATTTTATAGAAGTTGCTGTGATTAAAAAAGCAATGACATTTCCACATGCAACTACTTTGAACTGCTTTGTCTTTGCAGACTATGTCTTACGACTTTGCAGCCTACATCTTGTGACTGAATCCAGGTAAAAAAACAGAATGATCACATTTAAAATTGGTGAGGTCACTTTGTATTACTCTATGTTCTCCTTCTTTTTAGTTTGGAGAAGGAAAATGGAGGAGTATATTTTAGCTACTCTGCTTCTGGTCTAGAGGTAAGATAAGAGATTTCTGGATGCTGTGTAAATCTGGAAATTCCACAGAAGTGACCACTGCCAAGCCCAGAGTCAGGTGTATCAGCTGCTGTGAATCAATAGTTTGGGAAGTTTGGGATACATTTGTATGGACTTAACCACATATGCACTCACAAGTCATTTGCACAGTACATGCACAACAGATAAGCAGATTTTGGGTTTTCCAGACAAACTCTTTCATATACCTGAATGTTGAAAGTTTTGAAAGCATGGGAAGTTAATTTTGTCAATTACCATGGCAATCACCACTGCAATATGAACAACTATACATCATTTTGCACTTTGTGCTTGCGTCAGTCTTCACCAAAGACTGACAAATCTGTGACTTTGTGAAGGTGGATGGCACATGCTGTAATCAGCTGGCAGCCTCTTTTTTAAAAACATCTGGAAACCCAGATACTGGCAGCAGAATTCAGAGGAAATTCAAAGGGCCTATTATTTCACTTACTATCAGAAGTGGTAAGTAAGTTCTCACTTATCATCAGAATATTCTCCATGGTAAAATTTTCATTTATAAACTTTATGAAAGTTTCAGATCTCATCTTTGTCTCATGCGGTCACTTTGTGCTTAACACCACTCATCTCCATGCAGTACACAACTCCTCTGAGCGTGTGAAACGCATACAGTACACACTAATGTAAAAACAGTAGTTTTTTCCTTTAAGCTTACCTCAGTTAAGTCAACAAACTTGTGTTTAAGGATTGGTAAAGATTCAATGGCTCGTATTTGTTGAATTAATTCATATTTTTTCTTAAGTTTCTCTTCCTCTTCTTCTAAAGCTTGCCGAAGTAGTTCTCGATTTTCTTCACAAACTTCCTGAACTGAAAGAACTCATCTATGTTAGCCGGTTGCATATTTTAACAAGTAGTCCATCTGGAGGAAAACTCATATGCATTTGTGAATAATGATAATAATGCATATCTAGAAGTACTTGAAGGAACAAACTGTCATTGGTGGGAGGAACAATTAAAGAAACAAATGGGTACTTCCCACCTCCACTATCTATCATTCTATTCAACATAGAAGCGTATTGTATACATACATAAAGTAGACAATTTGAATTATTTCTTCTTAATTTCTGTTCTAATTAATGTATATTGTTTCATTTTAAAGTAAAAAGATATTGTACAACATAAACACTTGTAGTTTATCAAGCTGTAAATATCCTAGAAATCAGTGACCCACAGAGACTGGTAGGCTTTGCTGTGCCATTTCAGATTGGCTAGCACTTTCTGCCACCCTCAGTGCAATTATGGAGACAGTTAAGCAGTGAAAAGTATTCTGCTCACCAAAATATGCACAATTTAAGGGAGCCTATTTGTACACTGTTAACATTTATTAACATGTGTTAACATTTGTGAACATGATACTGCATTGGAACATGTACAGCCTTCTGCCTGGATTTCATTCACTGATGTATTAACTAGGAATTTTATTTAAGAACTGTGGAGGATGTGTAACACAATTTCTCTTCATTCTAATGACTGGTCTGTCTTGTGCTAATCCTTCTCCTTTGTGGTACTGTTCTTTTGGCAGATGTCTTTTCTTTCTTCAGCTACAATTATCTCCTCCAGACTGTCTTCTCTAAAGAAGACAATAATCTTGAGCTATGATTCTTTCAGAGAGGTTGCTAGGCAAATCCTCTCTTAATGGCATGAATCACAGGAATCTGAGCTTCCTAAATTGATTTGACAAAAAGTACAGCCATTCAAGTATGCTGCTTTTAGATGGAAGAGAAACCAGTTGCAGAACATTAGCATTGTATTCTTCCTTTTTAAACAAAGTTTAATTCCCATAAGCAGTAAGTTAGAATTTCTGATCTACCTGCTACCAACTTAGTCCTAAAATTCATATTCTTACATTTATGGGAATTTATATCCTGGATATTTCCCACAGCTTCCTCTTACTTTCAGAAAAATTGTAATTGCCTCTCTAAAACAAAGTAATCTGGGGACATTTGGCATCGTATCTAACTTTTCTGGCAATACATAAATACCTATCTGCTGTTTGTATTTCTGAAGCTTTAGTTTTGCTTGCTTTGCATTCTTGTGTCCTTCCACGACCTTCTCCACCAGCTCTCTCATTTCTTTCTGTTCATGTAGACATCTCTCTGCATACTCATGCATCAGCTCTGCTTTCTAAATCCCAGAAAACAAATTAATAAAATTCCTGATAAGCAATAATACGAGAGCTTCAAATAACTGAAACAATGCAAAGACAACTACATTCATTGGACTATATCATCCCTGAAACTGAGATTAATATAATGGCTACAATCATTTTTGAATGGCTGAAAGCAACCACACTATGTTCAGTTGTACATGTTAGGGTTCAGTTCGAGTTGTTGCTTGGTAGTCTGTCTAGATAAACATAGTGCCAAAGTAGCTGAAAGGTATTTTTTTAAGGACAGAAAAGGACCCCATTAGGCACATTTCCCTTTTATATTATGCCCTTACTGAAAATCTTTGTGGGTATATCCTACATTGCTGAGCCACTACTGACATCTGTGAGAGGTGACCAAGAGAAAAGTAGTGGTCAGCCTACAGGCCATAGCAACAAACCAAGTTAATAGAAAAGAAAAACAGTGGACACTGGCCTGTGATAGTCACTCTTGAAACTATTAATTCTATAGTACTTGACTAGTTCTTGAGCATTTGCTTAGTTTATAAGAAAAGCACCAGAAAAAAAGAGAGTTTTGGGGAAAAAAAAAAAAAAGGTTTAGCAATGTTTTGGGGAAAATGTGATTTGCCATGTTGGAAGATATGTGAAAAGGTACTTTTTGGCATAAGTATGCCATTTTCCGTATCTGTAGATCTAAAGAGGGTTCCTATCTGAATTTTCCCCAGGAGACATACAGCCATGTCGGATAATATGAAATTGAATTACATCTGTTTAAGGAAACAAATTTGTTTATATTCACGGCTCTCATTTTAACAAGACAATTAAATTTGTCACATATTGGTGATTTCATTGCAAACGGTGCCTAATATCTCAGTATCTGAGCAAAAAGAATATTAATAATGACATGAATATTGGGAAGGATGCTTTACTTTCTGTTTATATTCAATTGAATTCAAAAGTGCTATCAATCAAATCAAACACTTGTAAAAACTACTTGAATGTATAAACGTTGCAGTGTCTGGAAGTTATAGCATTGTTTAAAGACTCCAGTGAGTAAAGATACTGTACAGAACTTTTATAACTACTTGTAATAGGCATCATCTATGGTAAAATTTGCAGTAATTGAATGTAGGCAAAATTTGAACAAAGCTGTATTACCTCTTCTCTCATTAGATCAGCTTTTTTCTTATTTTCTTGAATTACATTCTGATGGGCTAGAACTGCCTCTTCATGACTCAGTTTCCCTCGAAGCCTTCTGCACTCTGTTTCAGCCAGCTGCTCTTCCAAATCTTTTCCACGCATCTGCTTTTGCCATTCCAAGAATTCAGATGGGTCTCCAGTCCCTCGTAGCAAATTTTCAATTCTGCAAGAGTCAAGGAAGAGTATATCATACTCTGGCTCTCCAGCCCTGCTTTGGTTTGTAAAACATTTCTAGTTGTTTTTTGTGACATAGAGTGCTTGATCCCTGCAGAGAGGAAAGGTAGTCACTGTGAAGTCATCAAACAGATGTATTTTAATTCCAGTTCAAGAGGTCCTACTAGGTAGAAAGCCTGGGAACATGGGGCAGTAAGAAAGTGTATGAAAGCATAGATGTGAAAGTTGTTAGCACAATAAAGCCCAAAGAGAGGGCTAACTTTTTTTACAAGTACATTCTTATAAGGAGCGAGGAGAATCAGGCCAAAGGTATGTACATTTTCTCAGAGGATTATTTTGCTTAGAGGTAGAAAGAACAAATAAGTTTTCTCTTTGGCAGTTTTCTTGCCAACTTCACCACAGAGAAGTGAAAACTTCTTATTTCTGTTCCTGTTTTGTATTTCACCAATTAAATAATCCTATAATATTGTTGTAATGAGGCAAGGAAGTATTCAGCTATTAAGTAAAATCACATCCTTATTTTTTATGGATGGTCAAAAGAGAAAAGCAAAGCAAAGCCCTGCAACAGGCCTCTCGAAGTCCAGCAGGAAAGGACTGAATGAGTCAAGAGTTTGGGCACAGACAAAAAATGCAGTGTGTGGTGCCTCACTTTTGCTCCCCATTGCATACGTATGTATTTGCTCTGTGTTAAAGGCAGCTGAAGATTACATCTCATGAATAAAAAATACTGTTAAGGGGAACATTATTCCTTTGCAGAGTGCAATAAAATTCTGCCAGATAAAGTGAACAGTGTCATGTATAATTGTATGAAAAAACTTCAGTATACATACACAGCTGTTAACGGTAGGTGATAGCACAACCTGAGTGACCTGTAAAATCTTACTGCTGAAATTCTGATCCATCTATCAAAATTTCATACAAAAACCAAATTCAACTTTAGACAGTCATTCCAGGACTTAGAATAATAACAGTATTGTCCTTATCTTGCTAAGTCAGGTGGATTAGTAAAAATACTAAATCAAGATGACAATGATACAGGTTTTATCTTAGTTAAAATTATTACTGAAAATTTTCTGTATTTCTAGTTACAGAATACAGTCTGCAGTGGACATTCAGCAGCCCAATTAATATCAGCTGAAAATCTGTGCTGCATAGTCAGGCTTCCTTACGTCAGAGCTCTGTGTGCACAAAATGGACCTGCAAGATCTTTCTCCCCACCCCTAGGATTTAGTTGCGTGTTATTCAAACACAGCTGTGTAATGGTGCAGCTGTGCACCACTGGATCTGACTGCAGAGAGAAGAGCTGTGTGAAAAACTGCTGAGAAAATTGTTATCTGTGGAGCTTCTTCCTGGAAGCTGCATTTAAACTCATGGTAGAAGCCTTTGTCCTTGGCCATGTTGCAGGTATGCCTGTGCCCAGCCTTGCACCTGCTAACCCCATCTTGTTGACTTGTCTCTGGGCTTGGCCTTAGCCTGACTCATCCCTATAGTCTTGCCTAGCAATCACTGGATTGCTGGCTCACCCTGCTTCCCCTCATTGGACCTACTCTGCTGCTTTGCCAAAGTTCTAGGGGACTGAGTGGCTTCTCAGTGAGGACACTGCCCTTGCATGCCTTGCTGTCACCCACACTCCTGCTCATCCAGCTTGTGGACCAGCATGGCTTTAGTCCTCCCATACACCTTACTGTGACAGAAAGGGACTGGTATTTCTATATGCAGATAAACAAATTCAACTATCAACTTTGCATGCAGTCCCACACACCCACCCAAAAAAGAAAAAAGAAAAAAAGAAAAAAAAAAAAAAAAAGGTATATGAAATGATTAATATATATGCTTTATATATATGCTCATCTTATAATGGACACAAATGTAGATGTGCATTTGGGTCATTATTTATGTTGAAGAATTGAAACAAATGTAACAATGGATCTTTATTGGACTTTACAAATGGACACTACCCAGAGTGCCAAATCAGAACAGTCACACAGCACATCATCTATAGTAAAATAATGACTTCAGTGTAAACTTTCGTTTTAGTCCACTTTTCTATTTGTCACCAATACTTACAGAATAGCTTCTTAATGCCTTATAAAAGGTCCTTTATATTAGTTTACCCAGAGTTACTTGATTATTGTAATGTTGTTAATTATTCTTTATCAAGAGGTGTGTGAATAACCTGACGTGCGATCATACCTCTGAAGCTCCTGTTCCATTTTTCGCTGATAGAGGGCACCCTCTCTTAAAATAGCTGCTGCATTTAATTTAATAGGTAAATTGTCAATCTGTCAGGAGAAGGAATGTATATACTATCGTTAGTAATGTAAACCATAAAACAGAATATAAAAACATTTCAATGGGTTAAATAAATCGACCCAAGACAGCATAAATTTTGTTTAAAGCATTCATCTAGCATTAATCTGACATTCACAATGAAATTGCACGCTGTTCATAAACCACTCAAGCTGCTTAAGAAATCAACAAAGTCCCCCAAGTGGATTATAAATTTGTAATCACTCTCGGACCATGTCAAATCCCTTAGAATGTGTTCACTTCCTTTCATTTGTTCAGCTCAAGTTCGTAGTGTGCGTGGGTTCCATCTGGTTTGGACAAAGGAAGTAAACTGTTTCCAGAATAAAATATTTTGAATGCCTCTCTCTGAGGGAAGGTAAATTAGCCAAAAACATTAAATTAAGACACAAGAACATGAACTCTAACATGAAATTCTCAAAAGTAGTTGTTTTTTTTTTTTTCCAAATGATCACTATTTTAACTTCAAAATATTTCTAAAACAACTGGCATTACCATTTGCCATATCCATTTTCTAGATCCTGGAAGCAAAGTTTTCAGTGACTCGTCTTCACGTTACAACTTGGACCAGATCCTGTGGCTGCTCTGTAGTTCTTCAGCGTATTGCCTTAGGACTAAACTCCCAGACAATCTCTAAATACTGCATGAAGAAGGGAACAATCTCTTTGCCAGTTAAAAATACTCCTTGTATATGAAGACTGTTCAGATGACAAAATATAGCACCTTTGCAAATGCATATAATTAGGCGTGATCAGAACCAAGGCAAAGCAGGGCAGACAGGATAAGAACTGGGATCATTCCCACAGAAAACAAAGCTTAGTTGTGACACATTTGACCTAACTCCAGAAAAAAATTCTTTGCTTAATATCCAAACATGGATTTAAACTCCAAATTAACAGCTTAATGAGAAGCTGACAAACAGATGCACAGAATCACTCAAGCTATATACTGCAACTATCGTATGTGCTGCAGTCTCCTGAAATGTGTAAGTTAACAGGAAAATTGATATTTTATAATTGATATTAATTAGGCAGGTTGAGGATAATGAATGTATGCTATCACCTGGAAATTCATTAAGTAGAATTACCGAGTTTTCCTCACAGATGGTACATTTTAATGGCAAAAAATTAACTGCTTGCTTACTTATGGGCAAAATAATGATAGCGAAAAGAATTTGGGACAAGAATGCAATTTTGTTTGACTCACTATACTTATTCTTCTCAATGCCTAATGATATCCTTCCTTTTGGCCCACTTATCAGCCCTTACAAAGACATTTCCTCTTGGCATTTGCCCTCTAGCCTGTATTATACCCAATACTGGTGTAGAATAGACATTTTCTCTGACACATGCAGAAATTTCCATATATTTGGCGATTAACTGCATAGACAGATTTCAAGTTCTGTATTTACTAAGTAAAATGTGGCTAGAAAACTGAATTAAGTCTGATTATGAGAACAATTTTAGCTTCAGATTCTCACGTTGTTAAACAGAAGTATGAATGAAGCCCACGGTCAAAATTACTAGAACTTCCAAGATATGAAAAACAGGCATAAGTAAAACAACTGCAAAGATTCTTCTGCTTCATGTGGTATCAAGGAATTTTTGAATTTTTCTCATTCCCCTTCTGTTGTGAGATACTTTCGCTTTTCTAAGATGAGAAAATGGAAAAAATCTGGCAAAACGTAGACCTCTTTAAGTCTTGTGGAAAAAGACTGCATTCACTATAAGCAACTAATAAACACAGCAGCTCACCAAAACCAATACGTACAGAAAGAAAAAGGCCAGATATGAGCAAGAAGCAGATTGAGACAGAGTGATGATGCATTTGTGCTGTCTCACTCTTGCAGTGAAAAAGATGAATAGAGATTTTGTAACGGTAATCAGAAATAATTGTTGGTGCACACAATAAGTGTGCTTGATAGAACTGAAAAAATGTATTTAACATACGGTGAGTGTTCTAAAAAGAGGAAAAGAACATAATAGTTGGTTAAAACATTATGTGATGTCATTCATTTGAGGACAGATTATACCCTTTGTAACACATAATGGATAAACCTTTCACAGATAGAAAGGCAAAAGGAATAAAAGTATTTTGGAAGTCAGTAACAATGTGCCTGTCTCAATAGTTATAGCAGCTTCTTGAATACCATCTAACTAACTTTTATGGCAAATGTATTTAGATGAGATAAACCTGACCTTGCTTCCAGAGAAGACACTAGAAGGTGTTAGAAATACCCCATATCAATAGAGTAAGATGCCAGATCCACATTTTTCTTTATGCAGTTTGGGCAGATGGTTTGAATCTCCTAAGTTGGCACTTAAGTTTCAATTTTTTTAATTATGAGAAAAGAAAGTGGAATATACACAGTCCTGAACCAAGTTCACATAATTACAGGTCATATGTTTGGGTTATCTGTGTAGTTGTTTCCTGACTTTTTTTCTTTTGAGGGCAAAAGGAATTGGGATGTGACTGTTTTCCCATAATTCATATGGTCTTAGATTGTTAGTAAGCAGGTTGAGTAGCTGATACTGTTATTAAAGATAACTTCGGTATGTGATAGATGACAGATATTCCTTAGAAATGTTTACCAGAAGCCCAGTTCTCCAAGAAGGGAACCAGACTTCTCAAAGTCTCTAAGAACTCTAAATACAGTTTTAAAAAGTAGGTAGATCCGCTCACAAGGTTTTTGAGGTGACAATACAAGCACAACTTCTACATTAAACTATTCTGGATATGAATTTAAATGAAAGGTCACTGATTGAATGATGTAAGACTGAAGATTATTTGTAGCATAACTACCAAAGAGACAGCAATGTGAGTTTTCATGTATTATACAACCAAGAGTGGAACAAATTTTCTGTATTTACAATATTCTGAGCCTTGCAAATCCTAGCAGAGAAACATGCAGTTTAGTGGATTTTATGACCTGAGTATGCGTATATAAGGCAGAAGATAAATAACCAGATGGACTGTATATTGCGTATCAGGCAGTCATTAACCAGAGTCAGTGCTCATCACTCTTTAGGGTCTCATTTTGAAACAGTGATTCATAGATATAAGATTCTTCTTTCCCTGTGCTGATTTCTTAAACCATTAGTTCACAATTATTTTCTCCCTGTGGGCTATTCTTAATCCTCAGCATTTTATACATAAATTTCTCCAATTGGAATTGAAAACATGGTTAAAGCAATATAGTTTCATGCTGAAACTGCAGACAACTTACTTGTTAGTGTTCTGAGGGAACTAACAGGCTATAATTGACATGACCAGCCTCACCTAGCACCTCCACTCAAACCCTTTGCCAACTAGTCCAGGATCCTCACTTAAGCTCAGTGGGTGGTTTCCTGGGTGTCCTGGTGGACGACAGGTTGGCCATGAGCCAGCAGTGTGCCCTCGTGGCCAAAAAGGCCAATGGCATTCTGGGGTGCATTAAAAAGAGTGTGGCCAGCAGGTCGAGGGAGGTGATCCTCCCCCTCTACTCTGCCCTGGTAAAGCCTCATCTGGAGTACTGTGTCCAGTTCTGGGCTCCCCAGTACCAAAAAGACAGGGATCTCTTGGAAAGAGTCCAGCGGAGGGCCACAAAGATGGTGAAGGGCCTGGAGCATCTCCCCTGTGAGGAATGACTGAGTCAACTGGGTCTGTTTAGCCTTGAGAAAAGAAGGCTGGGAGGGGACCTGATCCAGGTCTATAAATATCTAAGGTGTGGGGGGCAAAGTGGTGAGGCCAGACTCTTTTCAGCAGTGTGTGGAGACAGGACAAGGGGAAACGGCCAGAAACTGGAGCATAGGAAGTTCCGCACGAATGTGCACAAGAACTTCTTTACGGTGAGGGTGACGGAGCACTGGAACAGGCTGCCCAGGGGGGTTGTGGAGTCTCCTTCTCTGGAGATATTCAAGACCCGCCTGGACGCCTACCTGTGTGACCTGGTGTAGGGAACCTGCTTTGGCAGGGGGGTTGGACTCGATGATCTCTGGAGGTCCCTTCCAACCCCTACGATTCTGTGATTCTGTTATGTTGGAGGTAATTTGGCTCCTTGTCTCTCCAGTTTGGTATGTGGCTGTCCTTACTGGACTTCCAGCATGTATCTGCATTGATGTAGCACTGTTTCTTGAGTGGCCTTCTTCGGTGCACCCCAGACCTCACATTTGATTGCTTTGTGTAAGGGTGATTGGCAGTCAGCAGAGCCTGTCACTACGACCACCAGCCTTGCCTTGCCCTGGGCAGATACTGTAACCTGCTCCTGGATGGCGTGGGCACTGCCTGTGCTTTTATCACCCTTGGCTTCTAGTTTGGCTTCTGTCCTGGAGTAGCCACTCTCCGTTTGCTCCCTGACCATTTCCCTGTGAATTGTTAAAGGTCCACAGGCCTAAACTTATAAACCATAAATCTTATCCATCCCATTCTGGCCACAGAATATGACGTAAAACCAAAGATTCCATTAGACTTTGCATCACCAAAAAATCTGTGTTTTTCACTCAAAAAATTCCAAGCATATCTAGCAATGGGATCTGAAACATTACTCACCCTGCTTTGGATCTTCTGAGCCTGGAATGCTGGTGTGCTCTTCATATTGTCCTGAGTGTTCTGCAGTTCAAACTAAAATCAGATTTTTTCATCTCAGAGCGATATTTTCAAATACTCAGCAAACAATGTTAGCTCTGTACTGAAAATCATTCCTGAGTATTCATCTAGAGTAACAAATATGATCACAGGATATATATTTTCTTGTTATACATTCAAAACTTGTTATGTACACCCAGTACAGTGGGAATATTTCATATCAAATGACTATACAAATGTAGGTCCAAATAAAAACTTATGACAAAGATTATTATTTTATTTCTATAACCTTTATCAACTAAAATAATGCCAAAGAAGTAACAGTGACATTTCATTTGCCTATTGAATTCTACCTGTCAACCATGAATGTATTCAGCTCTTAACTGAAATAGATATTGGGAAGACAAAATGTGGCGTCAGAGGATAATTCATGGAATCATTAAAGTAGTCAAATTCTACTGAAGGTCATTAATTTCATTTTAGGGTGATACTGACACAAAAGTGTCTACACATCATAAGGATGAACACAGTGAATAGAATATGAAGATATGATGAATATATTATGTAAATAGTTTGTGACGGAGGTGTAAATTAGGAATCAAGCAAAGCAAGAATTTGATATGAAAACAAGTATTACTGCCTCAGCTTGACTGATCCGTGGCCTTAAAAGTCAATATAATGTGTAGGTTTAGAAGAATACTGGTGGATCATGGGAGGTTTCAGTGTCTCAGAATCATAAGAATAAAATAGCAGGACCAGAACAAAAGGGGGTTGTATATTATAGATGCAAAGAGGCAAATGTCAGTTTGTTTGTTGTACAATCTGAAAACAATAATAAGGATGTGAACTGACAACACAGTTTTGAGTGACAACACATAATTCCCAGCCTCAAATAAACAAAAATTTTCAAATATTTTGAGATATCTTTACCCAACTCCGTTATTTTCACCTTCATACTTGGAGATATTTAAGCAATAAAGTTTTTTTTGTAGCATACCTCTGCTTTGTCAGGCTTCATGGCTGCACACCTGAACTGGTTAGTGTTTGCTTTCAGAAGCAGATCCTAGAATAAAAGCAATTAGCTTAAGGAATATGGTACATTCATAGTCTCTATTAATTTTCTGTCTGAAAAAAACCCTGCAGCACAGACAATATACTAATTTGTTTCCAGTGAATGGGGGTTGTGGTTTTTCCGTTAAATGAGAAGACTGTGATCAGGAGATCTGAGCACCAAGGATTGTTCCAATAGTCATATCCATAACAGTACTTCCAGCTGTCATTTCAAATGTGTGTGTGTGTGGCGGGGGGGGAGTACAAGCATTCGCATTTCCTGCTTTTAGATATTTCTTTTAATTGTAATCTCTAATCAAATCTGTGAAACAGACTAGATTTCCCAATGGCTTTCTTGTGGTCAGCTGTCTATAGTATCAGCACTTTTATAACCATCTAGCATATGGTTACCAGTGATCTCACCCCATTTTTCACAGCTGGTCAGACTTTGTACTTACAGCTGTAGCTATTACAAAAATGCTACAAAACAAATGGCATTTTCTTTCAGGACCCAACATTTCAGCTTGTTTAGAGAAGAGTCTGGGGAAGTGACCTTTGTGAATGCTTTGGATTCCTTTTATAATGTTCCAGAGGCAACAAAAACTGCTGTTATTGCAGCTATAATGTTTGTGTTAGTTTTCTTTCACTCCTTGTATTCATGCATTTTCTCCGCTGAAGAGCGTGGCTGGTATTTAAGTGATTTTATAGTGGTCATAGAGTTTTGACAATATAGGCACTGTGATATCTTGATTTTCCTCCACAGTTTTTCCAGGAAGTTCGTATGTACAAATAAGCACACAGACAAATAGATGTGTGCTTTCTCCACAGTGGGGAAATAATAAGAGGATAAAAAATAATGCAGTACTGTTTGATAATAAAATACCAAGCATTGGTAATGTGATGGGTCAGCAAAAGGAATGCAAAGTTTATCCCCCTAGAATTTATCACACGTTATAGCTTTATAGCTTTATAGCTATAGTTCAGGAACAAAATCCAATGCCCCTTTCGCAAGGAAGTCAGGAGAGCCCAGAAGAGTGATAAACGGTTTCGTATGAGAACTAGCTACTAAAAGTTAGAGTAAGGCATTTTCAGAATGGAGGTGGAGAGTGCAGATAAAAACAAGTCAAATAGCACACGTTTTATCAAGCTTATACTGTGATTGGATTGGATATGGTGATTGCAGTGTGGGCAGGAAGAAAGAAGTGGGAACTGACATTTAATTAATTCCCTTCCAAAGAGAAGACGACAGTAATCTGCTTTAACCATAGTAGGAGCTAACCTAATGAACAGGTTTCATAACAAAGATTGGATCAATTCAAACAGATAGATCTGTTTCTTTCTGTGAAGGCACTTAAACAGGCCCTGCCTTCTCTTGCCCTCTTTACACACAGATCATGTACCAATTCAAATATCTAGATCTGTCTCTTTCTATGAGGGCCCATATCAGACCCTCCCTTCCCCTGCTCTTTTAACACACAGACCATGTACTCTGCCTCTTTACAAATCATGATGACTTCCCACTCTCTCAGTCCACTGAAGAGCATGAAGTCTGTGTGAAAAAGAAGTTAGAAGCTACTGATATTTTAAAATTCTGAGTAATTATGTGGTTATTTATCTGTTACTACAGAAGGCAAATAAAAGTACGGAACATATTACATATTTCAAGCCCGAACATATTTCATATTTCAAGTCTCGATTATTAAGTGAACGTGTTAAATACCCACATGTACTGTAGAAGTAAAAGAGACAATTTCTAGCTTGTGAAGAGGAGGAAGTAATTGTGCTTCTGCTGCCTTTCGTAGTTATTTGCATATTCTATTATGTAATTCCTATTCTATGAATAAAAGGTGGACCTACACCCAGACAATTAATATCAAAATAAAGGGTGGTAGATTAGAGAATACAAACTTCATGACTCTAGGGAAAGAGCCAGAAGTTATTAGCTGCAAAAGCAAAAATGTTCCAGATAGAGTTCAGTGACTTGTGAAAACTGGTACAAATTGCAGAACAAATGGTTAGAAGAAAGAAAAGAACATAACAGGTACATAACATACTCACTTCTGCTTTTTGGCGGTTCTTTGTTTTGATTTTCTCTAGTTGCTTTTTTTCCTTTGGAGGCTTGTAGGTGCTTGGAGGAACCTAAAAAAAAGCAGTAATATCCACAATATGGGATATAAAACATTCAAAGTGATGTAGTCTTGCAATGAAAACACTGCATTCACCCCCACTATAAATCAGCTGCAGTTATTTATAAAATAATGTTTATTTTCTATTATTGCCAACACAGAAGCCATGGACAGATTCCAATTAGCTGGGACCACCCAGGCTTTTCAGATCTGTCCAGTACAAGACAAGACCTGGACAAGGGACCAGAAAGAAAGAAAAATCTGAAAGAAGTACAAGAAAAGCTAAAGAAATAATAAACACCATAGGCCCTATGAAGGGGGAAAAGCAGTTGCTAGAAATAGAAAAGTTTTATTTGGCATCTTATAAACGTGAGCTTTGTAGCACTGACAGCGCGATAGGGCAGCTTCGTCAAGTTAAAAGGTAAGGCTCCTTGGCACAGGGTATGGCCAAGGTTTAGGGAAGATACATACTTCACAGGTTATTAAATGGCCAGGAACTGCAGAAACTCTTTGAGCTGAAATGTTTGGAAACTGAGAAGGTTGTCGGAGAAAGCAGCAACTAAGCTTGTCTCCTCCCTGTGCTCTTCCTACACATCTGTGTTTGGTCACTACTGGACAAAACACACTGGGCAAAATAAACCTTTGCTTTGGTCTGCTGAGACTGCCCGGATGTACTTTTTTAAAATGATATCATTGGAGATGTAGCTTAAATGTTTGGAGGTAGAGGACTCAGCCTTAATCAGAAATTTGGGAAAGAATTCACATGTCAGGAAATGCTACAGATAAAATGAAAAATGTATAGTCCGGCTGTCCTATGGCTGAGCAGAAAACGAGGCAGAAGGGGGAAAGGGGAGCTGCAGAGTTTTCATCTCAGCTGAAGCTTTTCAGGGACTTCAGTATTTGCTTAAGCAGAATTTGGAAAAAGCCTGGATGTCTCCTTCCTGTGTGGGTGAGATAGTCTACCAGCTTACAGGACATCTGCTTAAATATTTATCTTGCTAAAAATGTTCTACCTCAGATAGAAGTTTAAGAATTAATTCAAGAATTAATGGGAAAAATCTGTAATGGGAATGGGGGCATCCCATCTGGTTTTACTGGACTACAAAAGAGCTACGCTTTGAAAAACTCATGGCACTGATGTACCTTCCATTGCCTTTGCTACCTGACATCATTATCTACAGGCAAAACAAATGCCCAGATAGAAAAGGCCAGCAATTAAATGTGTGGGTGAGACTACTCAATATCTTTGTGAGCTTTTTAAGTGAAGTAGAACTGAAAGTATTTCCCGGCAATATCTACAATTTTTTATTATGCTTTTATGGATGGAGAAATTAAAGCCCAGAGGATTTGCAAAGAGTTGCACAGGCAGTGAGTATCAGTTTATTTCACTCCTCCCAGTCATGTGCTTTACCTGCAAAAGTGCAGTCATCTGCCAGTGTAAGCTGAAGACCTCTCCACAGAAAATGCTGTGCTTATTCCAAGTAATTAAAGGAGAAGACTTCTCAATCAGCTGTTTCAGAAATGATCCTAGCCTTGTAATTTAGCCCTCAGATACCATGGTTATGATTACCAATCAGGCAGACGGATAGACAACACAGCAATTACCCTTTCTAATAATAAACAACTTGCAGTTGTCAGAAGAGGATGAATACATCACTATAGGCAAATTGTAAATTCCAGCAATAGAGAGACTGGAAAGACCAAACTGTACCACTTAATTCTTTAGTATAAAAAAAGGGGGCTGGGAGTGATACACACCAAGCTTGCCTTTTCCCTCTAGCCTGGGGTCAGGTTCAGCCATGGTTTCTGGATATGTTTCTACCAGAGGTTTATTTCAGGAGCAGGCATCATGAGAATTTTAAGGAAGAACAAAATGGCATGACATAGTCACTGAGCTGACACTGTGCATAAAGAAGCAGAACTACAGGCTTTACTATGGGGCCCTGAGATAGCAGCTCTGGATAAACTCCAGACCCAGCATGGGATATTTAGTGCCTTAAAGGTGCACAGAAGCAAATATCCAGAGAACGCCAAATGATTTCTAAGAAACTGTTCAGTTTTGCTTAGTCACTCCCAAAATACATACCCAAGTAGAAAGTCCTTATATTAAGTGAGGCAATGTCACAATGCCAGGAGAATATAAGCTTCAGGAAGAAGTGTGAGAGGAAAATATTGTACAGAATGATGAGTAAGTACTTTGAACTTGGTAGTGACCAGAATTCTATTTATTTTTAAGTTTTTGTTGTAAGCAATGCTTATTCTATAAAAGATCTGTTTTTATACATAACAAGATCATGAAGGCAAGTATACTGTTTGTTCCATATATTAGCATTCCTTGCAATAACATACAACTCTCCACCACACAGTGTCCAAAACTATGTACTGCTCTCACTTTCCTACATCTTTCTTGCCATCTGGGCTGTCTTTTCAGTCTCTGCTGAATGTTCACAGTCTAAAATGGTGATGCTGGTAGTACTGTGGCAAATCAAAGTGAAGCCTTATTTGCTGAGATAGGCAAAGGGATGGGCACATATGTCACTACTGCACTAATAGTTTTACATTCACACAAACTATTGCATTTGCAGATTTGGCCAGAGTGTAATCCAAATTTTGTATAACCCTAACAACAAAAAAGAACTTCAGTAAATCAATCTGCATTAAAGCAAATTTATTCTAAGAGGAGCTACACAGCATAAAGGTACTAAAATGACAGCAATGTGACTCATTCCTATACCTATTAAGTAGTTATTAAATGCAGTTTTTCAGAGCCCAGTATTAAGTTGTTCCAGTGTAAAATTCCATTAACTATATAACACACTACCATTACATTGCTCTGCTGTCCTAAGATGTAAATGGTATCTAAGAGCATTCAACATATGCATTATTTAAAATCTGAAGTGCTAATGGGAGGTGGCAGATAATACTCAAAACAGTGACTTCCAAGCTCACTTGAAGCTTGGAATATAGCTTCACTGCATTTGAATATAGATGATTCTGGAGTCTTTATTAAGTTAGTCAGAGCAACTTGATCCCAAGTCCTGTTTGCCTTACCCCAGCGAGGTAACTTAAAACCAACTGCATGTCTCTGATTTGTACCGGTGTGACTGAACCAGAATCTTGAGCACTTAGTAAAATAAAAGCTTACCATTTCAAAGACAAAGTCAGCTCTCATTTGTATGTGAGCAATAAATTCAAACGGAAAAAAGAAAATTTAGAGGTTGAACATTGATACAAATAGCAAGAAATAAAATTCCACCCTCAGGAAGGAGTTGCAGAAGAATTAGTTATTTTTATAGAAATCTGACTTTCAATAATACTGAAAATGAAATGAATTCTTGTTTGTCTGTCAGAGGTTTTAGATTTTCTGCGATTACTTTGAAAGAGACTATTAAATCACTTACCGTCACTTTGTGCACAAGGACACACAAATCACAGTATCTCACAAAGCATAGAAAAACTCACAGGGGGACTTTTTTCCAGCACTGGTATTGGCAGAGGTACAGGAATGGCACGTGGCTTGGGAACAGTCAAATTAAATTCCTTTGGCTGAGTGACCGTTGATATTTTGACGTTGGTAGTACGATTACTTAACTTATCCGCAAGTTGTTCTATCAGCTGCTGTACTTTAGGCTGCCATCTTCAAATAAAAATAAGATCTTTAAATTTTATTTCTTTTTTTTTTCTATTGTACAAACTTACAATACAGTATTTGCAGTTGGCACTTGTGTGAATTCTGTAACGCTTTACACCACTGTTAACTTCCTATAAACCCATTAATTTCTACTTATGATTTAGTTGGATTGTGTTATTTCACCTCTTGGTAGATGCCAGTCCAGGAATAAAATAGCCAAAGTTTCTTCTCAATAAGCAACTGTGTTGCCAGCTTGTTTTGCAGCGGGATCTGGCTAAGAAACAGCAAATCAGCTTTCAGAAGCAGAGTACATCCAGATGAAGAGACTATGGACAGACAGTGGTCTAAGTACTACCACAGTCATCATCTGGCAGAGTACGCACAGATCAATCTCACAGCACGTGCAGGTCAAATTAAAAAAAACCCAACAAACAAATAGAAAGATGTACGGAATTTGGTGGAATTAGCAAGTGAACCCTCAAAACAAGTTGGTGCCTATAGGGCAGTTGAGATGATTTTGATTTCTCTGTGTTTGGATTTTTGACTGTATGATGGTTCAAACTCCTTCCCAGGAATGACAGGAAGGTACAGAATTCAAGGTGGCATACGAACAATCTATCACAGGGCTGATTTTGTTGACAGCTTAATGTCAGCTATTGAGTCTCCATATTTATTCAACCTGTAAATATTACACATGTAATGGAGTTTTCCCAGAATGTAAAAATCAGATGACTGCAAATTTATTGTGACTTCTTTATGTGACTACTAGCTTAGCCACTACTGTCACTGTGGGATGAGTCTTATGAGTAACTTCTGAAAGTAATGAGACTTTCATATCAACCCCATATTTCAATGAATTTAAGCTACTGAAGTAATTAAACTGACCAGTGCATCCTCAGGCCCTTGAAAGAGGTCTCAAATCTAGTAAAAAAAATCAGGTCTTTAGCATTCTTGTACAACTTACATTTGCTTGTAGGCAAAATGCGTGCTTGTTATACTGAATGTGATTGTGTGCAAATGACAGTTCTCAATAGTCTACTATTAATGAAACACAAGCAACAGATAATATTGCTATTACAGAATAATTACAGAATATTGCTATTACAGAATAGCATTATTATCTGTTGCTTGTGTTTCATTAATAGTACCTCTGTATCTTTATATTGTTGTTGTAAGAATACTTCATAATGACAATTACTACACAAGAATATATTGAGCCAAATTCTGACTTCAGATATGTCTCTGTAATTATTGCAGTATGCAGTGGAGCTGTATTTCAAGCCCAATCTGTAGTACTACATTTACTAATTTCACACATTCTTTAGGGTATTACAGGGTTAATTCTAGTGACTGATACTACAGAACTAGACACAAATTCTTTTTCAGCTGGCATTGTTTGTAACAGTTCCGTCTAACAGCGTTTGCCATCATTTGAGGTAATCTCTATTGCAGTGAGGAGGAGATGTGATTGCAGCCACCCAGGTGTACCCATGTTAGCTTTAATTTATCTGTCCTGGGTGAAAACAAGAGTTAAAAAGAGTTAAAAAGTGACACAACAAGTTGCTGAGTAACTGAAATACAGGTACTCTTCCTCCTTGTGGAAATGTTCCAGCTTAGCAAAGGTACTCGTGGTGTATCACCACCAAAGCAATGTGTAGACACATCTGGCCCCTTCAAGCATTTAAACCATTAAGTGATGCTGCAACTATGTAAATGAATAATAATTAAAAATACCCTTGTTTACACGCTTATCTGATTTGCTCAGAAGGGGTTTTACAACCTTCTGCTTAAACAAATCTGAGCAAAAAGCCAAGCTCTTTTTCATGTTCTTAATGTCATACAGATGTCAAAGTGACTTATGAGACTGGACTCATTCCCTGAGAGAAAACGAACCTGCTAGTGTGATGTTTGAACTATTCATGGGCAATAAGAAACAAATTTAGAACAGCTGTGGAAGGACTTATTTATGAGAGAACCTTGCCTCTGGGTAACTAAAACGGTTTACTGTGGTCTCACGAAGACAAGAAGTGTTCTCAGTGACCTCATTGGGAAAAATAAGAGCAAATTGAATTTTCATCAGAAGGTTTCTGTATTGCATTTAAACTCTTGAGGCGACCACAGGTTACTTAAGTACTGACTGCTTACCTCAGCAGTGGATCGATCCAGTTCTCCTTTACATACAGTGAATCATACAACTGACTCCATTCATCTTTTATCCATGTGTTCAAATACAAGGCATTGAAGAAGAATCTAAGAAACTAGTAACAAATGATTTGTTTTCAGTATGGTTATTGCAGGTATGAGGTAAGTAAAACTACCAAAAAAAAACCCCAAACAAACAAACATGATTTGCTTACAAACACTGCTGAAGCACTTGGTTTTATTTTACCCTGTATTATAACCGTATCTGCTTGATATTTGTATGTCCTAAGTTCTGCTAGGAAAACCTCATGATCTTCAGCTCTATTTAATGAAACATTAATAGATAGTAAAATGCTTCAATGGCCTAAAAAAATTGCAGTGGCTACAACATGGAAATGTTTTGATGCATCTTTAAGCTGATTCAAACATCGTGTAAAAAAAGTTTTCATGAAAAAATAAAGTAATTGCTACTCCCATACACTGATTTTAGTTTCATTGCACAATAGAGTTTTGAAGTCTAATATACATGCAGCCAGCTCCTGATTATTTGTAGCTGGATGGGCCATGGTGCCCCACAAAACCGCAGGCCTGGCAGTGCACCTGAATTACTTCGGATCCTTTCAATTCCCTGGGAACTTTGTAGGGAGAACTGGTGAGAACTACAGTAGCTGCTATACAATGTGGTTTCATTTCTTATTGTAATAGAATTAATAGGCACATTTCCACTAAACTAGGAAGCTTCAATTTGGCACATATACATTATATAGCTGTACGTGTTTCAGAAATAATAACATTCGAACTTCTGATTTCCACTGGAGTTCACCAGAAGGTCAAAAGCCTTTCTTTAAAATCTGTGCTCTTCAAACAGCCTTTTGAAACCCTCTTGAAAAATGGCACTCAGATTCAGCAGGTATCATGGACATATACATTTCAAATTTGAACCTGAACTTTTTCATTTCTAGAAATGAAAGAATTCCTGGCAATCATAGAATCATAGAAGATCCTGAAGTGGAAGGGACCCAAGTATCACACCAAAATAATCCCAGTAATAGCAAAAAAGCCCTAAATAATACAGATACTGTGGGATGTACTAGAAAACTGTGTACAGTCACTTGAATAGTATCCAGTGGAGACTGCAAGTCTTATTATTTCAGACTTGCCTTCAGTCCTGTCTTATTTGGGTTAGTTGCTACAGAGCCATACAGGTCTTGTATAGAGTTTTTGTTCCAGAGGACTAACAGGCAGCTTCTTAATTCACAGGTGGTGCCCAGCCCAAGATGGGTTGGAACCTCATGAATTACTCAGCTGTGAACAATATAGGTTTGGCTCTACATGTTTGCTGCAGAAGTTACAGAAGCACAGAAGGCCTGCTGCATTAAATCTGTAGACTTCTGATAATTTCCAAGGAATCAATCTGTAAATTTGGTTTTATTTTCATCTATTCAGCTTTTGGTAAGGTCAACTGTCTTATCAACAACTGAATGACTAAGCGATTGTTAGCACTTTGGATTCCCATTCATGTGTAGAAATTACTGTTCTTCTACAGACCCAGAGAATCATGTCCATTGCCAAAGTACTCCTCTTACCCTATGGAAGGCCCTGACCGCACCCAGAGTTTATAAAGAAATGTATTTTTATATCCCATGTAAGCAATGTATACAGGGATGTATTGAACATGAGTTGATATACTTAAAAAGAGGCAGACCCTGAGGTGAGAAGTTAATTCCAAATTTTTGAGTATTCAGAGTGTTTATAGAAGAAGCTGCTGTGAAAATACTGCAGGTGGTGTTTTATAAATCCTCCAGTTTTCTTTCACTGGCTTTCATTAATTTGAACTCCTCTTCCCTGTCTGTGTCCTCATATTCTTCTTTTATAGCCTACTCCATCCTCAGAGCCTTCAATCAGTTTTCTATTATGTTGCCACATGAAACTAAGCCTCCGAATTATTGTTATCTGAGCTCTCCCTGACTGATCTTTTCTGTCTAGGTCTTCTAAATATTTGCTTTAATAATCTTCTACAAAGTACTTGCAGCTACCTCTCCAAGGCAGATAAAACTAATAAAAGCATATATTTGGTGATTTCTAATTGTTGTATTAAACAGCTGACTATGATCATTGAGGTCTCCAACTGCAACTCCAGTTGTGTACTCGTTATTAACATTTCACACCGTGTTAGGACAAATGGGTAATTCTGTGATGGACAGATGCTATGATTTATTCCTATGAGGCAAAGAGAGCAGTTAACTGTGTAATGAGACACACATATTATGATGTGTATTTTAGTCTTCTGTGTTTTAGTCACAATCCTCAGAGAAATGCTATAAGGATATGCCCAAAATGCAGTGTGGGAAAAGACCTTGGATGCAGCCCTGGAACAGTTATCCAGGTAATGCAGGGAATACCAGTGATAATGCAGGGATTGCCAGACAGTGGTTCTGATCCTAGGCTGCCTGAGCCCAAGTCTGCAGTCTTGGCTTTGATAATTCACATTACAGACAGCAAATCTGGGCAGAATCAGACTCACGAAACAACAGAAAATTTTGTTTCTTAACAATAGAAACTTCTGTTTGTGCGCTGAATTACTAGGAAAAATCCCCTACATTTCTGTTCTGTCTTTGGTCACATGTGAGCAGGTGCCAACCCCAATATAATAGTTCTTTCCTTTTATAGCAGCAAAATACAGTCTAAAGTTCTCAGATTTCTGTTCATTTGTTACCAGGATTTGTCTCCTTAGTGAAGACACCAGACAGTCATTTGGATAACAGCATTACTCTGCTTACTCCTCTGTCCTGGACGTTCGTAGCCCAAGAGTTTAACTACTCGATGAGCAAGATGAGCTAGATTCATTTCTTCTCTGAAAGTGGTGGAATTACACTAGAAATTGTACCCATTTTTACTATTTTAACTTCCTTTGGCTGTAGTAATGCATTTGTACACATGGGCTGAATTAATTCTTGCTTATGAGAATTTGAACACGTCTTACTAATATTCTCCTAATATATTTTTACCCAGTGGAATTATTTTTAAAAAGGAAATTTAAAAATGGGACGTTTCCTCATTTGAGAGCATCTTCACATTCACAGTCATTTACATTGATGATATAAGCTTTTGATTCTTGAGTCAAGGAAGTAACTGCAAGAAACAGTAGATTCATTTTCTTTATACAGATCTACCGGAGAATGAGATTACTCTGGCTGCACACAACCAGAGCCATCTGCTGTACTAGCAAAGGCAATCAAGGACCTTCCTGTCCACTCTTCTGTTTTCCTGTTGATTCTTTCCCTCTTATTCTTCACTTGAAGTTGAATCACGTGTAAGCTTTCCTACTAAGAAATGGACAACTCCATTTTGAGAAACCTGAATTAAATATATGCAGAAAAGTGTCCTAGCATGGCCTTGGGTCCTTCTGCCACTGTTTGACCCAGCTTGGACTTCTGTCCTTATATCCTCGAGGATGATCTTGTCCTACCTCCTACTGATCTTTTTCTACTATTCCTATCTCATAATAACAGAAATAATAATATGCAGTTCTTATTCAGTAATTTTACTTCCAGATCTCAGAAGCTCTTTACAAATGATTTCAGTGCCATTGGTAACAACCAGAACAGAACGGAATGAAACATATTCTTAAATGCTACAGGGAATGCATTTTTTACAAGGCAAGTATGAAATTATAAATCTCTACTTCTACTTTTTATTTCAACAGTGTCCTTCCTCTACCACACAAACCCCAAAATAGAATCACAAAAATAAAATACTAAAATGTATGAATAATTAAGCATGAAAATAGGCTTGAGTTAGCAATGTATAACTAAGTTATTCAAGAATAATCCTGTTAAGGTTACAAAACTGGGTTTTATCTTATCATTCTGTAAGTATACAACCACACAGAATTCCTGTATGTATTCTTAATAATATAGAATGTGATCTTATAATTTTCTATTCAAGCAGATGAATGTGTGTGAACAAGGTAGTATTATTATTCTGCCTGGAAAATACTTGAACAGGCACCAGTCATAGGGAAACACTGAATTTCATTCAAATGGATTCTGTCATGCAGTGCTCTAAGAAGAAGGTTTACTCACACCAGTAGATCTCAATCATAAACACAGTGCCTTTAATTTCATGAAAGCTACTCATTTGTGTATGGTTTATCTGCATGATTAAGAAAATTCCAGTCAGCCTGTGATATGCAGAAACATTTCTCTTTTAACTGAAATGTATCTTTTCTAAGAAATATGTGTGAATAATTATTTTCTACCTCAACTGAACAGAGAGGCACAACAGTCATCAGGCAATATGTACAGGTCAGCATCCTGGATGGAGAATCCCAAATTGCTGACAACTTCAGGCTGTTGCTAAGGCTGTAAATCTGCCTCTGGCTGTTTATTGTCTCAGTTGCTGGGGGACCAAATGCTGCTTCTAAATCCTCTACTGCAGGTGCATTAATATAATCTAGTTTCACTTTGTAGACAAAGGACCTCTTCTAATGCAAGAAAGGAAAACCTAGGTACCATGGTGATGATCAAATACTTAAGCAAACAAAGTTTCATCTACAGGAGAAAAAAATGTAGTAGGTGCAGATCATCACACATGTAGCACTTCCCTACCAGACAAAAATTATTCCAGACAAGAAAGGAGAAACTGTCCGAAATAAAACATCACGGTACCGACAGTGCATACATCTAGGTGAACAGAATCAACAAGAGATAACTGGTATGAAGTGGGAAGATTGTATTGCTAGCTGAATGAGCTCAAGATGCATCCAATCCAGTGGCTTGTTTCTGAGTTGTTTACTAAAGAAGAGGCGGGGAGAGCATTTTAGACAGAGTGATTTGTCTGTCTATCAGATTAAGGTAATTCTTCTAGCCACTTTTTTTCAGCCCCCCCCCCCCCCCCCCCAACAGTTAATGAAAGATATCATTTTGTTCTCTGAATGGAATTAATAAAAACAATCCACGGTAAACCCATGAAAGCAAAGTGACCAGAGCGTTCCTAAAAGCGTTATGCAGACAACTTAACCTTCTTTCTCCCTATATAATACAAAGCAACTGTGCTCATAAAAAAGACACAGTCATCCACATGAACATCCAATGTTCAGAAAAAAGAGAAACATCACTTTTTGAGTATTAATGATTAAAATTTGGCTATCCCCCAGATCTCACATGTATATAGAAGACTATGTTATTTGTTATTCAAACATTGTGTTTGTATGTTCTTTGCAACACCCAGATTATCACAGTTAACACAAGTATGTCACCAGTAATCTAATTTTTAGCTTATTTTCCCAAGAAAACAGGGCTTATGAGAAAGCACTGCCAGCCAGTTTATCCTTCTCCCTGGCATTAAAGCACAGCTTTTAAGATAGTCAGCACTTTCAAACATTTTTAAAGAGAAGCAAAAGATATTTACATTTTTATAACTTTCATGAAAACTAGCAAACAAGTAGAGGAGAGAAATCCAAACTGATGAGTAGGGAGGAAAAGGCAAGCAGAATTTTGTTGTCATGCTTTCTATTTGGCAGCAATGGAATTGTCAGTTGTATATATTTTGTAATGATGTAATTGGTACATGCATAACTCCAAACTAGAAACTCTGCTTTTTCTGGAAAAGGGGAAAAGCATTCGAAGGGCAGTAGGCTTCTCACATCATCAAAGTGGCAGTGGGTTGCTCAGGGAAAAAAGAATGCAAATTGGCATTAACGGATTCATCGTGCGTGGCAAAAACTTTTTCTACTGCCTGAAGTTAAAGATGGAATGCAAGCAGATCCAAGAGTGAGCTAGAAGGACAACTGCAAATCATGTGAACTGTAGATCGTGGGATTATTCTACTTCCTTAGATGATAAAAAATACAGCTTAACAATCTTTGACTGAATATGAGGTAGTTGCTGAATAGAAACTCAAGATTTTTGTGATAACAAGATAATAATTTCTCTTTAATGGCTGAATTTAAACCGAAAACTAATTTCTCAATTTAAATTATCCTGAAAGTTGAAATTATCCGATTAATCAACTACAATGAAGAAAACATTAATTAGCGAAGACAAAATTGTACTTCTATTACCTTATGCATTTTTACAGTGTCTAGAGATTTCACAATTCTGCTGAAGTGCTGAAGACCAAGCTCTTCTAGTTGAAAAGTCGCCAAATAGCAAATAACTGTCAAAAGAGAAACATATTTAAAATGCAGCAGGGAAGTCTGGTATACCCTCAGCATGCTCTAGGACTGAAATCTTAAATACTCATCAATATTGCTTATCTAACTGGGCAATATGGTGCTTGACAGTGAGAAATTGTAAAAGGAATAATAATCACCTTATGCTTATTATTTGCATTGTGACTATGTTGTGGTTCATATAAATCAGTTATGTTTTTCTTGAGTTAGATCTAAACTAGCATAAATTTACAGTTTTATGAAGAATTTATATAGAATTCAATGCAAAAATTGTAACAATTATCCACTTACACTAAAAATGGAAAAAAAAAGCAGCTCTCCAAAAAGTATCCAAGATAGAGGTCCTCCTGGTACCTGCAAATATCTGCAAAGCTGGAAAATCTGCTAGTGCAGAATCTGGAATCTAAGATCTTACCATGATTTTGCAGACGTTTCATTATGTCAACCTCATCGCTAAAATAAGCAGCTCTGCCAACCTCTAAATGCTTGTTCCCATTCTCTCCTTGCTGGCATTTCTTCTCTCAGGCAAGTACATTACGCACACATGCCAAGGTGAATCAGATTGTGGATTTTAACCTGAAGCAGTTTTATTATCTGTTTGCTGGATGTTGGATAAAAGTTTGTTCTAACTCATGGGGGTGAGAATGGGAAGCCAGTGATGAGGATAAGGGCAGCCCATTTCTTTGGGCAGTTGTACCATCCAATAGACCAAGTATACGCATATTCTATCAGTGAAATTCCATGTTGACCTGGCTATAAGGCAGGGATATCAGGAAGTCAGATGGCTCCTGAGAGGCATGACTGAAAAGTTGCTGAAAGAATTACATTGTTATAAACAGCTTTCTTGTGATGCAGTGAACATTTTCAGCGTAAGAAAGGTCATTCTGGCAAAATTTAAAGGAAAAGAAACTAAAAAAAATGTTTTGAATAGTGGATTTTTCAACATATTCTGTTTTTAATATTCTTAGAGAGGGATACCTATTCCCAAATGACAGTTTATTGTACAAAACAAAAATTTTAAACATAAAAATTCTAGTATTTCATTTCCCTTTTATTTACAAGTGACCATTTTGTGTAGATATTGCATTTTTTGTTATCATTCTAAATTATAATTAAAGCAAATTTTTAAACTGTGGAATTGTCTGAGAAATCCAAATCTGATTCTCTCATTCCCTTCTGGCATGTATGCAGTTTGATACAGGAGGAATCAGTTCTTTGAGATTTCAATGGGCCTGCAAAGTTCACAAGCTTCTGTATCAGCTTTTATTTGACCATATTCACTTGCATCAATCAGACTTCACTCGCACTGTAGTATTTTAGCTGCCACCAAACCAATAAATTCTGCTACAACCAACTCTGTATCGTTAGGCTTCAATCTTGTTCTTTAGCATAGCAACATATTTAAGCAGCCTTAGTAGAATATACATTTATCTCCTACAAGCTTTATTAAATTCAAATCTGCTCACACATAGCAACAGCCTTTATAAGCAGCTTTGATCATTTAAGTGTCAATGCAGCTTGACAAAGGGAATCACAAGCCGCTTAAAAAAAACCATAAGCCAATGACCTTAGACTCTCAACTTGTTGATAAAGGAAAATCTTCTTGGGTCTCCCCTTTGTCTATGATTAATGGAGGCTTTTGAGTGGACCAGTCTTGACAATCCAATTATAGCAACACTCAGCTTAAAGGTATAATTTACGTGATCCAAACACTGAAAAACAAGGCTTTGGAGAGAAATGGAGACAATGAAGCGTTACCATTTAGAATAAACTCAATCTTCTATGAATTTTGTCCCTGACATTGTCTTTAGGTTGTTGCTTGATTTAGACTTCCAAGTCTTTCTTGGGACTGTGACAGAAGCAGCCAGAATTAAAGTAAAAATGAAATAGCTTTTAAACCATAAAATGCAGATGTGCTTATGTTAGCTGTGTTTTAGTATTTTCAATCATTTTGAATGAAATCGTCTGGACATTACAAAGTACCCCAAAAGACTCAGAGAACCAATGCCAGCGCAATTCATGATTCCAATTCATTTAGGAACTTTATAACTCAACCTAAGTGTATCTGTATTAAATGCATAGCACAAAAATATGTAAAAGATAACTTTTTAATACTTCTCAATGCCTGAAATAACATTGGTGATTGTACCTACTCTAGCTAACTAGCTCATTCTTTCAGATATAGTTGCATTATAACTGATTTTAATCTAGTAACTAGCGTAAGGTAGATAACTGACCTAACATATGGAGAAAAGACGTAAGTCTATCTACAGCATTGTGATGACTAATGATGAAGAAACTAATATATGGATAGAAGCAATGGTTTCTTATACTGTGAAACATGCTGTGTTCCTCAACAGACAGAGCTCTGTTATACGGTTTCTTGTCTGAATGGCAAAGGTATTATATCTCGTGGGTAACAATAAAGGAAAACAATGAGCTCTCAAGATACTTCTAATCAGTGATGTTATTTTCAGCCTGTATGTTACAATTAACCTAATCTTTAGGCATACTCTACTGAATTTTCTGAGGTAAATATCCAGCTGATACCTGTGAGAACCCAAACTAAATACCAATTTCAGGATTTAGTCATTACAACATTAGGCTACTGGAAAAGGTCCTGTATTTCATGCTGCACTGAGCACAACGACAATACTTCAAATGTAATAATAAGACCTGCGCTAATAAAATAATGTTTTTTAAAGATCTCTGTTAAACATATTTGCTGTTTTGAGGAAAGCTTACCTATATAGAGATTACGCTCAGAAATTAGACAGTATCTCCCATCGCGAGCAAAAAAGGCATTGACTACTACATCCAGTAAGGATTTGTATTCTATGCATCCAGCTAGCGTTTCCAATACAAATTTATCTTCTGCCACATTAAGAGTCTATAGAGACATGAAATTGATAATGATTAATGTTTTCTGGAAATCAAACGTTAGTTGTGTATAAAAAGAAGTGCAGTCATTTTGAGGTAACTGAAAAACACAAATACTGAACAGCTCAGAGGGCTGTCACATCACAGATATCAATCATATTTTTTAAAGAGATTCCTTGTTGGGAAATATTTTGCAAATCTAGGAACTGCAGTACAGATGTGGTAAGAGATTTTTCCCAGACAACACAAAGTTATTGGTAGCAACAAGAAAAAAAAAAATCATAAATGCTAAAATTTGTGTCTTTCTACTGTCCATCGGGCCATGTTCTTACCTTTTCAATTACCCTTCAACTGCTTTCCCCTCAACTACTAGTTGGTTAGCTTTGAAAGCATCTCTCATGAGTAGTCCAGCATGAGAAAGGCCAGATAATTTACAGGTGAAAATAACATGCAGATATCATCTTTTATTGTGCTCATTGAAATTTATCAAAGACAAAAAATCTTGAACAATATGCCGCCAGAAACAACCTCTCTATCTCAAATATTACAGCTTATTATTATCTGTTTTGCTGTGTAAAACATAGTAAGCTTATAGTAGATGAATACTGGATAGTTCTATTTTTTTTAATGTTTGGAAGCCTATATATCACAGTGTTGAGCAACGGCTGTACTGGATGTAAGTAAAACACTGTAATATGTGTCCACAATGTCATTCTCATAAAAAATATCTGAACGCATTCTCTTTATGACATTGAATTTCAGTTTTCCTGATTCCCCAGTGTTTAAGTTGAAAAAGAAGGATCCTGTCTGTGCATGAGATTGACTGACTCATATATGAGTATGTGCTGACTGGCATTATCTCTGCCTTTTGAGAGATTCCTAATGCCCTTAGTCTGCTTCTGGGGGCATATTTTCCCTGCTCCTTGCCACTTAGCTGTGGCTGGGAACAGGTCAGGTTGCCTCAAGAGCAGCAGAGAATGTGTAAGAAAACTTAAGCATAGCATATGTGAACACAAACAACTTTCAAAATTTGTTAGTACAAGAAATAGCGCGAATTAAATGGAGAAGTACCCACAAAAAAGCAAGCCTTGCCAGTGTGGGTGCATGATAATAAATACGAGCTGTTTAGGGGAGGTCAGAAAAGGATTGGTAAGGAAAGAAAGTTCTTGTTTCTGGAGAGAAGGAAGAAAAGGGAAGGAACATCAGCCGTGCCCTGCTTGAGACTCCTCAGGATAAGGATTTAGTTTAAGGTGAAACAAACATTTGAGGAAGAAGATAATATTTGATGAAAAGATAAAATAGCTTTCACCTCCTGAGAGAACTGTGTAATAGCATGTACTGATCTTGCCTACTTCTAGACAGAATATGCACGTTTTGCAGATGCTGTCTGATTAATTTACAGCACTTCAGATATCAGTGCTAGTCCTCTCCAGGGGTCTAATCAAAATGCCATGAAAATGAAAGAAAATATCCCTACTGACTTTACTGGGGTTTGGAGCAGCCACCAGAACTGAGTCCTCTTTCAACCCTGCAGTCAGTGAAAACGCTTCTAGCCATTTCAGTAGGGAAAAAAAGCCCTAGGATGTTGGGATATAAATAGGAGAATACACTGCTTCTACTATTTACAGTCTATGTTGCAGACACCAGCTAGTATTTTCATGTAACAATACTGATCATCTCAAGGAAGTACAGTTAAGGCTATTTTCCCTTGTAGTTATTAAATTACATGAGCAGGATGTTGCAGAAAAAAACAGATTCCATCCTTTTCTTAGAAAGATCATAACATGCATCTATATCAGTAGCCGATAATACAAACTAGATTCGTGCAATTTAGTAGGACTTTTTTTCCACCGCATTTATCAAAATAATCTTCCATTAGATTATTTTCATATAAAAAAATAAACCAATGACATTTGACATTTGGAGATTTTACTCACAGTTGAGTGGGCATGTGTGAGACATACAGCTGAACCAACACAAATGAGAACGATGAAGAGTTATGCCAAATTACACCATGTTCTTGCAAATGGAAAGCTCATAAACAGGTTCCTCTTGCTATCAGTATCAGAGGAATAAAGGAGTAGAACAGTGAATATGGAGTGGCTATTCTGATTTTACAGAAGTAAGCTGTTCGGTAGGCGGGGTTTGTAAAGGTCATATGATGGGTCTGATCTTGCAATTCAAATTAAAGCAAATAATTCCACTGAAAACAAAGTAAGTATTTACATAGAGAAAAGCACAAATATTGCATGATATTTTCTGCATTAGAGCACGCCTCTTGTTATAGCAAAATCTTGATTCTAACTGTCAGTTGAAGAAAAACTGCCTGGGATGATTCAGTTTGATTCAAAACTTTATTCCCTTCAAAATGACCAGAAGCAGTCCATTTTTATAGAAAGCCTGATAAAATCATGTCCTGATGTAAAATACACTTGATGAAGGATCTCTATGGATGCGGATCATTTTTAAAAGATTTAATTGAAGATACTTAATAAAAAGAAGGGGCTTTAATAAACAAAAATGAAGACATTATCTGGAGGGCATCAATCTGATGGGAAGAGTATTAAAAAGCATTTAGGAAGATAAACAAAGAGAAGCAGTGTTTGCATTCAAACAAGGAATAATAGAAATAAACATGTAGTTTTGAATGTGAGTATCCATAATTTAAAGAACCAAGATAGATTTCAATAATTAAGTAAATGTGTTTTCCAGGCAATTCAAATTGAACTCTGTTTTAATACCAATGAGGTCACAACACTGGAACAAGAGCATTTATATGCACTTACTATCTGTTTTTATGAGCTTTGAAGGCCAGGTGAAGGCTGGCTTGTTGCAACCAGGAATCACACATCATGTAACGAAGGAACCCATGTTCTTGAAAATATTCCCAGTGAAAAACAAGTCCAGTATTATGTTCCAAGCATTATACATACAATGCAATAAACACAAATATTGTAAATAGCTGAATTACAAGTCAAAGTGTAATTTCTTTCCTGGAAGAAAATCACGTATGGGAACATACAGGGAACAATCAACATAAATTCTTTCCACAACGTAAAATTAATGTGATGCAGAAATAAAATATATGGAAATGAACTCAGAATTTCCTCTGGACTAACTTTTATCATAACATTCTAATAAGAAGAAACCAAATGCTTACAGTATTTCATTTGTTTTACTCTGAAAACAGAAGGCTAACAATGAGTGAGATTCCCTAACTCCACTTGTTTATAGAAACACAAAATTAGGAGTTGGAAGAGGGAAATGAGACTGGACAGGCCTTTCTCTCTTGCTTCCTGAGAGGCCTTGGAGAGATTATGTTCTCTCTTGAAACTCAGGTTTTCTAACCTATGAGATTTACTTAGAACATATTCACATTATGAATGAAAAGTGCACAGTGATATAACAAGGAGGAATGGTTTTAAACTAAAAAAAGGGGGAGTTAGATTAGATGTCAGGAGGAAATTTTTTATTCAGAGAGTGGTGAGGCATTGCAACAGGTTGCCCAGAGAAGCTGTTGATGACCCATCCCTGGAGGTGCTCAAGGCCGGGTTAGATGACGCCTGTGCACCCTGAGGTTGGAACTAGATTATCTTCAGCTAGTATGAGCATTTACATTGCTCCTCAAACCTATTTCATTCTGAAAGAAAATAGGTTTTGGTGTGTAAAATGTCCTCTGCTATCTTCTCCTTGCAGTTTAGGTATCAGCATGTGGCTGTCAGATGTAATAAACTTGTGAACCTGGCACTTTACAGTACTGGTGTCCATAGTGGCTCCCACAGGCTGACAGAGAGCCTGGGGAAGGTGCTAACTCTCAGAACATATTCTGCAGTTACCTGTGCATGCTGCCTCTTTATTTTGAGCAAAATAACCTAGCTCTAATTTGTTGGTTTCACCAGGAACAACCTCAAACAGCTGGACAATAAGCTAACAAGTGTATTTTCTGAGGGTTATCAACAGGTTATCAAAGAACTAGACAAGATACATCTGGTATCATATTAGAAGGACATAAAGACTAGAAATATAAAAATACAATATTTAGAGATATATAATATTAATGAAACACGGTTGATAATGGATGGAATCTGATTATTCTCCCAGGAGACGGAAAACTATTTAATCAAATAGAAAACTCTAATAGAATAGAAAATAGTAACTTGTTGAGAAGTTGTCTGATACCCACTTAACTGAATAAAGAGCTGTGTCTTGCCATCATATGGATTTGTACTTTTGAAATCTTACTCTTGACTTTTGTCTGGCCAGTAGTTCACAATGTTAGGTTTGCAAATTGTAATGCTCCTACCATGAGACATAAAGGCTCAAATCAAGTGTAGTTTAAAGTTATGGTCTTAATCAGGATTCTAACTAGAGGAAGTTTCTACTGAAGTCATTAATACTAATTGGTAAGTGGCCAAGCCTGGAGATCATGTGTACAAAAACACTGCAATATTCTGGGGACCACAAACCTATTATGAAATTTTCTATTTCATGGAAATAGAAGTCAAATGAATTTTCCATGAGAAATTATAGTCACCTATTTGGTACTGAAACATTTCTTAAAGCTGAATTCTGTATAAAAACAGATCTTATTCTGCTGGATAAATTCCCAGCAAAAATATTATGTAGCAAGTGAGCTGAAATTGAATGTTTTAAGCTATACCAGAGAAAGATTGTTGCCTTATCTATGACATCAGCTATGCTCTGTTTTCTTCTCCATTTGAAAGAGTTTAATAAGAATCCTAACATTCACGATTTTCCAATGGAGTTACTGCTTCTTTTGTCTTTATGTCACCTTTCCTGGGCTGAGAAGAGCAATGCTCTGAATATTAATTTTTACAAGTATTTATTTTGGCAGCAGTGAATTTAGCTGAATTTACCCTGTCTTTGCTCAGTGAAAAATGATTATTTTCAAAGTGGATTAGTTCCCTGATGTAATTCAACACATGAATGCATAAAGAGTTATGCCAGTACAGTGCAAGAGGCAGAAAATAGGTGCCTAACTGGAAACTGTTTAAGAAAGCAAATAGTCAAGAAATGCGAATGGATTCAACACCTCTACCTGTGGTCTCCATATCAGACCTCTGAAGTTTTATATCCCTGTAGTCACTTATGCAGAATGAATACAAAAGAAATTAATTACATGGAACAGCAGCACTTTAGACTTCATTGTCAGAAGTGGAAATGAGTAATTGAGCAACGTGGCAGTACAGAATCAGAGTTTTATCAGTGTAGTTTGTTACTACACAGCACATACAGACAACAGTAGGCTAATAATACTAATGTCTTCATGATTTTTTTAAAGCTGATTCAATCCACTGGCTGCATCAGCTGAAGTTAGGGTGTCACTAAGGACAAAGAGATATGAAAAGATGACAGAGCATGGTCAGTAAGGGATAGAAACTGCTTCACCCAGCGTAGCTACAGATTGGCAAATCCTGGTCTGGTTACTTGCAGTATTAGATCAAAATAAGATAGTCAGTTTACTGCCAGTTGCCTTCTATTCCACTGTTGTGACAATCACTTATGTCCTCAAAGCAAGAATACTTGTTCCTGTGAGTCAGCTTCTGAACTGCTTTTGTATAGGTATAGTCAGTTTAGAAGTGGAACTTTCCCTGTGACTGTCAGATTCATTTTAGGACACTGTTGCTTCCCCCATCTTTAGCTGCTACCCAAGCAGTTATTCAACTCTTTTGATCTTTTCACTTGTCTCTTTTCTGGTGATAACTACAAGAAATTTGGGCTTAAATTCATGAATGAAAAATGTTGGTACTGCAAGAAAAATCTAGGAAAGCTACAAGAGAATGTTAGAAAACTGATAACTTCATATTTAAAATAATTTATTCAAAAGTTGTAAACGGTGTAAAATGAACTGAAACTTAATGTACCTGCAACACCTTAGCTGATTCCTCCAAGAAATCCTCCATGCTCTGATTTTCTGGGTTAAATTTGTTAAGCTGTTGGATTATTATTGTAATATGTTTTCCATGGCTGACCATCTTCACCATGGAGAATCCTATAAATATAGTAAATCATTAATTTTTCATGCCTTCTTCAGTTGTAGCATAATGTATGTTGATAGGCTCATAGAGAAAACATACTGCAGTAATGTACAAGAGAACATTTAGGTCAAGCTTTCAAAATCACAGTTATTCAGAACTGCTAATAGGAGAAATGAGAAAACTGTAGAAATGTCAATAAAATACAAGAGATAATTACATATTTCTTATTTTGCAAATATCTCAAGATATCACAAGGATGATACTTTAAATGGTTTCTGTATCAGGTTACTTGATACAATATAATTAAAGACAATCTTGAGAAAAACATTAATTTTTGCACGTGTGCTATACTGGTCCTACTCTGTACATTGATCTTCCCAGTGAGATGTAAATGAAAACAGAATTTTCAGTCTTAAATCCTGTTACACGTTATTGTTAACAGCCTATTTTTCAAAAAGAAAAAAAAAGGAATGGGAATAGAGACATGAGAAGTCAGCAGGCTGGGCAGTGATAACAACAGACAGGTAGCCACAGCCACTGCCAAGGTTTCTGAAGGCACAGCAGTTTGTTACTTCTTATGCTTGATGTTTTGTTTCAGAAGTGAAAGGATTATATCTCTCTCAAATGACATCTTACTCGTAGGTGTGAGAGTTCACAGAGCTGGCTACCTGGACTTTAATGTTTGCATGACAAGAGCTATTCATTAGTTTATACACATGTGCGTGTTGCTGCGTTAAAGAATGATCAGGTCTGAAAGTCATTAATCCGGCTTAGCAATCAGAAAAAAATGAACACAGAAGTAATTATGCATGGTAGAAAATTATGTTTTTGAAAATTGTTCTTGCATTTTATATATCATCATATTCTGCTGTTGGGAAAAAAAAGCTTGATCAAGATGATTCACTGCCACTGTGGTAAAGATAATTCATTTCTTGTTGTAAAAGGATGTTGTAACATTTCCTGATACTGTGTTCTTATACCCTGCCTTTCAGCATTATCAAACTCAATTATAATTGCCTAAGCAGTATTTTAATCACTAAATTACTGCTGAAAAGGAAGTGTTTGTCTGTGATTATGTGCAATATAGGCATTTGGTTACCTTGTGTGATGAAGACAAAGTGTCCAAATTAAAAAAGCAACCAGCAAGACAAGATTGGATCAGGACAAGTGATGACAAATAAAGAAAAGGTGCTACAATGCTACAATGTCTGTGTCATAGGGGCAATCATCATTTCTCCCCTCCTCTGCAGAACATTACATGACTCTCCATACCTGACAATGTTCTTACACTCACAAGGAATTCTGGATAAGGGGGAGAGAAAAACCTCTGCACTCATTCAGAGTGAATCATAATTCAGGCTCCAACAGCTCTCCCAGTGACAAATATTTTTTCTCCTGGCATAGTAGAAATCAGTTTGAGCCGTCACCCCTCGTACATGCTGACATTCCTCCCTCTCCCTCCCTCCCAAAAAACAGTCATTAAAAAAAAAAGCCAGAATCCAAAACCATCAGCTTGAGTGCTCAGGACATAGAGGGACTCTTCCCCTGTGAATGTATTTAAACAAAATGCTGTTATTATCATCCTGTTTTAAAACATATACATAAAAACCCAAACAAAATGCACTGAGTTACAGAGTGCATCCATACATTCAGGAGAAAATACTAACTCTGGTGTATGATACAAATTAGGTCTGAAGAAAATGTTGTCTTCCATTACCTGATACAGAACTTCTGTTAAAGGAGGTAGGAACCCAAAGTGGCCTTACTTTGCAGCAGAGCCTGAAGATGTTTTGAAAGCACCTACATACGCTAAACCTGACCACAGACTGTAGGCACTGGTTTCAATGATCTGAAAGATTCTGTCAGGTTTTATATTCGCTCCTCACCTACAAAGACCGAGACTGCATTTCTGCTGGCAAAAGCAGCCCTTATGAACAGAGGGCTGAACCAAATCTCCCTGCAAATTGCCATCAAATCGAGTAGCTGCCACTTTAAACGGCAGAGCAGTTCTCCTCAGCTGCCTGCCACAGAGAGACCCAACACGCCGTCACTGTCGGACGGGTCACATCCCGGCCTTCTCATTCACTCTAGAATTTTCTGGAGCCCCCTGAGCAGCTCTGGGCCCCCTCAGCCGTCCTCCCGTGAGGGCACGGGGCCTCAGGCGGGGTCACCTACAGCCCGCACTGTACCGCGCTCACCCACCAGGCAGTCACGCCGAAGAACACCACTGCTGCTTGACCGAAATCACCACAGAGAAAGCAAACCCAGCCTTGCCGAGGCACTTCACCTCACACATTCACCATTTCACCCGTTTTTCCGCCCCAAGCCGTCGAAGCGCCGCGGTTGCTAAGGGGCGCGGGGGCTGACGGGAACTGGAGTTCTTCGCGCGCTTACGTTCGTCCGGCACAGCGGCGCCAGCGTTGGCGAAGAACTACCCGGGCAGGAGAAAAGATGGCGGAGATTGTTTGCCGCCGTTGCTGAGCAACGCAATTGTTCTCTTCTCGGTTCTTGCGCTAATGAGAGGCTTAGAGATTAACAGGCCGATTGGTACGCGCTCGGATAAGAACAGCTGCGACAAGCAGAGGCTTGGCGTCCTGAACGTGACACGCTCAGCGTTACTCATGGGGAGAAGACTACAAATCCCGGCACCCACTGCGCCGCCGCGCTCTACAACGCGCTCCCGGTTGCGTCGCGTGGCATGCTGGGGGATGTAGTCCCCCGCCCCCTCCTCGTGTTACGAAAACGAGTGGCTAGGTGGGCGGGACGAGCCCACCGGAGGCCGCTCCCAGACGCCTTCCGATTGGTCGACGGGCCAGTGGGCGGTGCTGAGTGAGCGCGTGGGCCTGCCCCTGCGCATGCGCCGAGCGGCGAGGGGGCGCCGCTGTCGGGCGGGCGGCCGCGCAATGTTTTGGGGGCGGGCGCTGAGGCGCGGAGCAGTCGGTGCTGCCCGTGCCGGCGGCCGGTCCCTGCGCTGAGGCGGCGGCGCGCAGCCTTCGCTTGGGCGGCGCTGAGACCCTCCGTCCCGCGGAGCCTCCCGGCGAGCTGCAGGGCTCGCCCCGCTCCCCGAGCAGCCCGCTCTGCGGGCGGGCAGCCGGCAGCCCCTGTGGCCGCAGCCGGCGGGCGGCGCGCTCCGAGCGGCGGCGGCGGGGCAGCGGCCGCGGGGATGATGAACAGGTTCCGAAAGTGGCTCTACAAACCCAAGGTGAGCGGCGGGGCACGGCCGCGGGGGTCCGGGTGCCGCCGCCTCAGCGCTGTCCGCGCGTCTCCAGAGGTCGCCAGGGGGCTGAGGGCTCTGCAGAGGGCTCGCAGCCGCTGCGTGGCGAAGCGGTCCCTCTCCGGCTCGAGCGGGCACCTTGCGCCGCGCTCGGGGCACCGCGAGGAGCGCCGCTGGCTTTCAGCATCCGCCGCATCCCCGTTTCCCCTCGGCGATCGCAGCGGCTTGCAGAGCACTCGGCTTAATTTTGTCCTGTCACCGCCACCCGTCCTTCTTCCAGCGTTCGGTGGCAGTGCTGGGGCTCGTTCCCGTCACTCTTTCCCGCACGCAGCTCGTTCACCCGCGTGACAGCGCTGCGCTGCTGGGCTAGAAAAAATAAAAGGAAAAGTTGAGATGAGACTGCAGAACTGGAGCGCGGGTGGCGGCGGTGTGTGCCGGCAGCGCCGGTCCGTGCGTGGGGGACGCGGTGCTCTGACGGCTCTCCGAGCGGCCGTGGAAATCAAGGAGAGATGGAGTAAAGGAAACGCAGCAACTGATTGCAAGCAATTTTTGAAAGACTTCTTGTTCAGTGAACTTTTAGTGAGCTGAAAAAAATATATGCACAGAATTAAGTGTGCAGGAAATTGCGAGTGTCGCTTTTGTCGTGATTTCTGGATCAAAATGTCGGATTTCACATTGATAATGAAAAATAATCTCACATAAATCTTCTTTCTAATAGAGATTCCGTCTTTTTATGGTAAGACCTACCTACCGCTATGCAGTACCTTGCTGGGCACGGTGCTCTTAGTACTCAGTGTGTGCACTGGGCAGTGCATACCCTTATTTCCATGGGGCTGAGCTGTGCTGGGGGACCTTCCGACCCCATTGTGTGCTGCTGACCCCACCTAGCACTATCATCTCGTGCCATTGCACTGCAGGCAGCAGCAGGGCCTTCCTGCTCCAGGGAGCTACCCGAGGTGGGCAGTCTTGTGGCCCACTGAGACTTTGTTTGCAAATGGTCCTTGTTGGTTTCTAGAGCAATAAGCATTTCCTTTAAACTCATGTCCTAAATGGGTCAGTGTGGTAGTGTGTTCTTCAGAAATAGCCTTTTTTTTTCCTCGTGTGCCTATTGAATTCTTATGGATAACATAATTAAATTAATAATAATGAAATGTTTCAAACCTCGGCATGTTTTGGTAGTGTTTAAGATGGAGGAGTTCTCATGTAGGGACTACAAGTACTTGAAGGGAGCTTATAAGCAGGTGCAGGACTGACTTTTTACACAAGCAGATATCAGTGGGATGAGGGGAAATGGCTTTAAACTTACGGAGGGGAGATTTAGGTTAGTTGTTAGGAAGGAATTCTTTACTCAGGAGTGTGGTGAGGCCCTGGCACAGGTTGCCCGGAGGAGGGTGGGTGCCCCCATCCCTGGAGGTTCTCAGGGCCGGGTTGGATGGGCCCTGGGCAGGCTGAGCTGGTGTGGGGCACCCAGCCCATGGCAGGGAGTTGGGGCTTGGTGGGCTGTGAGGTCCCTTCCAACCTCAGCCATTCTGTGATTGTATGATTCTGTGACTGTAACTTCCCTGGTTATACTGCTTACTGTCCTGTTTTGTCAAGGTATTGTTGAGATTCCTTCTGCTAAGGTTAATGGGTTCCAAGGTCTCTTTTGGAATGCTTTGGAACATCATGTATCCTGGAGAGGGCTACTTTTGGGTTATTCAGTTTGGTGGGGGCTATCATTACTGATGTTGCTTAGTTATAATCTTGTTAGGCACTGCAGGTGCCAGGTATATTTTATCAGTTAGATATTGCTATTGCTAGTGTTGGAAACTGCTTCTCTTGAGGCTTTCCAGATGCTAGTATCATGTAATAGACTTCTGCATGGCAGCATATGTTGCCAGTTGTTTGTTGTTTCCTTACATCCAGAGGGAACTTCGAAGGCAGTGGAGGAATGGGATCATGAAGGAGCAGGAGGCAGTGAGCTCAGAGCACAATGCATTCACAGTGCAGTCCATTCAGAGACCTCAATAAATGCTCTGAATTGATCCCAGGGAAAACTACTTGACAGTTCTGTCCCCCAGAAGTATTTGTGTAAACTGTTTCAAATATTTTTACGTAGGGGAGACTAAAAAAAAATGAAACAGAGCAGGTGTTGCTTAACAGGATGTAATTACAAAGCTATGAGCATAATTTTCAAGTTGCTGCAAGGGGCAGGGACCTGCATCAGGACAGATGCTGACTTTGAAACTGCTGCATCTGTTTGAACGTAGCAAGGATGTGAGAGAAAATGTGAGTGTAGGGAAGTGCAAAGTCCTGACTAATGCTGAGAGCGTGTCACAAGGACAGCAGGACTTTCCTGCATTGTTATGCTCTTGCTGTCTGGCCCTGTTCTAGCTCTTCAGGTATGCTGGATACCCAGATTTAATAAACTGGGTCTAATGCTGATGGTTGAGGTAAAACAAAGAGTGAAACAAATAAGAGCGAGATGATCTACGCAGCAGGTAGGAGGCTGCTCTCAGCTGAGATCATAGAGGCAGAGCAGAGAGATGTGGCTTTGTTTTCGAGCTCCTGTGCTACGTAGGTTGCAATCTAATTTTTGAGTGCTTTCTGTGAGATGAATCTGCAGTCCCCAAACAGGAAACAACGTAGTAAGTTTTTGGAAAGGAGTTAGTGTTTACTTCTGAACCAGGAGAAGGTGCAGAGGAGTGACTGGAAGCAGCTCAGGGCTTGCAGCATGCAGAAGCTGTGTGCTGTGACCGCCTCAGGATGCTGCAGGCATCGCACTACCTCCTTGGCACAGCTGCTGCTCTGAGGGAAAAGGGCGACTCCTAAATCCAAACGTTTGAATACACGCACAGATATAATAGAAACATTTCCTGTCACTCCTTATCCTGTGCCTTTTGCTGTTGGAACATTCCACAGGTGCTAGGTCAGAGCCTGCTCCCAGACAGCTGTGAGCATCCCACAGAAGGATGGGAACAGGCTGCTTTTGTACAGTTATGAAATGCTTTTGATAACCAAAGTATTCAGAGTAACTCCTATGAATGTTGCTGCTTGTGGTTTGAGAGTAGCTTGAGTGAAGAGCAGGTGACTTCTCACCAGGTCAGTGCTGAATGGAGCTCTGATTTATCAATATTTTGAAAGAACTGTTCTGTATTTAGCTAGGGGGAAAAAAAAAAATCTGTTTCCAACCACAACTTAAAGATATTTTAAATTGCTTAGTATAAGATTGCAGCATTTTTGATGGATGTTCACTTTCTGTGTTATTCTTTTGGGGGAATAAAAGCCAAGAAATACGTTTTTCTTGAGACTTCAATTTTTTTCTTAATTTCAGTTGTTCATTCACTACCCTATTTTTTTTTTTTTGCTCTCATCTTCTTTTACGGTGTGGTAGTAGGCGCGTCTTGTGATAAATGTTCAAGAATTCCTTACGTTCTCAGTTAACACAAAATTCATACTCACTGGTAGGAAGTGCCCTGTTTTATGCGTGCTCTGTCCCAGTCAGGTGTTCACCAGGCTGGCAAGAGCCTGGAGGCATGATGCTGTTTTTTAGCACTGGCCTAGGAAGAAGACGCTGTGCAAAGAAGAACATTCATCAGGAATAAAGAGTAATTCACTGCAGCAGAAAAGTGAGAGGCAGTGGCAATAAAAACTAATTAATCAAATACCTTCTAGGTGCTTCAGCCTTACCTTGTGCAAGGATAAGGGGGGTGGTGGTGTTCATTTTGTTGGTTTTTTTTTCCTAATTTAAGAGTAGGTAAGAACTGAGCTTTGAAAGTTGCATGTAAGAATGTTATCTTGCTTAGGAGCGTTCTCAGAGTTACTTTAGGAATAGAAATAGGAAATAAATACTAAGAAAATAGCCAACTTAGTGTTTTTTTTTTTCTTTTGTAAGGAGGGGGAAAGATGTTAGGAATTTCTGAAGGGGAAAAAAAAAAGTTGTATATAGAAGATGAATAGAAACATGAACTACAGAGGAACAGAAGATAGTAAAAATTAGTCTCAAGGATGTGCTTAGCACACTGTGAAGAACACTTTTAAAGTTGATTCAGTAGAATGAAATGTGGGAAGGAGGAGGATTATTTTAAGCTGTGTTTTCATTTCTCACCATTTCAGCCCATCATAAAAAGATGAAACTGCTGGAGTAGCCAAGCAATTATTGAGACAAGTTTTGAGTGAATGATTGGAAGAGGTAGGACCAATTTACAGAGTAATAGTTGGAAAGCAGTATTTCGTTTTAGCTGTGATTTCTACATCTTAGAAGTGAAATATTTACTGCTCATGGAAGAGAACCAGAGTGACTTCAGTCTTGAGGAAAAGTGTCTTAGGAGAACTTGAAGGAAGACTGAAAGAAGTAAATATGATTTGTAGCACAAATTTGGTGCTGTACAGTAATCCAAGTTTCTGCAACATGCTGTTTGTGATCAAAATCTGGTACTTCATGCCCCGTGTGTATTAACATCTAATGGCTTCCAAACCCAGAAGAATCGGGAATCTGTACTATTTGGGGAAACAGCGCTGGATTTCTGGAGATGCTCACTGTTTTTTAAATCGGCTCTTTGATCGCGCTCAATTACCTGCTTAATTCTTCTTGTTACTACTGTCTGATCAGAGGCTGCAGCTATCGAACTGCAGTGATCAGCAATATTGGTAGAAATCCTGAGGAAGGCAACCTATAAATCAGCATATGTTATTCTAGCTTCACAGTTCTGCATGCTGAACTGCTTCATTTTCAAAGCACCATCTAGTGGTTTGAACTCCAGTGTGGAAACTAATAATTCTTTGCTGTTGGTTCTGCAGCTCAGCAGCTAACTTAAAATAATTACCTCAAGTCATATTATTTCTTAGCCTTGGGTTACCAATATCTGAAAAAGTCAAGTAGGTAAACTGCTGCAGTTGTCTGCTAAGAGATTTGTTTGCCTGTACTTAGTTACTTGGTGGTGAATAGAGTCAAACCCGTCTTTACTGATAACCTGGATGAGGGGATTGAGAGTACCCTCAATAACTTTGCAGGTGACACCAAGTTGGGGGGAAGTGTCGATCTGCCTGGGGGTAGGAAGGCCCTACGAAGAAGAATCTGGACAGGATGGATTGCTGAGCCGAGGCCAATGGGGTGAAGGTCAACAAGACCAAGTGCCGTGTCCTATATTTTGCCCACAGCAACAGCAGATGATGCTACAGGCTTGGGGCAGAGTGGCTGGAAGACTGTATGGAGGAAATGGACCTGGGGGTGTTGGTTGATGCTGGGCTGAACGTGAACCAGTAGCATGCTCAGGTGGCTGGGAGGGCCAATGGCATCCTGGCTTGTATCAGAAAGTGTTGCCAGCAGGAACAGGGAAGTGCTCTTCCTTCTGTACTCAGCTCTGGTGAGGTCACACCTGGAATGCTGTGTTTAGTTTTCAGCCCCTTGCTACAAAAAAATCACTGAGGCCCTGGAGCATGTATGGAGAAGGGCAACAAAGCTGTGAGGGGTCTGGAGCACAAGTCTTACGAGGAGCAGCTGAGGGAACTGGGATTGTTTAGTTTGGAGGAGGCTTAGGGGAGACCTCATTGCTGTGTATAACTACTTAAAGGGAGGTTGTGGTGAGGTGGGGGTCAGCCTCTTTGACCCATAAGTAGTGACAGGACCGGAGGGAATGGCCTCAAGTTGTGCCAGTGGAGATTCAGGTTGTTCATTAGGAATAATTTCTTCTCTGAAAGAGTGGTCAGGTACTGGAATGGGCTGCCTGGGCAGGTGGTGGAGTCACTGTTCCATGGAGGTGTTCAAGAAACACTTAGATGTTGTACTGAAGGACGTGGTTTAGTGGGGGAGTATTGGTGGTAGGATGGTTGGACTGGGTGATCTTGGAGGTTTTTACTAACCTTGCTGATTCTGTGATTACTCTGATGTGAGAGAAATGCATAGGCCTTGCAAAGTGACTCTTTTGATGTGGGTTACTGTGAGCAGAGTTACAGTGTATCAGATTGAAGATCCGTCTAGCCTGGTGTCAGGTCTGGTGGCTCTCAGCATCCTGTAACAGATGCCCTGGGGAAAAAGACTAGATGAATGGAAAGTGATATGTCCCCTGGGCTTTTATTTCTTTTCAACTTATGGTAGTCTGCATCTTAGGTGCGTGCTGAGCTACAGATTGATAATTTATATATAATTCAATATAATGTCCTTATAATTCAATAGCTTGGGAACATTTCTCCTTAGTATCTAATCATTTTTCAGTCCATTTATACTTCTGGCTGCCATAACGACTACTAGCAATGAGTGCTTAAATTGAGGCTCATTCCAGTGACGTGTGTGTTTTCAAGTGTCCATCAGTGTGACCTGACGTCCTGCAGATTCCCTTCTGCTCTTCGTCTTGGATCTTGAGATCCCCCTGACTGCACTGACGTGTGGTAGCAGAATGTAGAGAGAGATTCTTTATCTTTCCAGTGCTTTTTGATATATGTATTTTTAGAACGCAATGTGTTCTTCTATGTTATTTACAAGAATGATGATATTAAAAAAAAAAAAAAAAAAGAGGATCTGCATTTGGCCACAGTCTTTAAGCTCTGGTATTTTAGAGTGCCCAAAGAATACTTTATTCCTGAGCTAACTGGAAGAAGCTAGCAGTAAAAACACCTTTGACATGCTTCATGTAGTTAGTTTAGTAGTTACTGTCTCCTGTCCTGGTAGTTTTGCTAGCAACATTCATTTAAAAATGTATTCGGTAAAGCTATTTTAAAATAACCATGTTAAAAATAAATTAATTGAAGCCTGAGTTGGTATGTTTGGCTCATGTCTGAAAACTGACCTGCCTTGGGAGTGCATCTGACAAAGCAAGTTTCTCAAGCTTGATCGTTTTACTGGAAGGTCTTGCTACATTGGAGTCTGTCTTACCCATTCTTATGAGTCTTTGTTTTCATTTTCAAGGTACAAAATATGCAAATACTTCTTTGTAGCTAAAATTACTAGCTGGGGATAATTGGTTTAATGGCCTCATGCTTGCATTCTGGAAGTGAACTGTTTATATTTCTGTTCTCCTCTGCAGGCTATGGGATTTTTCTTCTTGTCTCCCCAGTAGTCAGTAACAATTTTGCATTCCCTCCATGGGCCTAGCCTGGGAATTTTTGACATTCCCAATCCTCTTGATGGTGGCTCTGCTTACTCCTGTTCCTCTATATTCACTATCTTTTTCTCCTTAGAGTATTCATGCTTCTGATATCATTTAAGGTCAGGATGCCCTGAAGAACTGATCAACAGGAACTGGGTTATAGGAGGAAATGGGATTCTACAGTGAGGTTGTGAATATGTATAGTGTTGTGCAGCAAGTGAGACTGACCTCTGAGAATGTCATGTGAAGACTGCCCCTGCTTTGCCCTGTCTTTATAGACCACGGGATCATCCTTCTTTTTCTTTCACAGGACCTTATCCACACTTGATAGCTGTTCAGAATGAATAACATAACAGTGAGCATTGTGTCACTTTCATGTACTACTGGCTGGGTGAATGAATGAAAGGGGGGCTGTTGGGCAAAGGACACTGAGGGGAAGAGATGAAGATGGGGTGGTGGAAGAAAGTGCTTGGAATAAAAATGTCTAAAATACAATGTAAGGGGGGAAAAAAGAAGGTGGTGCTCTCTCTTCAATTGCGTGCTTTATATTCTCAAATGGGGCATAGGTGAAAATAAATTGGCATGATGTCTATGCTGGAATGTGTTAATTCCTGCCATCAGCCAGCACTTTGATCTCTGAGAATTACGGGTGGTTGTAGATAAACTAACCAGATGTTTGGGGTGTTCTGCATTTCTACATTGCGTTCTTCTAATTTTCACCTTCCTCTGTAAACCTTTTAATGTAGGAAAATTTTCCTGAAATTCTGAAGTTCATCAGGTGTTATGATATTGGTTTTGAGAAGAAACTTGAGCAGTGTTACAGAGCTGAGCATGAAAGGGTTCTTGCATGTTTGTCTGAACTTGGCTTTTGGATGTTTGTTATCTTAGAAGTCTTTTTAGAAGTGATGGGAGGCTCTCATATCAGTGCCTCGTTGCCTTATTCTCCTTTCTGTAAGCACAAACCTGTTGGTAGACATTTCATCTTCCTGTCTGTTTCCAGCTGCTGGAGTTCTAATGCTCCTACCGTACAAATAAGAAGAACATTTCAAACTGCTTCCTTTAAAGCCTTCCAGATTCCCTGTAAGAACCACCTGCTTTTATTTAATTTTCAGGATTCAGAAAGATAGAGTACCTGCACTTCTGAATGTGTTATTTAATGCTTTTGTGAAGTGTTTTTATAGAGATGGATGAGTGTACCTCATTTAGTTGACAGCCATATAGAAGTACCTTGACGCAAGTGAAATGATGTCATTCTGTGGTGCAAAGTGGATTATGAGAATAAGATGGAGTTAAAAGAACATAAAAGTAGGAGAAATCATAAAGAGCTGTGAAGCAAATGTCATCTTGCACCCATGATTTCTTTTGCCTTGGATTTTAGAGGCGGAAGAGATGAAGTGAAAATGGTAGTCAGTCCTTTGGTGGTGACTGGTGTGTGTTCAAGCTGGGACATGCTGATTGTGGGGTTACATATGTGTAGGTCCTGTAGGGACATGTGGTGCCCTGGGTGAGATCCCTTATGTTCTTGTGTAGGCTCCACTGATCTGCTAGGTGGTGGAACTTAAAATGGGAGTATGATGTCGTGATGAGCAACAAACAATTGGAAGAAGGCTGATTAATTGCTGTGTCTTATGTTAAGAAGTTCATGTTGGTTAACTGTTGGTGTTCCCTGATGTCATTGTTCATTTGGTTAATTTTTTTCTTCTAATTAAGTGATTAGCAAGAAATTACTTCCAAACTGGTATGTTCATTTTGGAGACTTGTTTCGTATGTTGTATTGTTTTTGTGTATTAGTTTTGTGGAAGAGCATTGATTATGGATTTCCTGTATTTTGTTAATATTTTTATTAATTTATTGTGCTGTTGAAGTTGATGAGGCTCACTGATTTTGAGGAAGATAAATTCTATCCCAAGCACATGCTCTTCTGTTTCTGTAATAAAGGTTCTGCTTCTTGCTTTTTTTAATTGATTCTTCAAGCTTTCTTCTCATGGCTTCAATCAGCACGTGTGACATACAGTCATCATGGTAGTAGGAAAAAAGGTGCAGAAATGCTCTATTTCTATTCCTGGGAGAAGCAAAGAAGAGAGGTTTTATTAGTGGCCGTTAGTCTTTATTTCATAGCATATATTCCGTTCATACATTATTTTGTGTTGTTTTTGAAGGTGTGTTATTTCAGTCACAGTACTAATTTTTACAGTTGTTTTCTTTAAGAAAGCTTCAGCCTTAGACTGTTTTTTCAATTCACTGCTTTTGCTACATAGCTTTGAGAGCTGCAGTCTGGGGCCCGCATTGTAGATGCTGCTGTGTGTGGCTGATTAGAAGAAACCGATGAGTTAACATTAAAGCAAGTCAGACCTCTGGATTTTCGAGCATTTTCAGATGAGGAACTGGGATGCAGCTTGAAAAATGAACAATTCTTGAAAAATGCATACGTCTTGAAAAAGACACGACATAAATTTCAGTATAAACAGTATTTTTTTACTTTTTACTGTAGCAGAGTTCTATTAATTTCTTCATACAGTGTGTATATCAATATGTACATGTGCATCATCTGTTATTATGTTAGCAAATAAAGACAAGTGAACTGATGTCTAGTTGTTTGTTCCTACCTGAAGCAGAGCTAGATGGTTGTTTGAATTCATCTGACTTGATCAGTATTTAAAAAGCTTCTTAGTGAGTAAATATTTTCTCTAATTATTAATGCATACTTTTTCAAAAGAATAAACCCTGTCAAATTACTGCAAATATTTCTTGATGAGTATTCCTGAAGAGCCACTAGATGACCTTGCTGCCGGGTGCATTGTTTTCAGCGTAAGGAAGCCAAGCACAGCTTCAACTGAAGCCCAGAGCTGTGTGTTACTGGGCAGGCCAAGTGATGCAGGGCCGCCAGGGTGATTCTGGCTCATTCTAGTTCTCTTTCTCTCTGTGCTTACATGTTACGAGCGATCCACAACTTGTGTGTCTTCTGTGTGTTCTTATAACACCAAACAGGATTATTTTTTCTAGCTTTCAAAAGGGGAACTGAGGCATGAAGGTTTGGTTTTCCCAAATATAAGTTAATAGCCACAGCAGCCAGTGAAATTTTATGTTTTATTATTTTATTCTTTATCCATCATTACTCCTTGTCCATAGCTTTATGTGATATTATTTTTCCTTTTAAGGTTTCAGTACTGTCATGGTTTACAGCTGAAACTGAAAGCCAGATTGTATGTACTTTGCTATTCAAAGACTAGAGCACAGCTTACTGTCGCCATATGCTAAGATTCACTGCCCAACTCCTGCTTACAAATGAGAACATATGGGAGATAGGTAATGGTGATTTTCAACTGTTAATTAGTCATGTTCAGACTGGCGCCTCGCTACCCAAGCATGCCTTCAGTCAGCTCTGTGTCATCTTCCCTATCTCCCCCTGGTGGTAAACCCTCTGGGGTGTGTCAGTAAAGCTGCTGGGCAAAAAAGTTTACTTCTGCTGAAGCTTTTTGGTTATTTGGGATGGGGGAAGAGTGTCTGCCTATTCAATAGCTATCCAGCAGTCCAAAGTGCAAAGTACTTTTCAGTGAGAAGGGGTACCTTACTGAAAGATGTTACATCTTGCTTGGTTTGTGGAGGGAAAAAACCAAAAGATGTGATCAACGCTGTATAATAAAGTGTGAATTAGAACTGCCTCTTAAATGCTGGCATCTGAGATGTGGAGGTTTTGCAGCATTGGATGAAAGCATTGTCAGTAATGATTAAACTCAAACTTTGAACCTCTTTGCTGCAAATTCTTGCCAGAATATGAGTCAGTTTGTACCTACTCCATATCACAAGTCTGGTTACTTAACTCTGCTACTATATACTGTTTGACTCCTTTCTTTTACTGCTTATTAGGCAAATTTTCTGTTGTAATGATGAACTTTTTGTAAAATACTATCAGTGTGGTCAAATATATTTGTGCAGCAGTGATTCTCTGGAGCAACAGAAGTATTTACTCATCTATTTCAGAGTTCAAAATATATATCAACTAAATGTAATGTATAGGAATGTATACCTATAAAAAATATTGGTGGTGTTCTTGTGAATTTTAAGTTGTCTGAAGACAGCAGTGCTTCTGCTGAGAGGGCAGGGTTATGGCCAGCCCAGTGCTTTGTAGGCTGCTGGCCCTGTGCTCCATGTGAGGAATGGGCTGGTTGTGTTCTACACTGGATCACTTCCTGATACGCCTGGAGCAGTATTTCATTTGTTTACAGTAATTTGGAGAGTGTGTTGTAGCTTCATGGGTGGAGGAGCAGCAGGATCACCTCTTTTTTGTGGCAACAGGGTCTTCATATTACCTTGTACAAACCATGAATTTGCATCTTCAGTCTCTTGGATTTACATCTTATATTCACAGCAGATAGTGGTAGAATGAAGTCTGTAATCTGAAGAAAGATGTACTGATGTTGCTAGTTCAGACAGCACCCGTTCTATTGCTGTTTCTCTTGCATGGAAGATGGTGACTTGTGTAGTTAGGGAGCAGTCTGAAACCAAGGTGAAGTCTTGTGGAACTAAAAGAGTTGGACTTGATTCAGTTTTTTATTGCAAAACACGGGCCCACCTCAAGTTGGGTGACATTAGGGTACAGACCATGTGTAAATGTTAATGTAGGTAGTATTGCGGTGACAAAGGTGCAAAGCTACAGAAGCAGTGAGCTATGAAAGGATGGGTTTTTTGCGTAGCTGAACTGCTTGACGCTTTGAGCTAGCTGTGCTTTTAAACAGGAATTGTGAAGGTACTGAAGTATCCAGTTAATGCTGCATTGTCTGTTTGGCATATCTGTTTTCTGTTTCGAGTTCATTATATGAATTGTCAAACTTAGGACTCGCTAATATGGAGCTTGGAGCCAGTAAAGGGACGAATCAGTCACATTCAACATTTTTAATTAATTTCCGAGTCTTTAAAAGTCTTTCCCCTATTTAATTTTCATCAGTTGGTTCACTATTAATATATTTAATGGCAGTACTGTCAGATAACGTAATGTTTTTCACTTTGCTCTTACTGGAATAAGGATTAATGGAACTGTAAGGATGGGGAGAAGTACAATAATTTTAGCTGAAAGAAGTTTATTGTCATTTTGCTTGCTTCAGTGCTAGCAAGTAAAGCTTTGCAGTGCTAAATACAAATGTAATATATGGGGTATGCAGAGGCCAACTTTTTACCTGGTGCTTACCCCGTCTCCCCCATCAAGTGTGGAATGCTATCCTCACAGGTTACTTCATTCTGCATTGTGTGCTTTATCCTGTTGCTTAGTGGCCCAAACAGTGGAGTGTTTTGCTATTTTTGAGAAGCTGCTCTCAAAGCAGCAGAAGTTTCTTCTGAGGAGGATGTTTTCTTAAGGGACTTGGGTGAAGATTTCCTTAAGCAAATTGGGTTATGATAGTGCAATGTGTGTTTCCATGTCCCTATGTCCCCTTTCCTCACTGCCCAGTCTATTAGATCCGTGTGGAACAATTAAGTGTATCAGGTAAGTAATATATCAGGTGCTAGAGAAAGGTGACATTATGCTGTCCTCTGAGATGTTTTTCCCCACACAGAACACCTTTTGTTGAGGATAAAATAAGTTTTATGATTTGTCACTTTTCTTTGTGGGTTCTTTACAGGGAGTTGGGGAAATCTGATCTTAATCTGCCTTCGAAATTATTTTTAGGGCATTATTTCCAAATTCTAATTAGGTCTGAAAAATTGATGAGAGACGTGCTGAGGAATATGGGGATTGAATAGAAATTGGCTATAAGCAGTGTTGGAGCACCCTCTGCAGCCTCCTGGTTTTTAAATGAGCTTTATACATTTCTGATGATAGCTTGATGGTATGAATGTAACAACATCAAAAAAATCAAGTATCCAGGTGCTTTGTGAGCCCTACTACTCTATGGGCCCATCCAAGTACAATGGCAGATTCTTAGGGAAAATAATTAATTAGCATGTTTTAGGCCTTTTGTGTCTAGAACCCTAGTGTTTTAGACCCCAAGTGTCCTAGCATATCTCTCTTGGAAAGAAAATCCCCAGCAGCTTTTGTAGGTTCACTGCAGTTCAGGCTGAAAAGTAAATACTGTATCCAGTGGAAATTACATGGGAATTAGTTCTGTATGATGGACAAATTATAATGCCATTAAATAAACTGGGGAGAAAAGCTTAAGAATTTGTCTTTTTGAGGGCTAGTTTACTGCCTTCTGATCACAGTTGTCCCAGGATTTGGTAACCAATGAATCATATGAGCTGCACATTCAGCAACAGACTGATCTGATGTCATGCTGGGACATGGGTTCAGGTCAGGTTGGCAAAGAGCATGGCCAGGTGCATCACCACTGCTATGGCCTTCCTGGAAACATCTGGGTTTCTTCTAATCTACTGCTGAACAGCCTGACCCTGTTTAATTTATGAGCCAACCTAGCTGGGCTGGAGAATAATGTGCAGTCTTTATTGCCTTGTGAGACAGCTGAACTGCAAACTCCTTGTGATTTGTTTTCATAGGGGAATGCTATTTTGAATGTACAACTGCAATTAAATTTTTTTTCTGTAATATCTTATTAAATTGGTGACGCTGTGTGAAACCTTCTTTGTTACTTCAGTGTCTTTAAAGGATTGGTATAGAATAGTGTAATGGTATCAAGTAATCAATTATGTGGATTTTTTTCTTTTATGTCTGTGCAGAATTGCCTCGCTTTGATGATGCTATTATATCAAAGCTTTTTGTATGTTGTAATTGTAAATAGATTTACAATTGGGCTCTGAGCAAGCATCAGAAAATTGCAGAAAGGATGAGGCTGGAAGGGACCTATGCAGTCTGTGTGGTGCATCCCCGTGCTCAAAGCAGGGTCACCTAGAGCAGGATTCTCAGGCCATTGTCCAGCGGGCTTGACACGTTTCCAAAAATTCAGGCTCCCCAACTTCCTCTCTGGGCAGCCAGTTCCAGTAGATGGTCAACTGGCTCCTGGCTGGCTACAGTGCCTTATCCCATCGGATTCTTCTAAGCCAGACGCTGAAAGGGGTGAATCTTGTGATGTCTGAGGGCTGTGATTGCCTTTTTTTTCCTTCTGTAAAAGCTATATTCTTAAATAGATGTTAAAATCACACAAACGCATCTAAAAGGATTTGCTTTTTCAGTATTGTAGCTTCTAAGCAGAATGTAGACCTAGTAAATCAGGTATGGACTGGGCATCAATTTACATAATCAAGTTCTCAAACTTGTCAGAAATGGTTTTCACCACTTCTTTGGACAATCTATTGCTCTTCCCTTGTAGTTGAGTCCTTTCCAACTCAAAATGCCAATTATTTTTTCCTGCAGATTAATTGAGCTTCTTTCATGAGCCTGAATGAGTATGGAAGATGTCTTTCTTTTAACTCTTTACATATTGGAATGTTGTTGATGGTAGTTTTTTCAGTTTTGTCTTCAGGGAGCTATAATTGTTCTAGTACGTTTATAAGCTGTATTTCTGGAAGTCTTTTTTTTCTTGTTCCTCTTTGCTTTTGTTTTTTCATTTTGGGATGTAGGTAGCATACAGAACTTGATGGCCAGTGCTTTGACTAGGCTGGAAGGAGTGCCATGGGGACTGGAATGCACTTCTGTAGTGGTTATGTGTGATCTTGGTTTTATCAGTGTTGTGACATCTATTCAGTTTATGGTCTGTGGTAATTAGTTGATCCTGCTTTGAATTGCTCATTCATTAGAACTTATTTTTCTTGAGTACTGCTTTCTTGTTTCATTTCAGTTAGACCTGAGCTTGCCAGCTGATGAGTGAGCCCTTCAGTGTTCTCATTGCTTCCCCAGCTTTGCGTATGGTGTTTGTTGGAACCCTTGCTGACCTGACTCAGCCTGTAAGAAAATGGTTTAGGGTTTTTTGAGAACTGAACTGTTTCCACTCTTGTTCCTGCACCTTAGCATTTTTTCCAGTTAGATCTGTTGACTGAAAAAGTTTGAGGTACAAGAGCTGACTAGCAGCCAGCCTGGTATGTTAGAATGGGGGAGGAAGATTTTGGAGAAATGGAATTTCTATTGACAATCGCAAGTCATTACAGTTCATCTGTAAAATGGAGTCAGTTTATTGTAATGTAAATTCTATTCCTGCTTTGGAAAGCATTTTTCATGCCTTAATGCAATTCAAGTGGACTGTAACAACACTTAATTATTTTCTTAAATTGTACAGAGTCAGACCCGTGGCAGAACTTGAAACATACTCAGACTTTAATAGCATACAGTATATACACAAGTACTTAAGTGGCCTTTTATTTCTATCTGGATTGTTTCTTTAGTTTGTTAATAATGTCACATGGGACAGTGTGAAGAGTTCTAGTAAGGCAGAAGAGGTCCCTTCTCTGTGTTCACTAGACCTGTCATGAAGTTGCAATTGAAATTGTTTCTATTTGTCCTTAATGTAAGAAAGTAATGTTCGTAGTACAATAATATATTGGCCTTTTAAAGCTTGCAAACATAGGATTTCATCATTCTCCCAGCCTTTCCTGTCTCATATCTTCCTAAGTATTGCCTTAGGCTGAGTTTTCCATAATTCTTTGAATCCTTTTCCCTTCCTCATCCCTTTTGTCTTTGGCTTGAGACAAGTGAAGATCTGGAAAATGCCGTAAATAAGCATGAAGTAACCAAGGCTATTCAAGTGCTTGCAGCCCAGAAAGCCAATCATATCCTGGGTTGCATCAAGAGAAGCATGACCAGCAGGTTGAGGGAGGTGATCCTGCTCCTCTACTCTGCTCTCATAAGACCCCACTTGGAGGACTGTGTCCAGTTCTGGGGTCACCAACACAAGAACAACATGGAGCTGTAGGAGTGGATCCAGAGGAGGGCCATGAAGATGGTCAGAGGGCTGGAGCACCTCCCCCTTGAGGACAGACTGAGAGAGTTGGGTTCTTCAGCCTGGAGAAGGCTCTGGTGAGACATTATAGTGGCCTTTCAGTACCTGAAGGAACTTACAGGAAAGCTGGGGAGGGATTTCTTATAACGGCTGATTATATTGCTGATTTACTTTGTGGTCTCCTTTGACTTCTGCAATACCTATTTGTGGCATCCTGGAATGTTTCTTTTTGTGTGATGTTGAATAGATGTTAAGTATTTTTTGAAGTTTCTTCAGGGAAAACTTCAGATTAAAGTATGGCTTTCCTTTTATAATGAAAGTAACCAAAAGTGCAGGGTGTAGCTCTTGATTTTTAGGTATTATGGTAGCTTACAGATCTTTAGGAGATACCTGTAAATGGGTGAAGAAGGTGTGCAAGACCTCAGCAGCTTCTTAGGTAGATTGTTGAGTGTTTTCAGCAGAAGAGAGCCTGGGGCAGGGTGGCTGCTGCTGGTGCGTGCTGAATGTGTGCTGCTGCTAAACAGCCTTGTTTTCAAAACCCAGAGTGCTTGAGAACAAACCTACCCTGCCTTTTTTTTTTTTTTTTTGTCAAAGGCCGGTTTTAGCCTAGTGCAGCTGACCTGCTTCCTTCATCGAGGATGAAAAAGATGCTTCTGGAACTAAGAGGTTGTAACTCCTGCAGGTAGCTTTTGGTTTGCCACCTGGAAGAGCTGCTGTTCTCTTATGCTCATGGTTGGCTGTGAAGCTGGGCAGGTCTCACTGCTGCGTATCTGTGCATGCTCCTGCTTGAGCTCCAGAGGTGAACTGAGGAATTGACTGCCAGCACTTGAAGTGCTGTTATTTTCTCCGTAAGAGGCACTTTCAGTTCTTGTAAATAAAACAATTATTGGTCAAATATCTTGGAGGTTTTGGAGAAAAGAGCAATCAATAAGTGTTTGTATATGCTATGTAGGATTCCTCCAGTTTCTGACCTTTCCTAATGTCATGTTCTTCCACAAGAAAAATTCAGATAAGCCTGAAAGACACCTAAGGACATCCACAATACTGATTGTGTTACTTTAGTCTGTTTATCTCTTCTGACTTTACTCTTTTATCTATTGAATACAGCATCGGCCACTTTAAATCTTTGTTTTAAAGGCAATACTGTTTCCAACTTCCAGAAAAGAAGTTGATAGGAAAGCTTTATATTTTTAGCAATATTTGCCATAACTTGGTTTATCTTTGCTTGTTTTCATCTAGTTTTTGCAAATGGTGTTTTCATTGGTTCCAGAATGCTGCTAGTGGGAGTGACTGCCTGAAGGTGAAGTCCTATTACTGTCTTAAGAAATTCACACTGGTTATGGCATTTCTCTGTTTGAAGACTGGAAAATATTACATCTGTTTTAAGATAACTTGCTGGTTTAGCTGAACGGGTAGAAGAAAATAGGAGGATTGGAAGCTTGTTTTTTAAACATAACACATTCAATACATTTTGGCATTGAAGTTTGCGGGTATTAGTAGGCATGATTTTGTTGGTAGTTTTGCATTGCTCCTCATCTGAAAGAAAAAAAAAAAAAAAGCTTTGTGAGTTTCTTAATGCTAGGAAGCCCAAATTATTTAAGAAAGATAGTTGGAGCTGTCAGGCTGTGTTTAGCATGATCTGTTGTCATCTCTCAGAGCTGTCAGCAAGAGAGGGATCACTGTAGCGTAGCATTATAGCATGACTGTGGGGTCGATGTGGGTTCAAGTAGTCACTAGGATTTTGTTGGCCATTTCTTGGTGTTTCTAATCCTTGGTACCTTCAGTTTCATTGCCTGTGTCAGTTCAGCTAAAGCTCACAAAGGTCTGTTAATCTCTTACGCTTACCCTTTTGGTATCATCTGTGTAGATGAATGTCAAGTAGCAGGGATGTGGCCAGCTCAAAACTCCGGCACAGTTTAGGTCTTTTCCTAAAAGTGAAGTGGCCTGAGGTTTTCTTGGTTATGAAGTCTTGCTTAAAATAAATAAAAATACGTTTAACTGCTGTAGCTTGAAGTAAAGCAACTCTTCCTGGGTGTGGCTGAAGTATTAAGTCACAGCTTGAGTCAGTGATTGAGCACTTGGTGGGAAGGCAGGGCCAACCCAGGGGAGCTCGGCTGCATGCAATGCACCTGAGTGACCAGAAGGGGTGGAGCTGGGATCCAGCCCTTCCCACACCTCATTTAAGGGGTGGCAGTGGAGGTAAAGGTGTCTTGCTGGAGACCTCTGTGTGTGTCTGAGGCCTTCCAAAGGTAAGCAGATTCTTTCCTTTGTTTTTGTGCCCATGGCTGTTGCATTTCAGCAAGTCCTTGCTTGCTGCAGCCTAGGACTTTGCTACTCTGCTGTCATTGCTGTGCTTTCCATCGCATTACACTGGGGAACAAGTCAAATTATGCAATTGCTGCCAGATTAGCCTGTGTTGTATCCCCATTGTCCCACTCTTCTAAACATCAGCAGTATTTGAGCTTTAACTGATATTTCCAGCAGCTTTGTCTGAACAATTGGTGAACTTGAGCAGAAAGCCTTATGAGAATAGGAAGTGAAGCTTGAACCCTGGGGTCCCTGCTGACCCCAGCTGTTCTGTAATTCTGTAGTTGTGCGGTAAGGCAGAGCCCTCATTTTGTCACATGAAAAATGCAGATGTTTGCCTTTTGTATTGGAATTAATCCGATTATAGTGTGTTAATCTCAACTTTGAATACCCATAGGTGTTGTTTCACTTCTGCTTTTCCTTTGAACAAATTCTGGGCACAATATAGTCCTGTGGTTTACGTTGTTGGCTTTCTTTTCCTCCTTCCTTCAGAGTTGTTTTTTGTATACCTTGTTCAGAAGCTGAATTTCCTGAGCTACTTAAAAAGGATCAAGTCAGCCCTTCTTAATTGGTTCATTTTGTTGAGGAACTGTGTCCTTTTCCTTTCCTGCAACAAGAAGAGGTTTGCCAGTGTCAGCAGAATGCTAGTTGCCACCAGTGGAGTTACCTTGTTCATGCACACGAGGTCACTGAAAGAGCAGGGTGAAGTGATAGATTATTTTATGGATGAACATCTCCATCCTGGAAAGATTTTTTTTATATCACAAATGTTAATGACAAAAGCCACATAACTGGCATAATGTCAGGGGCTGCGGGGTATGTCTCTAGATGAGTCAGTCTTCATTTTAAGAAGTTTATTTTCTCGGTGTTGTTGTTAACAGATGAATAACTTCTGTTGGAGCAGCTTGGAAATTAGTGTCCTGTATGTCATTTATTCTACCTCTTGGGCTACCAGTTTAATAATATTGGAGGAAATTCTTTGTGAAAGAATCACGTTAGACGCTTGCTGTTATTACTTTTTGAATCCATCTTGGCATGCTGTACCACAGCTATTCTGATAAGGTGAAGACTATTTATCAAGAAATAACTGAAAAATGAGGTTGGAGAGATTCTCTCAGGTCACCTGGTTATTTCTCTGTTCAGAGCAGGGCCGACTTCCAAGTTAAATCTGGTTCCAAATTAGGTTGGGTTGCTTAGGTTGCATCCATTGACTTAAAATCTTAGTTTTCAGTTGGATGGAGTAATTACTGTTAATAAGCATGTATTACAACATAGATATAATTAGGATGTGAATGCATGTACAGAAGTTTGGTGTCTTGAACTTCTTGACTGTGATATCTACCTTTCTCTCTGCCTTTTAATGTTTTCCATAGGGACAAATTGCTCAGTGTGCAGATATTAATTTGGGGGGAGAGCAGAACCCTAATAGAGTTATTGGGACAGGAGAAGAAACTTTTTTTCTGTGGCTTAGGAAGTCTCTTCCTAGCTCCCTGATTCCCTGTACATTGCCTGCCTGCCTGAAGTAGCAATGTATGGGGCTACAGTGTGGTGGAAGGACAGTAACTATGAGCAAAAGGTCATAGAGGTATGGATGGGAAAACACATCTGCCATCTGGAATTACACCTGAGGTCCTGTATTACTGTATTGAGAGCTTCACTCAGATTCTGAGACTGGGCATGAGTGGGAATAGGTCAGAAAAAATTTCCCTGTGGTGTGTGGAACGATTTAGAAATACAGAGATTGGAATGATGTCCTAGTCCTTTTCTAAGTCAATGGAGATTGTATTGCTTGCGTCACAGGAAGCAAAACTTCCTACCCAGCTTTTGGAAGACATTATCTGGTCTAAGACTCTAACACAGAGTTTTTTGATGTGGGTTTGTTTTCCCCTGAGAAAACTTTCTCCCAAGTGACTAGGAAAAGATAAGTAACTGACTGTAGTGCCTGGAAGTGTAGTCACATGTCATATTAGTTGCTTATGTTTTCTTCTACTAGGACATAGAAATGTCAGTGTCCTAGTTAGTGTTTATTTTATTTAATTTAGATTTTTGCAGAAAGAGCAATTGCTGTGACCTACCTGCCCTGGGACAGAGCTGTTCTCAGTAGCCTTTCTGTCACATGTGATGTCCCTTACACAAGTCATAGGAGATTTGGTGCAGCCAGTGCAAGTATTGCATGATTTAGCAATTTCACAGCATCGGGCAGAGTTGCTGTGATGTGCAGAAACAGTTTCCAAACTGTGGAAGTGAGACTGGAAAAGCTTCAGTTATTCTCAGAAGTGTTTTGTAACAACTGACTGCCCAAATCCTACTAGATAATTAGCCTGCGCTGCAGTAATGACTTTATAAAGTCACTCAGTACACAAACTGAATGCACATCTTAAGTGGATGTGACTGTGTGTGTGTGATGACTGGACATGAAATACTTCAGGAATAGTTCTATATGTAATAGTGATTCTAATCAAATATTTGGATTATTTCCTTAGCAGCTACAGTTTGTGTTCTCTGGCTGAAGAAAAGTTGCATGTCGCAGCTGAGTCTATACAAAGAAACTTCCATAACTTTTGAAATGATATTATTTTCAAGGTCTAGCATCAGTTTATGTAGGTTGCATGTTCTGTTTCTTCATGTGTATATATCAACTAAAAAACCTCAAGCCTTCATTTTCTATTGCAGTGACAATTTAATATGATTTCTCACTTCTTGGAGGAGTCAGTGCAAAAAGCGCTGTATGTCCAAACGTATATAGCACTTAAATGCAAGGGAATCAGGTAACCTTTGGAAACATAGCTGAAAATGTCCAGTCCTATGATTTAACACTCTTAAGTGCAGGTTTCAATAAGCTTTATGAATGTGTTTTAACACAGTAGGTAGAAGTTTGAATATAGCATTAGTATTTTTGCTGAAATCTGTTATTGTACCCTAAGAATGAATACAGTTTTAAAACACCCTCATTGAAAATCAGTCAAATATAATTGGGGGTGGATGTTTTGTGTTGTTTTTGTTTTGTTGTATTTGAGATACTTCCAGCAGCTTGACAAGTGAATCTCTGCATGAAGCTGTGTGTGTGGAATAGTACAGGTGGCAGTGGCTGCAGAGAGGCAGGTGCAGATTTCTGTTGCTGCATTGGAGGCCTTATCGGGTTTGCATTTTTCTACTTGTTTGCTTTGATGCCATCTATTCCCAGGTGTAGAGGTGGCTGTGGGGAATAATTGATGAAGCATCATAGCTTAGGTCAGCATAGGTCATCTTCATACTGCATAGCATAGGTTGTTGAAAACAGAGTCAGTTAAAAAATAAGGTTAATACATGAACCTTAGCTAATGGTGTCACTGATTTCTACTGAGGTTCTTTCTAAGAAAGGTTTTGCTGAGCAGCAGATGGAGGCAAAGAGTACTCATTATGACAAATGCATCTTTTCTGTTTTTTTTCTTTTCCCTTTTATTTGAATAAGCAGCGTGTATTTTTATAGCTGGCTAGGATCAAAGCACTGATACTTAACATGTGTGCAGTTTTAAAGGCCAACTGCTGACAGGGCAGTTTTTGTGTTGTATTTTCTTATTCTGCATGACATTTTTATGGTGAAGCTCAAGGAAATAAAATCTTCAGTCTCCCCTCCCTTAAATCCTTCACTTTCAGTGGTGCTTTTCCATCACTGTTGTGCTTTGGAGAAATGAATTTGTAGTGTGTTGATAGCTCTTAATTCTTCCAGCCTTGCAGACTGGTGCTGCTGAGAAAGGTTGGTCTGACTATGGGCTTTGAAGTGTTCCAAGCTTGTATTTAGAACTAAGCTATGTATCATGAGTGCTAGGTAAATTGGGAGAACTGGAGTACTTAGTAACATTGAAACTGTTTATCCAGTACATCTGAAAAAGAAAAATCTTTGCTCTTTATTAGAAGTTAGTCTGTTTCTGGTATAACTGAATCTGGAGTGAGGGTCTCTGTTCTGTTCTTCCTCCTAACTCCCCCAGCTCTTACAGCAGTCAAAACTCTACAGAGTTTGAGTATAGGCCAGCCTGGGTTTTCAGAGAGTACTTTCCCCTTGTTTTTTCTTTGGAATCTGTTGTATGGTTGAGGGTGGCTCTTGGAATGTGCCTTAGTGAATAATTGTTTAAGCTGTGTCAATTGCAAGTAGGTTTGGAGTTCAGAAACAGCAGAATGCATTGTAGTCTAACAATGGAAAGCAAATTTAAGTTTATTGACAGTGCTTCTGTCACTTGACCACATCATGCTTCATAAAGTTTGAGACCAATTTAAACAACAAGATCACCCATGACTAAGATTAGACCTTCCTGTTGGAGGGGTTGCAGTATGCCTGGCATTCTCATGCACGCAGACCCTGTGGCTAGCACCTACTAGTGATGCTGCTGTTTTATACAGTGTGTTGGATGGGGTTTTATTGCTATTGGTGCCCATAAGTGGACAGTATGTTAGAAAACTAGTGAAGTGCTGTAAGGGTATATGGCATCAACAGCTTTTCTTTATAATACATAAATAACTATTGAATTGTCTTGTAGTTTAAAGCAATAGTTTCAGCGATTTGAAGACTATGCTTCTTTCTGAAGGTAGCATGTTCTTTAGCATCAGTGGTTTATGCTTGTTTGTTCTCTCTAACAAAGAGGTGAAGCTAGTGCTTTCGTGTGGAAGGGTTCAAAATGCTTCTGAATTTGCACATGGGATCAGAAACCAGAAACTCTTGAATGTTGCTGATGACTCTCACAACACATTGAAGTACCTATGGGTGTGTTACGTAAAGTCACCAACTCATTTATAGGAGTGGTGGCTGACTACTCTGGGGAAGGTGGCTTAATGAAAACCCAAGCAAAATAGCCCCTGAAGAGGGGTCTCCATTACCAAAATGTGTGCTAATTATTAGGGAATTATCCTTCTGAGTGAAGTTGGTAACAATTTTTCATGGAATTCAGTAGGTATCACTCTTTTCTTTCCTTTATGCTTTCTGATTTTCTTCGTTCAAGTATTCTCTTAATAGGAATGAAATTTCTGCCTATCAGTGGTTGATGTTGCAGAGAGAGGCCTTGATGTTATTAAACTAGAATCTGTGAAATCTTTCACATCCTTATCAAAGCTGTTCTTGTTTGGATCAGTTGGATTTCAAGGTAAACATTTGTTTTGGGGGCAAAACTGCTGGCAACGTGTGTATTTTATTTCTAATAAAATATATTATTGTAATATTCATTGTTTCTTTTTTTTTTCCCTGGACTTAATGTCAGATGATGTTTCTGTGCTATGTGGAATGCATTCAGAAGATAATTAGTAACAATTTAGTAATGAGCTATGTTTTTGGCATAGTATACAGGAGCTGCATGTGCCACATGCAACAACTTATGGAAATCCTGTGTTTCAGAGCACCTCCTGGAGCTCGGGTCTGAGCCTGTGCTTAGCAGGATTGCTTCACATGTGATAGACTGACTTCTGGTATGGTTTCAGATCTTTTTAAGCCTTAGCAGACCTTTATTTGGAAAATGTCCCTTTTGATTTGAGACATTTTTCTCTTAGCTTCCTAGATTAAAATCAAAGTTGATATTTAACATAGGAAAATTAATAAGAAATAATGTGGATGGACTTAGAGATGATGTTGGCAAAAGAAGTATGAACATTGAAATATGTTTATACCTAAGTTTCTCTGTGCTTTCTAAGGAGGGATTATCCCAATCAAAATGTGGTCAGGGAGGGGAGAGAGAATGGGGGGAAATAAAGCATTCTAGCAAAATTGGAATGCTATGATAGTCTGGGAAGCTAAGCAAGCAGCCACAAGAGATTTGACTCTTCTCCAGTCTTTGGAATGATTTCCATTTGAAGTCCTATAGTTACTTTTTCTTCATCTGATATCCTGAGGAACGCATGAACAAAAGGGGAGATATAGTCAAAATCTATTATGTTAGTGTTTTTTGAAGTATCAAATATTTTTTTAACTAAAGGTAAATTCCAGACATTTTTAATGTAGTTCTACTTAGTAACTGCTTGAAGAGTTTGTGGCTATGTGATTGGCTACAATGTAAAAAGTTACAGTGGGCAAGAGTACAAACATCTGCAGTTCCATTTCCTCAGCGTATTCGGCATGTTGTGCTTTCTCTCCAACATCGATGTTGTCCGTGTTCTTTTATTTCTTAATTACAAAGTTATTTACAAAATGAGCCACTTGTATGAACCACTTAATATGACATTAAATATAGATTCTGCCATAGTTTCACTAAAGAATTTGGGATGTCTTGTGTGATAGCTATTTCAGTGGACTGACATGTTTCCCTCAGACTGCGTAGTCTGGCTTCATCTAACCATATTTGTTTTCAGTGAGTTTTTCTTGCATTAGAGGTGTGACACTTCAGTGACAAGAAATACAAGTTTGATTCCTGCTATTTGAAGTAATGATGTTGAATACAGTGTTTGAAACTGAAGGTATGAATTCAGAGTGAAAATTCTGGTTGACTTTTTCTTGCTGATCTTAAGGTCTTCAGGCAACATCACAAAACCTTAATAGTATTGTAATTGCTTTGCAGAGATGCATTAAGAATAAGTACTGTCTTCTGATCAGGAGAAGACCAAATCCCAGTGAGATGTAAGATCTAAATCTTAAATATGACTCTTAAACTGTTTATGGAGGAGTAAAATCTGGGTAGTGTTTAAAAAATTGGAAAGGATAAGATTGAATGTTATGATCAGAAAAATAGTTAGCTTGCTTCGGTATTAAAAAAGTGCTCAGGTATCAGCCTGAATGCTGTCATGTTTGGTTTGTGGCTCAAAGCTGCGTTTTTGTGAATTCAGTTTTAGGTGAAGCCTTAGAAATGAACTAAATAAGAAAATGGTCATTGTAATAGTTTATGATTCTACAAAGAAAAACTATCTTGAGTTGGAAGAGACCCATGGAGTCCAACTCCTTTTCTGCACATGACAGAAATACTACCTTGTCTATTTTGTTATTGCTCGTATGTAGTTGTATTTGTAATATAGCAGTAACTTAAAACAAGTGAAAAGAAAAATCAAGCAGAACAAGCAAAGAAACAAAACAACTTTGAGACTTCGGTAAGGAATTAGAACTTTTGTATTGCTGGCTTTGGCGATCTGTTGGTGACCATTCAAAGTGTGTTCAGAGCTGCAAAGAAAGCTTCCATGTGAATTCTGTGTGTTGGTGCTGGAAAATTTAGTTATGAAATTAGGGGAACTATGCCTCATTTGGTTTTGTCAGCAACAGTTGCACTGGAAAGGTGAGCTGACTGCACAGCTCTGGGAGCACTGTCAGTGCTCTGAGTGTATCGGTTTGCAGAAGCTGAGTTGCTGGTTGGTTCTTCCAATGAATGCTGTTTGCAGAAGATTGCAGTAACTGGAGATCCTTCATTAGTTGTGGACAGTGCAGGTCCTACATTTCTGCAGTCATCAATGACTGCAAGGCAGCCCATAATGTGACTTGCTTACTAAACTCAAGTCTCTTGGGAAGAAAGCAACATTCATTTGCTGTAGCTATTGGCTTGCACTTCTCACATTGTGAAGAAAAGCTTTTGCTTTATTCAGTGCAAGTTTCAAGGCTTTAAATCATTTTTTTTTTTTTAGTTCTGAAGTAAGTCTTGATGTTATGTTAATGTTCTTTTGCAAAGGTTTTGAACCTTTGAAATTTTTCTGTTACTGCATGTTCTGAGCTTTCAGTGTCTGACAAATTTGACAGGCTTGTTCTGCAGGAGAAGCCTTGGAATCAGCAGAACAGAAATAGACCAACTAAATGCTTGCTGGAAGGTAATGTATAGCAAGAGTTTGAAGGATATAAAAAAATCCTTCCACTCTGACTTCTGTATGTAGAGATCATGTCATGGAACAAGGAATAGAGGTGAATGTGTATGCGTGTGTATATATATATACCTTTTTATTTGCAGTTCAGCTATGTAACTAGTAAATGGTTTTTATCCTTAAAAATGGCACTGCTGAATTAACTCTAGTATATTTACTCCTATTTATTAGAGCAGGTGGATAATGTTCTAATTGAGATGATGCAAAATTTGTGTGTATCCTGAAAAAATAAAAACAAAATACCTTAGGTATTTCCTGCAACTTAATGAAATCTATCATTTGGTGTTTTTGGATGTGTTAACTTATCCAGCTCAATACACTATATGCTGGGGTAATGGGCACCTACCTGATGAGGCCTTAATTTGCTTTCATCTTCAGTCAGAATTTCTCTTCTTAAAAATGTAGGATATTTCAGATCTGTGAATGGAAGGATATGAGATTTTGCTGAATGTTATCTTGAAGACGGCGTAGAACTGTTGGGGATAAATTGATTTTTTTGAAACCAGTGTAAGCTGATTAAGATTGAGCACATGGAGGAAGCCGTGATTTTGTTAGGCAGGCCATAGTTCTGGTTTGTTGATGCTGAACTTGATAGTTGGGAGATTGCAAGTCTTCTGTGCTGGGTAGAGGAAAATACCTTCATGATTCCACTGCTGCAACAGAGAAAGAAATGAGCCCAGGTAAGTTTAATGTAGCTTAAATTTTTGAGTGCTTTTTGGGAATGCTCCAAGAGGCTATGGTTAAACTTGTTTTCAAATCTGGTTTTGTTTAAAAATCTGCACCACGTGGTGCACTAGAGGCTTGTTTTGTCTCTCTTGTTTATCTGCCTGCATTTCTGCACTGCTGCAAAGGGCATGAGGTTGAGACTTCTGGGGGAAGGAAGGTTACCTGCCGTGAACTGTGTGCAATAAAAGTGGAGTGAGAGCCTGTGTGTAGTTCCCTGCAGTGTGCTGCTTGCATGCTTGGGAGGAAGATGCTGCACTATCAATTAGATTTCCTTAGGCTGTACTTCCTGGAGCAGAAAAAAAAACTCTGGAGCTTTTACTCTCTCAGGTCTTCTGTTTTTACATCTTCAGTAATTCTTCCAATTATCAGCTTTTTTTTTGTTTGTTTCTGAGGTGTTAAGGCTTGCTCTTTTGTTTTGACATTTATTATGTCCAAGGGTTTGCCTATCCAGTTGAGTTGAGGAGAGCTGATAGAATTAACTGAAGACAGGAAATGTATGTTGACTTGCACATATTCATTGTGCACGCTTGCACGGGAGAAGGTGGCCTTTGTTTGATCTTTCAGATTGATCTTCCTGCAGGAAATGTCATTTACACTATAAAATGATTTTTTTTTTTATCATTAGTTTCTGCTCACTTGTTGGTCTTCACAGCAAGAATTAATGCAGTGAAAAGCTCTTTTCCAAACCAGAAATCCACAACTACAGTTCCATCTGCTGTCAAAAGTTCCTTATGAGTATGACTGCATTTCTTAAAAAACAAAGTATATATGCCTTTCTAAGGAGCTAGTTGTCATTATTTAATGCATCAGATTAAGAAACCTATTTTTTGTACTTCATCAAAGGCAAAATAGGACACTTTTATTTAGTGTTTTAAGATAAAGCAGTGTGGTATGCTGCAGTCAAACATTTTTTTTTCTTATTGCTATCTTTTTCCCTTTGAATAATTAGGGGCTCAGTAGGCAAAGCAAGGAAAAAGTCATGTGAAGGAGTAGTTATCTTTAAATAGTTATCTTTTTTTTTTTTAGATAGAGAGGAGTTCAGACTGAACCTGAAGAAGGCTTAGTTGCACAGGGTATGTAAACATTAATTATAATTGCAGATATTCCCTGAGGTCAATGCTGTATCATTTTATTTTTTAACATGCACCAACTTTTACTTATTTCATTAACACTAAGGCTGCATTGACATGTTCTGAGTGGTAAGATTTGACTTAGTTTATTCTGGTTTCAGGGACAGTAATGGTTTTGATTAAATATGCTAAAATTAGTGCTGATGTTAAGCTGGGCCCTTATCCTAGGGAGGAATCCATCCAGGAGCTGAGTTGCTCATGCTGTATGTAATGTTATGTAATCTTGAAATAGCAGTGAGTTAGCTTAGTGGTACTGTATTAGTTGTAGAGTAAGCTTTCTGATATAGGGTAATTTGGAGGAAAAAAAAGTGCAATAATAGTAAATCTTGAAATTTGGAATTATCAATCCATAATAGTCCAGCTGTTTAAATCTGTGTGGCTTTTTCAGTTCAGTCTGAAGTACTGAATCCCACTCACCTATGGACTGTAAAGTAAGGCCTGCTGTTCCTAGAGCTTGTGCAGTTTGTGTTGTCTTCCTTTGTGTGGCCATTATTAAAGCAGCTACTTCAGCTAGCATCTCATTGGAGTCTTGGTGTACCTGTACTATAGAACTTGTTTTGAATGCTTTGGATGGCACTGCATCATGCTAGGTGAGCAATGCTGATTGTACCAGACTGCTGTGTCAAAATGAGTACTGCCTATTTCACAGAATGTTGTCTAGAGACTACATAGTTCTATCGCAATTACTCCTTGATTGGGTTTACACTGCGTCCTAGTGGAAGGAAGCTGAACTCATGTCTCATCAAGTTTGAGTTCGGAATGTTGGTTAATCCTCGTGAGATGCTTCAGGAAAGGAGTCTTCCCTGTTGAAATCTTTGCTATGTGGAAAAGTGTTGGAGAGTTACGGAGTCTATTTTGTGTTGTTGCTCACAGTATCTTATTTTCAGAGTTATATGGACTTCCTGTTCCTGGGGCAGTATCTGGGCTCTGTGCTTACGACATTTACCTGAAGTGGTCAGATAGTTGGTTTGCAGGTCTCTTCCAACCAAGGTGTTTTGTTTCATCGCCTTGTTTTTTTTCTCTCCCCGGTATCTTGTTGGTGAAGTTGCTGTTGAACTGTGCTGTAACTGAAATTGCAGTGGAAAATGAAGTGAAATGAGAATTGAAGAGACAAAGCAAGAAAATAACCCATTACTGATTTGGAAGGTGTAACTTGATGTGAGAATGCAATGAAGTGCGTGTGAAGAATTTTGGCTAGCTTTCCACCTGTTTGGTTACAGTGTAAGATGGTAAGATCTGCTTAAGCTTTAAAGAGCAAAAGTCACTGTGTAGCTGGAACTGCTGGGATGTCCTCATCAAGTCCGTTGCAGTCAACATCCTGAAGATGAGTACTTTTAGTTCTGCTATTACCCCCAGTGACACCACTGCTGTATATACTCAAAACAGATTAATTTTGCTGGGGTTACTTCCAAATCACTGCTGGCCTGCTCTGTTCACAGGGTGCAAGTGCTGTTGTCAGACCTCAGCTCTGATGCAAACCACTCCCAGTTGATTTTTATCTGAGGTGACTGGATTTCTGCAGAGGTTTTAGCTCAACTGTAAGGCAAGTTTGGATGTGAAAACAGTCTTGGCAGTAAAAGCTACCCTTCATTTTTATAATTATAAAATCAGATTTAAACTATTAATAACAGTTTTTAACATCATATTTCCCATCACAGGAGTATTTTCGTGAAGAAATACTTCTGCTTTTGCTTTGGTGATAAATGACAAGACTTTCTTGTAGCTCAAAAGAGGAGTAGTGACCTTACTGCAGCTGGAAGTGTTCCTCATAAGGGGAAAGAGTGCACCAGAATGTCTTCCTGATTGAATATTTGTGCTGTTACTGCATATTTCTGAAATAAACTCTGGGGAGAATAAATTGAGACAGAAATTGGCATCTTGTTCTCTGAGCTCTTGCCTGTGGAAATGCACTTGGTGCATCCCATGGTGAGGTGACAGATGTACTCCCTAGGAAGGGAAATCCCATTGCTTTCTGTTAAGGTTTACTTGTTCTGTTTTTGCTGAACAATTCAGCTCTACTGGTTTAGTACCGAAGTGTGTAAATTTCAACTACGTAACTCTTTTTTGCAACTATTTAAATGTTGCTTGCATGCATATTTGTAGTAAGTTTTGTGTTTGTACATTACAGTGTTAACTCGGAAGACTTCTAACTGTATTCACTGTGAGTTGATGAGCTGTTTTATTTATAGTGGTACATGTTGATTTTGTGATTTCTGCTGAATTAGAGTAGCTGCAGTACCATCAGACCATCTTCCAGTCTGCTCTCTTCATGGTATTTTTTTCAGAGCCCGTATTTTTGGGGAAGCTGATCAGACGATTGAAAGTCTTTCTATATTAAATGCTCAGTGGAGACTTCTGAAATGCAAGCTGTGTAGTTTCCTCAAAACACTTATAAAGACATGAATTACTGTCACTGTGAGCTGGTGTGCTTCTGTGTAGATGCCTGTCTCAGCTTGAGCCTGTGTCTGTAGGCTGCGTGGCTGGGCCTGAAGGAGATGTCTGGCTGATCAGCAGTCACTGGTGTGGGCAAGCATAAGTGCTTGCAACTCAGTGATGAGGGGTATCCTGTTGATAAAGCTATCAGCTGTGGAATGATTGCTTCCTGAGCAAGAGTAACCCTATTTTTTTCCTCTTTCAAACATGAGTTGAGATTTTTCAGGAACAAGTAACACCAGCCAGTTACTGCACGTCATCAGGTGTCTCATAATTGTTTGTCTGTGGTGACAGTGAAGTTTTTACTTAGATTCACCCTTTCTTATGTGGTGAACTCGTGGCTCCAATTGCTTGACCTTGGCCATGGGCAAGGGGGCACCAAGGCCCTTACTGCAGCTGCTTGTGCCTCCTCAAATGGCACTGGGAGCCATATTGCACCTTCACTGCAGACAGCTGCAGAACTACCCTGGTAACTTCAACTTTCTTGTAGTCTGTTCTACAAAGCTTAAATACAGATGGGAAACATTTGTGCTTTGTGTTAAGGATGTCTATAAATATACATTGCTGAGAAATTTTTGTGATTTTTCTCCTGACTGACAGAGTTATAGATTGCTGTTGAGAGTTGAGGATGTTTTGTTAGGAGCAGGATGGGAGAAATCACTTGAAGGTTTATTCACAACTTAAAAGGCTGTGGATTGTGTGGTGTGTTGAAGGCTTTGAAGTGGTGACTCATATTATGCATCATCAGTATCAGGAAAGAGTGCTTTATATAACATAGGATTTAGATCTTGGTTAAAGTTTCAGACAAGTAGATTACTTTTAGAAACAGTGAATATGAAGCTTGAAGAGATGTGAAGTTGGAAGCTAGAGTGATGCACATCACAAATAACATTAATAAGCAGCTTTGCAAGAGGAATATGGATTTCATAAATTTATTCCACTTTTGTCTATTATAAGCAATTTGTACTTTCATGATTATAGTAATTCTGGAATGTTTTAAGTACGAAATGATGGTCTGTACAACTAAGAGTTATGTCAAATTCTGTATTGAAGTTATTGTGACTAGTTCAATGACCACCCTTAGCTTAGCTTTCTAATTAGCATGAATTGCTTAAAGCTTCATCAGTTCCAACTGTTCTGGGCAAAGTCTGCTCCGTAAGACTGAGGCACGGGCAAAAATACTTAAACTTTGGAATTGCTTCCACTGAAACTTGAGCATAGCCTCTACACGGCAAACTTGGATCTTCGGTATACCAGATCATCAGAAGGGGCTTTTATCTCTTCTCACTTGAACTTTGTTCTTCATGTGAAGAAGTAATACAGCTGAGTCAAAATAAATAAGGGAAAAAAGCTGTCTAATCCTACAAAATACGACACAATTGGAATAAGAATATTTTTAGAATCCCTTACACTACCTTGTTTTATGTGCTGAAGATCTCCATGAAGAAACTCATCCTGTCTCAAGCAGGTACAGGAATGTAGTACAGGAGCTATAAGGCCTGAAAGGGAATCCTGTATAACGTTTTACGGCTGTATTTCTCCTATCTTTCTTTCATTAGCATGTAGTTGTTAATAGGAAATCCTTGGAATGTTTTCCAAAACAAGTTACTGATATTATAGCTGTAAAAGTACTTAAACTTTAATCTGATTAATCAGAAATCACATACTTGATGTGTAAATTTTGTGTGGTTTGTATGAGTATTTTTGTGACCATCCACCATTACTGTTATAAGCATTTGATTTTGTTGTTATCTTGCATGATTGTCTTTAATGTATATCTCTTGCTTTTCTGGCATTTTAGGTCTTGGAAGAAGTCAGGTATCTTTCAGTTTGGGTTATGCATTCCTTTGCTTCCCTATTACATGCTACCACTGCAGCCTTGTACTGTATTTGTCTTAAGGATTCAAGAGGATTAGAAAATTGCACTTAAAGAACTAAGATGATCATTAATAGGCGATTTCCCTTTCTAGCAAGATGAACATGTGAAGAATTCATTTTCTATCATAAATCTGCAGTAGAAAGAGAAAACCACACAAAATAAATAGTCTTTTTCGGGACTGATGGTAGCCTGCAGATTTAATTCATTGTTTTGGTGTGTGCTCTGAAGATGAACTTAGCAGTGCTCTTTCTGATTTACTTTTTTTTTTTTTTTTTTTTGCCTGGTGGTCTGATATAGTAGGAGCTTGCAGGTAAAGGAGAAGTCAACAGTCTAACAGTCTTTTGAAAATTGTTTTGTGTATTGAGACATGAGTTTGGAGCATGAATGCATACAATTAGATTTGAAGAGCTGGCGTCTTGTGCTTTCTTAATATTCTTCGGAGGAATTAAATTTTAAATTTTATCTTTTTGATTAAAACTTATGCAGTGTGTTTTCTCTTGAGTGCTTCCCTATCTACAGGTGAAGATGCATCTCCTCTCCAGTGAGGAGAAAGGGAAGATAAAGAATTTGCCGAAAGCAGAGCTGAGGCTGTAAATTGCTCCACTTAATTCAGTCTTGCTTAGTAGTTACTCTTCTAAATTAAATAGCAACATAAAATCCTTCTCTGGGATGTCTGATGTAAGAACTTTTTCTGACTAAAACCTGTGTTTGAGAAAAGCTCGTTGCCTTGGAATTTCTATTTTGTACCTTACAATTCTTACTTGAATACCTCTTTTCTCTTTATCTGAAAACTGGCAGTTCTCGTTTCTTAATCAGGAAGTGAGAAGATTTTTTTTTTTTGAGCATTGGCTTTTGTTTCTAACTATGAGAGAGATGTGAGAGTTCAGGAAGGAAGCATTCAGTGTACTGAATAGGCAAGGAGACGAAAGATTGGTGGAAACTGGAAATGCTGATATGTTAATACTACATATCTGACTTGCTCTGAAAAAGCTTTTTTTCTCCAGGTGGAGATTTTCATTTTGATTTGAAACAGTCGTTTTGAATGTGTGAGAAGTTGAATACCCAAACCCAGAGGTTTCCCAAGTGACATCTGAAAACTGTTATGTACATCTACTTTTCTTCATTCCTTCATCAATTAGGTTTAGTTTCTAAAATATTTGTTTAATAATAAGCTCATCATGAGTTCATTCTTATTCTGATAAATCATAGAATGATTTGAGCATACAGTTGGCATTCTGGGATGAAGTGCACATTACCAGCTCATACTGAGTCTTTCATCAGCTGACACCCCCAGATCCTTCTCAGGGCTGCTCTCAAGCCAGTCTGCACTCAGTCTGTATTTGTGCTTGGCTGATTTTTTTTGTCTTGTACCAAAATAACCAATGCTAATTATTGTTGAAGGGCTCAAATTTTATGGAAATATCTGTGGGGAAATTGCAGTCTTTAATGGAAATAAAGCCTTAGAAGTGAACTACCAAACATATTATTCCTGGTCGAGTCTGAATGCCAGTCAGGTTTCTAACTGCAGATGCAGTGCAACTCTGAATGTTGCAAAGTACTGTAAATCTTACTGTAAAATAAAGCACAGCTTCACAGTAGCTTCTGCTCTGTGCCTTTTAAAAGCATAGTTATAATAAGCTATCATAAAATCATCAGGTAGCAATAAGTTACAAGTGTTTGTGGAACAATTTCCCTGTCTGTTGTCTTTCCCAGAGGTGGGTATTAAGCTGCCAGGATTGATCTCAGTGTTCAGCGATATTACTGCTAGAACTATTTGTAATTATTTTACATTTCAAGAGTTATTCTCCTAGTTAGAAAAGCTTATTTGTTCTTTTTCACTTGTTTTAACGTAAAGTAACTTGCTAAACCTGGTTGTTACTTTTTTTTTTTTATAATAGGGGAATTGCTCACAGAGAATGATGCTGTCTGAAAAATACTGATTTGAAAGATTGCTCTGGAGAGTTGCGATAAATGGAAAACATTAGTATTAAAATGAAAATATTCCTGAAGTCCTCTTAACACTGTCAGGTAGTGTGTTATGTAATGTAAGGCAGCATCGGTCATCTTGAACTATCCAACTTCTCTACCAGTAATCAAATACTGTTAATAAGGTTTTTCATTTATGGCTCTCAATACTGTGTAGCTTCTTGTGTGCACCTCCCAAGGAACGAGTGGCCTTCTCATCTGCAAAGCTCTGTTTTCTGTGCCTTAGCCCTGGAGGCATTTTAAAAATAAACTTGGCACGTCAGGTTTTTTATGCGGTTTTCTTTCACTGTACCAAATACAATCTTTCCCCCCCTGCATTTGGATTCATACAATCAGTCATAGTAATATCCTAGTTATTGTGGCTACCTAAGCCCATTCTGCACTGTTTTGCAGTGCCTCCCTCTCATAGCAGGCACAGAAGCTATTTTCTTTATTGTCTTTGCTTTCCTCCCTAATACAGCCCACCTAACTCCAGTGCCTGTAGGAGGCTTCATTTAGTACAGAAATGTCAGCAGCTCTGCGCAGCCGGACACGAGTACCAGGTTGTTCTACTTGCTTTCTTCCCTGCTGCTCCTTGGCAGGTCTGCTGCGTTTTTTTTTCCTACGTAGTCATAAAAAACTTGACTGTAGCCAGCTTCCTCATGGGATTAATTGGTGTGCTGGATATATCTTGTTCCCGTTTAGGAGTGAAAATCCTAAAGCTTTTTCTCTCTCCAGATAAATACTCAGGGCTCAGTGCGATGTCCAGCCCAGGGCAGGCAGGAGATTGGAGAGAAAAGGCCTTCCTGGGGAAGGGGGAGGTGAGAACAAGTCCTTTAAGCCAGGGTGAGAATTTCTTCTGTGTTTTAGCAGTCTGAATTATAATAGCTCACCTGAGGTGCATGCAGAACAAAGGGGATTCTGTGGTTGCTGGCTGGTACAGTGAGTAAAAGTGGCCTTGTCTGTTTGGTGTACTTCCTTTTACAAACAAACAGAAAACCCTTGTGAAACTCAGATGTCTGAGTGTGTACTTCATCTTAGCTTTTCTCATTTCCCCGTCTAGCTAAAATATTGATGGAGTTTTGTTGTTTTTTTTCTCCAAACAGTCAGATCTCTAGTATCCCTTATTGCAGCGTTGTTACATCCTGGAATCCATGCAGGTTGTACGAGTCATTTTGGTTAATGCCATTTAAGAACAAACAATTCCAGAAAAACTGCTTTGCAGTGTTATCAGTACATATTGTTTTTTAGTAAATTTTGGAGGCTGGGAGATGACTGATAGTTGTTCATCTTTTTTATGTACAGACAAGAACTTAAGTCTGTGTCAAAGGCTTTACTGAAATCCAGATTGATGACATCAGTGGATCTTCCATATAAAAGATACTAAATCATACCTCGTATCTTACAGACAAAATAGCAATGTACCACATTGCATGTACTTGCTTTTAGGGGAAAATCATGGAATTGTGAGGGGTTTGGACTAGAAAGGCCCTTAAAAGCCATCTAGTTCCAACCATCTGCTGCCGTAGGCTGTCTGCCTCCCACCAGATCAGGTTGCCCAGGGCCCCATTCCACCTGGCCTTGGACACCTCCAGGATGGCACATCCACAGCTTCTTTCGACAGCCGGTGCCTTTTAAACCCTTTTTTTCCCAAAGAAGCTTGTGGTATAAATTCTGCTTTCTTATTATGTCTTTGGGATGATAGTAACTTTTGTGTTGGCTTAGAGCAGGACTGAGTGCTGCCCACTGTGACAAATGACATTTCTCAGAGTTGTTCACTGATGAATCAGACTCTAACAGAGGATACAAAATATCTTTAGTGCAAAACTATGAAGATCAATGGAAAAAATTAGTTTGTCAATATTTGCTTTATCATGGGGAGAGATACAGATGTTTTATTCACACTGTGGCACTTCAGGGCTGCAGTGTTTTACTTGGCATTCAAAGTAATTTGCCTGGAAAGGAGAATGACATTCAGAAGAATGTTCTTCAGAAGTTTGTTGCACGGCAGCCTAAAGTTACCTTAGGTGATCCTTATTTTTAATGCAAAATCACCATTTTACTTACCTGCCGCAGCACCTTGGTGTGTCTCTGAAACGAACACTTCTGCTTTCCTCACAATTGTCCATCAGCTTTTAAGTTTATGCTTTTGTATTTTACATGGAAGTTGGTTGTGTTATTGGTAACATTTACTCAGATGCAGACATGAGAGAGTGCATGAAGATCTTAGAGGTGAACCTATCCCTTCACGACCAAAATAAAACAAGAAAGGCCATTCAGAATTATGTAGCAGCCTATTAAAGATCACCTGACCTTAAGAAAACAGTAGCAATGAACAAACCTTGGTGGGCTTGTACAGTTTATGCAAGCTGGAGCTTGAGTTGTTTCAGGCTGATGAGATGAAGGGCTGTGTGGGTTCCTGCTGTGCATGATGCTGCCTGGCATTTGTGCCTCAGACCCTTGCACTGCACCTTGTGAGATGCTGCATGGCACAGCTCTTAGCTGTGGAGAGCAGGGCTTCAGCTTTCTTAGCTCCAGGAGGTTAATTGGAAGTCAGCTGGTGTATCTGATGAATATCTTCTTACCTGGTTCTTGTAATTAATACTGCCAGGCCTGCTCAACTGTACTTGTCAACACTTTGACCTCACAAGGGCATCAGTCATCCAGCTCTGCTATCAGCTCTCCTTGTGGCACGAAGCAGCTTTCATGGAACAGATTTGGGGTATTTTGCAAACTTCCCACACCACGTGCTCTGAATACAGGTTTCTCACAGACAGCTTCTGCTTTGTGCTCCCATTTGGCTGTGCTTCTATGGCTGCTCTGTCTCAAGCCTTCCATCCCATTGGCTAGCACATATGATGTGCAGAGGTGCAGCACCCATGGCTGCCTCTTGGGCATCATCTGAATCTCTCATGGATCATCCCATCTTTCATACAGTTAACTTTCCCTGTCACACATGAAAAGGGAGGGCACCTCAGGATGGTGTGTTCTTCCATCTGGTATGATTCATCAGACTGCTGCCAGAAGGCAGGAGAAATGTGGTCAAAGCTTTGATGTGGAGGAAGAAATCTGATACATGAACACTGTTGTGAGCAAATGAAAACATGGGACTGTGCATGTTTAGGTGAAATTTCCCTTGAAGGTTTATTTTGCAGCATGACAGGTTCTGATGTTATATTTTTTTAATGCAGGGTGGTCAAAAGTGTTTTCCTTGTTATCCCTAGAAATTGTTTTGAGTCGTATATTCTTGATACTGAAAGAGATGGTGCTTCTGTTATCTTCTGAAATACTTGGACTTTGTTTTAAGTAATGAAACTAGGCCTTATTTTATACAGTTACTACTTTTCTTCTGTTTTTACCAGGAGTTAACATCTTCTGGAATTCCTGTCAGAATTTCTTGTAGCTTTCTTTCTTTCACATCACTTCACCTCTGTTTATCTGTGTTTCTTTGGCTTTATATGCCTTTTTCACTCTTTGTGTTCTTAAACTTCATTGCTGTAATACCAGTTTCACTGTTTTTTTCCTTAAGAGGAAAACAAACCCCAAAACATGAAGACAATTTAAAGTCTCTCTGTGGGACCTAACCAACAAAAGCATCTTAATGCCTAACATTTGTTGTCCTTTTCTCTTCTAAAGGTTTGTTCTATTTAATTTCCTCCTTTTGAACTGGCGGAGTGAGCTCAATGGAGGATCAATTTATTTTTGCGAAGCAAAGAAGCCCTCCCCATGTTTTGAATCTGAGATAATTTAAAAGCCATGAATGTATCTATCTTCCCCAGTAAAATGTTTCTAACAGTGATACATCAATACAGACTGGCTGAGTTGCGCCCTGTCGTTCTTCTGGGAAATTTTAAGGAGCAAATGCTGTATTGCGTTGCTCATTGCAAGTTTTTATATTTCTTTGATTTAATGTTAAAGGCAGTTCGTGCTTTGCTGTTTACAGCTGCTGGAATTTATCTGATTTGCTAGTCTGGAACTGGAGGGAGTGCTTGGCGTACTGCCTGCTTTTCAGCAGCTTGTCGCGGACAGATGTTGTGCTGTCTCCTTCTGAGTGTTTTAAAGCTGCTCGAGTGAATTCTTCAGACAGCAGTTATAAATCCACGTACAGGCTTTTGAAGGCTAATAATTCAGACTGTAAGGCTAAAAATTGAAAGTCTCAAATGGCGTATTTGACGTGCTACTCAGTGGGTGCACACAAGAATCAGTGTCAGCCTTTCTTAGTTTAAAAATATACCTAGGGAAAAAATAAATACAAAATCTAATAAGTTCCAGTAATTATATAAGAGATTATAAAGCTAGAGAGCATCTAAGTGCTCTGTGCGCTGAGCATGTTGCTCTACTTCACAGTGTGCATAAGGTCTAACTTTGAATATTCACATTTTGAATGTACTAATGGTTATCAGCGCTGTAGATTCCCTGTGCCTGTTTCACTTAATTATAGATTCATATATATGACTTAAAAGTAAAATGATTTGCATGGCTGTAATTCCTGGGAGAAAATTGGAATATAAATGAAGTCTGACTGCTGTGTCAGTCACAAAAGGTGCCGGTGTTTCATGTATTTCAACTTGGGAAATGCAAGTGGAGTGTGTGTTTAAGAATTGCCTGCTGTTTGGTAGTGTGCTGCCACAGGGGCGCTTCCAGAACTGTAGTAAGAGCCTTGGTTAGGGCTGGGCTAAAAGAAATTCCAGGTAGGACCAAATGCAGCTTGTGACGATGTATCCAGTACTGTCTCAGGAAACTCAGCTGAACACAACTGTGCTTGATCTGCAGTGTGTTCTTAACCTTCTGGTTTTTTTGTTCCTGAAGAGGAATCATTGCATGAAAGCAGGGATGAGATGGATGGGGAGGGATTCGAAACAGTGGCTTAAAGAATAGACAATTTTGGAACTATGTTGTTTAGAAATATTTTGGTTTGCTTTCTTGCACTCTGTTGTGAACCAGTAGCTTTAATGGCATTTAGCATCTGGATGTGTTTTGGAAGCACTTTGCAGCCACTTGTCAGCCTGTGAAGCGAGGCTTCTCATCCTCATGCCTTGCCACACTGAAGACTGAAGAGATGAGCCAGTTTAAGCTAGTGTGAGTATATGGGCTCAACAAGAACAGAAAATACTTCCTAGTGAAGTTCACCTTGTTTAAGTTTCTCCCTCAATATGGTACTTGAATATATTTTAATTTTATATCTTTTTCTGTGATAGGAAGTGCAGAGATTCTTTGTAAATATACTGTGTGTTCTCCAGGGTCCTCCGAAGGCCACAGGAAAAGGAGACACAAGTGATCCCAACCATCTTTTATTTAGCTTTTTGCATGTGAATAGATGTGAAGTATTGTCCTCAAGTTAGACTAAGCTGGGTAATACGAGTTCATATTGTGCATGGTCCTTTAAAGGGATTTTAACAGTTTTTATTAAATGTATTTACCCTCAGAGCAGCTTCCTTGTTGTCTCTTATTGCTGTTGTTGCTCAGAGTTGATTTATCAAGTAGCGCAACATTTTAGTTTGCCCCTAGCAAGTTTTGGCAGGCAGCATTGAATTGCAAGGTTAAGTTTAGTGGGATTAACACATGTCAGTGCAAAACTTCTGGATTACCTTCTGTGGAGACAGCAATTTACAGTAGCCCCCACAAGCTAAGTTGCTGATTGAACTTTTGCATTGAATTATTGTCTCTTTTTCTCAGCTATCATGTTTTGTTTAATTTCTGTTTGTTTCATTACTTGGTTGCTGTGCAGGTGGAAGTGTCAAGTCTCACTGGTTGTGCTGGTGCAAATTTCTCCTATGTCTTTGTACTTGGCTATCCCTCTGTGCCTGGATCTTGGGTTTTGATTAAGATTAGGGCTTGGTGTTCTGTCAAGTCTGTATCTTATGTTTTAGAAATGATATGCAGGTTATTCTGTAATTGAAATTGTGTAACAAATCTGATATGAAGTGGAAGAAAATCTGCATCCTGTTTCATGACTATGTTGTAGATTCATTCAATTAATGTGTTCCTTGTAGGTATGCACACAGATCTGTATACATGATGCTGAGGAGACATCATTTTTTCTTCTCTGCCCCCACTCCTTCCTTTTTCTTTCTCCATTCCCCAATTGCATATGATGTATTTCTTTTATGGATTGCAGGATATGACAGGGAATTTGGCATCGCTCCTACCCCAGAGCTGGGTGAGATGGGATGGGGGAGCTCAGTCTCCTTGTGGCGGTGGAATGAAGAAATGTTCAAGAAAAATCAATCTTGGTTTCATTTCTTAATATGCTTTGTTCCCACTATAGTACTTTATGGAATTTACAGAGCTTTTGTCCTGTGGTCTTTTTTGTACACTCAGTATTGCTAAGCAGGATGTGGATCTGTTATGGACTAAAATGTGTAACTTCATCTCTTCCACATTTTTAAGGAGAAAATGAAACTTGAATAATCTGTTTTCATTTACACAAACAAATGACAAATCTCAGGTCATCGGTTTGTCATCCTCTATCGCTTTGGTTTAGTTTTTGTTTTGCCTTTAAAAAAAAAGTCCCTCTTGTTTCTGACTTTTGACTTGTGCGGTTATAAATGGTGTTGACAAACAATGAGGTGTATAAATATGAGATTGCGCCTTCCTTTCCACATGCGGTGTGCGGAGAATAATGAAAAGCACAGGCTGATGTCGCTTGTGATATATGTGGCATTCACAAGGCATCATTTCTGCTGCTGTCCTTGATGAAAATTATGCTGTCAAAGATGCTAGCTATCCATGTGTTAGCAGATGGGTTTCCTTTACTTTAAAATGTCACCGAACTTTATTGTGGTAATTGCTCAAGGAAAAAAAAAAAAGGTGGAGAATAGATTGTCATTAGCTAAGCAGAATTGAGCAATGAGAAAGCATCCTGACAGAGTTCATTTAAAAAGGTGTTCTATTGTCTTTCTAGTTTGTCATCTTTACTATTATGCAGCTCTGTGGAAAGAAATAGATGTACAAAGATGCATTAAAAAATCTAAATTGCTCCCCAACTTGTGTTTTATCTTTGGGTTTCATTACATTATAACATTGTAACGAAACCTGCATCAAGTTGATTAGTTTGTGTTTGTAGTGCATAATTCTGTGTTCTGAACAATTTTTTTTTTCCCCACTCCTGTCTATTAAATTAAAAAATATTGGAAATTATCTGCAAAACCACTGCAAATATGTAATATATTTGTTGCTAACTCATATGTTGTCAACAATCAGTGCAGTTCAGTTTCTGTTTGAACCTATCTCAGGTTCATATTAAAATCTCTTTAATTCTGATCTCAGATGGTGCTTAGAGCCTTCCAGCCTTTCTGTTGGATCTTTTGAACTTAGGAACATAATCGTTATAAGGTGACTCTTGGAAATACTTGCAGGACTCTGCATGTACTGTGGGGAGATGTTTGCCTTGCTTCTATTGGGAAGCAAGCATGTGGAGGGAGGATGGAAAGTAAGGCTGGAGTGCCTCTTTCTGTACAGTCCTTTGAGACCATAACTGTGTGCAAGGGTTATTGAATCTGAATAACAAAAAGCTCTGAGAGCAACCTGTAAGTAACACCCGACATCTTCCAACATGAGAATGCCTGTACACACTTTTTTTTCCCCAGTGTTTCAAGCTTAGCACCAATGAGCACCTAAGCTGGCAAGCAGATGAATGCATGTCTGGGGTTGAGAACCTTAAGTTGAAGAGAACTCTGTAAAGTTTAGAGTAAATTAACCAAGGCAACTCTTCTTTCCTTTTCATAGCAGCCAGGAGTGTGTCTGTCATCTGGATATTATTGGAAATGGAGCTGAAATAGCTGCAGTTCTAAGAACTGTTTAGTGTGTATTGTATAACTAGAGTTTTAGGGGTCTTGTAGCTTAAAGACTGCTTTTCTGCCACAGTTTAGATGACTGCCAGCTGCATTGTAAGGGACCTCTGGAGAGCAGTGGTGCAAAAAGGAAGTCTTCATCTTTATAACTGTAGAAAGCAAAGGACATTCAACAATAATATAAAACACAAAGTGTTACCCTGAAGTTCTCGGAACTGACCTGCACTAGAGGGATAGGTTGGAAGGAATGAGTAATAAAAACTTTACAGAGGAGCACTTGTATTCTTTTTCAGCTTTCTGCCTAGCAATGTCTAAATACTTTGTGCTGAATTTGCTTTATAGTTTTTTTGTTGTTGTTTTTAAAAGTTAACTACCATTCTTCTAAGAAGCAGCAAAAATTCACTAAGGCTCACCCAGTGTGTTGCTGCTGTGAGCCTACAGTTTCTTGGTTGGAAGTCTGTCTCCTCTGCTTTTTGTCTTTTGTGGTATGCAGAACATGAAGTTCCTGACTTTTAGCTCAAACTAAGTTATATGTATGGCTTAAAATGGTTAAAAATAAGAAAACACCTCTAAAAATGCCTTTTTAAAGATGGAGACACCCTTGGAAATCCTCCTGTTTTTCAGCCTAGCAATGGTAAGTCCCAGACCCTGGGGCTGAAGAAACACGTGTTACAGTTTTTGGTACTTCAGAGTTATGTTGAAGTAACTGTTCCCCTTGCTGTTACCTTAATACCTAATGTATAGTTGTTGTACAGTTGTTGTATAGTTGTAATTATACAAGGTTGTAATAGATGGATAGTCGGAGGTTATAGAGGAACAACTCACCCACACTGAGGCTCACAGTTAGGATGGATGCTCGCCACAAGGAACTCTACACAGGAGCAATCTCCAAAAGAGATGCTGCCTTAGTGGTGGTCAGTCCTTAAATGGGATCTAGGAGAGGTGGAGCCAAGCTCCACCCCTTCTGGGAGCACAGCTGAATTACCTTCACCTATGCTCCCACAGCTGACCCATCAGTTGCCTCAGATGGTTAATCAGGTTCAGGCTGTGATTAACAGTTTCCCATACACCTGTGTCTTCTTGCCTGCCTTCTGATTTTTTTCTTTTTCCCAGACCTTTGGTGAAAGGCAGAGTTGGTTCTGAGCTGCTGGCCAGGGCTGGCTGCTGTGGGATAGGTTCCAAAAGCCATTGCCTATGGGGATGAATGAGACCAGACCTGTTTTATGAAGGTAGGACTTAGTGTGCTGCTCAAAAGGAGGAATTTACTATGGCGGTTGCAAGGTAAGGTGTACTGAACCTCGATGGGATTGGTGTGTAAGATGGTCCAGATGCTGGTGGCAGCAATCAGCTGGGTGCCATGGTTTGTTCTCCAGCCCTAATCCTTCTCAGGCTGGTGGTGTTGAAAGCCTGGGGAGGGCTTTCAAACAGAGTTCAGGGCTTCTTGAGGTGGGAGAAAAGTGTCTGCATTTTTAGAGCAACTGTAAAATTGTGTTTTTTGTGCTGGTTGTTTGGGCCATTCCCTTTCAGAAAGAGTTTGTGTAGCGAACAGTCTGTGGTTGCCTGACTGTTTTTATAGTTGGCTGAGTGGATGAGCTGTTAGCACTGGTGTCTGGGGACTTGGACATGGGTGTATCTGGAATGTTGTCTTTGTAAACTGTTTTTGTGAAACAAAAACTGTTTTTGTGAAGAATGAAAGCCTATTATTAACATTTTCCACTGCCAAATTAATGCAGAATTCTATTTCATAAGGAAGTTGATATAACTGTTCTCCTGCATCGGCAAGCAGGGGCATTAAACATAAACAGAGATGTATCAGGGCTTCTACTCTTTCAATTTTGCCTGTGCTCAAGTTGGTGAGCAGGCTTAATATGAAATTGAACTACCAGACCATGAGATGAATGCTGAAGGTGGATCACCTGTATCACTCAGCATCTCAACACCCACTGAGATAAATAAGGGGCTCAGTGCATTTAGTGCTCTGTTCAGGTTTCCTTTGAAGTCAAGCAGATGTGGCTGCATCACTTGTTATCAGCCTCCACAGCTTCAAGTAACAAGCAGTGTCTTCCAAGGGCCTGTCTTTTAACATCTTTATCAGTCTCATAGATGATGAGATCAAGTAACAGTAAGCTGAGCAGTGTGGTTGATCGTAGAATCATAGAATGGCTTGGGTTGATACAGCAGAAGGAAGAGAAGCCATCCAGGGGGACCTTGGTGAACTCAAAAGGTGGGCCCTCGTGAATCTAGTGAGCTTCAACAAAGTAAAGTGCAAGGTTTTGTGCTTGGATTGAGATAATCCCAGGTATGTATACAAGCTGGGAGCAGATCTCCTTGAGAGCAGCCATACTGGGAAAGACTTAGGGGTTGTGGCTGATGAAAAACTTAGCATGAGCCAGCAGTGTGCACTTGCAGCCCAGAAGGGCAATGGTATCCTGGGCTCCATCAGAAGTGTGGTGGCCAGCAGGGAGAGGGAAGTGCTTGTCCCCTTCTATTCTGCCCTCATGAGGCCCCATCTGGAGTACTGTGTCCAGGTCAGGGGTCCCCGCTGCAGGAAGGATGTGGAGCTTTTGAAGAGGGTCCGGAGGAGGGGCCATGAGGATGATCCAAGGGCTGGATTACCTCTCCTATTAGGGTAGGCTGAAGGAACTGGGCTTTGTCAGCCTGGAAAAGTGAAGGCTGCAGGGAGACCTCGTTGCAGTCTTCTAATATTTGAAGGGAGCTTATAAATGTCTGGGAAATCAACTTTTTACAAGGACAGATAATCAAAGCATGGGGGGGGGGGGAATGGCTTTAAATTAAAGGAGCAGAGATTTAGATTAGATGTTGGGGGAAGTTCTTTACTGAGCAAGTGGTGAGGTGCTGGAGAAGGTTGCCTGGAGAGGCTGTGAATGCCCCATCCCTGGAGGTGTTTAAGGCCAGGTTGGATGGGGCCCTGGGTGATCTGATCTAGTACTTGATCTAGTGGCCAGCAGTCCTGCCTGTGGCAGGGGGCTTGGAACTTGGTGATCCTTGGGGTGATCCTTCCAACCCAAGCCATTCTGTGATATTGGCATGATTAGAGATCTATGGTCAGGAAATAAAAAATAAAAATTAAAGAAAATTGAATATTTACAAGACGTGAAGTCCAGATACTGAATAGCTGAGTTAATCTGGAAGAAGCAGAGTTGGGAGGAGGTCTTGAAAGCCCAAAAAGGAAGTCTGCAGTACATTTCTTTTATTACTGTACTTGTGTAACTGGCCTGTTTGCCTAGTAGGAGCAGATAAAAGGGGCTGTGATTAGCCATGGAGAGGTCTGAGAGTTACAATGAACAAATCTGTTTGTTAAATGAGTTCATAATAGCTTAATGTTGTAAATCTTTTTCCTTGTTTCCCCTGTTTGCTATAAATGCATCATTTCTCTGTGGTTGAAAAAGTCACTTTATGTCCGATCTCTGGCAGTTTTACTAATAGTGCAGATTTTTTTTGTAAAGGTATGTGTGATGAGAGCACTTCAGAAGACTTGGCAGAGCTGCACTTTCTCCTAACCATCCCTGTTTGACCCAGCTCTCTTCAGCTTCAAATGGGAGCTCAGTGTTCCTATTGCTATGAGTAATTGTGCTGGTTAATGATGAGCAGGATACTTAACTACAATGTGCTGCTACTTGTCCAAATTTGATAGTTCTTCTGCTGCTTTAAACTGAAACCTGTTGGTACTGACAGTGCAAAATAATATTTTTCGAGCTTTCATTGTGCAGCTGTTCTTCATTTTCAGAGGTTATTTTAGAATATGAAAGTCATTAACCATTTACAACGGAGCTCATTACAGCTTGGCTCATTTAGCGTGTTCCCAAGGAAAAAAAATCCAATCTCTAGTCAACTGTAGCTGAGTGTGCATTAAACTCTACCTCACCCCATGTGCTCAGTGCTGAACTGCTGCATGCAGGCTCAGGGCTGAGTTGAGCTGTGCAAAGAAAGCTTTGCACACTCAGCTACACACCCATCCTAATGCTGGTGGCTGGGATGGGGCCACATCCTACCTTGCTGTCAGGGCAAACGCCTGGCCGTGGCTCTGCAAGCAGAGCTGGCAGTAGGAGCTTTCTTCTTCCGCGTCACCTGATAAAGGGGGCTTACAATGAGGCTGTAGTTTGGAACATGCATTCTCCAAAAGCCCACTACGCCCAGAAAAGACTGTGTCTCTTTCTTGCTAGTGGGCGGAGACATAGCAGCGATTTTGTCGATCACATCTGCTGGGATGTGACGACGCCCATCTTGCCACTTTATACCTAGGAACTGAATCTCTTGGGCAGGTCCTTTTACTTTGCTTCGCTTTATAGCAAAACCAGCTTGCAGAAGAATTTGGATTATTTGCTCTCCTTTCTTGAAAACTTCTTCTGCTGTATCGCCCCAAGAGATGTGAATCTGGGAATAGCAGTTTCTTCCTTACGGAACCTCCCCCCAAGGTATGCAGAGGGGTTTGAAGGTTTCAATGATGTTTAATATGAGGTTTTGATTTTCACAATGTTTTGCTAAGCGTTGCTGTATGGGAGTTCATTTTATTGGCTGAGCATTTCTTCTGCAAGCTTTCAGAAAGAAAGCAAAGTGCTGCGAAGATATACTGCACAAGTTGTTGAGTTAGAAGATTTGGTTTTTGTGGCCCAATGTGAATTGTTCTGGAATCATGTATCTAGACGAGTATTTTGTAGTACCCTAAGTGTCAGGCGGTTAGAATGTAGTAAGTATAGGTAAAAGAAGTGATAGGAGGCAGAGTTAGCTGAGTAAGCTAAAATGAGTTAGCTGGTCTGTGTACAACGGTAAGGTATTCTTGCAAATATCTGAAAAATACAGAGGGAAACTGTATGATAATATTTGACGAATGTCTGTTTGGAAGAAGAATTAGCATTCAGTCATGCTGTATCACAGTGGATGTTGTATGGGGAAGGCAGTACAATGGAAGATATGCGGCGTGCGATGCTGTGGTTGGATTACTGGGAGCGTTGGTGTACCCGAGGGAGGGGTGCTGCAGAGCCAGGCACCCACACAGCTTCCTTCCTTCAGCTGGGATGGCTCTGAGCAGGGATGCAGAACTGCAGTGACACCAGGGAACTCACTGCTGGAACAGTGCGCAGTGAGGGGCCTTGAAGTCATTCCTTGCACCAGGGAATGTGAGCACATCCCAGCTGGGGCGGGAGCACCAACACACTGAAATTTCTTTACTGCCGAGGACAGGTTTTAGGAGAATGCAGGACTGCAAGTCGCTGCCAGCAGCTCGACTCAAATCTAATTGTGTCATGTTTCCCACAAAAGCTTTGCTGTGCAGCCACATGACTGCGGCATCCATAAATAATCACATAATCTCTGCTAGAGGGCCTGCGCCAGGCTCGCAGCACAAGTCGCTGTTTGGAGCCCTGCTGATTATTTTTTTTCTTTACTTTTTTCAGCTCAAGATAGTAAGAGCTTCCCGAAGACACCAGGCCCTTTTTGTTACCTGACCTTTTTATCTGCTGAATGTGATAGAAAGTCAGTTGCAGTATTTTTACATGCAACTGGAATAGCACAAATGTGCAATAATTAAAAAAAAAAAATGTAATTGGATTTTTTGCATTTGATGGAGCATGTGAATATGGAATAGAATTCTGAGACACTGCTTGGTTATTACTGCTTGTGAATAATATGTCTAGGACAAGGTGCTCATAATCAAATGGCTGCTTTTTTTTCTTCCTTTTGGAAGTATTTATGAAAATCTCCATAATTCTCTTATGCAACCACATCATGCTCTGAAAAAGGGTGAGCTGTGTCCAGTCAACGCCAGGACAGAAATTAAGGCTTTAAATAGGAATATGTTCATGTTTGAGCTTTTGCCTATTTTAAAGCAACGGTACCCTTGCTACTTGCTTTTTTTTTTATATATATATATATGCAAAGGAGGGAGATGTTGCCTATAAAATTGTTGCACAACAAATTATTGATGTCAGCATTGTCTTCAAGCCATTTTTCTTTCAGCGTGGAGGCCCTGGCAGTGTGTTTGTAGAGTTTCAGGTGTAGCGGGTTCTGAAATAGAGCTCTCCTGTTGCATGAAATGATTGCTGTATACTTGAGAAGTTACTTCAGCGAATCTTGCTGCGCCTTTTTAACGTAGCCCTCAAGTAATGAAAAAAGCCAGATGGTGACAAAATCCTGTGAACAGATGTTTAAATTTTTTTTGATTGTATGTCGCTATTAACGTTTTGTACTGCTTAGTCATGGTTTCCCCCCCCCATAAATATTAATTAGTTAAAAGAAAGATAATGGGAGCAATAGCCACTTGAAGGCTTAAAGTATTGGTTCCTAGCTAAAGCGTGCCTGAAAGTTTCAGACCAAGTGTGTCTCAGCCTCAGTTAAATGAGGAAGGTGGAGTTTCTCAGCTGCTGTACTTTCAGATCTCAGAGCAGAGCTGCACTTGGGCACCAGTTCATGTTGTGCCTGCACAAGCTCTGTGAGCTGTATGAGGCATGGGCACTGCTAGCCAGGGATTTCTTCCATGCTGCAGAGTGCTTTCACTGGTACAGAGTAAACAAGTTTTGCATTACAACAACTTTTATCCAGGAATCTCCAATTGCTTTATAAACACCAGTGGCTTTGTTCTCACAACAGTGTTCTGTATTACAATGCTTTGCAACAAGGGAGTGCTGTGAGCATGAAATGTTACCTTCACTTTCCATGTGTGAGATGGGTATTGTGCGGTTCTGGTGCAAAAGACGTCTGTGATGACTTTTCACACAAGTCACAGGATGGACCACAGTTTAATAACGCTTCATACAGTTACAGGCTAAAATTAAAGACTGTAATCATATTGTTCAAGGCCTGGAACTGTTTTGTAGCTGCGGAGTTACCTGGAGCAGTGTTTGTCCCAGGCAATCATACAGCAGTCAGCAGATTTGCCAGTACCCAAGCTGGTGGTTTTCTCATCATTCGCAAGACATACAGGTTCAAGAGGAACTGAGGTCAGAGAGGCTCTTTCCTTATTTAATCACTTGTGAGTTTATTAAGCTTTTTGTTCTTGTTTTGCTGTATTTAACGCTACTTTTCACGGCTTCTGAGTAATCAAAAACTTTAAATGGCTTTTCAGGTTCCGGGATTCCTCTGAGTTCCAATCCAACTCAGGATGTTTCTTGATTCTCTGCTGCAGAGTTTATTGACTTGAACAGAAATTTGAAAGCTGAAAGAAAATCAGGAAGAGAAGAACATAGCACGAGGCAACAAATCTCATCTGCGAGAGTTCAGAGGATGCAAGTTGTTGTTTTCTTTGGGGCCTCCTGGTTCCTTTCCGTTTTCTTCTTTTCCCCTTGTCCTATTTAATCAATATAGTTTTTCTTCATATCATAGTTCCTTAGCAAAATGTCACCAGCCTAGCAGTGCTTCAGGTTACAATCTGTATCACATCAGTAGCCTAAAAATATAGCTGAAGTTGCTTGCTTTGCTCATAGGTCCCTAACATTGTCATTAAACACTGGCTGTGAGTAGCAGAGAAGTTAAGTTAGAAACATTTTCTATGTTTTTAATTGCTTTTCCCCCCTCAAACTGTGCAAGGTTTGGTGGGATTTTTTTTTTCTGTGTTCAGAATAATTGGATTACATTTCTTGGAGTTGTATCAGCTGAGACGAGTCTTGTATAATAAAGGAGTGTAAAACGCTTGAAATACAGTAGGTTCCTCTGAAAGCAATGCCTCCCATTTATTTCTGTGGAAATGACAACAAAGAGCACACTAACTGTGATAGAGCAAACTCTCAGCTACGGACCACTGTTTTTCAACATAGTTGCCATCATTCACTATGCATTTTTGCCAGTGATGAGCAAGAGCCTGCGTGCCATGCTCATAAACATCTGCACCAATGGAGGTGACCCACTGTTGCTGTCACCACTACTGAAACTCACCACCCACTGCCTCACTGTGCTCACATCCTCTGTTTGGTGTCTGTAAATGTTTAGCAAGTGCTGGTCAGTGTCAGTGAGTGCAACTTTTTTCTAAACGGAGGAATTCAATTCTACATACTAAGTTTCCCATTCTTGACTGAAAGGTTCTGCTTTTGCTTTGAGGCAATTGAATGTTTCTATAAGAATAGAAAAAGTGATTAAGAACATGAAAGCTTCTCACCTAAGTTATCTTATTTGTTATGTTGATACTCTTTTCTCCAGTCTTTGTGGTGCATCAGCAGTTGTGCATCTGTGAGGCTGACTGGGGAAGAACAAAAGAAAGGAGTAAGTGACGCCAACAGTGTGCAGCACCAGAAGTCCTTGCCTGAGGATCTGATAGGAATTCCATATGGTGTTGGGTAGCCAGGATTGTTTTCTGCTTACAAAGAAGAATTTACTTGCAGAATTGCAGTTTATCCATATTACCTATATACTTTTTTTTTTAAATTCCTTTTTCATAGTTGCATTTTGCAGAATGCATCCAGTGAGGAAAATGGGATTTTCTAGTGCTTAAGTTTGATAGCAATCCTCGGTCCCAGCAGTTTCTGGGCTACAGCTGCAGGTTTCCTAGAATATTAGTTGTCTTGAAGGCTCGTCCCAGATCAGATTCGTAATCATGAAAGATATTAATTGTGCATTAAATTACTGCGCTCTGACTGTTCAAGTGCACTTCTTAACCTTATCTTCTTCAGTCATGTTTTGCATTTTATACTTTCAAGAATTCACCAAATGTTACTGTGAAATACTTTGCATGATTACTCATAAATTGTGTAAGTGCTGTTCAGCTCCAGATGTTTAAAAATAAAACTAAAAAAGATGTTAGATTCACAGCGGTGCTTTGTTTGTTCATGTAGATCTTGCCCAGGTGAGCAACTTTTCAGTTATGATACAGCAGTACAGATCTTCCTCTGAAGGTAAAGTTAGGTGGGATGGGGTCGACATCTGTGCCAAGGCGCTCATCTGACTTGTCTCCACTTGAAGATCTGTCTACTGTGTGTTTGACTTTAAGCTGATGTATGTGATGTTCTTTTGAGCTAGAACATTTGTCTTATACGTAGAGAAAAAAGAATGAGTGGATTCTGTGTTTTGTCATCCGTAATCTGTTGTCTTGATTTTCTTCAATTTTTACTCCTAAGTAAACCCTTTCTAAGCATCAATCTGTATTTAGTGGTATTTCTACTTGCATCTGCCTTTGAAGCGATGTGCATGAGCATAGGATCACTAAGGTTGGAAAAGACCTACAAGATCATCTAGTTTAACCATCCATCCTTTCAATAAAGATTGGTTGCTAGTACAGACACTTTCAGAATCCACAGAAGGAGTGGGGAAAAAAACCCTATTTCAGTATGTGTACATGCGCAGAATATTTGTAACAAATTTCTGGAGTAAACTCAGAGGCTCAAGCATAAATCCCTGATAGCTGCCTTGGCTACCATTAATTACTGGAAGCTGCTTCAGCAGGTGCTGAATTTTGAGACATTCCTTCTGCCTTCCTTGGTACTCTGTTTAAAGTGTCCCTTCCTGGGGATCCTGTATTACTAGCAGGCAGACTAAATGGGAATGCTTAGGGGCTAATCTGTTTGGCCCATTCCTACCTCAAAGATGTAAGACAAAACACAGAACAAAATGACATGATAGGTGATAGCACTGTGAAGTGGTCAGCAGGGAAGAAAGTCCAGTGACTTCTAATAGTAGAACAAGTAAGCAGTGCTGAATGGAGCATGTTCAGGGCAAACAGATGGTTCGCTGTTACTCTTCAGCATGTGATTAACCTGTGGAACACCTCCTAGCAACATACAGATGTTCTGTGTTTACAGCCTTTTCAGAAAGCAACTGGACAAATGACATAAGTCCAGGACAACACACCAACTCAGAAAGTTGGTTGGCTACAAATATTGCTGGATTTCAGCTCTGCACAGAGCTGCTGGATGTCTGCTGTAACCACAGCTGGAAATGGGATTTTGGCTTGAGCAGACACTTCTACTCTGATGCTGCTGTTGTATGTGGGAGGTTAAGGCATGCCTGGTGTATTTGGAATAAGAATGCATCTTGACTCTCATTTTTGTTGTGTTATAAAGCTTCTGTTAACTTACAGGTTTGAGTGAAACTTAAGACACCGAATTTGCAGTGTCTATCTCTGTAAGGATTCTCAGTTGCTGAGTGCAATTGAAGCTATGAACCCTAGCTTCAATTGGTAGGTAGCAATAGTGTAGAGAGATCCTGTTGGAAGGGAAAGTTTTCTCCTTGCATCTTGAGCCAACTGTTTGGTTAATGGGCGCGTTTGTCCACTATGCCTGGTGAGTCTGTGGAAAGGTATGGCTGGCTTGCTGGCACAGTTTGTTCAAGGAAAATAAATGTTGAGATATTAAAGAATAACCTTTGGGTTCTCATTTATAACACTTCAAGGGAATGAATGATGAGGCTACTTTTTAATTTAGCAAAATGCTTAACGTTTTTCGTTAAGAGAAACAGAATCAACCTACAGAATTTATATATATATATATATATAACAGTAACTTGTTTATTGTTGTGGAATCTACGAACCTGTTGTCAAGCAAATGCTAAATACAGCAGGACTAGAATATTGTGTTTGATTTGGTGTTTTTGTTTACTATTGGGAAGAAAAGAGAATAAACATAGAGGTGATTTAGTCTTTGTTGTCTTTTTTGGCTTGTGCTTTGCGGTTGAATGTGGGAAGAATGACATGCTTGTCACCATTTGACATAAAAGTCAAATCCACATAATTACTTGTTGCTCTGCAACAACTTGTTGTGAAGAGTACACAAAAGTAGAAGCTGGCTTCTGGAATCAAAACCTGTTATTATATATCAAACTGCTCTAGCAACTTAAATGCATTTATATAGAGAAAATGGTATTACTGAGAAGGCGAGTAACCACAAACCTTAGTACCAGAGCGCATAGATGAGGGCTTCAGCAGTGTCACAGAAAGGGAAGGTAGTGAGGAGCCAGCAGCCCATACAGACTGACCGAGCCAACCCGCTGCATGCATTCTGCTGAGTGGGCTTCTTCCTTTTCATGGACCTCAAATGTTGAGGCTAAAGGTGGTTTCTCAGTGCAATTCAGGACCATGGCAGCATAAGCAGGCCACGATGGAGCTTTGTGAAAGCTATGGCACTGTAAACGCTGAGGGTGGTTATTAAACTGTAGAAAGGAATGCAGCAGTTTTCGAAAACCTGCAGTAACTTAAGTTACTTTCCAGCTAAAACTGAGGTAATGCTCTGCTGATAGTCTAAAAATGGAAGATAGGAAGCATGACATGGCACAGAACCCATTTTGGTTTTTCTGACATCCGTTTCAGTGTTGTGAGGATTATTACTATTGCCAGTGATTTGATCAATTTCCTGGGTTACTACAGGGAGAAGTGGATGTTGCAACATTACTGTTTTGTGTATGGGAGATAAGTAGGATAAGTGGAGAGCTAAGAATAAGTTTTATCTTAAGTGTGCAAGAAGATGCATAGTGTTACCTCAGTTCAGTAGCAGCAACAAGTTCAGTCTGTCAGGCTGGTACTTTATGTGAACCTTCCCAATGGCAACCAGCAAAGACTTTTTTTTCCCCCCTTCTCTAAATCTGTCAAAATCTGCCTTTGGCCTGGCTGTTCATCCATATGCTGCAGAATGCTGCAAGAATGGGGATGCAGCTATTTCTTACAGACAGTATTTTGCTGTGCTCTGGTATATCAGTTGCGGAAGGTAATAAGCACTTATTCGGTATTTCTTTGTACCTTTTTTTTACTCAGTGCAAAATTTCACCTGAGTATTTGCCAACAAGTTCATGCTTACGTAGGTTGCTCTGAAAATAACACCTGCTATTTATTTATCTGGAAACTCCAACAGATGTGGAGAGCCCAGTACCACTTTGATAGAGCGAATTGTCACCACTATTAGCGGATTCATGCGGAGGAGCTGATTGAGATGCTCTTCATTTTGTGGTGTGACAGCTGTGTGTGACCATCTGAAACATGGCTTGGCTTTCATATCGCTGTCGCAAAGCAACAAGATGAAATTGAATATTGGTGGAAAGGCTCAACCTCTGCCACCATCCCACCAGTATCCATGTCTGATGGTACAGACCATCATAATAAAATAGGAGGAGTTACTTTCAGAGCAGCCCTCGTCTCAGTATTGGTGATATCACGTTGGAATGCAGTTTGTTTTCTAGTACCTTACAAAAGCAGTTCAACCTTTCCTGTGTAATGCAAACAGTCGCACAGGGACTCTGTGTAATTCCACACTGAAGTATGTTCTTGTACATAAACCAACTTCAAAACATTTTTGTTTTTTCTTCCAGCTGTGCTGCAGTGGTTCAGTAGCTTGTTTTCACACTGAGTCAAAATAACCATAGATTTGTTGGATAGAAACAGATGTCAGGATTCTTAGAACTGCCTGGGTGCCGTAACATCAGTCTGTGAACTTCTGACTAGGATGTGAGTAGGGTGAAATTAGGTTTTTTGTACTCTAAAAAGAAACTTCTGATGCTATGCAAGACGTTTCTATGCAGATTTTTTAATCTTTTTTTTTTTTTTTTTTTAATGATTATTTTGCTTCTGATGAGACTTTAGTGGCATTTTGGTTTTAAGGAAACAGCGTGTGGACAACTGAAAGAATTAAGTCTGGGTTTATGCAAAAATAACTTTCCTGCTGTGCAGATCTCATACTCCTCTTTCCTTTTCAGGCTTCCCTAATTGCTGCAGTGTAACTTTTTCCCAGTTTTCCAGGAGAGTTGTTTCAAGGCAGTAGGAAGAACAAATGTGATGTGTGCACTCACAGTGCAGTGTTACCACTAGAATTCCCTATATTTGTACCACCAAGTAAACTGCACTGGCTACATTACTCTTCTTTCCCCCTGCTCCCCCTCCGGAGTCAAGAATCTGTTTTCATTTTTCTTACTTCCTTGATGAATCCACAGGAATTTTCTTTTGTTTTGAATCAATGCAAGACCATACAACGAAGTATTGTTTTTTGGTTGTTGTTTTTTAATTTTTTGATTGTTTTTGGCAGAAGTTGAGCTATATTACAGATAGAACATAATCTTAATCCAAGTTTTTCTTCATCTTACCTTACCCTGGCAGTAGATGCAGTTTCCAGGAGATTTCTTCTTCCCTTTCTCCCTCTCTTTGCTGTTTTGTGTTGTTGTACTTCCAATGATTCAGACTTGAATGCTTTGATCTCAGCTCATGTTCATCCTGTTTATGTTTGGTGCAGGGCTACCTGGGCAGGGTTGTGACTGTGGCCAATCCAAGTAATGTGTCTGTCTCCCTAGAGAGTGAGTGCTACTTCTCTTTATAAATAACCCTTGTGCTCCACACCATACCTGCTTTCCCATGTAAGCTTTTTGGAGGATAAGCCAAGGCTGCTATTCCATGCTCAATTTGGAGCAGTCAAGCATAATGATCAAATTTTCCACTTTGTGATAACTTTGTGAAGAGAAAAGATGCATCAACGGAGGGCCACCATCTCTAGGGTAAGCCTGGGGGGGCGTATGGGGAGATTGAGGGCAAAAAGCCTCTATGAATGAGCATATCTTCAGAAATAGAAGCTTTTGGGGATAGCTAAGCCATCTATAATATGGAAGTTTTGAAGTCAGCATTTGCAATTGTAGGTTTCTGGCTGAACTTTCCCATGCGGAGTGGGTCATTTTACTGTCACAGTCTCACGTGGGGCCAGGCAGCCTTCATGCAGAGCTTTAATGTCTGGGTGAGAACAGCTCCTTGATGTTCAGTCCTCAGTAGAATGTGGTATAATCTGACTGTGCCAATCCTTGGTTTTCCTTTGGACTGCTCAACTTGATGTTTTTCCTCTTTCTGCCTGAGGTGCTGAGGCTGTTTGTGCTTCAGCAAGATTTTCCTTGGCACAAGCTGACACTCAAACCTAAGTCTGGGAAAAGCAGTTGTTTTGATTCTCTTCCCAGCTACAAACAGCACTGATTTTACAAATGGAGAGAAATCCTCAGAGTGAGTTGGCCCAGACTAGGAGGAATTTTTGACTGTGCTGGGTGAGGGTCTGTGAACTTGTGTGGCATCACTACACTGGAGCGGGAAAAGAAAGCCTGTGCTTTCTTTTGCCCTAAGAGAAAACAGCATTCCTCATTTGTTTAAATATGGAAACAAAGTATAGATGCTGAATTGTAGCAGTACAAGTTGTCTGTTATCCTCTGCATGTCACTGTTGCCCTACCAGGTTAGATTTGTCTCTCCCGGACAACAGCTAATTATCAGCTCCCGTGTAAGATGTGTATTTAGTAGAAGGCCACGTTTTGGATGTGTAACTCTCAGAACATAATTGATTTAATTTTTTGAGGCTGTGTAGGCTGCTATCTCCAGTTAGGGTTGTGTCTTCCCCTGAGAATCAATTTGTTTTGTTTGTCTGTTTGCTGGTTTTGAGCCTTTCTAGCAGTTCTGAGCTAACTGTGGAGAGAATAATCCAGCGTTTAATGAAAGCACTTCTAGTGACATGCTAAGGAATATGGAGACAGCCATACTGACTTGATTTTTAGTTGCAAATTTTCATCTTTATTATCTGTTGTCCTATGATACTGGATTTGTTCTTGCTTTATTGAGTAGGATTGTGGTGTGAGGTTTGAACCTTGTGTGCATATTTACTCTGCATTACACCTCCACATCCTGCTGCACCCAGGCTGACATGCTTCGTGTCTGCAGGGCTGATTCAGAGAGCAGGGAAGACCAGTCAGCCTGAGCAGGTTCACACATGCTGCAGCTGCTTTCCAGAAGCCCAAGAGAGACTGTCTGCTGTTCCAATGAGTGAGCAAAAAGCTTGCTTTATATATATTTTTTGCTATGTTGTCACTTTTAAGCACCAACCTCTTATGATAACTATTTTCTGGCTACAGTGTTTTTCTGGAAAGTGACACGATTGAGTTGGTTGGGTCAGGGCAATGTCCTCTCCTAAATTCCAGTTTTCTGTGTCAGAGAATATCAGGGCTCCAAGTGTCTCATAGCTGTACAATTTTAAGACTGGTCAGATAGAAGCTTTATTAACTATGTCATAGCAAGAGACATATGTCCCATCTGTTGCAGGGGGTGATGCCTGGGGAGCAGAGCTCAGTCACTGCTGGCCTGGACAGAATAGAGGAAAAAAAAATACTTCTCCATTTAAACTGTGGCTTTCCGAATTTTGTGTGCCATATATTTTGCTCTGATTGCTGTAAAACAAATTTTTATGTAATACGTCCAGAGAGAAATTAAGTGCATTTAAGTGAGAAAGTTCTCCCATTTCCCCTTGGGCTCTGTTCTAGAAATGTGGAGCATGGAAGGCAGGCTCACCTGCACTTCACAGTGCAAACTGCTTTCTGGTAAGAAACATACGTAATCATTAGGAGCCCTAGCAGTCTCGTGGTTTTTTGTGTTTTCTGTAATCGAACTATTTCCTGGGAAATGAAGCTGTTTGTAATGGCTTTTCTGGTAATTTGGTGGGTCTCGCTTCACAGGTAATATAGTTTCTCCTTTATGGAATAAAATAAATTGCATAGCTTTCTTGGAATTGTCTTTTGCAAAGACAGTTGCATATATAGAAGAGCTCTTAGTGTAACTCTTGTAATTGAAGTTGCCTCATTTATTTAGGGATTTCCTATAAGGGCTGAGTTAAACTTAGGTTTAGATGTTGGCTTTAACAGCTGATTGTCTGATGGACTGCTTTTGGTCTTCAGAAGTTACCAGTGGGCAAGAGGGGGTAGGTTTGCTATGGGATTTGAATGTTTGAAGAGGAGGTGAGGTTTGTGTTGAGCTTATAAACCCATCTTTTCATTTCTGTCTTTATCTCCTGTATTTGCGCTGTTCTCAATGCCAACATCATTGTTAGTTTCTGTCTACATTCGAGCGTGTGTTTGTGCTTTTGTGCCCCGTACTTCAGGTTCTTACTGCTTTCCTTGTCGTAGCACCTGAGCATCTGGTGGTGAGTTGAACTATGTTTTCTATGGATGTTTAAATTATTTTTTTAAATTTAATTCCAGAGAATGTCTGTCTCAAACCAATCTTTCTGAAACGATTCATATTCTTATACCCCTTAGAAATCACTTTTTTTGCCATATATTTTTTTTCCAATAGATTATTTTGCTTTGCGTGAGATAGTTTTTCTATATATGGAATAAATGTATAAACATATATCCCAGAAACGTGTCACCATATTGTAATCAGTCAGTACTTTTACAATCTTACTGGTAATTTTTTCCCCCTTCTAGTAGTGAATTCCCATTTCTTTGTGTAGGATGCATGGGGAGCTGCCCAGTGCTGTTGCAGGTGCTTCGGCCAACAACTGAGCAGTAGCTGCTTGGAGAGCAGAAGTATAATGCCTGCTTGATTTACACTGCTGGTTTTGGTCCATTTCAAAACCATAATTGTGTTTTGCTGACTACAAATCATCTTTGATATCCCTCCAAACGATGTGTATCCCCAGTCATGATAAATTCCAGGCTATATTTTTCTGCCTGTCATCTCCAGTTGATTAATTCTGGACTTTCTTTTCCTCTTGAATAAATAAACAAAAAAGTAAATGAATAAAAATTGTTTCTGCACACATGCTGTAATTATGAGCGTTAGTCATGATTTTGAATAGTGCTTGTGATCTCAGTGCAATTTTGGGTTACGATAAAATCATTCTCTGAAGCTGGTGTCTTTCTCAGCAGAGACTTTAATTGCATATATTCCATTTTAATCTAACTGTAATGATTTTCAATGCATATGATTGATAACTTAAAGTAATGTAAGAAATTATACCAAGGAAAACAAATAACAAGAACCAGCCCCCCTCCCTCCCCCCCCTCACCCCCCCCCCCCACACACACACGTTCTGCTTTATTTACAAGTATATTGGTAGTTTAAAAACTCTGCCAGCCCCCACTTCTTCTTTGATGGAGAACAATGAATTTCACTTAGATTTGATAGGGAAAAGCCACGTGGCTTTAGAACTGTGATGTATTCAGTGTATCAGGAAACTGTTGGCTAATTAGGTAAGCTAAATGCTTGGAAGAATAACCAAAGCATTTTACTGTAAGACTTCTTGTGTAATTGGTGAGTGTTTGCAGACTTCCTGTTTAATTGATGAGTGTTTGCAGTTATCTATACAAGTGCACGATATGGGTATCCTTTAAGTACTTCCCCCCTCATGTTTGGTCATATCTGTAAAAAGCAGATACGGACAAACTGCTGTCTGGTTCAAGCGAAGATCATGGTGGAAATTATGTCCACATTGTGGCCTCTGCTTTCTGCATTTGTAACACAAAGTAAAGTCTTGAGCTGGAAAAAATGGAAGGGTGGGAAATGACAACTGTTTGTTCTGACCAAATAATGTGATTGCATGACTGTATGCAGAACACCTGCATATGGAATGAATTCACCTAATATCATCTATTTGCAGAGTGGTCGTGAAGTTACTGGGAATACTTAATAACTTCAATTTCAGAAATGTCAGAACTTTTTTGACCCTTTGTTGATGTTATGCTGATCGTTTTATTCAGAGAAAAACATTCCCCATTTTTCAATTGAAAAGCAATGAATGACTTTGATCCAAGACTGCATGTATGTGGAGCTTTATATTAAATGCAATCTCTATAGTAAAACAGTTTAACTTTTTGACCTGTAATGCTGTTGAAATGTAAGCTGTGGATATTCCAGTAGGTGTTCTTCCCCGAGGCTGTGGAAGCACAGGAATTCTTCATCCCATTATGTGGGAGAAAAATCACGGTTCAGCCTCCAGTTTTGGTACTGTGCTTGGCAAGGGTTCATTTTAGGAGTCTGCCTGGGGTGTCAGAGAAGAAAGCTCAGCTGTGGAAGCTGAAGGTTACTGCTATCTACTGTAAAGACCAGCAGCAGGTGTCTACTTTGGAAATGGAAGGAACTGTTCCTGTAGGAGTTGAGTTTTTTGTATTAACTAATCGTGCTTCTCTTTTCAAAGATCAGTTTTCATTTTATTGGTGTCTCCAGTGTAGTGGGTTGTTGTTCTTTTTTCTTGATGCTATTATCAAATATAGCAAACTAAAACTAGTCTGAATCATATTCTTGCCAGAGCATTGTAAATGTTAAAATAAGCACTACTGGTAATGCATTTCCTTGCTTTCAGAAGCAGTTCTGCAATTAATGCCTCTGGCTCTTCTGTCATTTAGCATACTGAAGAAAATTCTTGGCAGCCCGAAATTTGAGAAATGCTGCTGAGGGGGAACCTGAAAGTATGTAGCTGTGATGTGAAAATGATATTGCTGATCAATAGAGGGTGATACGCAGGAGGCGGTATGTATTACGGCTTCTCTGACAGTTGTTTGCTGGAATGAGGAAAATCGATTCTCTCTTGGTTAAATAGGTAGAGCTGTAATTGTGCTGGATTGTTTTATTTGCCTGAACAGGAAGCAGACAGGTCTCAAAAATGTTCTTGCCAGAAGGGACAATATATGGTTTTGAAATCCTAGCATATGTGACCACTAGATATGTGACGGCTAGAGATTTTTCTTTTTAAGTCTTCTATTTCTCTTTGTTTCAGTCTCTGTGCAACCTGATGGAGTTGTAGGTGTCCCTGTTCATTGTAGGCAAGTTGGACTGGATGATCTTTAAAGGTCCCTTCCAACTCAAACACTCCTGTGATTCTATAGTTTTCTTTTCAATAATGAATATAAAATTGACCAGGAAAGTGTTCATGTTGTGCTGTTGCTTAGTTCTCGCGTGTTGTGTCCTGCCTTAAAAGGAACCTGCTAAAATTGGGGGAAGTGGTGGGAGAACAGCTCCAGCCTGATGCAGGTTACCCAGCATCTGCGTGCTGATGAGGAGAAATGGTCAAATAAAAACCGTGTGCTGAGCTAGCATGGAAAACATAAGACAAGAATAGCTGTACAAAAACCCATTTCTTTCCCCGGAGAGATTTCTGCGTGCCCAGGAGGCCAAAGGCAGACCATGAGGTCATGTCTGAAAGGACCAGAGCAAGCCTTGTTGGAGCAAAAATGTTCTGTTCTACTGTGGTTGGGCAGGGATATGGATGACCACACTGCCACACAGCATCATGCAGTTAGTGTACCGCTTGCCAGCAAATATATGCTTTTTGTGTGCCTGTGTATTGAGCATGGACAAACACCAACTGAAGCTTGCTATTATCTCAAAAACAAACCCAGTATGACAGATGATGGCATTCAGAGCTACTTGTTTGTGCTCTTTAGCTGAAATAGTGGAAGTAAGATCAAAAGTTTCACTTAGGCAGACATTCATTTGAAGTTATTGTCAGATAGAAGGCAGCAGCTGGGAGAGGGTTTAGTGATGAGAGCCTGGTTGCTTTCATTGCTGGGCTCAAACAGGTGCATTTAAGAATAAAGTTCTGATGAAATGTTTTTGTTGCAGTGATTTATTGTGGTAGTGATATGATGCCAAGGTAGTTAAATTCTGCACATCTGGCAAGGTGTTCCACCTGGGCTTATTGAGAGCCTCCTCCCAGACAAACAAGGTTATGAATGAGCAACTTTATGCAGATGATTGTTCTTATATTAAAATATGATACAGAACACCTCAGATTCATCATGAGCAAATCTGCTGAGGGAAAAAAAAAAAGGATGCACTTGAAATATGAAGAAACCTAAAGAATGTTCTATGCCTGTTCATGCTCAAGAGGGACTATAGTAACTCTTCAATAATCAGTGTGCTCGAGCCCGCTTCTGGGTCAGGTTTCCCACTTGTTTGTATTTTGTTTATGCCCTGATTAACGCAGACATTTATTTCTTGATCCCAAAGTAAAATACTGTATGTGGCAGATTGTTCAAACTAGGTTGGTACTGAAGAGTGAGGCAAAGCTGGCATGAAACCAGGGCTGCTGAGCATGAGCAAAGCGCTGGGACTGCAGACCTTGCAGACCTGGGAGGAAAAAAATATCCTGTTAGGATGTATCAGTGTGGAACAAAATGGAGCCTTTCAGAGAGACTGCAAAACAATTCTTAAAATGTGCAGAGTTTTTTGTTGTTATTGTTTTTTTGTGTGTGTATGTATGAATAGACATTTGGTTTTTAGGAAAGAAAAAAGCTTGTAGAAAATAATAGGAAGATGTGGACATTGAGGACCTGCAGGAGGGGTTCATGGTTTAACTCAGTGTTTGGGAATTTTTATGAGTACTTGAAAAGATTCATAGAACATTGTAACAACAGTAGTGGAATGTTAAGTCATTTAGTGAAGGAAGCTGTGAGAAAATGGAGCTTAGCAAGGTGGAGGGTTTCATGTTATCAGGGGAAAAATAGATGCATGCCACTTCCAAATGCCATCTCTAGCTTAAGGAGGGTCCTGTAGCTCTGAAAGCCCAGGGAACTAAATGTGTGATTTTCCTTGTGATAGGTAGCAGATGACTAAAAATGTGGCAGAATCAATTTCGTTTGAAAGGGTGCTTAGTGTAATCTATGACTGCAAATACAAACGAATAGAGAAATCTGAAGCGAGCTGTATAAAAGCATTTAAAGAATGGCTTGTTTGCTTTGGTACTTTTCTCAACAATCTGAATTTGTTCTTTCTAAATCCTTAGTTGTTCCTTAAGCTTGATGTTCTTGCAGCAGATGAGAAAGAATGATGATTATCCTAAGGTCAAACTGAAGGAGGTGGGCTGTGAGAGGAGGAAGGGCTGTGGAGTTGGTGGGTGCGCTGTGGCTGGCGTAGCTTCCCACCTGGCTGCTCTATTGCTCCTCAATAGCCTAAGGGGAAGAAATAGGATGAAAAAGCTCACAGGTTGGAATAAAGACAGGGATATGACGACTTCCTCTCCCTAAGGCTCCTGATAGTTGTGTTTGGATTTAGCAGGAGGCAACTCTGGAGATGGAAATCCCTGGCAAGTGGGCTCAGGGAGGAGGCAGTACTGGAGGTTACCATGCTTCCCTTGGCTACTCCATCACCACCTGGCATCTCCATATCCCCACAGTAAAACCATTTCCTCTTCCTCAGGTTATGCTTGTTTCCTAGAAATAGAGGCTATGGTTCAGCTGCAGTCCACTCCTGTTCAGCAGAGTGCTTGTCCAAAAGCTTAAGTAACACATGTTAAGCATATGCTTATGTGCTTCCCCAAGAAAATATGAATTTGCGCACATGCTTTTCTAGATCAGTATTATGAGCACACAAAAATAGGAGCTGTGTACAGTGACTTAATCCATCATGTGTGAAATCTGACTGTGCGGCAGTCTCAAATATTTGCTGTTCTAGTTCAGTGAAACCTATCTGATTTTATATATTTTTTTGGCTGTTATTACTCCTGTATTACCGTTCTGTAGTGGAGACATAGCATTTAAATGTGTTTTTTGAGGAGCGTGTTAGTATTGGAAAAACTCACTCACCTGATATTTTTCTTGTCCAATAATAAGTTATTATCTCACTGACTTTTTTGCTTAAGGCACTGCTAGCACTTTTTTGAGCTAACAACCTGTTTACCTGTCTTTCTAGCTTGTGTAATGATATTCTATAGATAAACACAGAGCAGCTGGTAAGGTTTTAACCAGACTGCAGCTTTTCCCACAGTGCTTGCTTTTTTTTTTTTTATGAATTCTTACACCCAGTTGGTAATTGTTGGGCTCATCTTGGAGTCCTTTTTATGCATGTGCAACATCAGACAGCCAAGAAAATTCATTTTAAAATGCATTTTTATTATTTTTAAGTCTTCATACATTCTACATAATGAACCTTAGGGGAATAATTTCCCCTTTTTTAACAGGTAGCTCTTGAGGTCAAGCTGGTAGATTTAATAAACAAAACAACAACAACAAAAGAACTCTCGTGCTTTGAGTGGCCAAGACCCTTTTTCCTTTAATGTGAAGATATATTGTTGCTATTAAAAATTATAATATTGGAAATTGTCAGATATCAGATATTGACTCATCCACCTTTTAGAGAGTGATTCTCTCTTGTTTGTATTTATTGCCACTTATAAATCTTGAAAAAATTTCAAAGGATCTGCCTGAAGAGAGGATGTGTGTATGCTTCCTTGTAGAGAAGGTGACAGTGAAGCTATGTAAAAATGTACTGGCAATCCCCTTTTGAAAAAAAAGGAATAAATCATCTGTCAGTCAAGCCTGCATCAGTGACCCGTGCAGTTGTGCTTCAATTGAGAAAGTGTTGGTCACTTGAAGTCCCTTTATGGCTCAGTGTCCGGATGGAGATGGTGTGATGAGTGGTGTCCCCCAGGGGTTGGTGCTGGGACTGATAGTCTTTAATGTCTTCATCAGTGACATTGACAGCGAGGTCAAGTGCACCCTCATCAAGTTTGCTGATGACACCAAACTGTGGGGTGTGGTCAACACCCCAGAGGGACAGGTTGTTGTCTAGAGGAACCCTAGATAGGCTTGAGCAGTGGGCCTAGGTGAACCTGATTCAACAAATCCAAGTGTAAGGCCTTGTACCTGGATCAAGGCAACCCCCATTACCAACACAAGCTGGCGGGTGAAAGAATTGGTTGCAGCTCTGCTGAAAAGGACCTGGGGGTACTGGCAGATGGGAAACTGGACATCAGCCAGCAGTGTGCCCTTGCAGCCCAGAAAGCCAACCATACCCTGTGCTACATCAATAGAAGAGTGGAGAGTGGCCAGGTGGGCAAGGGAGGTGATCCTACCTCTCTATTCTGCACTTGTGAGGCCTCACCTGGAGTACTGTGTCCAGGTGTGGAGTCCTCAGTACAGGAAAGACATGGAGCTGTTGGAGCACATCCAGAGGAGGGCCATAAAAATGATCCAAGGGATGGAATGCCTCTGCTATGAGGACAGACTGAGAGAGCTGGGGCTGTTCATCCTGGAGGAGAGAAGGGTCTGAGGTGACCTGATAGCAGCCTTTCAGTATCTAAAGGGGAGCTGCAGGAAAGAAGGGGACAGACTCTTTAGCAGGGTCTGTGGTGACAGAACAAGGGGAAATGGTTTCAAGCTCAAAGAGAGGGGATTTAGGTTAGATAAAAGAAAGAAGTCTTTTACAGTGGGGATGCTGAGTCTCTGACACAGGTTTCCTAGTGATGTGGTTGATGCCCCGTCCCTGGAGACTTTTAAGGCTAGGCTGGACCAGGCCTTGGGCAACGTGATGTAGCTGTGCATGTCCCTGTTCACTGCAGGGCAGTTGGACTAGATGGCCTTCAGAGTTCCCTTCCAATTCTAAGGATTCTGTGATTATTTTTCACACTTAAAATGGATACGTTTGGGAGTTTGAGCCTAAATCCTATTACTACAGGAAAGAAAGAAACCAACCCTAAGGTTTTTTTTTTTTTTTTTTTTTTTTTATGTTTTTTTACATAAGTCTTAAATGAATTTAATTAGTTTAAAACTAGTAACGTGCAGCATCTGTTTTAGGTTTTGAAAATATAACCGCCTCTGGGATGTAGAACTGACCATACTTAAATTCTTAGCACCTAGATCTGCCTTGTGATACACAAAGCATATGGTGTATAGTGAGTTGTTTTCTAAAATGTTACAGAATATTATCTGTGTGCTGGAGAACAGGACCGATGTTTTTATCAATAGCATTTCCAAATTCCCACCTCAAAGCAAATGTACTTTCACTTGTGGGGACTTTGTTCTGATTTCTGTGCCATGCAGTAATTGTTCCTATTTGGCAAAGTCCAAAAACTGTTGCATTTATTCCAGAGAATGTTCTGGTTCTGGTCTGCTCAAGGTTGATCCTGTTTGCCTGGTTTTGTGACAATCCGCTTGTTTCCTTTGCCCCAAAACACGGTAGGTAACAGATTTAGATTGACAACTTGGCCTTCAGTTACAGAGACATTTATACTACACTTCCCTTTTCTCAGTGGGGAGCAATGGAGGCCATGCAGATATACCAGTTGCGCTGATGCAAACACCGTGGTCTTTCCCTACAACTTCTCACATCAGCTTGTAGAATCCCATCAGCTGTAGCAGAATAGAGTTGATCTATTTAATTGATCCTGGCTATGGAAGGGCAACATAATGTGGCACCTACAGCAATTAAAATTGTCCTACGGGGACTGACTGTTCTTACCCAATATCATCCTGTAGATGTTTGTGGATGCAGTTGCTTTGATGTCTAATGAAATATATGTAAAATTTACCTTTTACCACTACCAAATGCTATTTGAAAAGTTTCCTTAGTGGGTTCTTAGTGGCTTATAGTGTTCCCTTGTCAAAAAGCAATCTGGATTAACCATCAGAAGAAGGCATATATAATTAAAGCTTTTTCCTTGTAGTTTCTTTCAATTGGGGTCAGATCAGGGCTTGAGCATGTGGGAGAGTTGTGAATACTTAGGATACTGAAGAACTGCAAAAGGACAACCAAGGTCTGGAGCTTTTCGTATCAAGTCCATGGATTTTATTTAAGTAGGGCTGGGTTTTTATGTTGTTCTGAAACCTTTATATGAGCAGTTCAGACATGATGAATGCTATTTTCTGGAGAATCAGGAAATAACTAGCTAGGAATTTGCTTATATTTCTGGTTCCTTTGTTTCAGTCTATTCTTTGGCTTATTGGTGTTGATGTCTTTCCTTTCTATTTTTTATGATGGTGCTGGAGACTTCACCCATATTGTGACATCTGTAGAAGAACTTAAAACCTTTACTCCTCTATGAAGGATCACAGAAACCTGGGGAAAATGTTCCTCGGTGTTCAAATTATGGGTTGCTCTCTGTTATGTTTATAAGACCACATATTTTATCTGTTAGCTAGTTGAAAAAAACAGTATGCTGATAAGGTGCCATTAAAATCATGCAAAAGATGCTTCAAATATTGTTTCAAAAGAAGGAAATTCTCTACTAGAAAAATCCTTATTTCTGGAAACTTGATTTTCAAAACAATTCTGGAATTACTGACTGGTTTGAGATTTCTCTTAGCACCTTGGCTTCTCATTATAGTGTCTGTTTTCTCTTTCACTGCTAGCTTCTGTCCCATGTTGGGATGTGTGTGCTCGAATTTCTTCTTTTCCCAGTCTGCTTACCCTTTTTTTTTTTTTTTTAAGTGACAAGTTCAGTTTTTGATGAAGACCAGCTTGTTTACAAGATGTGAGAATAGCATCTTTTCAACTGATAACGTGTAATCTTAGAGACCTGTTACTTATCTAATAACCTGTATCTGACAGCTCACTTAAACTAAGGTTTTTTCCTTTTAGCACTCTCTTATAGTCGATGTAAATCCTGATAAAAATCAAATCAGAACTTATTGTGCAGTAAACTGAACTAACCTAATCTAGGTGGGAATGTGCTGGCAACATCTGTGTGTAACCAGTTCAGTAGTTAATACAGGCTTCTCACGTGGGCTGTTGAGTACCGAGCTTGGCAATGGCAGGCAGTCTTCTGCATTAAATCTCTGACCTAACGAGCTGAGAATGAAGAGCAATACCTAATAAGAAATGTGTGTGTGCTGTGGGGTGAGAATGCACACATCAGTGAGTGATCTTTCCTAATAGAAGGAATGATGCACTGTTATGTAACTGATGATATGCCAATCCCTATCTTTGTACTGACAGGAGTGATAACCAATGTATATCTTATAAATGAGGATAATAAATAATTACCAATGCATAAAAAACTGATATTGAATCTGTGGTGGATGCAGCCCAGTGTTATGGTAAGTTGTATGCTGGCAATTAACAGCTACACAGGATAACCCAGATCAATTGGTGGACTGAATCTTTTAGAACATGACTTGTGAAACACAGAAAAACATCAGAGGGAATAGCAGATGTTCTTGTACAGTGGAGGAGACTCCTGTGTGGAGAGCTCAGACTCGGGTGGTGTTTGGTTATGTTTTTTTATCTGTTACCACCCCAACAAAACAGGAACAAAAATCTATACGGGTTGTACAAGGGCATTGTGGCAACAAGGGTTCCTGCAGTCTGTGGATACGAAAATAACTAAACAGAAGTAGCTGCAATACATGATGCTCTTGTGGAAAAAGGCAAGATCCAGTACCTAGAGGCTGAGTCCAGCTAATCACAGCAAGAATCTGGATGAACAAATTTGATTGCCAACGCGGTTAATTCTGGAAACAATCAATCAGGATACTAAGCAGTAGGTTCTTTGTTAGGTGCGCTCAAATGAAGTTTTTCTATTAACTTAAGCAGCTGAAGATGAGAATTACTACTTGTTGCTCTGCCAGTAAACAGTAACCTATTCTGATGGAATTATTTGAACCATGTTTTGCATGAATTGAAAGTAAAAATTGGCACAGAGTATGGCGCTGTCTCTTTTCTCCTACTGGTTGGAACAAATTGAATTTAGAAAGTTGTGGACATCGACTTTAAATGGCCCCCTGCTAGGAGATTTAGAGTCTCATGCAGCTTTGTCTTGCCAGGGCCCACATGATTGACACAATTAATCAAAGATCACGATACTAATCCACTACAAACATAACACGGGAGAGAGAACTCAATTAAAACTTCTGTTTCTCCAATTTAAAAGATCAGCCACATGGGAACTAACTTTCTCAGTCTTTACATTTGCTTTTTTAGCTTGGGACCACTCAACAAATTGCCTTATTTTGCTTCTGCAGTGCGATTTAGATGCATATAAATAAGTTGTGTTCTGCCGCACTTCCATGCACGAATTCCTGTGTCTTCAGTTAACAACTTTATCTAGAAAGTTTTCTTGATGTCAATAAAAATATTAAAGGAAAATGTAAACATCAGATATAATAAAAATAATTGGGTGGGGGGGATGTGAGAGTTTAGTGGTAAACTCGACTGAATTAAGTAATTCATTTATAGGGCCTCTCTGTACTGTCCTTAATTCTGGATTTTGTTTATTCCCCATATACTACAAGCTTTATCCTTCTCCCTGCACGTTTTTCTATCAAGGCTTTAATGAAGCCAAAATTTAAATGTCTCACAAGTTACGCTCAGTGTACTGTAGCTGCTTAATAAAAGCCAACATTGAAAGAATGCAGAGGAAAAATCTAAAAATTGCTGAGGCTCTCTGTCACTTATTTTGTAGTAAGCAACTGGTTTCCTGCTTAAAGAAAGAATCCAAACACTTTCATTGCTATGTTTCGGCAGCTTAAAAGGTATTTCTGACTTGCCTCCCAACTCAAATGTTGTGAACTAGCAATGTAGAAAGCTGAAGGATAGCCTTAAATCATTATATTCATGCATAAGTAGGACGTGCAGGAACAGGAGCTGATGTGTTTGCTTTCAGGGAAGGCTGTTGTTGTTGTTGTGCCATTAAATTGCTAGTTGAGAAACCATGCAGCGTGCACCGGTGAGGCGGTCTGTAGCATCGCTAATGAGACCAGGTCTCACAGTAGTTAAGTGTGTGACTGTGCAGCTCTGTAGGTTTAATGCTTGTGTAATGCAAATGCCCAAAGGGTTTTTTTTTCTGCTGGAGTTGTATTTTCTGAATATATGATATTTCACATTACTTTCCATGCTCTTACCATTGCTGTTGGCTGAAGTGAGCCTGAGAGAGCTGGACAACTTAGCCTAGAAAAGAGGATGCTTGGGCAGATCTCACCAGCATCCATAAACCTCTGCAGGCAGTTGGACTTCAGGAGTCACTGCAGTGGCCATGAGTCCAACCAGCAGCTGCAGAAGGTTCTCCTAAAGGCCCCTCGCATTGCTTTGTGTTGGCAGCAGGTGGTGGTTGTTGTCTTGTTTTGCCAAAATTGAAGCACTCTTTTGTTTAATAAACAAAGCTTGTGATTCAGTTGTTTGTCCACCAGGCAATTATGCCACCATGGGTTAGAATGCCAGGATGGTTTTGGAGATAACAGTAGCTTAATAATACCCGCTGAGGTGGAGGAGAGATTTTTTTCTTCAAGGTAGGAAGATTTCGTTAGTGTGTGTGAATGTCTCGATGTCATTCTTTTTGTACTGATGCTCTCCTAATCTGGCTTAAATGACTTAAAAAAAATAATAAATTACAATCAATATAATTCATTGGAGTATTTTTTTAATTGAAAAAAAAATAATGTGATATTCTGTAATGCAATATTCTATGCATCTCTTCTGCACAGAGAACAGACCCGCAGCTCCTTGCTCAGTTCTACTATGCCGATGAGGAACTAAATCAAGTGGCAGCTGAACTGGACAGTTTAGATGGAAGGAAAGACCCACAGAGATGCACACTGCTGGTCAACCAGTTTCGCTCTTGTCAGGTAATGAAAACGAGATCTTCCTGATTTAGTTGGCAATTTTGTATGCATTAAATGCTATTTGTTGTACAAATTAATTTTTATTGTCAAATGCCTTTGGTAGATATATGCCTTTTGTTAGTTTAAAACCTATTTTCTTTGAAAACACTATTCATAAGTCTGTTACATCTCATTTAAGTGTTTGTTGATGATTTCCTTTAAATGGGATCACATAATGAAAATTTTCTTTGCATATGGAGCTTAGTAGAATGAGTGAAATACTGCAACATTTCAGGCAGTGTAAAGTAGCCACATCTTTTGTAGATGCTTAGCTTTTATACTTTATGAATCTGATAGCTTTTAATTAGTAAATAAGCTATGTAAGAGCAGCTGATATCTTTGCTAATTGGAAAGAATATTATCTGCTTCACATAAAAAGCTTTGAAGTTAAGAAGAATTCCTGAGGAACCAAACAGGAGGGGATATTTATTTGTAAATTATTTCAAAAGTATGAATCTGTTTTCTAACTTCTTGTTGCATAACATAGTTCACTGAAGAAAGGATTCCTCATACTATTTGCTCAAACTGTGGCTATAATTTAAGCAAGACCTGAAGGGAGAAGAATTGGAGACTGCAAAGACAACTTAAATCTAGTTTTTTTAACTTGGATGAATTTGTGATTTGATTTGTTAAGAAAAACAATTCAGAAATTGAGAAGTAATTGAGAAATATGATTTTCTGTGTCACAGCGTATACCGTTCTACAATAAGATTTTTCAACAGTAAAATTCAGTAAATTAGAAATGTAAACTGCTTTTGTGATGCACTTCGTTCTTGCACAAATGCTTCAATTCTTACCCTTCTCGTCGCACCAAGCAGCATGCCAGAATGCAAAGTGACCTGGAGTCCATGATTCACCATGCTCAGGAGGATTTCTTTATGAAAAGTAAGCACTTGCTGTCAAGTTGAATGAAATGTAAGTGCAAAGACCATGGTAATAAAAATTCATTTCCACTGAATAATAATAATAAAAAAAATCTAAGTCCTATGCAAAGGATTTGTTTTGATTCAACCTTCCTTTTTTTCTAATTTGTTATATTGCTGTTAGTTGGAATGCACCAAACTTCATTAATGCAGAAAAAAAATTATCAGCAAACAACTTGAGATAAATTTGAAGAGCCAATGCTCGGATTAATCTAGCAAGTGTTGGCATTGAGTTAGCTGAATCTGTTGATGAAAAAGGGAAGGAAAAGGGAAGTGAAGTACTGTGTGATAACTGAATGAAAAAGTGCAGTGTTTTTTTCTTTACCAAAGCATTTACAAAGAGTTGGCAGCCAGTGTACTATGTTAGAAACAACTTTAATACTTCTGCGTGCTTCAGTTATCTTCAGTTTCCTACTGCACTGTCACTAGAGAAAAGTGTGGAGTTTAAGAGTTTACCAAACTGGAAGCATAGAATCATAGAATGGCCTGGTCTGAAAAGGACCACAGTGATCATCCAGTTTCAACCCCCCCACCATATGCAGGGCCGCCAACCACCAGGCCAGGCTGCCCAGAGCCACGTCCAGCCTGACCTTGAATGCCTCCAGGGATGGGGCATCCACAGCCTCCTTGTGTTCCACAACCTGTTCCAGTGCCACCACCCTCTGTGTGAAAAACTTCCTCCTAATCTCTAACCTAAACCTCCACTGTCTTAGTTTAAAACCATTCCCCCTTGTCCTATCACTATCTACCCTTGTAAACAGGCGTTCCCCTTCCTGTTTATATGCTCCCTTCAAGTACTGGAAGACCACAATGAGGTTTCCCCAGAGCCTTCTCTAAGTTAAACAATCTCAGTTCCTTCAACCTTTCCTCATAGGAGAGGTGCTCCAGCCCTCTGATCATCTTAGTGACACCCTCTGGACCTGCTCCAAGAGCTCCAAGTCCTTCCTGTATTGGGGGCCCCAGGCCTGGACGCAGTACTGCAGATGGGGCCTCACAAGTGCTGAGTAGAGGGGGACAGTCACCTCCCTCTCCCTGCTGGCCACCCCTTTTTTAATGCAGCCCAAAGCGCAGTTGGCCTTATGGGGTGCAAGCATGCACTGCTGGCTCATGTCCAGCTTCTCGTCCACCATGACCCCCAGGGCCCTCTCCGCAGGGCTGCTCTCAAGGATATCTTCCCCCAGTTTGTATAAATACCTGGGGTTGCCCTGACCCAAGTGCAGCACCCTGCGCTTGGCCTTATTGAACCTCAGCATTTGGCCTTATTGAACCTCAAAGTCATAACAGTCAAAATTCAGTACCTTGGAGGAAAAAGATAGGGGTGAAGGTATCTTAAAAGGTCATTGACTTCAGTCTTCTCTATGATGGATCAGCTATACCTAAACTGCTTTTCACAAGCTTGTCTGACTTGTCTTTTTAGAAACCTCCAGTAATGGACATTCCACAGACTTCCTAGGCAAACTCTTTCCCGACTGATACTGGTGAAGGCTTTCTGATAACAAGGGTAGATGAATAGTTTCTTCTCCTTGATGCTTTATCCCTGGAGATAAAAAATTCTTCCCCGACTCTCAGCAGGTGCACAGACATTCATATTTGTTTATTGTAGTTTAGGCAAACCTTTCTGTTCAAAGAGCACCTTCTCTGAATCTTTTAGCTGTAAGAATGCAAGAAATGCAAGCTCTGATAGTCCTTGGTCAGTTTACTTGGCTGACTGTGTAGTGAGTCACTATCTTGTGACTCTTAATACAGTCTGATGCCTGGTAATTTCTTCTTTTCATTTGTCTAACAGATTGCTGTTACTAAAACAATCTGTTGCTGGACAAGAAAGAAAAGATCGAGAGTTTTATTTTTTTTTAAGCAGCTATTTTTGCAGTTTCTAATTTTCAGTGTTCTGTAGTATAGGTCAGGTCATAGGCAAATGTTATTTCAAAAATGACTTTGCTGTTCAGGGCTTGCATTATTTTGTAGTAAGCAGTTTAAAAAGTATCTATTTGTGTTATGGTTTTTTTTCCTTAAGAATTTGTTGTGTAAAGGACGCAGAATAAAGGGCGGTATTTTAGAAAGGACTCAGAGTGTAGGTGTTTGCTAATCAAATATTGCACAGAGAGAGAGGAGAAGAACGGGCTGCAGATGAAGTGTGGTGGTGTTTGAGGCAGATGGATCAAAATAATTGTCATGTAATGCTCTGCATGTGAAAGCAATGCAACAGCTACATTGTGTGAAATGGGCTCTTTCACATAATACTTTTGAAAAGCATAGAATCATAGAACCACCGAGGTTGGAAAAGACCTACAAGATCATCCAGTCCAACCGTTCACCTATCACCAATAGCTCCCACTAAACCATGTCCCTCAACACAACATCCAATCGTTCCTTGAACACCCCCAGGGTCGGTGACTCCACCACCTCCCTGGGCAGGCCATTCCAGTGCCTGACCACCCTTTCTGAGAAGTAATATTTCCTAATGTCCAGCCTGAATCTCCACTGCTGCAGCTTGAAAGCATCTTGTGCCCACAGCATATATAGCTAAACAGACTCTGAATCTTGGGCTTAAAGTTTGTTTTTGTTTTTTTTTTCCTATTTTGCCCTTGATTTTACATGTATTAGTAAATGTATACATCATTTTCAACCTGGATAATTTATTAAATCCAGATAATTTGCAATCTAGATAAAAATTTTCTCCTTAAAGTTCATTGATACATAGTCTTTATTTCTATCAGGCTTGAATATTTCTGAAATCCCTTGACCTTCTACGTTTTCTTTTTGAAATTAATTTTTTTTAAGGTTGTTTATTTACAGATGAATTAGTGTTTGCTTAATAGGTGATATTATGACATTTTTCTGTTTTATTAACTAGAGAGAACTGCCTTTAAATTAGTGCTGTTTTATGGCAGGCCCACGAGTCCTAGGAACTCAGATTCTTTTTTCGAGGGGTTATATTCTGTTGGATCTTGATCCTATCCCAGGAGATGTGCTTTCTATCTCTGTCTATACTTTCAATTTTTGGAACTGTTTCAAAAGAGTTCCAAGTTTACTGCAGTATGTAAACTAATTCAGACAAAACGAAAGGACTCAACCTAGAGGATGTGCTTTAATGGATATATTTAGTATTTTCTGTCATAACAATAATAGCAGTATTAGCCAAGGCAAGCTGAAGCTCTGTTACTTCAGCAATTCTCATGTGTTTATTCCACATATACAGAGAACGATGGTTTTCAGGATTGTAAAAAAATAATTAAATTTGCAACTCTGAATGTTGTATTTTACTGTTCTGCTTTAATACTGTTTCACTGATGATAAAATCACATTTTTTACAGTAAATTAACTTGTAAAAATGGAAGATCTTGCAGCTTGAATTTTAAATGCTGTGAGCTGACTGGTTAGCGTGGTGCCAGGTAGAATGTATTAATGAGTAACAAGGTGCTGTTTTGCGGTTTGTTGTGGTTATGGTAATTTCGTGTAAAAATGATATCCCTTGTTTTGCTATGGGGGTTGCATGTCAACAGCAGAGTATTGCAAGAATGTATTGTATTAACAGATACATTGTCTTGCACTTTTAGCGTGGCCAATATCTAACAGAGTAAAGCACTTCTGGTGTTGCTTTCTGATGTGTGCAGCGATGCATGATAAAAAGTCATTTATGTTGTGCTTAAGTGGAAAAAAAAACAAACAAAAGGTAGAGTGATATACTTTGATTTGTTCAACTTGATTGATGATAATAGTGGGAAGATACTTAACAGGAAACGAACAAGATGTTTGTATCTGTGTGTCTTGAGGAATATGCAGTGCTGATTCATCCAAGTATTTTTTTTTTTTCTTTTTGCAATACAAATAATTAATTGAAATGCTTTTGTGTTAGGGTTAATAGAAGACATCCTTTTCTGTGTGGTTCCCTCCCCCCGCAACATCATAGGGTGTTTTCTGCCACTGAATTTCCTAAGAAGGAACAACACCTAGTGTCTGTTTTTTAATTAATCGTTCGCTCATTTGTGATAATTCTCTGAATGTATTTGCCTTGACCGTTACTATTTTCACATTGATTAAGATCGTGGTACATGAACCGATGGCTTTATTTAAAACAATTTCTCAGTCATTTAAATGGAATTAGGTTTAATGTTAAATATGGCAGATCATGGTTAAGTTGGAGAATGAAGAGGAAAAGCAACTTTGATTCTAACCCAGAGATTTTGTAAGATCTTGAGAGGTCAAAACTGAATGGTGTGTGAGCGCTTCCCATTGCGAAGGTGTTCCAGGATCATAGTGCTTGCTGGGTTAGTACATTGAGAATTACTTCTCTCTGTAAAGCAGCAAGTTCTCAGAATAGCAGATGAGTCAGTTCCCAGCATGGTTTTATCAAAATAATTCCTTGAACTGCAGGTTATGTCTCAGCACTGTGTCATTCCATCCATTAAAGCACCCTGTGAAGGAATTTGCCCCTGCCAGGGCATTGACCTGAAACAAGACATTTACTCGCTGACATAAGGTACCTCTTGAGCTTTGCCACAGAGTAATAAAATGAGAAATTTCTACTATTTGGGAAACCTTATTTTTCTCATCTCTTATACAAATGATTGACTGGTAACATTATACTGGCTCTTTTCTTTTCCTGCTATTTGCTTGATGGAGCCACTTGGGAAACACTACTTGAATTCCTTAAATAGGAAGTCCATCATTTTTTGAGTCATTGCTTAGTAGTTTCAACTTGATGAAACATCAGGCTTTAAATGCATGTAGTCTTTAGTGTACAACTTATGAATACAGGTTAGTCCATACAGTGGTAGCCAAGTAGGCACCTTTGAGTCTGAACCTCATTATCTATCCTGGCATAAATTGATGTTACTGGGGAATCAGAGCCCTTAGAGGAAGCTGACACACATTTCGTTGTTATCATTTGTCTGCCTCAATTTCTGTAACAATAGAAAATACATTGTGAGAACGGTATCAGAAATGCTCTCTTTCAACCAGTCATACTTATCTCCTTATTTCTTGCAGCTTATTTCAACAACTGAAAATATCAGTTTGAGATGAACTGCTTGCTATTCAAGTACGAAGGAAAACAGAGCTTGGCTCTTACTGGGAAGGAGCGTGCCTGTTAGAGGCTGGTTGTCAGCTAGGGGCTGCATGAGCTTGCCTGTTTTATGTGGAAAGTGGGTAGAAACTGATTTTGGGAAAAACAAATAAAAAGATTGAGGGCAAAATGCTGCATGAGTCCTCTGGGAACCCTCCCTTGTCACAGCTTGGCGTGCTAAAATCTGCATTTTAATTTAGAAATGAAAAGAATTCCAGCCTTCATCATTGAAATCAGCGTTAAAACATTATTTGCTTTCTGATGCTGGAGTTGGATGGGTAAGAGAAATCTAAAAATGGGCAATCTCTTCGTCTGATGCTTTTTGGTGTTTGGATGAAACAGCATTGCTGTTTGATAATGGGGCACATCTGGAAGGAGTCAGCAGTGTCCTGATAGGAGGTAGACAGTCTGCTTGCCTTTCACCTCTGCTTGCTTCATGTACATAACTGGAATTGTAAACGCCAAGGTTCTTTTTAATTAAAAAACAGCCAAACCAAAAGTGCAGAAGTGGTTGCGGGATTCCAGAAATGCTTAGTGCTGCTTCTTGAGCTAGCTGGGGAGAGCCATCCCTGCATGCAGCAAGCTGTCACAGAGCACATGGGGACTCTGCAGCAAAGGATGGAAAGTATTTCAGTGTGATTTCTTTATTTTGTGTGTATTTCTGTTTCACAAGGATGAAGCTGAAGCTAGAATCACAAGTTACTAAATAATGAAAAAGGAAACTTGTCTTTGTATATAAAATAGAATTAATTTTTTATCAGTGTGAAGAGGGATGTGTTTGTATTAAGTAGCGCATGCTGGGGAAGCGGGTGGTTGTTGCTGAAAGGGCTTGTGATGCTCGGTCACGCTGAGCCATCTGCTCATGATGGCCAGGTTCTTTGCATGCAAACTTGTAAGTAAAAATAATTTATCTTTGGTGGAAGATGAGGTAGTCATCCATTTAACAGGAAAACAAGGTTAATATTTTATATGTACTTCAATTAGAAAGCTAAAACTTTTTGCTATCAACACATTTCTGTCCAAAATAAAATATAGTGTTTTCTTCTATGAGAAAGAGAACTCAGCTGCAAAAGGTTAAGCCAGAAATAATCAGAAAGTTGTTCGTTTGAGTCTTCTGACGCTGTTTGAAAAGATGTTCTATTTCTTAATGTGTGATTGTGAGCCCTAGATTATACGTTTTCTGATAAGAAGAATGGACATGTCAGTACCTTGACTGAACACTGATGTGGGGTATCTGAGATACACTGGTAATTTCTGTGCATTTGAAGGCTAAGTGAGGACAAGGGTGTAAGGTCATTTTGAAACTGACTTTACTCAGCATTTGTGAGTTATAGAACTATACCAGATCCACTTCTGTGGGCACTAATGTAATGTGTCTCACTCTCAGGGCTTTATAGTTGTATACTTTTTCCACACTCCTCAGTGGTGTCATCAGAGAATTGTCAGTTCCGTTTTTCTTTACCCTCTCTTTTTTAACTATTGCAAAGCAGGATGAATTCCCATATCAGCATCTAAACTGGTTATGCAGTCTCATGGCTTAAATACGCTGCAACATGCCTTCTTTCTTCAGCTTCTCCATATCTGTGTGTTACCAGCATCCTTGCAAGATCAACGATACAGATTCAGTAGACGATGCATGTTGACATTGGATGGGATGCAGCTGCTCAAGAGGGGCAAAAGAGTATTCTGGGCTGGGCAGCAAGCTGTCTGGGCTTATCACTGGAGCTTTAAATTAGATTTCAGTGAGCGGGGGAGGATATACTGCTGAGTGACAGAGAAGAGTCATGAAACTGAACATGTACAAGTCTTGTAGAGCTGGATGGCAGGCATCTCAGGGTCCTAAAGGAACTGGCTGATATACTTGCCAAGTTGCTCTCTATCGTATTTGAAAAGTCATGGCTGTCAGGCAAAGTCCTTGGTGACTAGAGAAAAGGAAACATCACTGCCATTTTTATGAAAGGGAGAAAGGAAGACCCAGCAAACTACAGGCCGGTGAGCCTCATGTCTGTGCCTGGGAAGGTCATGGAAGAAATGTGAAGGCACTTGCAAGACAAGGAGGTGATTCGAGACAACCAGTACACCAACCTGGTGTAGTGGTTGGCAACCCTGCCTATGGCAGAGGGTTTGGAACTAGATGATCTTTCAGGTCCCTTCCAACCTAAGCCATTTTTAGTATGTACAAATTATTTACTTGATATTTCTGTCCTTAGGGATTAAGTCTGTTTTCTGCTGTTAAATGCCTTTTCACTTAATCATTTAAGAAAATAAATCATTCAATTCTTCTTTCATCCTGGACAAGTATGATAAGAAACACAAGACAACAGATGAATTTCATAAAGAAAATCCATAGCAGTGGAATTCAATTTACTTCGGGATCTTAACAGCTTTGAAAGCTAAAGGTTAAACTTTCCTGTATGAAATAATTCATAAGTCATTAACTGTTTCCTGTTTTGGATGAATATAACAGCAGTATACTGTGTATTTAATAATACTGCCTATATATTTCAAATATTGGATTATTATGAATATTTTGAGGAATATTTTGCAACCGGTTTTTTCTCGTGTGTAGGTTGTAAGTTTTCCTTAAGCAAAAGGACGTCTTTACATAAAGTCTGCATGCAGATCTATATCTAGATGTATTACACATTGAGCACACCAAAGACTTCTGCATATTAACAGGAAAAATTGAGAAACTTACCTATTAAGTTGGGTAACTTAATAGGGTAACTTAACTACCTTGATCAGTCATTGGGACTGTATCATAAGATAGATAGAAGAGTACTAAATATAAGTAGTTCAGTCTTAACTCCTAGCTCCTTTTGCATTGTAAAGATGCAATCTATGTCTTCCTCAGACTTAATGCTTTGGAAAGAATGTGGGTTAGCTCATTGCAGCATAATGCTCTAAAATGATCGGTGCAGACTTTACAACAGTCATTTAATTATGAATAACTTAGTTTCTCAAAGTGCTACATGTTTTAGTAAGTGAGGAACACTTCAGAGAAGATGGAAAAGCTTGGTATTTAGACAGCTTATGATGAGCCTAAGTTTATTTATTGGAGAGCAGGCAGCAGATGGTAGACTTTGTTCCTGCAAGCTTTTGCACTACTTGTACACACGAAAACTTGGAACACCTTGGAAAACAAATATTTGTATGAACTGCAGTATGCGGGAAGACTGCTCTGTTGGTTTAAGAATGCTCATTTTCTCACTTACGCGTCTACTGCTGGATTTTCACTTGTTACTCAAAATAGTATTGCTTCCTTTAAAAGCAGTGGTGGGATAAACAGCAGTGGTATTACCCCAGTACATGGTCCTTCCCAAATGCCAATACTGCAGCTGTGCTTCCTGTTCGAGAAGGGGCAGGAGGGAGAAAAACAACTGTTGGTGTTGCTGTACAGGGTACTCCATATACATTTTTGATTCAGCCCTGTGAGTAAGTTTTCTATTCTCAAGGTATGTGTGGATGAAATTTGCTGAAGCAAATACCAAGCAGCAGATACTTGTATTCTGTGATGTTTTAGGTGCCCCAGGGATAAAATAGCTAAGTGATCATTCTTAGACTGCAAAGCTCGGTGAATTGATCTGCATAAATACAAGAGGCATTGAGATAAACTGTCATATTGACCTGATCTCTCTCTCTCTCTCTCTCTCTTTTTTTTTTTTTTTCTTTTTGTTAGATCTGGTGTAGTCTTAGAAATATTCAAAGGATGAATTCTATCAGGCTTACATAGTAATGTTTACTTTGGATTTTCACAATAGCTGGGTTAAAAAAATATTCTTCAGTTTTTGTGTATTCCTGTAAACCAGTGGCCTCAGGATCTGCCTTGCTTATTATTTCTGCTTCTGTGGGGGTTTTGCAAATTTGCCTGGAAAATAATTTAACCCTCTAACTGGAATGAGAAGGGCTCTCTCGGTAGATCTAATTAACATACCTCTGGTTGTCGGACTTATTCTGCAATGCAAATAAGAGCCTAAAAGCACATCATATTTTATAATTGAGAATATCAAATTCCAAGTGCATTCCTCAACAGGCAGCATTCTCTTTCTGTAATTTATTTTACAAGGAAATTCTGGAATTGGTCATGTTAAATATACTGACAGTGGAAATGTTCGTGAGCCTGAAAACTCAGTTTTAGAATAGATACCTGCAAAGTTTTGGGCTCTGTAGTTTTGAGTTGAGCTATTGCTGGATACAGCTGTATGGCTGATGGCTGGTGTAATACCATACTAGCCTGGATACGTGGCTGAGTGCGAGCAAACAAGATAGACTTCATTTTAAAAATATTTACTGAAATATGGATTTTGGTGTTATAGCACGTGGTTCCTTTGGGCTGTAGTTCCATGACAGTGCCACTATAAAGGTTTTCCAACCCCAGCTCACACAATTCTCGTTCCTAACACTGCACTTTAGCATGGTGAAACCTCAGAGCAGAGCTTCATGTTAGAAGTGATCTAAACTGATTGGAGCCTGTGTTGCTATCCCAGAAGGCAGCCTTGTCTGTCTCTTCCTGTAGCAGTCTGTCTGTCCTAGGAAGCAGGTTTGTGTTCCAGCAGGGATGAAGCAAGCTCTGAGGTGGGTTGAATCTGCCTGGAAGCCTGCTTGTAGCCAGATCTTTGGGGTTGCGTTCCCAGCAAAACTGATGTGCTGTATGTATGGTTGCGCAATGGTATGAAATTGCTGATGTGCAGCTGGATGAGTATCCACAGCCAGGAGTGGAGAGAGAAGAGGGGTGGTTGTATAGATCCTTATCCAAAGTCGGTTTAAATAAGCTGCGGCCAACTTTAGACTGCTAAGAAGCCACATTTTCACCTATACTGGTGTAAATATTTGCAGTGTCATCCCCTGAACTTTACCAGGGAAATGACCTGGATTACTGTGGACAGTGCACTGAACCCCTTCACATATGCCCTATGTACAAGGAGGCTGCCAGTGCTGATAAGACTGCCTGGTACAGGCTGGAGATAAGACTGAGAGCTGCAAAGTGGGTGAGATAAGAGCTAGGCTTCCTGAGCTGGCATTGCTGCCTGTCAGCTTATATTGCAGAATGGCCTTACGCTGTTTGCTGCTCATCTTTGAAAACTAACTAATCTGAAGGTGTCTTCTCTTATCTGAAAACTTCAAGTGCGATGACAGTCAGAGATCTCTAGGACAGGCCATTCATTCTTTACTTTATCTGAATTGTATCCGTGCTGATGAAAAAGCAGTGTTTAAAATGAACTTCGGCTTTAATGAATATCTCTTGGTGAAGAAGATACCTGTGAAGAGCTGTTAAATAACTCATAGGACAATGATGGTGTCATAGTGAATTGGCAGCGAATTATACTAATTGTATTCATTAACATTCTTGACAAGTGCAAACTGGGAGAATGTGCTGTAATCACTGTGAACAGTGAGGCAATTCAGAGGTGTGACATTTTCATGTTTGATTGCATCTGTCCATCGAAGAACATTTTCCTCTAGAATTAGACAGAAATAGATACCGTTAAATGAGACAAGTTAGACTAAAGCTTTAAGAAACTCTCCATTGGATTCTGAGACCTTGTGACTAGTTAGAAGTTGGCAAGAATCTATTTCTTATGTTATTTTACTAAGTAATATAAAGGTTAAACAGCATGACTTGAGCCCTGAGTACTTTTAGAAGAAGTAATGGCCAAGCGTTTCTGGTCTGTTCAATTTGCAACCCTTGAGACGTTGTATTAGTGATGTTATCGGAGGTCAGTGAAGGAGACAGCCGGGCAATTTTTGAGCTATAGGGAAGAAATGAACTTAAAGAAATTGAAAATCTTTGCCTTAGTGTTCCCAGAGTTTAGAAACTGTAGATAATGAGGCTATTTTTTTTTGAACAGCAGAGGGGAAAAGTAGGAATCCAAGGCTGTATCTCTCCTTCAGATAGAACTGGAACACTTGGGTATTCATTATTCATTGATCTGTGATAAGGATGGACTCCTGCTGGTATCCTGATTTGTACCTGTTAGTGAGTTTACATAAAGTATAATAGAGCTGGTGGGCTCTAGAGAAATTCCCACAGGCGCTATATTTAAGAGACTTGCTACAGATTTAGGAAACTCAGAAATTCATGCCAGAAGGACTGGGCAGTTGACTGATAAGAGAGCGAGCCTAGCCTTGTTCAGAGAAAATTGTTCTCTTTTATACTTGAATTGATTTAAAGTAGCAACAGTGTCAGTTAAAAAGAAAAAAAAAAAAGAAGAAGAAAAATGAAACAGAAGCATTTCTTGATTAATTTAATTGGTGGTATCAAGATTATCCCTAGATTCCAGAAAATGAATGCTTATGCTGCATTGTTTATATCTGATAAAAGATTTTTTTTGCTGTAGAGTTTCATCTAATTGTTTAATAATTTGTTACAGTATTTCTTACCTCATTACTCTTAGCATCACAGAAGTTGATGTTTTTTGGTTGCAGTAACCAAAGTAGGCTATGCCTGCAGATTTTACATTTGCTATTTTCTCCCCAGAAGTTAAGTTACCAACAGAGTCATACAGCTTGGTGAAAAACAAATGCGCAGCAATAAACTTTTTTAAATTAGAAAAGAAAATAATTGTCCTTTCTATGCTTTCTTTGCCTGTTTAGCTGCTTTTCTTCTTTGTTGGGAATCATTTGGTGATCTGTGTTCTTTTTGACTATAGAATGATGAGCAAGGAGGCTGGAAAATATAAAATGCTTGGCCAGAAGTTGGGCCATCAGTATAACTCCATCAGCTAACCAAGGACTCTCTTCCCTTTCTGTTTTTTGATTGATATTTGGCCTTATGTAAGGAGATAAATATTTTAAGATAGTTTGCTTGGAATAAAGAGTTGCAGTGGCATTTACTAGAGGTTTAAGTCATGATGATGTGTTCCTTGTTCTGCTCTTGGCCTCTGCTGCTGAGTATCTTTGAAGCAATACTCAGAAGCAGATACCAACTTTTAATGTTCTTGAGAGATCCTGCAGTGCATTTTCAGGCATCTTTGAGGTTGCTGTGCTACGCAGGAAACCTTGTAATGTTTATTCTAGCACATGCCCATGTTCAGAGGGAATTATTCCTCTGTTGCTATGAAACTACATAAAAGGGGACGTTGAAGTACCAGTTTACATACTGGATTGTTTTCAAGCGTCTTTTTTTGCAAGACAAACCTTGTAGAGTCTTTATGGAAAGCTCAAGTAGTTATTAAACTGTTTTAAGAGCATGTCTCTAACCACAGTGTTTATCTAGTAATACCTTGTTTTACTGTGTACGGAGTTAAGTTTTCCCTTCTTGGTGAGGGAAGGCTTGGCCAAAAAGCTCTGTGCTGAGAGCCCAGTTCTTCAGTACAAGTTCAGGTATGCTTGATTTCAGTTAAGGCTGTCATGTCTGTTATTAATTAATGGCTCGTTGGTGTGGAGAAGTAAAACAGGTGGCTTTCTTTTTTTTTCTTCTTATGATGACATTGGGAACACTGAGATTTTCTGAGATCTGAAAATGTTGTTTGCAAAGGAAGGATACCCTGCAATGATGTGTTACTTAATGTAGATTTTCAAGTTGGTGGTAGTTAGGAACATCCCTTCTGTAAATGGTGATTTCTCTTGTATTTACTGAGAGCTATATTTGGATGGGTAGCATGAAAAGGGGGAAATTAATTCCACGATTAGGTTGTTGTGTTAAAGGCAGACTCTCAGAACAGATTTAAGCTAAATATAAATGTAATCCATTGGAAGAACACATGCTGGCTTAGTGAAAATGTTGCTTTAGTCTGGAAATAAATAAATAAATGTTGGTTTAAAAAAAAGCAACAAAGTTGCTGTGATCAAATATCTGCAACTTCTCCTGTTTGAAAATCGGTGCCCACCTTCACCAGCTCATATGCATCAATTGCTCCACTTGGAGATGTAGTTCTTCAGTGTATGCATAATAAATTGGAATGCATAAGGAGATAAAATCAACATTTCTGTTAATAAACCCATGTTTGGAGTGTGCTGTGCCCTCATAAGGATATGCCGTCAAGGCATTTTGGGAAGAGAAGCTTTGCTGCAGTTCAATGCAGGCTGCAGCAATTGTTGCTACTGGGGTGGAGAGATACAGTATTTAAATTGCTAGAGATCCAAGCTGTCTTTCAGTCATGGTGAATTTTATAAGCATTTTATAGTGTGCTAAGTTAACTACTTTACAAAAATGAGAAAAGTCTGAAGTTACTTTTAGAAAGGGGAACATCTAGAAGTTAGCAGTGAGAATACTTACAAAGCTCATCAGACAAAAAAAAGGGGACTGAAAGCATGGCTTTTGACATCTGTGCAAAATGGGGCGGAGGGAAAGCAGTGGAACTTGTTGCTGTGTGGAAAGAGGCTGTGATCACTGAAATGGGCTGGCAGAGACCCTGTGGGGTTCTGAAGCCAGAATGTGGGAGTCCTCTGAAGTCCTGTTGCTCTACTTACAAAACATACCTCATTTGTTGTGTTTTGCTTAGAGTAAGACATAAAAACCTGAGTGGCAGCTAATTCCTTAAATTAGAGCAGGATCTTCCTATATGTCCCTTTATGTAATTTCTGCTTATGAATCGCTTCTCTTCATCAGCAGCACGCTGTTGAAGTGGTCTGCAACTTATCGTCAAGACAGAAGAAGAAGAAGCAGGAATTTTAAGGGCATATTCCAACAAAGATGCAAACATACACTGTCTGTTGAGCTCATGGTAACATTATCAGACTGTGTTACCATGGCTAGATACTATGATAATTCAAATAATGGAGAACAAAGAGGTACTTAGCAACACAGAAAACTACTATCCTCTTGTAGAGGATCTCAAGAAAATTATATTAAATTTAATGGCATGGAGGGGCAGCACAGATTTTATCAAGGATAAGTACGGAAGGTTAGATAAGTCTGCCTTTCATTGACAGAAGCATACCTTTTAGACCATAGTGAAGATGCAGCTATTAGCTCTTCTTTTCGTACCTATCCAAAGGCTAATGCAGTGGTTACTGTTTGCTTTTTGCTCTGATTATTGAGTGTATGGCCAATTATTTCTGGGCCAAAAATAAACCAACTTTTTGTCCTCTACTGCAGCTAACTGCATTCACTGTCCCTCTGCTGCTCATAATAATTCCTATCAAAATAAATATAAACAAATGTTCTTCATTACAGGAAGCACCCAGTTCTGTTTTCCAGGAAATGCAGAACTTGGAAGAAATCCCAAAAGCAGCGCTGGCCATTGTGCTGCTGGAAAGCCTGAAGAGAGCAGCTGAAACAGAAGTGCTCATCCCTGTATGCAAATGATCCAGCAGATAACAGATAAAGCCACCAAAGGATACATTAACATCCGGAGGCTTTTATGTAGAAAGATGGATCAAGTGAAAGATTTACGACTTCAATTCCAACTAATTGATTTCTGTTGCTTAAATTAGAGCAAAACCTCCATGCTGCCATGTATCTGAACCCATTCATTCGCTTACAAAGCAGAATGCTGTAATTAACTAAATTGAATGTTTCTTGAAGCTCTTTTAAAGAAAAGACTAATTTGCTTACAATGCATTGGCTAGTCTGTCTAAATTGGCTGGCATTCTTCCAGTTTCAAAGCAGCTGAGATTTGAAATCATTATAGTAGCAAGTGTTCTAAATTTCCTATTTAGATTTCTCTGCTCTGGGTGTCATAAGAAGAAGGAATGGAAGAGGGAAGGAATCTGATGGAGAACTGTATTTGGTTTTTTTTTTCTCCCTGTAGTAGGATAAAATAAAAACTAGAGAGAATTTGTGGAACTACACATCTCGAAACAGCAAAAACAATTTCCTTCATAGAATTTTCTCAATGCTTACACGCTAAATATTAAAGTTCTATCAAATATTATTTTTTTAATCTTTCAGTATCACCAATAGATTAGGAAGGGAAAGGTGCTCATCTCTTTGTGTTTTTCATGTTGCTTTTTGTCCCAATGACCAGCTGCCCATGTGAAGCCAGGTAACCCTTGAAAAAAAACTGCTACTATTTAAAGGTTGAGTGATTCATCTCCAGTAAAAAGTGTGTATTGTGTTAAAACCCTTATTGCCAATGATTTAACTTAATAGTACCATGAAAATAACAAATAAGTCGTATTTTTGTTTTTGCTTCTTTTTTTTTTTTCTTTCTTAAACCTATTGTGGGGACGTGGCATACATGGAGATGTGATGACAGATCTTGAATGGTGTTTTAGAGCAGAAGCGTCTGTCAACTCTAGGAATACCTGAAGAAATGGAACAAATATCAGATGCCATTTACACAGTAAACAAGTGATGTACTGAAGAACTGGCACATACCTCTTTGTAAAAGTACAGTTATCTTTATTGCATGTTACTGCTTTCAATTACAACATCTGATTTGTGCATTAAGGTACAACATTTCATGATGTCTGTGATTCGTTCCTGAGGTGATTTAGTTGGAAACTTAGGGTTTGGGATTTTTTTTTCAAATATTAAGAAAAGAAAAACACACAGGTATGAGGCCTGCACTCCATTTGCACAAAGCTGTCTTTGATGTATTGGGAATTTTAAGTAAGAACGTAGTTGATTATGAAATGGGAGTTCTGTCTGTCCCGTTGCTGTAAAATAAGATAGCGTTTGAAAAGGAGCATGTTAAAGTTAAATAATTATTTAAATAAGCAATCTGGAAAGGCTTTTCAGCGTGGACCTCACGATTCTCTTCTGTACAGCTTCTTAGAAAACAAGAAATGGGAAACTGTACTTTCTCATATCCAAGTTTGGTGCCAAGTAAAATCAGTTGGAATATCATGTCCTAACCTAAAATTGAACTGGATTATTTAAACTGGTACAAATCAAATTCAAATGCAATTCTTTTCTGAGTTCCCTGCTTTAATATATGTTATTACATTTTCTGCAGCTTTTGTAAAAATCCAGCTGGTGGGGTTACTTTTAATACTGCATTGATACAGAGATTAAAAGATCTTTGCAAACTTACACCAATACAGAAATCTTGCTTTTTTATTCTGATGTGCCAACTTCTTTTTGCTCTGGTGCTAATATGGGAGCTACAGACAAAGCACCTGCACTTGAAATAAATCAGTTGTAACTGATTTAAAATACATCATGATTGACTTGTGACTTTCTCCAATTTATAAGTTATAATCCTCAGTTCTATTCTTTGCTCTCTTACTTTGAGAAGGGAAATGAATGGTTTAGGAGCTGATTTCCTTATGGGACCTACATTCAAAATATTTTATTTTCCCAGCTAGATCTTGCCTGTATGATGATGTGGGGAGGGTACTACCTAGGAGGAATTAAGAAATCGTGTTTCTACTGATCCGTTTATCTACATCTGTATTATATAGAACTGAGAAGGAGGAAGAGAAAGGATGAAGGAAAACAGTAACTTGCCATTAGTCTGCCTTTGTCACCCTGACACTACCTATTAATTTGCATGTAATTCATTCCTATTTACTCGGAGGAGGGCAGGAGGAGGCAGGCTGCTGTCCCTTCAGCAAGTGACCAAGAGTGCCAGTGCCGAGCCTGGTGTGGGCATCTTCATACAACAGCCTGAGCTGAAAGGGGTCCTGAAGAATCATTGAGCCCAACTCCTGTCTCCGTACAGGACCACCTCAAATCCAAACCCTATGTCTGTGAGCACTGACCAAATGCTGAACAAGGAACTCCAGCAGCTCAGGGCTGTGCCTGCTGCCCTGGGCAGCCCATTCCATGCCCACCACCCTCTGATGCAGACCCTTTCCCTGACCCCCAGCTGCCCCTCCCCTGGCACAGCTCCATGCCGTTCCCTCAGGCCCGCTGCTGTCACAGAGTGCAGAGTTCAGCGCTGCCCCTCCGCTGCCTTTGTGGAGCTGCAGCTGCCATGAGGCATCCCCTCAGCTCCTCTGCTCTGGGCTGAACAAACCGAGGGGCCTCAGCCACTGCTCACCTGTCTCACCTTCTGGAGCCTTCTCCATCATAGTCGCCCTCCTTTGCATGCTCTCTAGTAGTTTCATGTCCTTAAATAAGCTAGACTTAAAGAACACATTCATATAAGAGTGTTTCAATAATTACAGCAGTAGATAAAATACCATATATGATTGTGTAATAAATGTTGCCACTCATGGCTGGTTGATTTATTTATTTTTTTGGATGGAGACCATTGTGGTTACAGGATCGATACTAAGACTGTTTTGTGGCAAGAGCACTCCCAGCAGTCTGCACTGGAATTACAGAATATATATATATATATATATTTTCTTTTACTGAAGAGTAGGTTTTGTTTTTTCTCAGTGGGGAATGTACAAAAGAGGCAGCTTTATTTAAAATTCCTGTCCTCTGTTATTTAAGTGCAAAGAAAGATACAGCAGCGAAGTGCACTCTCAAAGCAATTCTGCCTGTTAAACAGTTCTATACATGACAGATTTGTTTTTATTTGTTTGAAAAGTATTTTAAGTAGAATGTGAATTCTGTAAATAGAGCAAAAAGCCCGAGACAAACAAAGCGTCTTTATAATGAAAGCACTCAGCCTTCCCTGTGCGCTGAATCTACCTTTATTATGGTAATTAAATTCCTTGCAGTACCCAGAAGGGTTGTGTGAAAATTATCTCCTCAAGTAAATGAATACAGATTATTTTCTGCATATCAAGAAGCTGGTTAGAGCACTTTGTTCTCTGTCCTGCTCCAGAGGTAGGTTAGAGCCATTACTAAGCACTTTCTAATTAGTGCTGTGTCCCCGCATCCTCCCGGATGGTCTGGGAGGCACAGAGGTGTGCCAGCTTTTACCCACTGGGGACTGGAGTGGTGAAACCTCCTTGTCTCTGTTCCTGGGGCAAACTCAAGTCTACTCAACCCTGACTATCACAACATAAGTCAATTTCTTATGGCTCCAGGGCTCACTGTAAGGCATTCTTTTCAGGAAGAATGGAACGTGTGTCACTGGGGCTGCTGAGAGGAAATGAAAGAAATCTAATTTACTTGTACTTCTAGCTGATTTACCAGTATCTTGCAGATAGATAGCCTGAGGTATTAAAAAGGTCTTTAAGTCGTTCCTCCTTATCAGAAGTCCCACTAAAGTATTCAAAGTTAAGTGAAGCGAGTCTGAGAAAGTATCAAAAAACAACAAAAAGTTGATTCCCACCCTTCCTTTGGGTGGTCCTGCATGGAGCTGAACTCCATGATCCTTATAAGTTCCTTCCATCTCAGGGTATTCTGCGATTCTACAGTTCCTTCCAAGCAATATTCTGCAATATTCTGCTTTTCTTCACCAGAGGGGATGCTCTGTGCGCATGTGTGTGATGACCTTATGGGTTGCATACTGCATACCTTGCTTATTTGGAGTCTCACTAATAAATTCCATTCAAATTAGAAAATTGGGGTTTCTTTGGCACAATTTATATGTTATCTTGTGTTTTTCTTCAGGATAATGTTTTGAACATCATAAACCAAATCATGGATGAATGCATTCCTCACGAACGGGCCAACCGAGATTTTTGTGTTAAGTTTCCAGAAGAAATACGCCATGACAACCTTGCAGGCCAGCTTTGGTTTGGAGCAGAAGTAAGTCTCTTGTATTTCTTTTACTTGGGGTTAATGGACAACTTTTTGTTGTATAAAGCTTGCAGTTGGAGTTTAACGTATACCCTGAGACTTGGTCCGTTTAGTTACAGAGTGAAGGAAACAGGTCTTTGAGAATTTGCTGTGGATGCACAATGGAAGGGGATTCTTTTGCTATGGCTTTGGTTATTGGGTACAGATTTGTGTTCATAATTCTTTGCTGTTGATATGACTACCTTATAAAAACTGTTCTTTTTTGAATTAGCATCTGATTTGTATTCTTTATAAATTTTATCCAGATAGGCCATCTTACATGCTTTTGAAAGCCTTAGAAGCAAAGGGATATAAGGAAATCTTCTCAGGAGAAAAGTTCTTCTGCAAACATAAGTGTATGCTGTCATTTTCTTTTAATGTGTGTGTTATGCTAAAGCATAACATTAACTCATTAAACATGCTGATGTTCTGCTGACATTTCTTGCACTTAATGTACTCATTCTATATGTATGCAGAAAATATGATGGATTCTGTGCAAAACATTGAACATTTCCTTCTCTTACCTGGTTTCTCTCAAAGACCTACTTCTACAGCATCCTATAGGAGCAAGGGGTTTTACAGTGAATAAGCCACAATTATATTAATCAAGGGAAGCCTGGAGAATTAGAAAAAAGGTTGTGGTATGTAAGGTGCTTATTCATTAATATTGATATCTGTTGGCTAAAAAAATTACTATGACATCTTTATGATAAATTTACTATCTTCAGCTCTGCTAGCCATGAGGTGACTTTAAGCACAGTGCATTTCTTAAGGTGGAGGGGAAGTAGCCTAGGCATCTCAGCGTAACAGCACCTTCTGTTATTTTCAGCTTTGCATCTTTTCTACTTGAAGCAATCCCTTAGTTCCTGCTGTTAACCATTTTATTTTTCCTCTACCAGTGCCTGCTTTCCTTTTATAGTATGTGATCTATCTCAGCAGATCCTGTCTTGTTGTGTCCAATATATCTTTATGTGTTCTGTTTCTGAAGATTTCTTTGGCAGTTGTTAATTGTGGCTCCTTCGGGTTAGGGTTGTCCTGGGCAGAATTTACAGAAGGAATTTGCAGTATCAGTGCTTTATAATCCTGTGCTCAGCAGTGAAAGCAGCAGTATTTCTTTGTGTTAAGATGTGACCTTACCAACATTCATCCAGATGGCACTCAGCTCAGTTTTAAAATGCTGAGGATGTCTGCTACATTGACTTAGTAGCCCTTCCTTAGTAGTTAGAAGGAGTAAGATGGGGGTAGTTCCTTATAAAATCTTTCACAGAATCACAGAATGGTCCAGGTTGGAAGGGACCTCAAGGACAATCAAGCTCCAACCCCCTCCTGCCGCAGGCATGACCACCTTTCATATTGAATCCCTGTGAATCCCATTATCTTTTTGTCTGCTAAGGGACTAACACTCTGGGACTGCAGAGACAAACAGGAAAAATCTCAACAAAGGTAGTAGCTTCTCTTTGTGAGTGCATGGTGCAAAATGCTTGTGGGAATCACTGAGATAGCCACTATCTTCTGGGGGAAAAGAACTTCCTCCCAAAGCTCATACTTGTAATCTTTGCGTTTTGAACTTTCATTGTGTTCTGAGCTGTCCAGTTGGTTTTGGAGATGTAATGTATGCAGCGCTGAAGTTATACATAGCACTCATGTCCTGTTAGTGTTGACACTTTCAATCATCAGGCTAAGAGTGCCTATTGGTAGGTAAAAATTATGTTGTCTTGCTTTGGCTTAAAAGAAATAACGACACAATTGGTTCTGAGTACCCCTAAAGCACAAATGAGGCTGCTGATCAAGTGCTGGGGCTGCACCTCATCTATCCAGAGCTGCAGAAATGGTTCCTCCACAGAGTGCAGAGGGGAGGAGCAGTGACACAGAGCTGTGGAGAGGAACTTGGAAAGAATAAAACATGTATTTAGACTAAAACAACCTCTACGTTTTCAGTTAAAAAAAAAATACTTCTGTTAACACAGCTTGGAGAACTTATGTCTGTGCTTCTTGTCTTCTAATCTGTCTTCTAACTTATCTGTAGGGGAACAAAGCCAAGAGCAAAGGTTATTAAGTACCTTATTCTTAGTAGTGTGATTTTTATGATTGGGGAAAAAAAAAGTTTTGTTAACACGTTCAAGTACATGTATACATTCAGTGGCTCTGAGCTGGTGAGAGGAAGGAATCTCTGAAGCAGAATTTCTTTCCTTTTTGTAAGGATAGATCTATTTTACAAATTGAAGCAGTCCAGCCTGAATTTAAGCAGTCCATTGGTCATATTTTATGTGTGTTCATGTCCCTTTTCTGCAAGCAATCTGTGCACGTACCAAGGATACATTCTACTGCAGGTTTCCTCATTAGTCAGAGAAGAGCTTTCTGTAAGTTCATCTGCTGACCTTCCTCTCACTCTCGTATCTCCTTGACTGAACTGCTTCCTGACCCTTTGGGTGAGGTCTTAGGACTCCTGGCATATCAGTTTTAAATCTTTGAGTTATTTAATAGTTGGCAACAAATGAGGCTAAGTCCTGCCCCTGGTCAAAGTGTCAAATATCTCATCTTCTGCTTTTGTTAACATAAAATTAACTTTATAAAAAACATTTTTTTCTCTCAATGTGTTTTCATAGTGTTTGGCTGCTGGTTCAATTATTATGAATCGGGAAATTGAGAGTATGGCGATGAGACCATTGGCCAAGGATCTGACCCGCAGCCTAGAGGAAGTTAGAAACATCATACGTGACCAGGCCTTACGGGATTTGAACCTCTACACTGAAAAAATGAAAGATTCTCTCAAGCATTTTGATGTCCTTTTTGCTGAATTTGAATTAAGGTAACTGATCCAAAGTAAACTCATTGAGAACATTTCCCTGGCTGCTGTCACTGTTGCTTGCTTTTTGTTTTTTGGAAGCTGGCTGTTTTGTTCTGTTTTCTTTTTTCTGAATTCTTCAGTAATGTGTTATATTGTTGTATTTTTCTCTTCCACTGTAGCAATAATAGAAAATTAAATAGCTTTTTAGCAATTGGCATTTGCTCTCTGCAAGTCAACTGTAATCTTCTGTTTGCATACTGGCATATGGCATTTGAGGGAGGTTATCCAAAACACAAAAGGAAGCCATAAATCTCTTCCCATAATGTTTTCTTTGTCAGAGGAGAGGTGACAAATAAGAGACATTAAAAAAATATTTATGATAACAAACAGTCCGGAGATTTTGATCCCTCTCATGCTAAGAGATAAAAGTGGGATGTACACTGAATTTAAGAAGGCAAACTGAAATCTGATGAAGGAAATGCTTTTACACATGAGCCATAATTAAAGTCAAGAACGTATTGATTTAAAAGCTTGTGATAGAATTATGTCTTGAAGGTTTATGGCAAAAATAAAAATAATTGCTTCTGGGGTGAGAAAAATAACTCCTTATTGGGTTAAAGGTCCTATTGACTGAATCTTGTATTGTGCTGCGTGATTTAAGCCAGCTTCCTGTATGTATCCTAGGAGTATGAGATGCTGGAATAGTTAGAGACAGGATCTTGGACAAGAATATCTATGGATCTAAGATAATACGGCAGTTCCTGCCTTTAGCAGAACAGTTTTTCATATAATTGGAAACAGTTTTAATTTTTTTCTTAGGACTTTTTTTCTGAGGACTACTCAGTCCTCAGAATGTCCTGTTTTCCGGTACTGTTAGTTCTTTCTCAGTGTTTGTAAACTCATTTATTTTACTCAGAGAATTCTCTGAGTTATAATTTTTATATATATATATATATATATATATATATAATATTATATATATATAATATATAATATTATATATATAATATATATTATATAGAGAGATATAATATATAAAATTTATAAATTATAAATATGTTGATATATTGGAAATCATTGAAATCACTGATTGAAAACATTTTCTAAGTGTGACTTTCATGCAGACACAAGTGACAATCAGTATCTGATTCTGGATGATGCCTGCTCAGTTTGTGACCTGTTCAAACCTGTGTACATACTGCAGTTTTATTTGCCATTGTTTTCTGAAACAGCTTTTTCCTTCCTATGTTATGTGTAGTCCTCGAATGACTGTTTGGATAATATGACAGAAAACCACTTCCTTCTACTGGTGTTTCTTACCTTGTCCATTAGGGCTTCTGAATGTAATTTCACATAGAAACGAGGCCAACTTTTTAAGTCTCATAAATTGTGTCTCTGCTGACTAAATGAATTTTTCTAATACAATTTCAACTGAAACCTTTTTAGATAAAATATGTATTTTAGGATTTTTTCTCTCCATGAAATGCAGCATCAACTTTTCTACTGTCAAGATGTGGTAATAAAGATCTTTGTAGGACCTGTCTCCCTGTGCCATGGAGTATGCAGTTCCAGCTGTGTGATGTGTATAATTATACGTATAAATTACTTCTGAGTTCTATTACCTCAGTGTGCAATAAGTAAATCAGATGCATTTCATATAGCTTCTTACCCTGTGCAGGTTTTGTAGTGAGTGCTCCCAAATATAAAGTGGTTTAGGAAATGTTATATTTCTACGGTGATTTGGCCTAGGTTTGTTTTTATGTATGGTCTGAATTGGTAAATCATGTAAACAAGTTGTACACTGACTATTTTATTATCTTCATAGTTATGTGTCAGCTATGGTACCTGTGAAGTCTCCAAAAGAATATTATGTACAGCAAGAAGTAATCGTACTTTTTTGTGAAACTGTGGAAAGGTAAGCAATTCAGTTACTTGCTAGATTTTCATTTCAGTGCTTCATAGCATTGATGCATTCAGCTTTCAATCTAAACCTTTGTAGAAATACCTTACCAGTAGCCTCTAAGAAGTGTCATAAAAGTATCAGCTAAATGCTTTCCTAGCAAGCATCCAACTACAGACTTAAAAAGTATTATGCATGCTTGCCAGGTACAAGTGTTTTCTTTTGGTTATGAAATAAAAGGTAATAATCTTGTGATATTTTTGGTGTGGCTAGTTGTAGATGTGTAAATGAAGACCATTTAAATGGGCTAAATCTGTTTAAGACATCAACAGTTAATGATAACTCAGTCAAGAATATGTGGGGAAATTATTCAACTCGTCTCTGAAACTCCTGTGATTCACATGAAGATTCTTGAAAACAATATGAGGGTTGGAGCCTAGCCTCTGTGCAGATGGTGTGGTTAAGAGTTGATCAAGGAGTTGAGTACAGAGTACACTTTCACAATCTGTAAATGGCACCAAGATCAGAGGTGTTTTAGGCATTTTAGAAGAAAGGATTGCAATGACTGTAAATATGAATGCCATATATTTGCCCACTCAGAGGAAAATCATGGCGTGGCTTTTGCAGCTTTTGATAATCTGGCAGTGAAGTGTAGGAAAGAATGTGGAAGAACGTGGTTAGCCATGTATCAAATAAGTCCATCTAGTGCTAGCACCAAGCAAGCTGTGGTCATTTTATTGTCTTTGGGAATAGAAATATTGACAAAGAAGAAGAGAAAGCTGTTAATTCCGTTCTGCTCAGGAACAACTCTATCAGCTGGAGCAATGTGGCATTTGGGTGTTATCTTTCACAGTTATATATACAAATGTTGGAAACTTATAAAGCTATTATAACAGACTGTAAAGAAATGAGAAACTTAGAAAAATCTCATCAAGTTGAAAAGCCTTACAAAATTAAAAAATTGGGTTTCAATCCAAAAAGGGTCTTAAGATATTTGAAGAGTTATTAGGGAATGATGAGGGGTTCTGATAACTTACCTGTTGCCTTATAGAACTTATTTTAGTTACGTTTGTAACCTTAGTGTGTTTTGACCTAAGAGATTTTAGCAAATTTTAATTGAAATGAAAAGAAATGCTTCCTGTTTTTTAGAAACATTTTGCTTGCAAGCCCATAACCACCAGTATTTTCCAGTAGCAAGTGAAAGCAGTCATGAAATAGTAAATAAGAAAGGAAAGTGGAGCAAAAATTATTTTGGTTTTGGATAACCTTAAGAGCTTTAAATGTTGAAATATTTTTTTCTTATATTATTTTTTTTACAGTGGAGACTGCAACAGTCAGTTGGGCTTCACAACATTATTTTCAGATTTTTTTCTTGTTGAAATGGTTTCTCTGTGCGTCTAAGCTCTTACTAAATCAATTTATTCTTATGCTTAGAGCCTTAAGGCTTGGATACCTCACTCAAGATATGATTGATGACTATGAACCAGCTTTAATGTTTACTATTCCAAGATTAGCCATTGTATGGTAAGTAATTCTGTTAACTATTTTGCTCCTCTTCTATTCACTTACAAAATGGTTTAAGATTTAGAAAACTTGGCTCGGAATTTTGACATGTTTTCTTTCACCTGAGTTTTCATGCATTTTCTTATGGAAAAAAAGGATTTTTATTTAAGAAGAGTCATTGCCAGTTTATTATAGAAGGTCAAGAGCAAAAGGAAAGAGAAGAAGAGGTGGGCTATAGAAAACAGGCCACTAGAACTACTGGTTGGTCATCCTCCAGAAAAAAAGTAGTAATTGAGTGATGAACCAAGAACATCTGTATGTAGAATGTCATGTTGTCAAAAAAAAAAAGATCTTTTTGAAAGCAGGTATTCTGTCACTCAAAGATAATGTAGCTTAAGGATACAAGTTTTGAAAAACAAACATATTTATTAGTTATTGTGTATTTTTCTTAATTAGTCAAGGTCCGATAGGAATTGTCATAACAAGGTGAGTACGTTGTGACCAGTGAGTTTGTTTAAATCTCTTTCAAGGAAAGTATTAATAAGTATAAACTGTTGTATGAATTTGTACCCTGTATTGACCATTCCAACAACTGAATTAAAACAGATTTTTTGCTTCTCACAGTTTTTTTCCGGATCAATCAGGTCGAATGCATTTTTCCTAATGAGTGTTCCTGATTTAATAAGACAGCAGTTTATGTGGAGTAAAGACAGTACATTTTAAATGTTTTACCACTGGGAATGTTTTAAAGTTAGCTAATAAAAGTAGGATAGGAGTAGTATAGTAGTGGTAGGGAAATAAGAAGCCTCAAACCCTGAGTATAGTATTCTTCTGGAATTCAGCAATTTTTATTTCATTCCACGGTACGACTGGTTTCAAGCTTTGATTCAGAATTCTTTCAAAGGTATCAAATCGAGACCTTTTCACCATCATTTTTTGTAGTGCTGTAGCCCTTTTCTATTTCTCATATTTTCTTATTTCTTCTTTGAATTAAGCTCTAAAGACAGTGAACCTAGGAACTGATGAAAGAATGATGTTTTGTCTGCTTGATGTTCAGCAGACTCTAGCTTCTACTCAGAAAGAGGTGACGTTCAGGCAGAACATTACTACATGAGTCAGTGATAACTGTGTTGTTTTGTGTCAGTCTCCTTGTTGAAGCTCATAAAGCTTAAAATAAAAATAAAAAGTATGTATCCTTGGTAACAGGATGATTTGTCTTAAGATGCACACACAGACACACACAGACACAAAGTGCAAAAGAAGCAAATCGCTTCTTGCTCCTCTTCTTCCCCCTCCCTGCTCCTGCCCTCAGAGCACCAGCCCCCAGAAGATTTATCAAGTTCAGTACTCAGATTTCTTGAACTTTCTGTTACCTTGACAACTCTGAATTTTTCGATGGCCATCTTCCAGCCTGATGGAAGACTACAGTACTATCCTGCTACCAGGGCATGAGCCAGACTCTAAGTTTATAAACAGATGACAAAGAGCAGTATTTCCCAGATGGTAAACAGTGTAAGTGGTCTTTTTTTTTTTTTTTTTTTTAATTTTTTTTAAATACTTCAGTGGGTTTTGATTACTTGTGGCAACAACATTGCTGCTGTATCTTAGAAAGCTTTAGGTGGCTGTGCAAGGTGCTTGCTAGTGAGCAAAAGACACCAAGACCTGAAAAGGCTGGAAAGTTGGGCAGGGAGGAACCTGGTGAGATTTAACAAGAGCAGGTGTAGAGTCTTGCACCTGGGGAGGAATAACTTCATGCATTAGTACAGGTTAAGGGATGACCTGCTAGAGAGGAGGCCTGTGGAGAAGGACCTGGGGGTCCTGGTGGACAACAGGTTAGCCATGAGCCAGCAGTGTGTCCTGGTGGCCAAGAAGGCCAGTGGCATCCTGTGGTGCATTAAAAAGAGTATGGCCAGCAGGTCAAGGGAGGTTATGCTCCCCCTCTACTCAGCCCTGGTGAAGCCACATCTGGGTTGCTGTCTCCAGTTCTGGACTCCCCAGTTCAAAAAAGGCTGGGGTCTTCTAGATCAGTTCAGTGGAGGGCCTCAAAGATGATTAAGGGCCTGGAGCATCTCCTGTATGAATAAAGGCTGAGTAACCTGGATCTGTTCAGCCAAGGGAAAAGAAGACCGAGAGGACATCTGATAAATGTTTATAAATGTCTAAAGGGAGGTGGCAAATGGATGAGGTCAGGCTCTTCTTGGTGGTGTATAGCAATAGGACAAGAAGTAATGGCCTAAAACCTGAACACAGGAAGCTCTGTATTAACACATGGAGGAGTTTCTTACAGTGAGGGTACAGAGCACTGTAACAGGTTGTCCAGAGAGGTTGTGGAGTCTCCTTGTACGGAGATATTCAAGACCTGGCTGTATGCTACCTGTGCGACCTATTGTAGGGTACCTGCTTTAGCAGGGGCTTGAACTTGATGATCTCTTGAGATCCCTTCCGTTTCATACAATTCAGTGATTCTGTGATATGTAATCTAGAGAGTGAGAACAGAACCCACCTGCCTTTGAGAAATAAAAGTTGTTTATGCAGTGGGCAGAGGATTAAATAGTTATGAGCAACATGCATGATGTTGGTGGGATCCACTCTCTCAGTCAGTATGGCAGATGGGTTTTGTCACTGCTAGTGTAGTGTTTTCTATCACAACTAGACCTTTATTTGGGTTCAGTTTTCATCAGTTCATGACCTTCTCCTGGGGAAATTTTACAAGTACAGAGTTCATTTAGAAGCATGGCATTATCCAAGCGTGTTCTATGCAACTTAACGTGCGGCTTTTCTACTTCCTGTTGCTATACTGCCAGGTTATACTTAGAGGCAGAAAAACGGGAGCTCAAGTCATCTTTATTACCTAGAAATGATTTAGACTGGAAAGAAAAAGCTATTAGTAATGTCTGTCAAGCCAGTGATCCTTCCCCAGCTTACCTAATAATCAATTTCTTGGTTTATTCATTAATTTATTTTTTTCTGGTTCATCTACAGCAGTGAATTAAAATTATGTTCTTTCTCTTGGGCTTCCGTTGCTCTTTCTCCTGTGCTTTAGGAGCATGGGATGGAGGGAAGGGGATCTTTCTCCTGCTGCTTTAAGTAACATTTTAATTCTAATAGAGGTGAATAAGACAAGATAACAGTATGAAAATTCAGTAACTTGGGTATGGATCTAATATTTATGTATGGTTTCATTTTTGATTCCTCAACCAGCAGTTTCTCTGTGTGATTAAATTTTCATTTTTGTCTATTCGTGCATGTCTGAACTGCAGTGGCCTTGTAGTCTACTCCGAGGGACCATTAAACTTGGACCACAAGCCAGAAGATATGTCTGAACTCTTCAGACCTTTTCACACACTGTTAAGAAAAATAAGGCAAGTAATAAACAGTGGTTGCAACTACTTCTTTTCTGCAGTGAAAATCAGACAGTAAAATAGCATGCGTAAGTGACTGCAGAAGTGTTTGTTTGCAAAGTGAACACTAAGATACACGCTCCTCTCATCTGCCTTGTGTACCCATGAAGTATCTAACTTGTTTTTCAGTTACCAAGAGTTTTCTGAACATTTCATCTCCTTGCTATTTTCTTCTCTCTGAATATCGCTTTACTACATTTCACGTTTTCCCTGTGTTGGGTTGATGCCTGAAATATTAAAGTTGCTGTTTATTTTTGGGAGATCCTGTTTCTAATTAGCATCAATGTTTCTGTTTAACTAGGCTTATTATATTTCCTCTGTATGCTATGATGCAATGCTCAGGTCATTCTTAATCTAATAGAAGTGACTATAAATTTTCATATTTTGGATCTGTTTTTACAGGATGTATCATTTTATATGTACCTCTTTTCTCAGTGTTCCAGTCTTGGTAACCACTGGAGAAGTGTTTTTTTGGCTCTATTCAAGTATAAAGGGCATTAAAATAGTTTTTCCTTAGTTGAGGTGTTTTAAAAGATTGATGTGTTCCTTCGGAGAAATCAAGCTATTTCTTATGTTTTTTATATTTGCACTTACGGTGTTTTATCTGGAAGTTTTAAAAAATAAATACATTTTTACAAAGCCTGTAAAACAGCAAGTTCTCTCAATCCATGGCCCCTACTATTTTCTTATAATTCAAGTTGGTATACCAACTGCAAATTTTATTTCCATGGATCTTGAGTTACCGTGGCAGTTTTTCTTTCCCGTGTCCAAATTTTACTTCTGTGTCTCCTTTTTTGTCTGTCATGATAGTGGTTTGATGTAAGAAGAATTTTCATGGGGGCTACACTTACTTAGATTAATCTCCTAGTGAGGAACCTATTTCTGAAGTTAGTTTTTATAAATATCCACATCACTGGCTGGCTAAAGCCAAAAATATTTAAAAGCAAATATACTTAAAATCCATACTTTGTTCTTACTCCTTACAACGAGGAAAATGAAAATCAGTGAAGCCAGCTTGCTGCTTAGTCCGTTTAATTTTCAGTTACTCTGGACTTAATTCATGGATTGAAAAGACATGAGTAACGTCCTTGTCTGTCTGTTCAGTATCTATAAATTTCATTACACGCTTTCAAAAATGAAATGACTCTTTCAGCATCATTTTTGGAAGAAGGAATTCTGATATTCTAAGATGTATGTATGTAATTTATTATTTCAAATGGCCATTAAGAAATGTGATTTTGGTGTTCTTGTAGGCAATTTGCAAAGTGTTTTTAGTGAGGTAGCATTTATTAGGACACTGGGAAAAAAAATTAAGCAAGCTAAGGTACAGTATGAAATTTTTTCTCAGTGGCAGTCTCTGTTTTGAAGGAATCATAGTCATAAAATCACATAGAATCACATAGATTCTTAGAGTGTCTTGAGTTGAAAGAGACCTCCAAAATTATTTTGTTCCAATCTCCCTGCTGTCAGGGGGAGCTGTCAAAGAACTCATCCAGAAAAACTTCATTACTTGAAAGAATTGAGCTTTAGAAAAAGTCCTTATTAACACTTAAGTGTTAATATGCATCGTATGAAAATAAAGAAGAATGTGATACAGATAAGAGGGCAGTTCATTTAGAATCATAGAATGGCTTGTGTTGGAAGGGACCTCAAGGATCATCAAGTTCCAACCCCCCTGCTGCAGGTAGGGTTGCCAACCACTAGATCAAGTACTAGGTCAAATCGCCCAAGGCCTTAAATGTCTCCAGGGATATGGGGTACCAACAACCTCCCTGGGCAGCATCTTCCAGCACCTCACCACTCTCAAAGTAAAAATTTCCGCAGCATCATATCTAGATTTCCCCTCCTTTAGTTTAAAACTATAACCCCTTGTCCTATGATTATCTTCATGGCCTTCCTCTGAATCCTCTCCAAAAAGCTCCACATCCTTGCTCTCCTGGGGGCCTCAGGCCTGGATGCAGTACTGCAGATGGGGCCTCGCAGGAGCAGAATAGAGGGGGACAATCACTTCCCTTGCCCTGCTGGTCACCCTTCCTCTGATGGAACCTAGGATACCATTGGCCTTCCGGGCTGTAAGCACAAGAATAATGAAATCTAGATAGTTTAGGCACTTTTAAAGTAAATCTTTTTTCTTCTGTTACTACAGATTTTTTAACTCATTAACTTGCAATCCCTGCTCACTGACAGTGTTCACAGAACCCTACAAGGGAAGATGGGATGAGATATTTCAACACACTTCCAGCACAAAGGAAGCATTATTTTCCAGAGTCTTTTTCTAGTCTCCATCAACAGTAGTTAAGACATGAAAAGTAGTTTTAATAGTCTTATGCAAAATATTTTCATTTTACATCGCAGTTGTCTGGTGTTTGAATATAGAACATCTTACTGCAGAATATGGTGATGTCCCACTAAATTTTTCCATACAGCTCAATGTGCTATAACCTTTAGCCAAATAAATATTTTCACTCCAATATATCCAAATATACAGCTGGGAACTTTTAAGTTGTATTATCCAAAACCAAGTCTGTTGTTAAAGGCAGTAAGTACTTTATTTACGTACTAGTCAATAGATGTTTGTCTCAGACAATTTTTTGTGGCTGTACTATTTGAAAATAGTAGAGATTGTTATTTGTGGAGACTCTCTGAGCAAAAGCATCAAGGGTTTTTGTTTAGGGTTGGTGAAGCTGAGCAGCATATGGTCAGTTTGAATATTTTCATGTGTGCAAGGTTCTTGTGTTCATTTTGATTTTAGACATAAAAGATCAGCATTCTATTTTATCTATCTACCAGTGCATATGTAGGATGGTTACTATGTATAAGTTTGACATTTGAACCATTTCTGCCAAACCACTGTAATCAGCCTTGTAAGTCCACCGATCATACAATCTGGTATATACCTGTATATTTAATTTAGGTGCCTATGACTGAACATTCTTCAGATAAAATATTACCTATGCTGTATGTGCATTTGTGTCTGCTAGGTGGTGATTTTTGGAGGTTAGCCGTATTGGGGATTCTGCAGTACTCCTTAGATCTACCCTCTTTTCTGAGTCCCCTGCCTGCCTGGTGCTTGGTTCTGGACCTCTTACAGCTGATGGCAGCATCCCTGTGGATTGCAGTGGTTTGCAGTCAAGCAGACTGAAGATTAAATGGTGCAGAATCAGGGGACCCTACCATTTTACATACACTGAAATCTTTTCACATGCACTAGAAATCAAATGTAGTATACCTGCTGTCAGCATGTTAAAGAATAAAGGGGGACAGGTTGTGAAACTCTCACATAGTGACTCAGGGAAAATGTGTTATTTTTTCCAGCTTTTTTTTTATGATCAGAGGGCTGGAGCACCTCTCCTATAAGGAAAGGTTGAGGAAACTGAGATTGTTTAGCTTGGAGAAGAGAAGGCTCTGAGGAGACCTCATTGTGGCCTTCCAGTACTTGTAGGGAGCAAATGAACCAGAGGGGGAACAGCTGTTTACGAGGTGGATAGTGATAGGACAAGGGGGAATGGTTTTAAACTGAGAAAGGGGAGGTTTAGGTTAGAGATTAGGAGGAAGTTTTTCTCACAGAGGGTGGTGATGCACTGGAGCAGGTTGCCCGAGGAGGTTGTGGATGCCCCATCCCTGGAGGCATTCAAGGCCAGGCTGGATGTGGCTCTGGGCAGCCTGGTCTGGTGGCTGGTGACCCTGCGCATAGCAGGGGGGTTGAAACTGGATGATCATTGTGGTCCTTTTCAACCCAGGCCATTCTATGATTCCAAAATGGTTGTGTTTAAAATTTGGAACTGATTTCAACACTTCTGTAGTAAGAGAGCACTGTGATGTTTGTTATTTATCAGTGTCAGTTTCTCAGTGGTGCTGTGTCGGAGCCTATCTGCTGGTGCTGCTGTGCTGAGCCTGGCTCACTGCAGCAGAAGCAGGAGGATGAAAATTGCATTTCCATACCTCCATCATGTCTTCCAGTGATAACCCTATAAACGAAGAGCTGTTTGTGCTCTGTTCAGAGTATGGGGTGAGTCATAAGCTGGCAATAGTAACAATGATACTGCCTTCTGAAAACGGTGTAAAGTGCCAGTCAGAACAAGAGCAGAGGCCATGAACGAGGCAGATGTACGAGATCCCTGCACCTGGGTTGGGTGGCCCTGTCCTCTGCTCATCTGGCCATCCTTGAGTGGACGTATGGCCTCGATCTTTGAAGAAGTAATTTCTGCATCCTGGATATTGGCAATAAAATACATTTGTTGTTTTTGCAGTACATAGAGTAGATGTTACTACCGGCTTGTAATAGGCACAGTACATTTTAATACCTTGTCTCATGGCTGAAGCCACTGTAAGAAAAATGTTCCTTGTATTTTCAAGGTTAGATTGCTTTGCTATGATACCATGCTAATAAAAGGAGGTGAAACCCAACATGCACTTTTCTTAATTTGCTGTTTTCTAAAGCCTCAGTGAAAAGCAAGTGCACCAGAGCTGTCAGGATAGACTGCAGAAGCCCTCATTACGTTTGTCTTGAGAGTAATGAAAGCAGAGGGAGAATTCTTTTTTTCATATGAGCACAGTACTTGCCTGCATCTACTGGCGAGTTACAGATGCTTCAACAGAAAGGAAATGAACCGTGGAAGTAGGTTCAGTTTAATTAAACTTTATGCTTTGACAATGATATCTGCCATTTAGTTTTAAACTTCCAGTAGTGAGATTCACTATTTATTTTTGTGTAGTGGTTAACATGAATTCTGTTCCCAATAGAAGATGTTTTAAATAGACAGGCATTTTAAACATGCTTTGTTCCTAATGCTGGCAGTGAATCTTTCTGATTTACTATACAGTGTATAACTTCTCATTTACTATATAGTGACAATTGTTAATCAAAAGTTTGTCATCTTGCAAGGAAACTTGTATTTAAATTAACACAGTGAGTGTAGGGTTTTTTTATGCAGGAATCTGAAGGAGAAGATCCATTTTTCTATGATTTATTTTGGGGCTTCCTTGCAAGGATATAAATAATTTGGTACCCTGTATTTGCTTGAGTGTTCTCAAATCCAGGCACCAGCAGTCCCACGTGTTCTGAACATGAATGCAAAATGCTCCATAAGTGACGCAGCTGAAAGCATTCTGTGCTCCCAAGTTCACTTTCTGGATTTCTGTACTGACAGTAAAAGCTTTTTTAAATTGTGTAATGTCAGTGCCTCCTGTGATCGTAATAGCAGTGTCACATGTATTTCTTTATTTTTAGGGATCTACTTCAGACATTAACTGAGGATGAACTGCACACGCTGGAGCGTAACCTGTGTATCTCTCAAGATGTGGATTTTCCTGTCAGAACAGATCCTGAAGTACCCTCTGTCATTACACCAGGCATAACTGCAACTTTGCCAGCAAAGGAGCTCTCAGCAAAAGCTGAGAACACAGAGGCTGAGCTGGCTTGTTCAATGCAATATGATGAACAGGAGCTGGAACAGCTGAATAGGATGGTACACAGAGTTGGAGATGAAATGTCTTCTCTGCTTTCCCCTCCAAGCATTTGTCAGTCTCCAGCTCACAGACCTAGCCTAAGAAATAGCTCCAGTGCAGAAGCTTCACCAACAAGACACCATCTTGATAATTTAACTGATGAAGAGGACAGAGTGTTTTTTATGGATGATCTAGATGGAGCAGGAGAGGCTCTTGCTGGGTTGGATTCAGTAAGTGATACTTTTGCTTGGGTGAATAACCCTTGTCATAATTCAAAACAGAACCTGCAATATAGAGACGCTCTACTATATGAGAACGGTCAGCAAACAGAGGAAACTTTGCTTTTAAAAGAAGCAGAAAGCGATGTAAGCAATAATAACAATATTGAAGACAACAAACAGATGTCTGGCATCTCAGTTCAAAATTCATGCAGCTGTTTAGAAGGTCCGGATTCACAATTATACCTCAATGGCTGGGATGCTTATGCTGATGATGCAGAAATGGCGGAAATGATAGCTCACAGGACAGGGGGAATGAAAATATCTGCTACTGTGATATTCAATCCCAAATCTCCCTCTAGCTCAGAATCCCCAGTAACCCCCGAAGCAGCTATTAATTGTGTTCCTGGATCTGCTAATCCATTAGCAAATGAGGAGGAGGATGAATCTCATAAACTCAGTATAGCTGCCACAAACTGTCTAATTAATTCCTGTGTGTGTTGTGGCAGCTGTGAAGACAGCAGGGAGGAGAGTGTGGAAGGTTTAAAGACTAAACATTCTGCAGGAGGTGTTGTAAATGCTTCGTACACATTAGTGAAGTCTAAGGAAATGGACCATGTAGATAACCTGGACAATTCAGTCCCTGCACAGGAAACGTTAAAACCCGAAACGTCTGCTTTATTAGCAGAAGGAGACTTTGGCAGAGAAGAGCAAAATCTGCCTGTCTCCTCTAAGTGCCTGGCACATTCCTCAGGTTCACAGGTAGGAGCAGAAAATGACTCTCAAGGAGAAGCAGAAAGCACCTCAAGTCAGCAGAAAAGGTGGGAGAAGAGAAAACAACTGTGTGAGAGAAAAGTGGAGAATAATGAAGATGCTGGTAGTGAAAGGACAGCAAAGGAAGACACAAAGTCAAGATCTAGCTCAAGGTAAGACCAACTTGATGGTTTGGTAGTAAGATTTGCATATAAATAAATCCTTCTATCCTTGTTCTTTGGTGATCTGTGTGTAATTGTTGTTTTAAAATAAATTTGTGTTGAAGGATTAAGGTTTTTTTATGCATAATGTAAGTCATTTTTTGATGGTTTGTATCAGCTTTTTTTAGAAAACAAATAGAGAACAGCTGAGTTTGAAACCAAGTCAAATAATTTTCCCATTTTAATATAACAAAAGATGTATTGCCATTATACATTACCTGGCTGACTGTATTTATTGCATTCTGCTGTTTTGCAGAAAAAAGTTTCTAGCAGATACTAAGAAGTTAAATTCTGCATCACTGCAGGGGATTAAATTGTGATTTAAATACATCCCAATTCTTAACTTCATTTAAGGAAACAGGGCTTATCTGATCAAGTTGCCTGTGGGCATGAGTGGATTTGTGAATATGTGTGTTGAAGGAACTTAACAGAATGCAGACACAGCTTTTAAACTTTATTATTCCATTTCAACCCAAACTGGTAGAAGAATAGAGGTCATAGATTAATGTTCAATGCATTTTGTTAGATTAAGGAACTTTATAACACCATATATATATAGACCGTAATACCTGTGAAAGAAAAAGCAATGCTCCAACACAAGTTTGATTAGATGTTGGGATCCTACATACGTTTGTAGAAAGCCAAACTTATTTTTGCTGTTTTGTGCTTTTATGCTTATTTTTTTCTTACTCTTTAAAGAATAACTTGTTTTTTAATGAATAATATCCTCAGTATCCCTGGAACATTAATATCGCAGAGCAGAGGGAAGAAAAGTTACTGTTGTCTTCCTTATTTCTGTGATAATTTTCTTTCTTTATGCCTTGCTTTGTCAGCAGTGCAGAGGGTGTATGGTGCAGGATTTCTCTCTTGTTGTATGTGTACAGAGTTCAAGACAGCTTGAACCATAAAGCATTACCACAATATAAAGGCTGCAGAAATAATCATTTAATAATGTTCCAGTTGAATTATGAAGTATTTTGCTAGCTGTGGAAATGGAATTAAGAGTTCTTTGGGCCAGAGCTGATTCCTCTTACAGGTACAATACAACTTAGCATGCTTAAAACTCAACTTCTGAAAACATTACTTTCCTCATTATTCTGAATGTTTGAGATATCAGGCTTTGCAAGTATGATCACAAATAGGGCCTCATAACTGAAATACTGTGTGGTCTTTATTTTAAGAAGTAGTTCAGAAATCCCCTTGACTTTTAATGATTTTACAGCACTTCAAGTAGAATACTGTTGTATGCTTAATTACAATGTCCTGATAAATTATGAATATATTACAAAACTTAATTTGTGTAATACTTCTTTTTCCTTGGGTAGGATATTAAGTGAAATTTGTGAGGGCAATTCTGTAATAGCTGGTAAAAATATCGATCAGCTTCTTTTTAGCCTCTCATGGTTTGTGTGTGCAACAACTCCTTTTCCAAGTCCTCCTGCAGTCCGTGCCCTTTGGGACTTTGTAGACCTCAGTCATGCTTTCCTGATATTGTCTGTCTTTGAGGTTGGGGAAATCACAGCCTACTTGATCATTCTTTGTAGTGAAGTTGTCCCATGACTGTAATCTTTCTTTTTGTCTTTCTCTAAGCCTTTTTTCCATTATACTGTTTCCTTTTAGAGATAAGAGAATCAGAACTACACTTATTCAAGATATGGGCAAACCATGGACTTGTGCAGTGACCTCATCATTTTCTAAGGTTTTTCCAGTAATTCCTAATATTTGACATTGGATTTTTTTGGCTTACTGCTGAGTGGTGAGCTAATGGTTTTTGCAGTTGTCTGTCAGCTCCCAAAATCCCACTTGTGAGCTCAGAGGCCATCGGTCTTAGTGAAGCTTAAGTTTTTCTCCCAGTGTTTATCAGCTGAAGCTCCTGTCATTTTATTACCTGTTATCTGGTCTTTATGATCCTGTCCTGTTCCTCAGTCTACCCTTGTTCTACTGCTCCTCAGACCTGCTTGCTCTGAATGAAACAGGGACATTTCTGCAGGACGTAATAGGAAAACAAACCCCCCTATATGACCTCTTGCTATTTTGAGAAGTGCTCATTTAACAGCTCCTCCCACCTTATGGTTGAGAATTATTTATCCATTTGGGGACCTTTCCTCTTATGCTATAGCCCCTTAATTATGGTTTTGTGTGTTTTCACCATTTCCTCTTCCACAGTTCCTTTATTGATTACAGCTAATTCTCTCTTCATTATGGAGACCGGAGTGCCTGCATTACTAGTTGGTAAGCAGCATTCCATTTTGCTAGAAGTGGGGAAATGAAATGAAAGGCATTTTAAAGGTAGATTGTTGCTTCTTTACTGGAAACTATTCTGATGTAACCCCTTCAGTGTATTCTGTGGGAAATGGAGGTGCTGGGGGAGTCTATCAAGGGCATTAGCTTAAAAAATTGTGTGCATGTGTTGCTCCTTAGTTTTCAGATACATGGATGCCTATTTATATACTGGGTTCTTGCCTCTGAATCACTAGTCATGTTATCAGGAAGAGAGAGAACTCAGAAAACACAACTTTGTGGACCTTTTCTTACTTATGATGCCTGAATGGTGACTAATCACTGCTTTCCAATGGTGTTTTTAATTTGGAAGATCGTATCAGGCTGCTGTGACTGCTCCCTATTGCATGGTTGTGAATGTCAACTTAACCAAAGGGGAAATGTTTGAGACAGAGGATAATTCTCAGAATGATGGACCCATTAGCTAGAACAATAAGCAATCTAATATACATGGAATAGCTGCAGGGCATGCTCATTCATCAAATTGATAAATGTATTTACTTTCTAGTTACTGTAACTCAGAAACTAGGAAAAGAAAATTTTCTTTCCCTTGTCTGAATCAGGCAGATATCAAATGTGTACGCTGTGACATAAACTGCTTCCTTTAGTAAATCTGTTCTTATTCAGCACAATATCGCATTATTAGTATAATTTCAATGATCCTGTCAGGTTTACTGTAATTAATCCTTTAAGTCTGAAATGCCTTGTATTTCTTGATCTAGCATCAATGTTCAGTGCAGTTTAAGGTAAAGATTAAACACTCTTCTGCTTAAGATCCAGGCAGTGGCGTGTCTTTACTGCTTTGGGTCCTTTGCTCCATTGTTTGTTTGCACAAAGAACACAGAGTATTGGGCAGAAGGATTAATGCTATACAAACATGAGAGGCACTGGCAAAAATGCCGTTGGTATCTGACGTGCTGCAGGTTTCTAAATGCTCATTCTGTCAGAATTTTCTCCCTCCTTTTTCTGACAGAAGAATGTACAATGTACAGTACAAGGACTGAGTATTGTGTTTATTTTATCTTTATTTTGGTGTTTTGGAAGTTTCTGGCTTTCTGTTTTTTTCAGCATTGATTCGTCCTTGTCAAACTTCTGTTACATCTACAGATACAACAGGAAGTCATACTGACATGCTGTTCTAGCGTTTTTGTGCATCCAGCTTAAACACTTGGTTCTGTGGCATATTCAGTTTCCTATATACTGACCCGTAACAATTTGTATGTAAAAGATTCTTAAATACAGTTCTCTCCTTTCCTCTGTATGTCTGTTATGTCTAACTTAAATCATCTTTTTTTGTTGTTGTTGTTGCCATTTTCTGTGACCTTAACATTATCTGATGAGCGTGCTACTTTTAATGAAGCCTTTTACAGTGCAGCTGCGACTTGGCAAAAGGAGTTGAGATGGGTGGCGAGGACAACATCCTATCTGCATTCATTCTGCAAGTTCTAAGTGTACCCATTGGCTGCTAGATACTGACACTGTTCACATTTCTTTGCAAATGCTTAAAAAATAGCATAGCTTTGCCATATGCTTTTGCAGTGTAAGGAGGAGGAATGAGACATCCTCCTCCAGAGGAGCACGTTTTGCCATTTACTGACCTGTATTGTAATTCTACATCAAGAATAAGAATTTAATTTTCTCCTTCTTGATATTCAAGATGTCCCATTACTTAGCTTTGCACTTCTGTAGTCTAAAAATTGTAAAACTAGAATATATTAGAGTGGCATTGTGAAAAGATGAACGCTTGTTTTATACAGTAGGTGTTCTAGTTTTGGTGTTTTGTTTTGTTCACTCTGGCAACATATGACGCTCACATTTTCTTTAGGAAAACTTTTAAGATACTACAGTCATTCCACCACTGTTACTGGATGGAAAGCAATTATTTGGATCTGGAGGCTGGCTAGCATTTACTTCAAAAAAATGATAGTAATAATTAAAAAATCCTTTTTAGCTTGTCTTCTTTATAGCATTTGATTTTGTAAGTGGCTCCTCTATCAAAACTAGATTGATAAAGCAATACAGAATAATTCGATTAAGCGTATTAAATTCTTGTCTTCCCCATAATATTCCTATCACAGGAAGACTTAAGAAGATTGTGCCTGCCTTCACGTGACCATTTGCCTCTTCCAGAAAAATTAATGGACAGCCATGCCTGTTCACAAAAGCAAAAACACGTCTGCTTAGCCAGCTTGTATTGATTAGTCTTTTATGTAACTGTTCAGGAGTAAGAATTTCTCATCAGCAAGAAGGAAATAGTAGCTGATTGGGGAAAACATACCAGCCTTCTGATTGCAAAACTTTTCTTAAGCAGTCTTTTATCTGTCTGTTGATTGAAATTCCTTTGTTCCTCTTCTGGTATTCTGTTTCTTTACTATGTATTTGTATATTCATGCAACTGGAAAAATTCAGATGTAATACAAATAAGTTCTTTCAATCCCTCCTGCTCCGATTTATTTCTTTTTTTAACAATACAAGTCTGAAATTAAAAGTGACAGTGTGTGACCTTGTCTGTTCAACAGGGAACAGATTCCATGTGGTATCTGATAACGTAACTGCTGTTGTGAAGCATTAGCATACAAATAAAAGGTGTCAGTGCTGTAGAGCAGCTTTTCTCTCACTAGGTCCATATATCAAAATGCAACATCAGGGAACTGTATTAATTGGCAACATATATATTCCCGAAATGAATTTATATGTCTAGTCGGTAAAACAATGTTTTAGAAGTCACTTTTCTGAGTGGGTTTGGTATTGCTGACATGAGGCATTAGGGTTAGCTCTCATGTAGTGTGAGACAGACCAAGAAGAGAAGTGCTAATTAACTAATGTAGTGTGGAATACAATTGTAACTCAAGTAATAAGGTGCACGAGGAAGGCATTCAGTGAGATGATGTGCGATTTAATTGAACTTCTAGGAGTCTGGAAACGCATTCCAGTGGAAAAGAGCACATAAACCAGGACAAAAGTGGTTTTCATTTATTCATTTTTTTTTTAAGCTTACCATAGTTACAAAAAATACCAAAGATCAGCTGTAAGTATGTGGTTTGGTCCATGAAAAGAGATGGCCACATCACCCCATGGCCCTTTGGTCTGTTGCCTCAGATCTTTATACTGTCTTTATCAGAAGTGCTGAATAATTTTATTTTGGTGAGTCTGGATGGTGGTCTTATGCCATCCTAGAATGTAATTTTAAAGTTAGCACAGCAGGCATTTAAGGCCTCCCAAATGAAACAGAATTTTGCCACTTTACATAATTGGAACACAGCCTGATGAATCCTGCAAGGGCGGAGGTCCAATGCAACCTGGCACTGAGCTCATGTGAGTGTGAGATGCCATGAAGTTCAGCTCACGCATGGGCTGGTGTGGGAAGGAAGGAGAAGCTGCTCTGTGGGACTGCAGGCTGCCACAGAACCTGTCTGTCTGCACACACGTGTCCCTTCCTATAAGTGTGCTAATGCACACATGCACCTTGCTAGCATTGGCTGTAACAGCAGCCATGAGTTGGGAAAAGCAGGTCAATTCACATCAGTACCTACAGTGTCAGGCAGGCACTAATGAGAAGAAAACTGTGTGAGGAGGTGTCCTGAATCTGTGCATACTGAGGAATCAAAATGTAGTGAATATGTCAGGAATCTGTTTTAAAAAGTTATTTTATGTAGTCCTGAGAAAGGTGTAAAGCAGACTTCTCATTATTCGATTTCCATTTCTTGGTACTGAATAAACACAGAATATCTGGCTCCGAAGCACTCCAGTATGAATATCAAATAGAAATAAATATACATAATAAATATTATTTTCTGGTAGAAAAATTCAATCTCTAGAGGTACAAATAAGCATGAAAAATACTTGCGGAGTGTAATTATCTAAATGGTGTGGGGGTTTTTGTACAAGAAACTGAGCTGTGTGAGCCAGGTTTGTGTAAAGCATCTCCAAACAACATTACCAGGTGGTTGCTGACAGCTGGGTGAGATCAGCGGGTGGCTCCACCTGGCCAGGCTCCCTCCACCGAGTAAGAGATAAAGCAGAGGAAAACCAGGGCTTTATGAGACAGTGACAATCAGCTTTAAGACTTAAAAATAGATGGGTAATGGAACTGAAGGGAAAAAATTATGCTAGCTGTTACGGCTAACAACTAGTTATCGGTGACTCAGACATCCATGCAAGTGAAAATAAAGGTACTGTTAACATTTTTGATAATGTGAACCATTCTTATGCTATTCAGTTCTGAGGTTTCTCCTCATGCTTATCCACCATCAGGTCTCCCAGTCCATTGCATTCCAGCCCTCAGTAACATTTTGCCTTCTAGATTGGACCATCCTATCCAAAAAATCAGCTGAGGATTGAAGGTGATATTGTTCTTGGGACAGAATTGCTAAAAGCTCTTAGCAGAGAGATGATACTTAGGGTGGTGCTGGTTTGTTTTACTTATCTTTTAGCCTGAAGCATTTAGTTCACAGAAACATACCTTGCTCTTACACACAAGAAAATTGCTGGCCTGTTGGTTTTGAATTAAAACTTAAAAAGTTCAAATTCTAAAAAAAATTAGGAAAAATCACACACAACCTATGAAAGTGAATTGGATTTAGGTTCTTAGATAGTCTCCTGATTTTGTTTTGTGTACTGTTGGTAACGGATATTTGCACTGGATTTCAAGCATGTCAGGCAGAGCTTAACAGGAAGCACTCAAAGATAAATAATAAACCTTAGTTTTCTCAGAAGCGCTACTGCCCCAGTCAGCAGGGAGGACTGCTGGACTACAAAAAACTGGAAATGATGGGGAGGTGAGAGAACAAAAAGAGATGCTGAGTTTGCTAGTCATTTTATCGTGTTGTTGTTTAAAGATTACTTTATTCTGAATGATACATTTCGTCTTTGCAAGACAGCTTCTCCTGCTCAATCGGGCTGTGAAATCGCATTCTAATGTAGGGCTTTTTTACATCCTTTGCTGCCATAAAATGGATAGCAAAAGTACATTCTAGTGGCGTGACCGTATTGTAGGATTGGAAGCCTAAGGTGATGAGGTATAAAAGTGGAAGCCTTTATTTAAATGCATGCATCTCTTCATAATGAGCAGAATTAGCAAGGGAAATTATATGAAATGAATAAAAGTTAAAAAGATTTTTGTTCAAGTCTGATAAATTATTTTCCAATTGCATCTGTTCTCCTTTTAACCAAAGCATATTATACTTGGAATTTGTTTTCAAATTGGCAATCAGAAATGAAGTACACGAAGGAGTCCATTTTGCAAGTGATTAGTGGGAGGTATGCAAACAAATCCTATTATTCCATAGAGGGATTAGAGCACATACCTTCTGTATGCTGCTTTGAAGAATTCCTTTTAAGCATTCTTCCAGACTTCTAGCTGCAAAAACAGCCACAACAGTAAATGTGGTGGAAGAAAAGAATTTGGAACGCAGCTGATTTGAACGTGTAGCCCACATGCTCCTACAGTTCAGTCAAGCCTAAGAAATCTGATAGTTGTGGAGGAGGAGCAGGGTAAAAGAATTGTGATCTATTCAATTCTTTTAACTACAGATATCTCTTACATTTCTCTCTGCATTTTCCAAATATTTATTTTGACTGAATTTTTGAGTGCAGCAGCCTTGACTGATTCTTCTGCACTGCCTAGAGCTAATACAGCTTTGATACATTTGCTTAAGATCACATATTTTCTTATCTCACGTAATTTAATTTTCCTCTACTTGGTGCAGTTTTCAGTAGCTGAGCACTAAATTGTTGTTGAAACAAAAAATCCGTCTTTCCAAGACAAGTTATGAAACAACTTTTAACCTCCTAATCCCAGTTTGTGTTGATAAAGTGACATGAGATCTGAAGCAACATACCGTTTAAAGGCTTTGCATTAGTCCAGAGACCAAAGAAGCAGGTTGTATACCATTAACTTAAGTTATTCATGTTCTTTGACTTAGTAGCTAGTGGATTTCCTTTAACGAAGTCTCCATGGTTTGTCATGTGACTTCTACTTCGTGCTCATCTGCTTGATGTAGAGCCACAGGTTAGAGATGAACACGTAGCAAGTCCTCGTCTCCTTTACTAAGAGTGAGCTGCCTGCTTTCTCATGGACTTTTCCCTTCCCATTCTCACTCTGTGGAAAACTTGACCAAACTTGTGGTATTTCAGAAGTTCTTGGATCTTACTGATGAAGATGATCTTGCCTTGAAGCATACAGTGACATTATGGACCTCCAGTGATGTTATGCCTTTGTTATAAAATTAAAACAGTGTGGGCGCACTGTTCTGTCTATGCCCTATGAAAATGCAAGATCCTTGGTTCTTTCCTGAATGATTTAACTGTCTGTCATAAATTAAACTGAGGATTTTTATGGGATGCATGCTCACCAGCTTTGCCAAATTGCCTGTCCCTTTGGGAAGATCCCAAGGAAGATATCACAGAGGAACAAAAATACACTTGCCAATTTACTCTTAATTCTGTATAATCAATGACAACCCACATGTTTTTTTTACCTTTGTTCTCTTCAGCAGTTCATTTTGTTTCCATATGTTTTTTCAGTTCTCAGGATGGCTTACGTGATTCCCCCCTCAGCTCCATCTCCAGCAGTGACTATGAGAGTGTTTCTGTCACTACATGTAGTCTCTCCAGCATATACGCTCTGAGGTAATAACTCCCTTCACAGTCAGATTTGACTAATTGTATTGCATTATGGTTGGTTGAAAATTTTCATTGACTTAACAATCAAGTGACAGCAACACTTCTGAGTATTCTTGCTTTTGAACAGTGGATGCTTTTTTTCTCCTTGGCAGTTCTCTTTAGCACTGCTGCAATTATGATACAACTATTTTCAGAAAAGTTTTAATGCATGTTTCATTGAGTTATACGATGTGTCAGTGATCTTCCTCTTATTTGTCCATGTAGAATTTCTTGGGAGTCTGAAGGTTTTGGCTTGAACTGCATCAAACGTCTGTCTTGGGTCTTGCCTTTCTGGAAAGCATGTTTTTTTTCCCATTTAATTTCACTTAGTGAAGAATGCAGTAGTGAAGTGAGAGCTGCATGCCAGATAACTATAATATAACGTCCAATGCTTTTTTTTGCTAAAGTTATTAAGAATACTAGATTTACCTTCTCATCTTCTGAGCCTGCATGTGAGGGTTTTAACTTCAGTTTGTTTTGCACAGAACTCCTGCAGCAAATAATGGAGAAATAAAGATTAGGGGAAAAAGTTACTAAAGCCTGATTTATTTGGCTATTTTCAAGGTATGAATACCATACATGTATGTCATGTATTGCATACATTCTACTCAATAGCACAGTTATTCTGGTACAGGTAGAAAGTATACCACAATTTCAGTCAAGGTAAATCTTCCACTGCTTCTTGTCTTCCCTTTTTTCGTCCATTTATCTCTACAAAGTGCTTCATTTTAACTGCAGGAATTCCTGATTTTTGTTCAGAGTTGGGAAAAAGAAGACAATAGAATTGATGGAGGAAATATTACATAAAGTAATAAGTATTTTTAGGATATTCTCACCGTCAGGCTCAATATTTTTATATGTCCAAATTTTAAAAGGGCGCATAAGGGAAGGAAGGTGCAGCACGTCTGTTCTTCGTGCTTTTAATTTTGAAATACACTAACTTTTTATAGCTTTTAACTATTCTTCAAACAAGACTCAATTTGCCAACGTGAAGTGGTTGCCCTCTGCTAAATAGAGTGGCACGGAACAGACATTTGACACAGAACTGTTTGAACGGACAACAGAAATAACCTCAATTATTCTTTGGGCATAACTGTAGTAAAACAAATGAGTCTTCCTTCATTATGCACATCTTTTTTTCAAGGCCTTACTGTAATGCCTTTGTATGTTAGTATTGTACTTGCCACCGTGTTCAGTTATCTTGATGATTAAATAAACTAGGTCTCTCTTTTCTTTTTTTCTTTCTTTCTTTTTTCTTAAGGTTTAATTCACAGGACAATATTTTTGTATTTGAGCTTTTGCCCAATAATTATAGCATTATATCATCCCCAGGTGTCACGGAGGAATTCACGTTATTTATTTTTCTGTATCTCATTGATATTGCTCGGGATCTAGCTATTGTAGTTTATGATCCTATAGAGACAGTTAGGTGCCTGCTTGACTATACAGGTGTGAATTGATTTCTCCTTTTGAAATGCTTACACAGCTTAATTTGAAAAAAGAAAAAGAAATAAAGCTCACAAGTCTGACCGCTTCAGAGAAGTTCCTACATCTGTGTGCGTAGAAATGGAGCATTCAGCACCTCTCTTTACATTACATTTCAAAATTATTCTTACAGGCCTCACTATTATCTTGCGTTATGTAAAGTGTTTTCTTAAGCTGTGAAACAACTTATACAGAGTTATATTATCTATCTACTACAAAAAGAATGTTCTTTGCGAAGACCATCTCTACAAATGTTCTTTTCTGAAATAACCAAATTCTCCCTGACGTCGTGTGCCTGTCCAAAAATAATACCTATTTTTTTTCTTTTTTTCCTCTGAAATGCACCATTTTACTGTCTTCAATTTCTTTCTGTATTCACTTGTAATCTTAGCAGTTACAGATTTTAATTTAACACGTGGATTTTTTTCTGAAAAATGATTAGCGAAAGAGTTCGCATACAGTGTTGAATGAACTGGTTTGTTAAAAAGCATAAATGTAATGGATTTGGAACAGTGAAGTATGGTAGATGGGAAATTCCACTTATCAGTACATGCATTGTTTTCCAAATGGAGAACCAGGGAGAAACTTCCCACTCCATACGTCATAAAGCACAGTTTGAGTCGTGCTTTGTTGTTTGCTGTTTTATTTATAATTGGGAAGAAAAAGCTACAGACTGCAGGATCCAATTGGGATCTCTGACACTGCAGAGGAGGCACCTTCAAATCTTCTCCATCTTCAACCAGTGCTATGCAGTTTTCTGGGCTAGATTAATCCCTCCTAATTTTTTGCACCAGACTGATACACCTAAATCAGAAGCTTTGTTGCTCTACGTTCCCTGTTTTATCAAGGGAGAAAAACAGAATTCTTAGTTAGGTGTATTTTATTCAAATGCATCTAAACCAGAAAGTCTCAGGCTTAAATCAGAACTATAATTATTTATTTTTATTACCGACTGTCCTGATGAAATATTTGCCCATGGAGCATGAGTTGAGGGGTAAAAAAAAGAAAGTACAGAGGATTCCTGAAGTGGCTTTGTTAATGAAGTTTGATTTGTTTATTTCACTTGTAGCAGATCTGGTTAGATGGTTAAACTAGAAGTTAAAATAAAACTTTCAGAAGTTAAACTTTCATCCCGGTTCAGAAGACTATTACTGTAACTACATTACATTACATTACATTAATGTAACTACAGCGGAGCAGTGGCAGTTGGTCCATTGTTTATATTAGCTCTGGGAAATGATGCATCCTGGTTTTCCTTTTTACTGGTATCTGTTTCCTAGATGTCATTTTTAGAGCAATTTTTAATGACTTACTGTGAATAGGCAGCTAGTACTTCAGCACAACGCTGGGAGCTTATCCATTTCATTGTCAGAAGTCCTAAAGTCAGTGGCTTTTTAAAATAAACTGTTTGTAGGAATTTGTTTTTCTGTCAGCTTTCAACATGCATTAAAATTATCAGGCAGGATTCTGAGGGAGCCATTAATTTGAGTGGAAACCGAAGTGAAGGCTATTTGTATGCTAACTGAATGAGACAACTTGATATGCTTAAAGCCAAGAATGAACCAAAGTTCTTTGAAAGAGTGGAGCTGAAAATGACCATGAAACACAAGTTTTGGGAATAATGAGGGGGGAAAAAATGAGGCAGAAGAAAAACAAGTAACTATAATTATTTGACTTCAAGCCTTCTTGGAGTTCTTTGTCAAAGATGATGCAAAGGGAGAAGAAACACCAACGAATCTGCATTCAAGTAATTTACCTGCCTAAAGAACACGGTAAAGCCTACTTCTTCATTTTGGGGCTATGATAAGTCAGTAACTGATCACTTTAAAAAGTAACTTTCCAAAGGAACCTTAATGATGTTATAGATGCTTTCTCTGGTCTCTTTTTTTTTTTTTGTTTTTTTTTTTAATGTATATCCCTGTGTCTTAAATACCAATATTTTGTAGTGTTCTTTTTGTGTCATTACAGGAATCGGTGGTGGATTTTTAGCACACGTTATTTACAGTTTGTAAAGGGAGGTATCTAAAGTGTATTGTGGCTCAAGCCTGTGCCAAAGCAGCAAGACTCTGCCAGCAATTAGAGCAGGATGTTTATCTGTCTGTTTGTTAGAGTATTTGTATCTGCATGCATTGGGCCAAGCCCAAGATTGCTGGATGTAGCTGAATATCATTTACTGTATTGCATAATTTCAGTATATCCCTGCTTGAATGAACATGTGAAACAGGGTTATCTCAGTATACAAATGAGAAAGAGGAGGTTTTGGTTATCTGCTTCAGAGCCTGCAGGGAGCTGCCTTGCCGGCCAGCTCCTGTGGCTGGACCTTTCCTTACAAACTTACGTTACACTGTTTTTCTTCAGCAGAACTCAGTGCCTCAGTGGGAACATGAGAAGTCAACAGAACTTAGTTGTCCAGCAGGACTTGAAGGAGAAATCACTTCCTTCATCTTATGGTCCAGTGTTAACCATTAACCTGTCCTAAGAAAACTACAGCACAGATTATTTGCCCACAAGAGATGGCAACTGCTCCTGGGGTTGGTCAAGGAGGTGGTAGTGTGGAGGACAACAAATGTGCTGCCGATGTGTTTCCATTGGTCAGTTACAGTCAACCTGATTAGCTGTGTATCCAAGTCTTCCCTCTTCCAGTTTTACCACTACGCTTGTTTAAGTTGTACAGAATAACAGGTGAATTCAGAATTCAGTTTGGTGGGCGTTTTTTATTTGATCAATTAATTTCTGTAGATTTTCCTTCTTCCTTTTTCCCTCCTTATGGAAAGGCTGCTCATTGACATTTGGACTAGGTGATCTTAGTGATCTTTTCCAACCTTAATATTTCTGTAACTGGCAGAAGATTGATGATAATTGCGGTATACTGTACTGGAATCACAGAAAGAAAGAGCTCAGTGGGAAAAGTTGTAGAACAAGAAAGGATTCTATACCTTAAGAAAATTAAAATGCTTTCTGATAGATGGTATTTCTTCCTAATGGTTTTGAGCTGCAAATTTTCAGTGCACGTTTCAAACATTGTGAGTCTGTGCTCCTTTGTATAGCTCTGTCACTCAAGCAGTGTGAGGGCAATTAATATGCATATTAATACCATCATAAGCAGGCTGCTGTGGGGACTCTTCTTGCTTTGCAGCTAAATCCCTTGCCCCAACAACCAGCTGAGCAGTACCAGCAAAACAAACCCATCAGCGTTGATGAGGTCTGTCAGCTTTTGCTTGATTTCAGTCAGTGAGGCATATGTGAGTGCAGCAGATGTCTCTGGTTTCTCACTGCCAGCATCCTTCTTGATGTGTTTCATGCCATCTTGTTCTTCATCCTGCAAGACAAAAATTAAATCTCCAAACAGTGCAGCATTTTCTGAACTTAGCGTTCCCTTTTATACGAAGTTCTGTAAGATAATTCTAGGTAAATTATATGCGTAGCTTTGTCTTGAGTAACAAGAAGCTGGTGCAGATTTTATTTTCTCCAGGAGTGAACCAGGCACCTTGTGTGAACAACTTGTTAACGAGTGCTTGCTACAGTGGGAAGGTGAAGGTTTTGTTTTGTTCTTTCATTACTGAAATGGTAAGGTTCATATTTTAAAGATGTTAAAATGCCCAATATGCTTGAAGTGAACTGAATATAAAACGTGTTACTCTCTGTGTATAAGAAGTGAAATAAGGCAATATTTTATGCCAAGTAGCATCAGTGGCAGAGGCAAGGAGTCTGTTCTAGCAAAATTGCTAAATAGCCCCACATTTGCCATTGCGGGGCTGTATTCCAGCCAGCATGTTTGGCTGGAGACAGGCGCAAAGTGATCGTAAAGGGTTAGTATTTGTGTTCCTACATAGCTCAATTGTCATTTCCATTTTTAGTAATTTGGCCACATTTAAAATTATGTTTGTTTTAATGACGTGTAAAATCTGCTGTTGAATGTCACTTGGTGTTCTCTATGCTTCTAATGGAACAAAGATTGTTGCCTCGCAGAAATTAGATTTTCTTTTACAGATTATTATTTTTTTAAAATGCCTCCAAAAAACTTAGAAAATCATGTTTGGGAGTCTTGAGATTGTGTAATTAACCAAAATCACTATAGCAACTGCAGGTTGCCACGTTGTTGAATTTTTTTAGCAATGCCTAAAACCAAGGTTATATTGAAAGAAAAAATACTTACAGCAGCATTGAAGCTGAAAAATGAAGAGAGAGATATTTTCTGATTACAGTTTTAAAGCTCCACCTAATACTGTGATTAGTTTTTCTCAGCTTTGATTCCCATGACTGGATACAGAATTCCTGTGGGATTTGAATGCTTTAATGCTTCACCTCCTTGTTTTCTATAACCTTTTGTGAGAACCGAAGGAGGTGATAGGATAACCTTCTGCTGATAAGCTTCTCTATCACTAAGATTTCTTTGTGCTGCAAACTGTTTTCCAGTGCCTCTTCTCCATCTCTGTGTCTGCCACACATAGCAGTTGTAACTGAAGAGTTTCTGCTGGAGTTGGATGCTAAATTACTTCACTTTAAGTTAAGCTATGCAGTATAGTTGCTTGCATATTACAGAGGACACTGCTGAAGAGCTGTATGAAATGGCTTTGCCACTGGAAATATTTGCGTCTGATATCAAGTATCCAGGGCAATATGTTCCCAGATAAGACATGAAAAGCTGGGACTGCTGCTTTTCTATCATCATAACAGCTACCAGAGCTGGTATTACAAACCATTTCTTCATAAGCGCTTAGCTCTTTCTATTTTTCACTCTCAGTTTTTACAGTCCAGCATTATTTTTGAAGTTTAAGTATTTCTGTGCTCTAATCTCATTATTTTTCATTTGCAATGTGAGTGGATATTTGAGGGCTTTAAATGCACGTTTGATTACAGGGAGGCGTTAGAAACAGAATATCATGTTGGAACTGCGAAAATCTTAGTAGAACCTGAGCAATTCTAACTTCATTTCTATTTTTCCTTGAATTTTACAGTGTTCTTATCTTGCAGATCTTATCCTTTTTTTGGTTAAAATTTTAAGAAAAGTGGTAATTATAGTACCGTGCAAGTGCCTGATATTTAATTTGATGGTAAGAAAGCAGCTGCACTGATTACTCGTGCTCTAAGCAATTTGTTCTTATTCCTGTAGATGTTTTATCCGTAACAAATAGAAAAATGTTCTCTGGAAGACTGCATTGTCCAAGACAGTAACTCCTGGGCTGGCAATGTCATTCATTTTAATTCCCACTTGGAATACAGTATCCTGGCATTCTTCTGAAAAGCCAGGCTGGAGTGATGATGAGTTTGAATAAGGCAGTTGTCTAGGTAGAGTTTCTTACCACGGATCTGCTTAGCAGCATGGCGCATCAACAGGTGTGCTTTTTCAGAAGTCCAGCATGGTATGCACAACAACAGTGCTCTTCAGTTTGAGAAGCTAAAGGAAGGATTCAAGATGACTTTCCAGTGGAGCAGGTAATTGTTGAAGCTGCCGGGCTGTGGGGTAGAGGTTTTTCTTGTTGACTTCAAACTCATTGGAAGACTGGATCACCCTGTTCGCCAAATTATTTATTTTAGCCTGCTCACCTCAGCTGGGGCAAAAAAAAGGCTAAGAAGGAGCTTCTGCAAGTCTTACAGTGGCGGAAGAATACTTCTCCTCCTGTGGACATCACGTGAGGCTTATAGCACGTGTCCTGGAATGTATGGGTCTGGGCATGCTGGTATGTGTGTTAATACTGCGGTGCAGTTGGGTTGCCCAGCTATGCTGTCATTGCTAGAGGTGTTTGCATGCTGTTGTACTAGTCATTTCTCAAGGCAATAAAGTTATGAAGACTTGGGAACGTTTTAAGGCTGTTTTTTTTTTGTTTTTTTTTTTTTTTCCCCTCCTCTTTTGTCTGCTCTCTTAAAATAGAGAAAAAATACGTAAGAAATACGTAAGAAAAAAAAAAACCCTTGCCTAAGTATAATACTAGGGTGGAAAGTCAAGAAATAGAGTTCTGAATTAAAGCCTTTTTAGTCTGCTTTAAATGTAGCTTCTGAGATCATTGATTAAAATACGTGTATGCTATTACCCGAATAATAAGACATGTTCTGAATTTGGTTTAAATGACTCCACAATTGAGTGTGTAGCCACCCACTTCACTTAAAATAATTGTAAGAAGCCATTAATCTCATCATAGTTTCCCTCCCAATCATATCAAAACTAGTAGTTGCTAGAAACAAAAAAGTTTTTGCCTGCTGTTTATTGTAAATTTTTTTTGTTAGATAACCTGAAAAGAAATACCAGAGTTACCACAAAATGCAAGATAGGAACTAGTAATCTTTTTCTCTTTCTTACATGAAGTCACACTTTTCTTATTCAAACCCCTATCATTTTCCTGTTGTCATTCCTTATGTATACAACCTTTGCCTTTCCTCAGCTATTGTGTGTGATCTTTTAGATGGTCTTTGGAGCAGTCGTCTGTTCTTTTTGCAGAATGGAACACGATGCTGACGGCAGCCTTCAGGCACTTATGCGGTACACAAGCAAGTAAGAGTAATAGCTTAGGAGAGTTATAATTGCAGCTCACTGGTGGGGTTTCCAGTTACAGCCTACGCAAGCATCAGTGGGATGGATGCAGCAGCTACCCAAGTAGTTCTAGCAGCTCTCTTCAGACAATAGCAGACTTGCCTGCAAAAAGGGATTTTTTTTACTTAAGGTATAAGAGAATTTGGATGAGAGAGGAAAAAAGGCTTACATACTGTAGATTGGAGCAGGATAGTTGTGAATTGTGTGTTAACGTTTGTAGCATTGCTCATAGAGTTGGGTTGAGTTTGTCTTGCTGGAACGTGATCCCTCCTGATTTAAAGACACATCTGACAATCTTCTGAAATCTGTACCTGAAAAGTAGTTGTCGTTTAAAACCTTGCGTGAGATCAGAAGCATAGGGGATGGTCTTACTTTCCTTTTAAAACTGCTGATGTAATTGTGCTGTGTGTAGTAGAATAGATACGTTGGATTTTCTTTCTCCTCTTCAAGGATTGACCACCTGGTTCTTATCCAGTCTGGTGTGTATTTAATGGGTACTTAAGGTACTCAGCGATTTGAAGAGCAATGCAGAATTCTTTGAGGGATTCTTTTATGTTCTGCATTCAATACAGAACAGATTTTAGGTTTTGTGAACCAAGCACTTGTAAATTTGAAAGGAAGCATCTATGACGTGCTACAGACTTCTACTGCCACTGCCTGCTTTTTTGAGCACAAATATGAAGTATTTAATTTTAGACTGACTTTGAGTCTTGTTGGGTTTGATTGCTCAGTTTTAGGCTTTGCTGCTTTTACTGTTTTTGGATGAGTGTCAGCGCTCAGCAAATGGAGCACAAGGCATGCTGGATCACAGCTGGTTACCTAATACGACTGGCCCCTTCTGAAGATATCAGTCATAACTTTTTCTGTTCCACAGCTCTGCTCCCCACTGTGTGTGTATTACTGCTTAACTTCGCTTTGGAATTTAAAAGCTGTGAAGTGTATCGGTTCCATGGGCGAAAGGTGATCCTGTGCACAATGAATTACTGGCTTTTGTTTGCTTGTACATATTTGACTAAATTTCACGGTTAAGAGTTGAGACCAGGCAGCCGTTCTAGAGAGAAAGCTGTGGTGTGCTGAGACAGTGTTCTGCTGCTCTTATAATGTGATCAATGGAGAGTCATCTTAAATTGCTGTGTAAACATAAGTCAGGTGAAAAGCTGATTTTTTCTATCTACCAGTTCCTTCATAAGTGGATTTATTGTTTGGAATCAACTTTTGACATAATGTCTCCGTTCTTCATATCCACCTTCTGGCATGTTATCTTTGCAGTGTTTTCACAGTATGAAAAATAAATACATGATGAGCATTTTGACAATAAGCATTTCACAAAGGGAATTCCATGCCTGTTGTATCTCTTTATGAAGTACTTCCTTGGTTAGTGCAGGGGGTTACCTTCAGTTGAGACGGTAGAAAAATAGACAACACATCACTAGTCACTTGGTTCTTAAATATGTTTATTGGTGTTCTGTGGTGATATATATTTTTGCAGATCCTGATGGTAAGGCATTGTGAATCTCAGTACAGCCTGACATTAATGAAAAGCTTCCTACACACTTGGTATCACATGAGAGTTTTTATCCAAATTATGCATGTTAGATAAGCCTGGTTGGAATGGCATTCCTCTTAAAGCTATAAAAGTAGCATGAATGAATAATATGGACAGAAGGTAAGCAAAACTATAGATCAGAATTCAGGTTTGCTTCCTGAATTGTCAATTTAAAAATCCAGAGATCTCTAACATTTGCATAGATCCAATCGCTGTTGTTTGGAATACTCGGCTGCAGGAGAAGCTGTGTATCTGTAACTGTTATGTTTCTGCTCTTCCTGTGTTTCTGACTGTGTGCAGTATTTTCTGACTACCTTCTTTAGGAGTAAGATGTATTTCCAAGTAAAGAACAGATGGTCATTAGTCACTCTTCAAGAGTCATTTCTGATCTAAATCTGACTGTGTCATATTGGTAAAAGCAGAGTGATCATTTCTTTCTAACTGTAATGATACTTAGGTCTAGTTTTAAATTATTCTTGAATGTTCACTTTTCACTTGGCAATGACACAAGCAATCAAAATATCATTTTTTATCCTGAATCTCTTGCGTATGGAAATCATACTTGATAGGTCTGTGCATATGAATGTATGTTGTGAATGTGAGTATATGTTCATACTGGCCTTCATTCCACAGTGCCACAGCGATTCCTACGTGCTTTGTGCTGGGGAGTTTTAGGGTAAGTCCAAGACAGTCTTGTGATCATAGAATCATAGAATGGCCTGGGCTGAAATGGACCACGGGACATAGCCTGCCTTAATGAGGCACCGTGTAACACTTGGAGGGAGTCATCCCTGAAGCACCACTGTCTGTGCCCTGCACTTTGGGTTTGGCTTAGAGTGGGGCTTCCAGGGACACTGCTGTGTTGAGATTAAATATGAGGGCTGCTCCGAAAGTAATGCCTCCTGTGTTGTTATGCTGGCCCACGACATCAGGGACAGATGGTGATACCACAGTAGTGCTTGTACATACCCACCAATATTCCATTACATTTAATGACCATACAACAGATACAAGACTGATTCTTTAAAAGAAAAAATAATTAAAAAATGGGCAGACCTTATCTGGCTGTGTTAGGAGGCAGACAGAAAACCTTTTGTCTGTTTATATGAGCATTTGTGCAAACAGACCATCCTCTAATTCCATGCCATTGTGAAGCAAGGGTGTCATCCTGGCACTTAGTAAATTTCAGTTTACTCCTTCATAAGCCACATTCTTGCATGACCTTTTCATCATCTTCAGCACAGATCTTTCCACACTAACAGATTTGCTGTTGAATGTATATATGTGTGTGTGTGTGTGTATACATATATACGCATATACACACCCACTTAAATTATATGTCAACTATCCTCTACAGAAAGGCAAAGGGAAAATTGAGAGGGGAAACTCTCATGTTCTCGGTATCTTCAATAAATCTGGTCAGTCAACCTGCTGAAGGAGCTTTAAACATAGAGCACAACATCTTTTTACAGGAATTCGCACTTGTTAATAGCAGTGGAGACATAAACACAAATGAGTTTCTTTTAAGTTTATTTTTCACTCAGTATTTGAAAGAATGGGAAGCCAGCTGAGGTACTCACACTACACATTTTCTGTTGATATTTCTATCAATAACTAATCTCTAGTATTTATGTGTTCTCATTTCTGTTTTTACTAGGATTTTTGAGATGCGTGGCCTAATAAATTCATTTCTACATTTTAAGGATTATCTATATGGCTCATAGAGAGAAATTTCAAAACGATACTCCATAATTTTTTGTTTATAATTATTTTCTTTTTCTGAACGCTGCCTGTGTCTTACCCTGCAATAACTGTTTGTCATAGCGATGGGATCTGTTGCTTTGTGAATGCTTCAGCACTTAATAAAATTTACAGGTTGAGCTCCGAGTACATTAGCAATTACATCCTTCCTCTTGCTTGCTATTTATGTGGTCAATAACTTGTTCTCTTTGTTTTTTTCTTTCATGGTGGCTGTCTGTATAGTAAGGAGTGCTTGAGTTCTGGATAACCTAAGTATGGCTTTAAGTAAAACATTCTAGTTTTCTGTAGTCATTGATGAGATTACTTTATCTCCAATATGCAGGGAAAATTGTTTCGTGTTCTTCTGTCTTTGAATGTAATAGAGTGAGAGGGCAGTGTCTCCTTCCAGTCAGCACAGTGACTCCTAAGGACTCCGGTGTGATTGCATTCCATGCTATACTCCCAATTCAGGGTTTTTTTTTGTTGGCAAAGTGCTACATTTTTCCTAACTATTTCCTTCTTTAATGTGTTTTGATTTACAAACAGTTTAGGTAATTCCTGATATTTGAAGAATCTGGATTCCTCCCAGAGCTTTCCTGTAGCTTCAGGTTATTTCAAGCTTTCCTTTCTTAAAAGTGGTAGTGATGGAAATTGCTAGCAACTGTGCATCTGGTTTCGAAAAAGAAGGGTTAAGCCTCTAGTAGACACCTGATGACACATATTAATCTCTTTGGAGTTGATGAGGCATTTTCTTGCAACAGTTTGACATTTCAGCAGTCTCTATACTTAGGTATATAAAGAGACTGATCTCTCCTTACTGTGTAAATTGTATTTTATCACCCATTCCATTTTTTATGTAAGGTTATATTTGGATTCTCTTCCCACTATTCTGGGGTAACATAATTCAGAAATTCTTTTTTTCAAATTAACTCCCACATTAATAAATTTCTCATCTGACTTCAGAACTGACCTTCTTATTTTTAGGCTGACATTCCCCTCTTGCATTTTCGGTGGAGTTATGGTCTCAGGACAGAGCTTTTAGTGGGAGTTAATGTGAAAAATAGTCCTGTGCTTTGAAATAGCTAAGGGAAATGCAATAAAATACAGACAAATGATTTTCTGCTTTAAAGTTTTTTTGCAACTGTGCCACAGAGTGAAAATCAAACATGATGGTGATTGATTGCATGTTGATTACCTTCAGCAAGAATTTATAGCAATTAGTTCTTGTTTGCTGTAGAGTATTGCCTGAGTAATAAATCTTCTAGGATTTGCTGAACGTTCTGATCAACCAAGTGAGGGCTTACATTGCTCTTCTTCTTTATGCCTTTTTTCTCCAACAGCAGTTTAATGACTAGTTCTTGTTCATCCGATGACATTGATCAGGAGGAAATCCAGCTTGCTTTGCAGGCTGCTAAAATTGCCACCCGAGAAAAGATCAGATCCAGATTTCATGGCAGCAATGATCTCATTCACCGCCTTTTTGTCTGTATCTCAGGTATGAGAGTATCCTTTTGTTCTGAATGTAGAAAATACTCTATTTATTATTATTTTTTTATAAAAATATGTTAGAAGAGACTAGAGATTGAAGAGAACATTGTGTTCTGGATCTTAAGTCTTATAAAAACCTGTTACCTCATGAAGACCGGCATACGCAGAGATGCAGACCTCTTAGACCTAATAATGATGAAGGTTTTGGGCATGCAATGGATTTGCCTTTGTATTGCTTCTTTTCTCTTTATGATGCCCTATGTCTTTAGGGGAAGAAATAAGATGCAGCTGTTTTATTTTGACACAGAAGGAATGTCCCCTTTCTGCCAAAAAGATAAGGAAGATGCGTTTCAAATTGCAGCTAACAGAAAGGCCAGAACATGGCTTGGCCATTACAGAAAATGAATTTAATTAAATCATCATTTTTTATTACTGATATGAGCTAGTGATCTTTCAGATATAAATACCAGGCCATTACTGGCATCAACAAATGTAGTTTTTTTTTAAGGGGGTTGTAATAGTCTAGTAATGTTTTGTCTTTTTCCTCAAACTCCCAGGAGTTGCTGACCAGCTGCAGACAAACTATGCTAGTGATCTGCGAAGTATCTTGAAGACCTTGTTTGAAGTGATGGCAACCAAACCTGAAACAGAAGACAAGGAAAAGCAAAAGAAAGGTAACCAGATTAAAACAGCCTCTGTAGTGAATTTCTGCTGGGGGCCCCGCGTGGAAATATGAACTATTTGACAAGAATTTCCTTAAAGCCGTGCTCTTTGGACTCACCGTACAATGGTTTTACCTAAGTTTAAAGCAAGTCATGAAAATGGACTTTAAACAGGATGACATCACTGGAATTCTGTGTACTGGGAGTATGTGCTGAAGCAGATGTTCAAAACATTCAGAATGTATCTGCTTTTATCCATATCTCTATGTATAACAGTGTTTTTAGCCTGTTTAGTCAAAATGTGATGTAGGCAGAGTTTGGAGTTCACAGATTCAATTTTTATTTTCATTTTTCCTGGTTCTATTTCACAATGGATGCATTTTATTTTAGCAAGATAGGTGTTGTTTGTTTGGTGTTTTCCTTGGTTTTGTTTCTGGACTTTAAATAGCCACACAAGAAAAGCAGACTATAAGATATGAGAATGCTCATATGTATGATGCTGGGATCTGACCTGTCTTATATAAATCACAGAATGCTGAGTTTGGCTTCAAAATAGAAAAATAGCCTCTTTTGAATTCTAGATAATTCAGATAAAGGAGCCAGAATTGGGACATCAGCCAGTGCAACTTTTTTTTATTCTATTCATTTTTCCTCTATCACCATTTGGATTATTTCTTTTTCAAAGATTCAAGTCTGCTAATTTACCTAAAAATAACGATGCCATTTCAGTTATACTGTGATTACCATTGTCCTTGTTGTGATTACACCTGTCAGCATCTAAAGGTAATCAGAGCTCCTTCTTTTCCTTCCTTTCCTCAAGACTGAAAAGTTTTTCTAGCCACTTCTCCGTGTTTCAATGAGGATTTCTGGTGTGGTTGGTTGTTTTTTGTTTGGTTTTTTTCCCTGGAGATTTTACGTAGAACACTAAGTTAAAAGTTGGTTAAATTCAGCAGAAAAAACTCCAGTACAATCAACTGTGCAGTGGAATAGTGCACAACGTGTACTGAAGTCTTCAGTTACGTGCAGCTGAAACTTCCCTGGGATTTGGTGGTGGCAGGATGTATTGATGTGAAAAGAGACTGACTTTTCATTGGCAAGAAAGAAAAGGGGGTAGACAGAGGTAGGACAAAAATGAAAGAGGTGGATCGGAGACCTACTGAATATTCAAATGAAAATAATGAAGAAACTGAAGGTTTATGGAATTACCACTAGGAAATAAATGGTAGGCAGTGGTACTTAGTTGGAATAATTTCCAGTAGATGAACTGTTAGGTTAAAAATGAAAGCACGTTAATGAAGGTAAGCATAAACAAAATAAGTGAATGAAAGCCAGGGACTCTTGAGGTGATGCTTCTCTGTGATCTGTGATACACCTAGGGAATCTGTTCTTATCTACTTCGTGAAGTATGCAAGTTAAAAACTGAGAAATATAGGATGCAGCTAAGCTGCTGAAAGTAAGAGGACTGTATGTCTTGTAAGAATATCTTTAATTGCTCTTGTTGTTTCAAAGAAGGATTCAGGAGATTTTTTTTTAAGTGTGTCAGGGTGAAGAAAGAGCAGGAGGTATAAGAAGCTACATATCGATTCTACCAATATCTAATCCTAGAAGTCTTAACTTTGGTCTTTTAATTACAAATCAGAATAATGTGAATGCAGGTACTTTTTGCTTTGTTTTACAGTTAATCAGGGTTTAAGAAACGCGGCACTGGAAGACTGTGCTTTATGTCAAGAAAGTATATCATCCTCAGAACTTGCAGCAAAAGCCAGAGATGGGGACTTTGAAGGTACTTCCTTTTTTTTCTGAGAATTAAAATGAGACGATACTGACATTAAAAAAAAAAATAATAATAAGGCATAAAAATCCACATTGAAATGGAAAACAAAAACTAAAACAAAAAACTCTTTGTAAGTTTGGCTCTGGAGAGGGAATATAAAATGTTGTCAATATGTGGTTTAGAGATGAAGTGAGAGGATAAACTGTATATATACGTCTTCAATAATTTTGTCTAACTTCCTCATGAAACTCTGTGATCTACGAATTGCCATAGCCATTATGACTGCTTCTGTATCAGTGAAAGAAGGTTCTCTGTAGTAAAGACTTTAATACAGCAGGAGACACTGCATGTGACACCTCAGACAGCTGTGTAGGGTGTACTGCTGTAAGTAAGATGGTGCAGCCAAATCCAAAGCCAGCTCTTATGTCCCTAGCTAGATGCGGAGGTTCTACTTGTTTTCTCTAGTAGAAATACTTTTCATATTTTATACACTTCTGTGTCTGAGGAAAATGATCAAAATATTATGGTTACTGTTTTCATACTCATCGCCATATTACTTCAAAGTAAGGAAAAGACAGTTCTAGTAAATCTTCTGGGGGTACTTAAATCTCACTGATAGTAAGGTTATGAGTGAAGGGAAGTGCATAATAACTCTGAAAGTTTGAGTCAGGATTTGAGCAATCTGAGAGCTCAGAAGTTTCTAGTTTGTGTTTTGAATCTGAGCTGCAGGAGTGCTTAGGAGTCAGTTATGGACTGCAGCCTTAGTATAGTAAACCTTGTATAAAAAGTGGGTTGAAAGAAATCAAAGCATTTGCAGTAAAAAAAGTAAGAGAAAATAAATAGAGGTTTGAGGGGGAGCAAACAAGAAAGCAGCTGCCTTTGACCGTCAGGGCTGAATGGTGATTTCATCGCTCCAGGAGCTCTGTTACTGGGGAGGTGTTGTCTCTGGTCAGGTGAAAAACACTAGACAACCAGAAACTGTGAAACTGTATCTAAACTTCTCTGCAGTTTAGGTGTGCAGTAACTTTGCTGTGCTTTGTTCTGTTGTTGTCCGTTTGCCTATGTACATCTTTGTTCTTCCAGTCAGTTTTTGAATCCTGGATGATGTGAGTGATAAGCAACGTACATCTCAGCTTGTATGCAGAAGGGGATGACCAACAGTCAAGCAATGTTAGTTCATGTCTTTTGTAATAAACATCTGAAATCGCAGGAAAAAAACAACCTTAAAGATGAGATTTGAAAGAAATGCTGTGTATTTTTAAGTTGTTTTGTGCTCATATGATAGCTTGCTAACCCTTCTGAAGCCACAGGCTAAAGGATTTCAAATCTAATCTATTTATTTAGAGCAGCAGGGCTAATTTATGTAAAATGTACTGTGGAAAAATTATCTCTTCTGGAGGAAGATGATTTGGGGGCAGATAAAGTAAAGAACTATTCAGAATAATTTTAATTGATTTTTCTATTGTGCCATAATTGAGAATGTGACAGAAGGCACAGTGAAGAACAAATCTTTAAGCAAAATATCTGCCATATACAGGCTGAAGTGGAAAAGAATGCAAGAGATGATTCACTCCCTACCATTTCAGTTCATTTTCTTTTGTTTTGAATCGATGCCTGATGCTGTCAGTGTATTTGACTTCCAGAATTGAACGCAACTTTTTCTGAACTGCGGGGTGCTGAATAACCTTCTCACAGTGGATACGTATTTCCTAAAAGCAAATTCACTTCCTTTCCATGGCATGTTATTCAGCTTTTAAGGCTTTTAGCTTATCATGATAAGGTTTTGTGTATGGAGAAGCACAGCTTCTGAGCTGAGATGCTGTTTATTGGAACAGAGAACATCAGTCTCAATGCTTAGGTGGTAACTGGCTGTCTTGGAGTATAGTAGCGGAGAATCTTTTCTGATCCCAGTAATCCCAGTTATGTATCGGGAGCTCCAATAGCCCCTGCAGCACACAGGCAGTGTAAATCAGGTGTGTCCCTGCCCTATGAGAGTGGTAAAACCCACCCTGTAGTTTCAGTAGCATATGGAGATAACTACAGCTGTACAGATCACTGCCAGCAACTTGGTTTGGAAATAGCGTGTGTTTCATGAATGTCTGTGGGACGGAATTAGAGCCTTGTGGGATAGTCCAAGTCCCTTTTGAATAAGTAAATTTGGATCCCAGAATCAGCTTGGCTGTCTTGGCACCATATTTTGCCATGTTGGCACCTTCCTTGTGTGGGGTCCATACTCTTGCAGTTACTCTGCTTTTGATACCTGTCCTCGTTCACCAGGAAGGCTTGGGTGAGGCTGAATCCACGTCCTTGCAGCATTCTCTGGGAGTCTTATTTGGCTGGTGTGTAAATGCTCCTGCTTTAAATAGCTGCTTGTACAAAGCTAGTCTGTGTAAGATAACTGCCTGATGTTTTGATGGAACCTCCTGTGTTTCAGCTTATACCTATTGCCTCCCTTCCTGGCATGGGGCACAACTGACAAGAGCCTGGCTCGGTCTTTTTTGCAGCCTTCCTTGAGGAATCTGCGGACATTGGCAAGATTCCTCCTGAGCCTCCTCTTCTCCAGGCTGAGCAGCCCCAGCTTTCTCAGCCACTTCTCATAAGGAGAGGTGCTTCAGTCCCTTCATCATCTTGGTGACCCTCAACTGGGCTATTTCCAGTATAACCAGATCCTTCTTATACTGGGGGGCATTACAAAATGGTAGACGGTACAGGGGAGCGTGGAGATGAGCTCTGACTTCCAAACTGGAACAAACCAAGATCTACAAAAAGGGGCATCTGAAGTGGGTCGTTTTCTTGCATTTGTGGAAACTGTTAGAAACATCCATCTTGTCCCTTTCCAGTGCATTCCAGACTTCTGTCCTTTCAGGCATAGGTCACAAGGTGTCATTGCTGGCAAAGCTCTGCAGACTTGTATCTACTACCTATCACTGAGATACTTAGTGATAGCTAATGGGATACAATCTTTGCTGTCTCTAAGGCATCCTGCCTGAGATTGATAATTGCAGCAGTATACCTCAGCAGATACCTCCTTTCCTCCCCATTTTGTAACACCTCCCCACCTATATAATTGTTGCAGGTCACTGTGAAAGCCATAGCCCCTGACATTGTGCTGGGTGGTGTTTGGATACATGTGAAGTTATCTGGTGGTTTGGACAACCTTTCCTGTATTAACAGTGTTCCTTATTTGTTGCAGCACGGCTGTTGGCTGCATCCTTCAGGCTAAAGCTGGGCCGTAAGCCACCAACAGGAATACACTGCAATTGTCATGTAAATGGGTTCAGTGCAAAGTCTGTGATTGTTGCACCAATCTATTGACATCATTGCACCAAAATTAATTATGTCCATTTTTTTACGTCATTTCTACACTTAAAATCTTAATGATTTCAACAGTGAAGTGAAGCAATTTAAAGCAGGTGAGGATGTAGGTAAGTTCCATTCTTCTACCATCATGGCAGAATACAGGCATGGGTCAAACTGAGAAAGTCCAGCAAGCTACCTGCCAGGAAAGCTCTTTCCAGCTGTTGAATAAAACTCTCTTACTACAAATACCAAATGCGTAAGATTGTATTCAAACAATGTTAATTAATAATAAACAACAACCGAGCCTAGCAGCCCAAACAAACAAAAAAAATGAAGTGTTAAGACTTTCCTGAAGGTTCCAGCCTCTACTTAGATTATAAAAATGAATCAGTTGTTTTCATCAGATTTCTCATTCTTACTTTACATAAAACCCACCAGCTTGTCTGGGTCATAAAACAGATATGAATGCTTATTATGAGCCAGCTGACACTGGCAAGAGTATAAGAATTGGATCCTGTGACCTCCTGAAGGCTGAAATACAGCATACTGCAGATTAATTGGCATCCCAAAACAAAAGCGTTCTCATTTTCAAAAGTCCGGATGAGTCTGTGCTGTATACATTCGTCTTTGCTTTCCTAATGCTCTAAGGTGTTTTTGGTTTTTTGAGGAAGCATGTGTATTTATAATTTATAGTTGTAAAAAGCATTCTGTTTTTTAAAGAGAGAGAATGCAATATGTTTTCCTAGAATATAAGATGAATTCATGCAATATTGCATAAATGAGTTTTTTATGTAAGAAAATATGCCCTCATCATATGATGGAGAAGGTGGCCAGTGGATACAAAGTCCGGTGTACAAACGCAGAGCAAATGGTAGTGGCAGCTGCTCAGAAACAAGCAGGTTGGGTTGCTTGCTAGTAGAAAGGACACCAGGGTGCTTGCTCTGAAGTGACAACAGAAGGGCTGAGTGTCCTGGGGCCTTTTGTGGTACTGCCTTTATCCCTGTGCCAGTGGTGGCCTTGCAGCCAGCACAGGAAGGTTATCGGGAAGTTCCCAAGCTCTGGTGTGGGTCCAGCCAGTCAGATAATAAACTGACCAAGGCATTTGGGACTGGGAGTGAGCAACATGAGTCATATAGGGATTGAAGCAAACATTTGTATTTGAAAACAGAAGAAAATTACTTTTCAGTTAACCTACTTTAAGCGTATCCCAACTAGGTCAGGGCTATGTTGCTCCCAGAGACTTAATCTGAAACATAGAAATGTGATATCTTTATGCAGTTTGCATGTCTGGTATCTTGATTCCAGTCCCAATACAACATTTACTTTGTATTTGCCAGCAGTTTCCTATATATACACAGTAACTTCTCATCTTTGTTTTGATAAGGATTTGTGTGTATTCCTTTATTTATCAATATGTAAATGTGATGAAACATAAGTCCCTGCTTTCCCTGAGGAAAGGTGAATATTTTAATGTCATGAAGTTACGGGCAAGCTAACAAAGTGGGTTGTGTTCCTGTTCTAGGAATAAGCGTGAGACTTTCAGAAATCAAAAGGTTTTCTCAGGGAAAACCGGAAGGCATTACAAAGCAGTTTGTTCTCCAGGAACATACTTACTGTAGCATCCCGCTGCTCTCTGCAGCCATAAATTCATTTTCACTCCCTGTTCCTCTCCCGTTTATATAGAACTGCCCTGCTCACTGCCACCTGCTTATAACTCCAGCCACAATCCATGCGCTGTGCCTGCCAGAACAAATAACTGCTTGTGCCAAATGGTGTTAGCATCTGTTTGCTACACAACAGCACAGTCTTACTCCTCAACCCCTTCCCATCCCATACCTTTCCAGCCCACCCACTTCTGTCTACTCGCAGCTCCTCGCTGCTCTCCAACCAGCAGCAGAAGCACAGTTCAGTAATTTATGGTCCTGAAGCTCGAGCTCTTGTTGATGTTGCCATATGAAGTCACAGAGTCAAGAAAACCTGCCCATGCTACAGTGTGTGCAGAACCTAATCACCATCAGCCCAGAATTAGCTGTCAACCCTAGCTGAATGCTTCCATTTTTCTTTTGTCCTCTGCATGCCTGTGGCTACGCTATTATTTATGGTGATGACCAGCAGCACTTGCTAAGATGAAAGAAGTTAAAGTGCTGCACAGTTCAGTGGCCAAACAAGTTCTGTCCATACAACTTCTCACTTTTTCCTTTTTTTAGCAGCTCTGCTTCCACTGCACAAGAGAAGAAATTCAGCATAAAGTTCTCCAAAATGAGGCACTTATAATGTCTTATAATCAGCTGAGCACACTCAATTATGCATGCAACATTACGAGATTTCCAGTGGTACAGTTTTGAGGTAGCATTGCAGTAATTCAGTGTGACTTCTGTTTTAGAAGCTTGCCCGTGATCTCTTATCTTTTCAAATACGATCTCTCTCTGTCAGCACAGTGTGGAACTTGAGACTTCATTGCGGAGGAGATAACACCCCATAACTACCGTACGGCACCAGCTCATTTGTCTCCACAGTGACATAATTGAGATTTCGATTAGGTTTGAATTTTCTTTGCCCTCAGAATACACATTTTAGTGTTCTGCTGGCATGTGGTGCGTAGATCTACAGTGTCAACTTGATTCTAGTTTTTAGAACCTATGTCAAGATTGTCATTAGAAAAATACTTGCTCTAAATGTGTGTTGTTATAATATGTAATATTTAAATGTAGGCTTCAGAAGATGTTTTGTTCTCCGTTCTGAAGAGAAGACTAGATGAAAAGAAGAAAAAAAAAAAAAGAGAGGAGGGGGGCAAAGGGAAAACAGAACGCTCTGGGAGAAATCCAGAAGATGGCTGTTCTAGTTGTTGGTAGCTGTTACAAAGGGCTCCTAGTAATGGTTAGTTAGCTCACGGAATGAGCTGCTGATCACACACCTGTCCAGAACAGGGACAGCATGTTGTGGTCAGGACTGTGTTCTGTCAGAGAGCGCTGTAGGGACAAAGTGCCAAGCTGTGCCGCAGCTCCCTAGCTTTGTGCAGAGGTTCCATCCTAAGGAAGCTGTTTGACAAAGCTGCCCTCGAAGCTAATCAGCCTGTACCTCTGATTTCTCCCTTACCTCCCCCCGCCCCAATTTTCATCAAATAATATTCTTGAAGCAGAAAATTATTTTAATTGAAAAATTTCAAGCCAGCTGTAATCAACGTTGAATCTACTGAGCAAGGGAAAAGATTACTGTGGTACAATTGCCTCCAAGGAATCTTACATAAAAGTTGGAGTCTACCCAGAGTGACATGTGGAAAATTGAATGTCATAAGGGACAAAAAGGTTTGTTTCACTGTGGTAGTTGAAGTGAGAGGTGAAGTCATATCACTCTAATTCTCTGCTTTCTGTACTTAAAACTGAATTTACCACGGACCACAGTTCCTGCATTCATCGAGAGAACTGCAGCAAGGCAGCCTGACCTTTCTTGCAGCTGCGAGGATAATGCACATTGATGGCTGCAGAGGTGTTCCACAGGCTGCAGGAACAGCCCTCCTAAGGATGGTTGGTAAATGTGTACTCAGGGTTATGCATGATGTGCTCTAGAGTCTACTATGCATCAATCTGGGAGGAGCTTCCAGTTGGAGTTCTGCATGAGGGATATTTGGTAAAAACAGAAGATGAGGGATCCTCTGAGCTGTCAGGCACTGCGGTGAGCTTAGGGCTCAGCAGGGAGTCAGGGTGTGCTTGCTTTCTAATGTGTTTGTCTTCTTTCAGTCTACAGATTTGCTGGATGAAGGCAGTTTGCAAGCTCCAACAGCTCTGGGGATATTTTCTCCCCACCTCGCCCAGTCTCTTGTGTCTCAGTGCCACAGTGCGCTTGTGCTTCCTGTGAGAGCTCAGTGTCACTTCCGAACTGTGGCTCTATGGTGTCAGAACTTGGATTTGGACAGTATATGCTCATAGAGAGTCAGGTTCGGTTTTTAGATCTGATCTTTCAGTCTTCAGGGTTGCTGCTGCCAAATGCACTGAGCTCTCATTGAGGCATACACTGCAGTGCGTCCTGATGCTGCTTCAGTCAGCGCTGCTGGTGGATCCAGGTGCAGACTCTCTTAACCTGCTTTGAGGCACAGATGTTACCCTTCTTTTGGTCAGGCTACAAAGGGCTGCAGCAGTTTTGTAGCAGGCATTTAAGCAAAATAAATTCATGTGTGCTTTTTGACATTGTTTCTAGTGTCTGAATTTTGTCCTGATTGTGTTTTTCTTCTTAAAGTTCCACCGCTTTGGATTTATGTGAGATTTTAACTTCTGTAGCATAGAATGAGCTTCTTTAGCTACTGAGGTTGCAGAGACATGTAAAGGTGAATTCTAAAAGCTACAGTATAAAATGAAACAAAAGACCATAAAGTATCTCACTTTATTGGCTCTCATAATGAAAGACTTGTGAATAGTTTGGAGTTGGAAATGCTTTTTCTCTTTTTCTTTGTCTTTTTTTAGTTTTCACGCCATTTCATTTCATCTTGAGTTATCTTTTTCCTTTCTCTAAACTTACTCTTCTTCATTAAAATACTCATTTCACTTCTTTTCTCTGCCTTTTTCCTGTACATGCTTTTCATGTTTTCTTCTAAAATTCATTTCTCTGCTCTGTCTCGCTAATCCCTTCCCTCCCTTCCTCCTCCTCTTTGATGTTTCTGCCGTGGTCTTTAGCTGTTTCCCAACAGATTTCTTAGCTCTTATTGCCTGATAAAGCAGAGGGCCAATTAGCCCACAAGCGAACCTTTCCTCCGTGCCTCCTGCAAGTCCCCAAAGCACAGGCAGGCAGGGCTTCCGAGACTGGATGCTTCCGTCTGCTGCTGTGTGCAGAGCAGCAGAGCCCGAAGAAGGACTGTAATGGGAAAAGCCTTTGGGTGCAGTGCTGCTGCCCCGCTCCCGGCCTGTCTGCAGGATAATGCCAGAGGTTTAAGCTACTCACACTGAAGCTTCATACCCTCGCGAGGCTGCTCTTCTGAGAATATTTCCAAAACCTGTTCTATAAAAAGCCTGATGACTCAGTCCTTCATGTATGTAAGTCAGAAGGCTGCTCCCAAGGTTGAGTGAGATAAAGCTTGAGACAGGACCTAGGGATGCAGGTCCCATCACCTCTGGGGCTTGTGTGATCTTTCCCAGCCTCATCTTCCTGCAAGCACCACAAGGTCCAGGCTGGGCTTCATTCCTGAGCAAGGGCAGAACCTCAAAATGGAGCTTCTGCCTCTATCCAGTGTAAGGAGCTTTTCTTTACATTGTATGGAAGTCACATATGGAAGGAAAAGCACAGGGCTGATGACCCCCAGAGGTTCCTACTTCACCATGGCACGAGTGTATGATTTGGGTGAGGCATTTCTCTGCTGATTTCTCCCAATAGAGCGGTGACTGAAAGCAGACAACGCATGCATGGCGTTTTAAATGTTAAACACCCTTATGTAACAAAGTGTTACTATTCGGGGTGTGCTGCAGTGTGGCTGATTTGGTGCGAGGAATTTGGGCATTAGAAGGGCGCTGGAGTTCAGAAGCAAAGGGCCACAGTGCTGGTTGGATGGCTCTAAGTGCCTCAGTGTGCTGAGTCTCTGGGGGCGGGTGTCTCATGCTGCCCGGAGAGCTGTGGTGCCCCATCCCTGGAGGCGCTGAAGGCTGGGTTGGATGGGCCCAGGGCAGCCAGCCCATGGCATTGGTTGGGACTGGGTGGGCTTTAAGGCTCCTTCCAACCCAAACCGTGCTATGGCAGTGTTGGACTTGTTCTTGGACTTGTTCTGCTGGTGCATTCATTCTGGAGAGGTGAGTTGGCCAAACTGAGACCAACTTGAAAGTAAAAGGTGTTCCTATAGCCTGGGAGAACTTGCAGTAGGGGGGGGTTACACCTTTCTGTACTCTGAGTGCCGGTGACATGTGATTTTTGATATTTTGTGTTATGCAATTATTAAAACAAAGTTTTCAGATGAATTCATCTGACAGTCAAGTAATTGTATAACTGTGGATTACGTGACTATTATGAGTTTATAAGGTCACTATTTACCAAAAAACTTATGTTTCTGATATATCCTTTTTGGTGATTTCCCCTTTTATGTAGCACCGGGGATAATTGAATCCACATTAGGTCACTTAAAACAACTTTTTCACCAGTGCATATCAAGGGCAGCAACAGAACAAAGCAAACAACCCAAAACCCAAACGGTCAGGTCCTACTGATAGGAGAGCTGCTTTCTGCTGATGAGCTCCAGAGTTATGTTAACTTACAATGTCTGGGCTAATCATGGTCTGGAGAAAGGAGGAGTTATGGGACAGGATGCTCCAGAAGCTTCAATTCATACTGACCTGCTGCAACCTATACAAAAAGGATCTGATTTTTGTGGCTTTTCCAGTGGAAGTGATAGGAAGTTTTCAAAGTCAGCATCACAGAGTGATTTCAGGGGTGAGTTTCACTGGATGAGTTATGTGCAGTAGCTGGGGTAGCTGCAGAGGAGCGGGAAATCCTTTGGTTTCACTGCCATCACTGCTTTGATTTAGCCAGGCAGTGCTGCCTCTCCCTGCTGCCGTAGAAAGGCATGGCTTTAAAATGGGATTTTGTGACCTTACTTCCCCGCAGAACACTTTGCGGTGAGCTGCTCTGCTGTTCCCAGGGATGAGGTGAAGGCTGTTATGTGCAGTCCTCCACATCCTTCAGAATCTGAAGTTCTGTTCAGCTGTTTTTCTGTCTGCTTTTTGAACATTTTCTGCATTGAGTTGTTTATCTTTCGTAGCTTTAATTTCACACATGTTGCTGTATGACAAAGGAATACTGGTCAGTTACACTGGGCCGATGGATATAATGAAATGAGCTGGATTTCCATGTAATTATCTTCCTTCTGCCTGTAGATACCGTCCACTTGATCTCCGCATTAAGTTGCACCATATAGTTTATTGTTTGATTATGTGCTCCTTGGGGCAGGGATTTTGCTTGTCAGGTTTATAAATCAGCAGTCACATGGGCCGCATACTGTAAATAATGCTTGGAGGGAAGTTCCATATGGGTAAATACGCCCAGCAGTTTGTGTTCCACTGTGCCCACGGATTCCTTCTGGATGGAACTCGGCTTGCCCTTGATTAGACTTTTATTAACCTAATTAAGCAATCGGCTCCATCATTTCTACACTCATAATTTTAATCTCCCAGAGATCACATCAGCCTGTCACTGGCAGAAGCAGCTCAACAGAAGCGAGCCCAATACTTTCTGCTTTGCCAAAAACAAATCATTTCACTGCTTGGCTTCTGTGAGAGGTTATAGAGCTCGCAGGAAAAATAAACAGTCGAGACATGCTGTTAGGGATAATGGTTGAGTTCTTTTTCTGGTGAGTCTTGTACGTGTGACTTTCAGTATTTGCTTCATTGCTGGTAAGGCAGCCAGCCAGAAAGAGTCCTGATAATTTACCAGCGAGTGACTGGGCTCTGAGCTCATTATCTGCTTGCCTCATGGTAGGAAGCGCAGTCAGCTTCCTGCCAGAGAGGCTGAAGGAGCTGGGGATGGTCACAGCCCTCAGCATGCTTTGCTCTTCCTGGAGGTGAATGCCTCAGGGCAGCCCTCCCTGATTCCTCAGCTTACCCACCTGCCTGCTCACACAGTGCCCGGAGAGAGCTAGATGAAAGCAGCTGTCTTTATGTTTTTATCCTCCCTGCTCCCTGGAGGACCCGGCAGTCGCATGTTTGGTGCTATTCCCTTTTGATTTATCTCCCCTTTTGTTGCTGTGCTTCTGACAGATCCTCCTGACTGGGTTCCAGATGAAGTCTGCAGTTACTGCACTGCCTGCAAGGCTCCGTTCACGGTCATCCGCAGGAAGCACCACTGCAGGAGCTGTGGCAAGGTAATGACTCGGTCAGACGTGGGGGAACCTGCAGAGAGCCACATGCTCTTGCCCAAGAATTTCAAGTGATGAGTGTTTGTGTTTGTTGACTGTTCAGCTACGTGGGATGGCTGCGGTGTGTAGGTGAAGTCAGCTTTTCCCCACTCCGTTCTCCAAGGAACTCAAGTGCAATCTCCTCTTGTTTTCCAGATCTTCTGTTCCCGCTGCTCCTCCCACTCTGCGCCATTACCTCGTTATGGTCAGATGAAGCCTGTCCGCGTTTGCACTCACTGTTACATGTTCCATGTCACTCCTTTCTATAGTGACAAAGCTGGTATCTGACGTATTAAAGTACTGCTGCGTCCTCTGGAGTCTGACACGGATCGATGCGTGTGACCTAAGCCAAGAGTTAATGTGAAAGAGGGACCGGGTGAGGGTGTGTAAGCTTTGACATCCGTTGTTATAAATTTTGTACAGATGGTTTTTACTGCATTTTACTAAGCTGCTAAAGGGAAGGATGAAGCGTCTGTAGCTCTAAGGCTGCAGTACAGTCTTCCATAAATTTAAAACATTAATGTTACGATGCCATATGCAGAACAAATGCACTGCGTGGAAAGAAATAGGGCTCAGAGAACCGAACAAGCGTTGCTGCTTATCTGTCATGCTAAGCACAGAGCAGGTTGTTCAGTAGTTCCTCACAGCAGAGCAGCCCCAGAGCTTGGGCACAGAATGTGCTCACTAACTCCAGCATGGCTGTGGGCATCAGCCCTCTCCCTCCCGTTGCACTTTAACTCTCCCAGCACTAGAGGTTTTGTACCTATGACAGGATTCATTAAAGCAAAATACTTTGAATCCATCTTCAGTATATCTAAAAGCAAAACTTTCTTTGAATCACATAGCATTCACACTGGAGGTCCCGAGGCAGTACGTTTCTGTTGCCTTTCACTTACTGAGCAGAGTAACAACTCCAAGCTGTCTTCTAAAAGTTAAGATTTATGACTCCTAGTTCCATATTTTTAGACTTGGAATTGTTTATAATCAGCATCATTTATGTTAAATCCTGGTAACAGAATTCTAAGACAGAGCTTTGATTTCTGTATCAGCACCTAAAACTTAACGAAACAAACTTCAGAGGAGATGATTACCAAATGCATGAATTAATATTGAAATGGAAACTTCTGGAAGAGCTTAGCAGCAGAATTGAGTGACAAATGATTTATCCCATGCAAGTTTCTAAAATGATTTTTAAAAGGCAAACTTGATGTACTGGATAGGTCCTACGATGGTCAACCAGAGAAGGGTTCGTGTTGTCCACATTCGGCAGAGTAACCATGTAAAATGCTGCATACTGCTACTTCACTCATGCTAACAAATTGGAAGATGTTTGTATTTGTTTGAAACACCAGGGATTCATTCCTGTTTCCACTTGGAGAGGAAAGAAGTAAGATTCACATGGATTCTTGCGTAAACTATTACAGCGAGAGCTCCCTGAGCACTGAGGTTTCAAAGCCGTCTGGACAAGCTTTGAGTTAGCCACATTAAAAGCAAGGCTCTGTGTGCTGTGGGTACAGAGGAAGGGAGATCAAGAGCTCTTTGCTTATCCCCTTTCCTGACATGCAGTGTTACACGGTGTGTTTCAAAATGATAACTTCAAGAAAGAGATGGGGGAAGTTGTTTGCAGTGTCATGCTTAAGAACTCATCGTTCCAAGTGACAAGGCAAAACCGGCCGGGGTGATTTTCTTTGGTTTTATTTTACCTTGTGGACGTTCCCTTCGTTATGTGGTTTTACATTGAGCGTTAACGAGCCATCGAAAGCTGTCACGTTTTGGCATTGCTGCCATTTTGAATCAGCTGAAGCAGCTTCACCTGGCTGACGTGTCACGCACAAGCTGTACGATGCTGTTCGTAGCTGAGGCCGGCTGTAACGTGTTATCCTCACCTTATTTATATTCTTCCTGTTGTTTTCCCTGACATTCCTTCCACAGAATCCTCGAGTGTGAGAGCCAGCACTCAGCAGGGCTGCAGCAGCGTGGGGTGGGCGGGCGCGCGGTGCAAGCAATGGTACTTATTCAGGCTTAAATCTCAGGCTTCACATTGCAATGGTTATTGCAGTTTTATTTTTAGAAAGAAAGAAAAAAAAACCCAACAAATTTAATGCTTCTTTTATAGGATAAAAATACAAAAACTTCAGTTGTGTAATAAATATGCACAAAAAGTTGCTTCTGTGAGAAAAAAAAAAGTCTTATTTAATGGACTGGATATTTATTCAAGCTTGTTTTTATTTTGTAAATGCTGTAATTCAGAATCATTTCCATAAATATGATATTTAAAGATCTCAGACACTATAGTTTCTTATGTAAATACAGACTCCTATTTCTCTTACTGAAAAGCACAATGACTATATCAATACTAATATACATTTGCCTCAAGGAAGACTTTCATCTTGTAATCTCTTCAGATAATTAAAATGTCAGGACTTTCTACTTCCCTGTGCTGGATTGCTCTTTCATTTCTGGGTCCGTTGGCGTGCAGTGACAGCTGCCAGACTGTCGAGGAAACTGCCCTTAATTATTTCTCACTTTGCCCACTTTGGAAATACTGTGAAGGAGAGGAGCCGATGCAGACGGGTGGCGGTGCCAGCACCAGCCCGTCCACCTGCCTGATGGAACTGCACTGGGTTTGGGATTCTTTTCCCATAGGATTCAGTGCAGGGCTTTGGGATGCCATTTCACTGCAGAAATGTTACAGCTCTGTGTTGCTGGGATGTTTGGCTTCAGTGCTGCAACAGCAGGAAAAATGAATGGGATGTCTGCACGCAGGCTTAGGATTGCAGTTGAATTAATGTGTATAGTATTTATTATGTAGTATATAGTATAGTATTTAGTATATAGTATAATGCGGCCTTAAGGTTTTTATAAATAAGTGAAGAGTAGAGCTTCATCCCAAAGGGCTGCCTTCATGAAATTCGTGTTGCTGCTGTTCTTGTCAGAAGAAAAGCCTCAGCACTGTGTTGCACTGTGGTTTTCCCTTCCTATTGGCGTGCTACACAGGCAGAGATACAAGATAAGGTTTGAGTGATGTGGCCACCATTCACCTGGTGGCTGCCCTGGTTATGAGAGGAGCTTTGGCAGAGAGTCTCTGCCTTCTGTCCAGGAGATCAAGGACTGAAGAGGACACAGGGCAGTGCAGGGAGGAGGGAGCTGGGGGGAAGCGAGGGGCAAGGGAAACAACCCCTGTGTGCGTTGGCTGATCTGGGGAGAGAAGGATCAAAGCTGGGGTGTGTGCACAGTGGGGAGCACAAAGCCTTGGCTGTAGTGTTGGGGCCAGAGGACGTGGCTACAGGGATTCAGAACACGGCCCCACCGCGCCTGTTCCTGGAGCTGGAGGAAGGCAGCAGCGCTCTCAGTGCCTCGTCCCCAGCTGAACCCGCTGTCGGTTTATGCAAAGTCAAAGCTGCTGGGGCTGCATCCTCCCGTTGCCGTAGCAACCCCGATAGCATCTCATCAGCGGGCGCCAGGACTGCAGCGCTCCATCCCCGCGCAGGCTGCAGCTTTCTGCTTCGTCAGAGGGATTGCGATGGCTCTGGTGTCCTCATTTGTGCTGGAGATCACAGTGCTTGCTGTCAACCTTTTTCTGATAATAACGCTTTACTGAATTGGATTGTGCTGTATTTATTATGCTTGTCTGGAGGAGCTCTCCTCAATGGACAACCTTCAGAGTATTTTAGGATCCTTCAGCATTTTCCCTTCTCTTCTTCACCCTTCCCCCATGCTGCCATCCATCCACCTTCCCTTTCCTGCTGCATGGGAAGCAGACCCCTCCTGCCGCAGCCTCACAGCAAAGAGCAGAGGCCGCATTTAACAGCTCAGCAGCTTTTAGCTCCATGGCTTCCCCCCAGGTTCCCAGGCACGGGCTCATTTCAAACCTCTAATTCGTGTCCTTGGCCCTGCAGGAGCATCCCCTGCTCGAGTCCTTCCTGTTGTCTTGCAGTGCTCCAGGTCCTGCAGTGCCCCTTGGCTTTGCAGAAGGAGAAAGGACGGATCTTTGGTCTGAGGTTTTCATAGCTGTTGGGGTAATAGATGTAATAGAGACTGTGATTTTGTATCCGACTTTCTCTCCTGTAGTCTCAAACCAAGAAATGGCAAAGCATTGAGCTGGAAGGATGAAGCGAAGACTTGTTACAGCAAATCTGGAAATGCAGAGGTAATGTTTTAATGAAATAATTGGTCTGAAAACAAGCTGTAACTGCAGGTACCGGGGCCATGCTTGTGCACAGAACAAACCAGGCAATTAGTGCTTCATGAGCTCATTTCTTGTGCTTGCTAACCATGAAAGCTCTGAAGTCTGAGCTGTGGGCCCAGATGTTCCCTTGTTTCACTCAGTTGTGTGAAGTTGTTGCTTTTTACTTGGTATTTCTCTGCACACCACCACCACGGGGTTGCTGTTCAGGATCTGACTGAACTGGTCTGCAGGAAAAACCATGGGATGCACCCCTGGGTGCCAGGACCGGGGGCTGCTGCCATCCCCTCCTTCCTGCAGGCTGATGAGAAGTACAGAGATTTTATTTCTTGAGCATAACCATTGCCAAGCATTTATACCACCTGAACGAGCACTAAGCCCGTGTGTTGTTTCACAAAGCCTTATTTACATATTTTTTACAGTTTTCCATAGTACTTTACAGGGCAATGAAACGTTAGTGCCACAACTCCTTTATTCTCTGAGTTAAAAATAATAATAAAAAAAGGAGAAAAAAAGAAAAAAGAAAGAAAACTGCAGTAGGGAGGGTGTTTGAGGTGACTACTTACTAGGCAATATTTTTGCAGTGCCCAGCTTTCAGGCTCAACCTAGAATTAGGCTGTGGTACCGCTGAGCTTGTCAGCAGGGGGAAGGTGCTCTGAAGAAATAGCCCTGAGCAGAGTTAGCTCTGAGAGGTGCTGTGAGGACTTCCCATAGGGCATGCTGTGCATGGCGAGCTGTGGGTGCCCCATCCCTAGAGGTGCTCAAGAACGGGTTGGATGGGCCCTGGGCAGCATGAGTGGGTGGGGGGCACCCAGTCCACCGTGGTGGATTGGGATTGGGTGGACTGTAAGGTCTCTTCCAACCCAAACTGTTCTGTGATTGGAGGGCAAGGTGTATGAGAAGCAGCCCTTCATTTTGTTCAGCCCAGAGCAGAGGAGGCTGAGCGGAGGCCTCGTGGCGGATGACTAGTGACAGAATGAGACATAATGGCTGTAAGTCGCACCTGGGAGGTTCAGATTGGTTATTAGGGAAAATTTATTTTCTAAAACAGTAATCAGTCATTAGTACAGGCTGCCCATGGAGGTGGTTGAGACATTGTCCCTGGAGGTGTTCAAGAAACATATAGATGTGGTGCTGAGGGACATGGTTAGTGGGCATTGGGAGGAAAAGTCAATGGTTGGATTAGATGACCTTACGTGTCTTTCCCACCTTAATGATTTCATGACGGGGCGGGCTGGGAGAAGTGGGGCTCTTAAGCCCGGAAGAGCCTCTGGAGGTACGTTATAGCAGCCTTCTAGTACCTGACGAGTGCCTACAGGAAAGCTGGGGAAGGACTTTTTATAAGGGCGAGTAGTGACAGGGCAAGGGAAAATGGCTTTAAACTAGAAGATGGTAGGTTTACACTGGGTATTAGAAAGAAATTCTTTACTGTGAGGGTGGTGAGGCACTGGAACAGGTTGCCCAGTGAGGTTGTGGATGCCTTCTCCCTGTAGGAGTTCAAGGCCAGGCTGGATGGGGCTGTGAGCAACCTGGGCTAGAGGGAGGTGCCCCCACCCCTGCAGGGGGGTTGGAACTAGATGGAACTAAAGGTCGCTTCCAACCCAAACCATTCTATGGTTCTATGATTCTCAGCACCTTCTCTTCCCATGCAACCTTGGGACTGGTCCTGTGCCAGGACTGGAGTCATACTGGTGTATGTCTGCAGACAGCAGGGAAGAAATATATAACACAGATCAAATGCAGTGGAGGAGGCGGCTGGGGGAAAGTGTGCTGCTGTCTGAGAATCCAGGGTCTAAAGGAAGGGAGGGAAAGTCTGGAACTGCAAAGCTCTTACTGTGTGCAGTTGCCATCAGCAGGAAAGCAGGGAGGATAACCCTGTTGTGGAGCAGGGCGTAGATCAAAGCAGCTGCACCTGCCCAAATGTTACTGTGACGCACAGAAGACACACAAATGCCATACCTCAGTCTTCTCAGTACACTTTAAGACTGAGATGATGAAGTTCCCAGGCTCTGATGCTTAAGCTGCCCTTTGATGCTTAACCTTTCCCCACAGCCTGAGTTCCTCTTGCCTGAAAAGGCCCCCTTTTGCTCTGCACCTGTCACTGGGACTCTTCCCTAGAGATGTGAGGAAAAGTGTGTGTAGGAAACATCTAAGCCACTCCAAAAGCCACTCCATATAAATACGTGCCTGTGGTGGCTTTGGTCTTCAGCTCAAAAAAATGTCAGTTTCTCCTTAAAGGGGTTGGTGTGCCATAGGCTCCATGCTCTTTGGCAGGCTGCCCTCATGCTAAAAGCAGACTCTGGCTTTCATTTGGTTTGTTAAAAACCTCCAGTCCTGCTGCACACTTCAAGCACAGGTCAAGGTCAACTTCTAAAGAATCAATTCTGCTTTCATTTCCATTGCTTCCTTTGGGTCTGTAGGGGCAGTTCTGTCTGTTATTATTCCCTGAGGATGCTCAGCACATGAGGGGATGTAGCAGTGACTCTCTGGTGCAGACTGAAGCACCTGAGGAAACCTGGAATATGTTCCTGGTGACTGGGCTGGGAAGAAGAGAGTAATGCGGGGCTGCAGGACATCAGCAACACTGCAGTGTAATATCTGCGGCCTCGCGGTCTCAGCACTGGTATCTTCTCTCGCTAAGTATAGCATGGAATGAGTGGTTTGTTTTGCTTAGATGGTAACGATGCAGTTAATTACATTTGGAAGTGGCTGAATGCCTGTCTGCTCGGAGGAGCATCCCAGACACATGTCCAGGCATCCTACGTTGCATAAGCACATGGAAGATGTCTCCTATCTCCCTGCCTCTCTGATTGTCCTCTTGCCATGTCTCTGTCCCACAGTGCTGGACCTGATGTCTTGCTGCTCTCCCCTTACTCCCAGCAGCCAATTGGGTTTGTTTCTGCTTTTTGCATATTTTTTTTTTACTGGGGACCCTGATTATTGGTAAGACCAGGTGCAGTATCCCAGAGTCATCTTCCAGCAAAACAGACATTTCATATTGAAAATGAAGCAAAGCTGTTCGTGCCAAGTTTTTGGCCAAATCATCGTCTCTCATCCTTTAATGGACCAGCAGCTGGGGTGGCAATAGGCAGTGCTCTCATAGCACTCCTGCTCTGCCTGCTGCCACAGCACTGCACCATGCAATTGCACTTTTAGTTCAAGTGCTCGGGCATAGCATGGGAACTGATGGTGAGCACTGAGTGCTCCCATTCTCTGCTTAGCATTCACACAGCGGCACTGCTCCAACACAAAGCACAACGTTTGGGTTGGATGCAGGTGGTTTGGTCCTCCCAAATCTTTCCCACCACAGTCATTATCGGAGGTCCCACTGTCCTCCGGGGGCTCTCACCAGCCTGGCGCAAGCATGGCAGTGGGATAAAAGCAGCAAATCTCACTGCCACTTCCAGCCCCCCAGGGACAAAACGCAGCCCATTCTCATCCCCTCTCCCATCCCTGCTGCCACTGTCCTGGCCCCCAGTACCCGCTCTGGGGCTGGAAATGGCTGGTTGTCCCTATAAATAGCAGCTGGTGACGGAGTGTGGCACGGCAGCGCGGGGCTGGTGTGACACCATGTGGCAGCCGCAGAGGTTGTTGAGACTGAAAGGATGAGAATTCGTGGGGGGGAAAAAAAAAAGGCTTTTCGTGGTCTACTCTGCTGCCTGTTTGTTAATTGGTGTTGGCAAGCGTTCACAAGCCAGAGAACTGAGCTGGGAGCAGAGCCAGGCTGCTCCCCAGCCCCAGTCCCACACTGACAGACCTTGGTCCATCCCCTTTGCTTGGAAGTCTCCCCGCGCCCCGACACAGCCTCCCCATGGGTTTGCAAACTTGCAGAACATTTTTTCTTTTTTCTTTTTTTTTTTTTTCCCTTCAGAGATGACTTCTCCTTGCCAAGAAGGTTTTAATAACTCACCATGAAATTTATAGCGTTTAAATTTAAACCACACGTGGGAAAGCTTAGCTGTAACAGTTTAATCCAATTTAACCTTGAGCGATCCGTTCTGCAGCGCTCGGCAGACAGTTCACACTGCACGTGGGATGCCTCCGTGGCAGCAGGCTGCGGCTGCCCCCCCAGGCCTGTGTCCTTCCTAAGGGCAGAGGAGCAGGGCTGCACAGCTACATCCCCTTGGCCAGACATCAGATGTTTTCACCTTTCTGCTGCGCTCTCCATGTGAAATATCAAGTACCCGACATAGGTTGCAACCAGGGCATACCTAGGAGGAGGCTGAGATGAGCCTAGTGCTTATGTTTTCCTCTCTGTCTTAAGCATACCTTTTCCAAACCCCAGTCCCATGCTCACTCCTTCCCCATTCCCATCACTGAGCGAGGTATGTTTCATGGTGGAGTCCCTGGAGGTGTTCAAAGACCGTGTAGATGGGCACTGAGGGACATGTTTAGTGGACGTGGTGGGATGGGTTGGGATTGGACTAGATGATGTTAGAGGTCTTCTCCAACCTTAATGATTCTATGACTCCCCAGGGAAGATATCCCTGACACCCTTCCAGGAGAGGAGGTGGGAAAGTCTTATTGCCAAGTAAATGCCATAGAATAGGAATATATTGGGATACATTGCACCACAAAGAAAATTGCTGAACACTTAATGATGCTTAAAGAGTATCTTAAAAGTGTCCCTTGGCAGCCAGCACAGCACTCAGGTCTGTGTCATTGATGAAGCAAAGCAACACGTACAAAACTCTGACCACTATCTGCACATGTGCTGAATAAATGGTCCCCTGATCTTGGTAGAGCCTCAGAGTTCTCCACAGCCAGAAACTACATCATGGCATAAAACTCAGCTATGAGCTTGAAGTTGTGTCCCTCTGAAAGCAATGCCCAGGGGATCACCATCACCACTGAAGAACTCCTTGGAGATTCCCAGAAGTCACCTGCACTAGGTCCTGGTCAGCCTGCTGTAGGTGGCCCAGTATGAGCAGAAATTGGACAAGATGGACCCAGAGGTCCTTTCCAACCCAAATCATTCTATGATTCTGTCACCTCCAAAATAGCGTTGCATAGAAATCTTACAGCTGTGAGCTTTGCAGCCATCCACCATTAGAGGGAGTCAGCTGCACGTATCCCAGTTCTGCTGCTGAGTGGTCCAACATGGGGTGATGAGCTGAGCTGGGAGAGCGCTGAGGTGTTGGGCTTCCCTGCCTTGTGATGGATTTGTGTGCCTGCCTGTGTGCTTTGGTGCTCACCTAAGCAGCTCTGCTGGAAATCAGAAGCCTCGCTATTAAGGAAACAGATACTCACTATTGTGTCTCAAGGAAACTAAAGCAGCAGTTGTGCTGATGGGCTCCTCTCCTGTCCAAAACGTAAAGGTTAAATCCCTTGGTTCACAGAAACACAGTGGTTACAAACCATCATTAGCATGGCTTCAGCAAGAAAGTGCTACAAGTTTTATTACTATTGACCTGTTTTGTCTTTTGTAGTGAAGTCAGTTTGATATCAATACTTTTTGTAAGAGTTGAGACTTGAAATAACAAATGTACATCTGTAGCCCAAACAGGACATAGAATTGGCAAGGGTGTAAAATTATTGCTCTCGTGTGGGTACTCCAGCCTCATGGAGGATGCTCTGGCTGCATACACAGGTGTGTCAGTGGCTTAAACCTGGGAAGGCCCAGTATCTTGCACACTGCTTGGCTAAGGCAAGAAAAGTCAGTGTTAAACAGATGCAATTCTGAATCACTTCTATATGCTGTGTATATACACAGCAGTTGCGGTTGTCCTGTGAACAGGAATCATGCCGTTTAGCTTTCTGCAGCAGTCCAAAGGATGCTGTGCCAGTTGGAAACAGGAGGTCCTGTGACCTTCTGAGATGGCCAGGTGGAGAATGAAAATCCAGACTGGCCTTGACATATCTGACTTGAAGCTTGGAGAACAACGTGAATGGCAATGCTGTCCCTGATCAACATTTGTCTGAACCAATGCTGCTTATGTTTGGTGTGGTTGAGTGCAACTGGACTTTGTGCTGCCCTTCTTGGAGATATATCAGGAAATTCTATCTTTTGATTTTCTTTTTCCCTTTCTCTGGGTCTCATTGGGTAGCTTGTTCTAGTGAAACTTGCTTCCTTGTTTGCTGTTTTGCTGGAGAGAGGGAACTTGACAGCCAGATGTTCTTTAGACATGTTAGATGTGACTTGGTGTGATCAGAAATTGATTTCACGTCGTGTTCCCTGCCAAGCGATTTCCCAAGGAGGCTGACTGCTGCCTGTGCTGCTCACGTTAGAACTGCGAGGTGGTGGAACAAGAGAAAGGCATCTTCCTTTCCAGCTTGCCAGGTATGCCAGGCTCCTGAGCTGACTCACCGAGGTGGAGGCTTCCAGGGTGATTAATGGTCGAGCAGGCATTGATTTCTGCCTGCCTAATGGAACATGTCTTTCAGTCTCCAGCTTCCAGACTGGGTGGGGTGCTTGCCCTTTGAACATCAGATCCATGTACTGTGTCTTGAGTTAGGTGCTCCAAAAAAGAAGCTGTAACCTTGAGATCAGGTAAGTGTGTCAGCAGCAGGCTCCAGGCTGCCAAAGCTCATGCAAAGTGCTGAGGCATCTCCTGAAGCTGCCCTCATGTGCTCCCACACTTCACCAGTGCTGTGAGCAGGGCCTGCACTGCACAGTATAGTTTTCAAAGCCTTCTGTCTTCAGGTAAGGGGTTGATACACTCCCCTGAATGGAGTTTCCTTTCATTTTCTTTTCTGTGAGAATAATACCAGCTCTCCCATTGCCACCTTTCTGTTCTCAGTGAGCACAAAGCACATCTCCGTGTTTAGGTCTGGCTGTGCAGAGAGGCTTGAAGCTGTTATTGATCAGCAGTGATGTGCCAGTTCCACAGGAGAACTGAGCAGACCCAAAACAAAGAGCATAGCAACATTATTTCTCATCATGGCCATGACTTTATTCTTCACTCCTTGTCACAGAAAGAATACAGAAGTTAATTAGACATCTTCTGGTGTAGGCCTCACTGTTGAGCACGCAGCATCAAGGTATGACTTCACACCTGATCCAGACTGAGGTCTTCAACTGATGTGGGACTTGGTGAAGTCCAGCTTTGGCTTGTAAAGCCAACAGGTATGTCCTCTGCAAGGCACAAAGAGAGTTACGTCTCTGCAGAGCACCTGCTAGGCATGTGGAGACACTGATTTAGGTTATTTTTTGTCCTTGTATTCTGCTCCATCAATTTCTGAAAGAAAGCCTGTGAATGCCCAGCACTATGAACTTGTCATTTTCTTGCTTTTTGGTCACAGCCAGCAGCACAGCTACCCAGTGCCACCCCTGCTGTCCTCCGTTCCAGAGGCTGTCCTGGGCTGCTGGACCTGGAGGGTGCCCTCCTGGGAGACATGATGCTTCTCAAGCCCATGCAGGACTATCTGCCTGTGGAGAAGAAATGAGGACTGCTCCTACCACCCAGGGAAGAGGCTTTCTTCCTCCAGACTCATAGCTAGCTCTGCACCTTGACATTCTTTGGACTCTTGTGTGATATCCTGTAGGAATTGGGTACAGCCACTGGAAAAGGGCATCCCAGCAGCCATGACAAACATGACAACGACCCAACCAAGCAGTGCTGTGTTTGTGCTACACCAACTCCATGCACATCCCCCATTGAGCTCACCTTTTCCTAGGGAAAAACCTCCAGTCTCAGGCAACAGAGGATAGAGAGCATTACATTTTTAAGAAGCAGACTTCAGAGACTGCATCCTGAATTTTTCTGCTATTTAAAATGTTTCCCTAAGGTTTTACCGCATGTAAATGAAACGATAATTACAATATTTTAATCCAATTAGCTCCCTTCATGATCTGGCAGGTGCAAATTGGAGACGGATCAAACTTCGTCTTGCTGTGGATCGTGCCTGGAGCCTCCTTAAAGCTACCTCCTGGCCTTGTGTGTACACACCATGCGGCTTGTGTTACGGGGGGACTGCGGCGAGCGCCTAAATTATGTATGGCGTATGAATTATTGCTGAAATGCATCACTGAGACTTCACTCATCAAACATTTCCAGCTCCCTGCGAGCTGCATGGGAAAAGCAAAGAATGTGCCTGTGGCGTGGGCAAGGTTTTCATTTGTGCGGATTTAAATGGTGTGTGTCACCGACAAAGTCACAGGTCACCCCGAGTTAACTTCATGCATACCCCCAGATCTTGAAGGAATTGTATTTTGCAAGCTTCCATCTGATTAGCATGGATATTACATTGGGGCTTCATTTTAAAACAGGGACAGAGTTGAAAATATATATATATATTGATTTGTTACTTTGGAAAAAAGAAAATTCTTTGAAGACCCGTGCAGCTGCCTCTCCTCAGGCTGACCTGGGAGGACACACCTGGGAGGACATCTACTCTCCCACCAAAGCCTGGAGCCAAGAGCCCACTGTGCACGAGGAAGTCTCAGGAAAACTGCAGCAAGAGCAACCAGAGCAGTGCGGGTCTGGGCCAGTCTCACACCATTTTGGGTTTTTTTTGGTACAGCTGGGCTGTAAATGGTGGAAAACTGCAAAGTAACATCCTCGAAGTTCCCCAGTCCTTTTCCAAAATGTGACACTTCTCCTCTAAGGCACTGGGGCAGAAAAGGGAGCTTTTTAAGCAAGTTGACAGCTGCTGAGCCTTGGGCAGCTATAGAAGGGCATCCATGGGGGAAACCAGAAGAGGGAAGATATTTAGAATCTTAGAACATCTTAGATCGGAGAAGACCTTAAAGATCATCATGCTCCAACCCCCTGTCATGGGGGTTGGCTGCCAACCACTAAATCAGGCACTAGGTAGGGCACAGGACCCCATCCAACCTGGCCTTGAATACCCCCAGGGGTGTGGATTTAGGCTGGTTTTTGACCCGAAGAGTGTTTAAGGAAGCAAGAGCCTGCAGACATAATAAAGGGAAGCAAAAATTCCTCTTCCTGTACCCCACCATTGAGTTTCACCCTCTGTACGTAAGTTACAGAGGGAATTCACACCATACCAAGGGAAGCCCGACCACGTCACTGTGTTTCCCAAGGTTACTGTTACGAAGCTGAATGGTTATGGTTTGTCTCAATCTGTCTGGGCACTGTATTTGCATAGCAGTAGGGTTTTCCTGAAGAAATTGCCTCTTGATGAAAGCCATAGAGGAGCTAAGAATTGCTCTGTAATGTTTTGACAGCTCTTATGGGACAACGTGCTGTTGAAAGGCTGTATTTTCCATCCATCGTGTCTGTTAGACATGAATGAACCTCCAGATCAGCCAAGCACAAATGGCCCTTGGACATACAGGGAAGGGAAACCTTCACTCCTTTCGAAAGAAGGACTCAGTAAATGTACTTCTGAAGAATGTTTCCTTCAATACATGCATTTCAAATCACTGCGTGCTGACTGTATTACATTCTGTTTATGTTTCTGTGCCTCCGACTTTACAACCAAGTTTTATCAACAGCTGTCAGAGGAAGAGGTCTTAATCTCCTGTCTTCAGGACAGATGGAAAGGGGATTTTAAATTGGCTGTCTTTTAGCATGAGCACCAAAATCCTGACAGCACTTGGCGATGGAGGGAGCGAAGCCAGCCCCAGCAAAGCACAGGAGCTGAACTGTTCAGGGTGAGCCACAAAGCACACAAAGTAAATATACATATAGAAGGTACTGAATGTTTTTAAACTAACTGGAGATTAATAATCTGTGAATGGAAGGTGGCAAAATCCTGCCAGCAGTTGTTTGCTTCACACAGACAGCTGCTGGTATGAGGAGACTGTGATGGCATCAAGGCAAGGGAGCAGAGGGTGTCTAAGCAGGAGCTGCACCACCAGCACCAGCATTGGGAGTGCTGCTTCAAATGGAGCAAAGAATAAGGTTATATTGCTGAGTAGGTTTGTGCACGTGTGAATGTGCACTAAAAGGACAGCAAAAAAAAACCCCAACAACAGTTGGAAAGGATATTCTGGGGGGCAAGCCAGCTCTTCAGTGTTGTGTGGCACAGTGCTGTTCTGCCTTCCATTTCCAGAGGGTGGAGAAATGTTGTCCCCCTGAGCTTGTGATTCAACACAGCTTCAGCTCCAGTTCCCCCAGTTAATGTGCAGGGCCAGACTGAGTCCTGCCGTGACAGCTCTGTTTCTCCACATGAAGCCTTTAAACGTGAAGGCAAAAACCTAGTGAGAGACAGGAAACTTCCCTTGCTGCAAATGGCTGGTGAAACTGGAGTCAACAGAAAGCTAGGAGCAAGGCAAGGAGCAGATGAGACAAAAGGTAAGATTCGTTCTAGAGCTAATTGAGGGAAATAATAGCTAGTTTAGTGAATTCTTAGACTGTTGCCTAAGAATATGCATCCTTCATGATTTCTATTAAAAAATGAAACTGAGGCAGATTTGGAAAAGTCTCTTCTCTCTCTTTCCTCTTTTTCTTTTTTTTTTCTTTCTGTTTTTGCTGACACTGTGGTGATTCATCCCAGGCTTCCTACCAAAGGGCCTCCTGCTGCTGGGATAGGAGGAGATGGGTTTAAACAGCCTGTTCTCTGGAAATAAGTCTGTGTCGAGTCACGTTAACTGTGAGACTTTGGGGAAACCTTTAGCTCATCCAGTACTTTTGGGGCAAGGAAATAGATCTGTTCTATGGGCAAATCACAGAATCACAGTCATAGAATAGCCTGAGTTGGAAGGGACCCACAGGGATCACCAAGCCCAACCTGTTGTCTAGACTGTAGCCCAACAAATCTGCTCTGTGCACAGCAAAACCCAGCAACACACAGCCCAGGAGAAGTGAGGTGGCTGGGCTGAAAGTAGCTGTAACCCCAGCTGGGGGAACTGCTGGGTCCTCAATTGCATCCCTTGTTTCTGCCTAGGCTCTGACTTCTCAAGAAACGTGCAGCAATTCAGTGTTTTTGAGGCTGCTTCCCCTTTGTCACACTGTCGGATGTGGGTCAGTGTGGGCTCTGACGTCCCACCACGCCGCAAGGCCTGTTGCAACCCTGCCATTCTCACTGCCAGGTCTCACAGCAGCACAGTGCCATTGGGCAATGCTGAGCCTTCTGCCAGACTCAGTTTTCTGCAGGTGCTGGAGAACAAACCTGAGGCTGGCACTGAACAGAGCTGGTTAAAGATGTGTCTTTAAGAAAGTTTGTGAGGTGCCTGCGCTCACAAGGGAATGCAGGTTCATATTTATTTAACAGAGTGTTAGGTCAGTGGGAAGACAAGAGGTAGGCTCCTACCTGAACCTGGGTCTTGGAGGGAAACTCCCTTCAGGCTTCAGCTCAGCCTCGCAGGAAATAGCACAGAGGCTCTGCTTGAGTTAAGTTCCAAAACTGCCATCTCCTTCCTGATGCAGGCAGAGGGAGATGGCCACCATAAACAACACCCTGTGCAACTCAGACATCTCTGACCCTCTGGCTATGCAGGAAAAGTGGGGTGCCTCCAGGTGGCAGCCCTGTCCACTCAAAACAAGGGGTAGGTTTTCCCTCGAGATGAGATTTCATTGGTGGAATTAAACTAGGACTCAGCCCACTTCAGCGCCGTTTTTGGTAGGCTGGTGCCTTATGTCTGGCGCATAGAACCAATGCAGAGATGTGGGCTCTGGGCCCTGCAAACCTGTGGACACGGAAGGACAATCCCACAACTGATCCCACAACCTCCACAGCAGCTTCAGTCCTGCCCAGGTGCAGGCTCATGAGAGTTATGGGGACAGAAGGTAGAGAGCATGGAGCACAGAGCCCAGGGCCTAGTGATTGTGGTATTCAGTAGGGTGATTATAGACAGGAACATGAGAAAATAATATATCAACAACACAACAACATGAAACAACGTACAAAGGAAGTAGATTTAAAAAAAAAAAATTTTTTTTCTTCTTTTTTTTTTTTTCCAAAAGTGTAGACTTGAGTCTTACACAGATGTGCCCACTGTCAAAGCAAAAAGGCTTCTTCTGGTACTGGGTGATGAAGTCACCTTGTTCCTCCTCTTGTTCTTGGAAGCACCTGGCAGTTGTTGGGAAGAGGGATGGAAAGCTCAGGCCCAGCCAGCTCAGCACTGCCAGTACTTAGGTTATCAAGCGCCCACAAGGAAGCTCTTGGTGAGAAGTCAAAAACATGTGGGGAGCTGAGAGGCTCTTTGCAAAACTTGGGCTTGATTCTTTTGTGGACCCAACCAAAAAGACCTTGAAGGACTGCTTGACAGACTTTACAATAGTAATAAAGCATTCACAAGTTGATGGGGTAATGAAATTTGGGTGTTCCCAAAATTTGCAGCTCAGTTACTATTCCCAAAAGTAGAATCAATAACTAATTTTTTCCTGGATCCAGTAGCCCATTGCTCACAGGCATTCTGGAAAATGTCTTAGTTTTTTTTACCAGAAAGGAGACTTATTAGGCTGATCTTGCCGTAATGTGGTAGAAAAACAATGCAAAGAGCTGGTATCTGAATTCTGGTTCATCTAAAGATATAAATCGCTATTATTTATGTTTTAATTAACTATGAGTTTTTGTTTCTGTCACAATGCACAAAATCATTTTTAAATCATATTTGAGACTTCCAGTAGAAGAGGTTAACTAATACTGCGAACTCATCCACCCAAGAGAGTTCTGAATTAATGTGGTATTTAAGTCGGGAGATCAAAGCAGTGATACCAGATGAAATGCCATTAACACGTTCTCACAAGCAAAAAATTATCAAGAAATTTCAATACAAGGCTTTGGAACCAAGGACTGGCAGTGGATAGGGATAAGGTGGCTCCACGCTGGTGCTGACTATTGATTGTCACAAGGCAGGGGCTGAGAGGAGCAAATCTTTCACCAGCAGATGTGGATGCATTGGCCAAGGTCAAGGATATCACGTACCTCCTGAGAAGCTGGAGGGCAGAAGCAGTGGTAGAACTCCTGTACCCTGTACTGTCTTCTCACCAAGTGCCCTGCCAAAGATGAGGGCCATAGTGTGCTGCGGTGGTTTGGAGAAATAGGCATCCTAAGTGGACTATGCTATCTGCTTGTTTTCCCACACCATACTTTACTGAGTGGGATACGGTTTGGTGGGCATGGTGGTGATCGGCCAGTAGTTGGACTGGATGATCTCAGTGGTCTTTTTCAACCCTAATAATTCTATGGTTCTAAGTAGTTCAGGAAGCTGTTCCATCCAGTGACATTCTATTTTACTCTTTTCAGATAGATACCAACCCAATTCCCAATGTTTTCATAAGGACTGCAGTTCTGTTGCTGGCAGCAAAAAGGCAAATTATTTGAATAAACCAGAATTTGGTTGCCTTTGTTCCTTGATAAAAACAAAATGATATTGCGGAGAGCCTCTGCATTTTTCAAAGCCTCCGGATCATTCTTACAGCATTGTTTTTTTAACTCCATGCCAGTGATCAAGTCAACAACTTGTAAAGGCAGGGTCAGGCTGCTAATTAAGCAAGAACTGTAGGAAAAAATCAAGTAGAATCTACGGGGCTGACCTATTCTTTTTCAATACTAGGCTCATATACGCGACCGTGCATTTCAAATGGGTCAAGAGAGCTCAACTGTAAGTACCTAAAACACTGCTGTGAATTAATATTTAATCAGATGTATAGCGCAGAGCTGGATATTAAAGCCTACCTTTGATTTTGACTTCCATGATTTTCCTGGGTTTGTAAACCCCTCTGAAAGTACTTCAGCATTTCATAATAGTGTTACTCATGCTACGTGTCTTAGCCATGATTAAAGCTATTGAGAATGTAAATCTACAAAGGGAAATCTAAGCATGACCTCATCAACATATAGCATGTGGGAGACTAATTTAGTTACATCCCTATTGGTAGTGACAAATCAAATTGTTCCTCCAGTTAAATCACTAATACAGCAAGGTTTTGCAACTCAGCACATAGCATACACGATAAATCAGCTCAGTCTGTACACGAGTACTGATGGCTGCCTTAAGTCTGGGTTAATTTCTGGCTCTGTATTCTATGCTATTGAGCCGAGCCATCTCAGGTCTCTTAATACCTGGAAAATAAAGTTATCTGTGCTTCCAGGTATTAAGCACTGCACATTTATAACCCTGTAGCCGATCGCTTAGCAACGTCTGGGCTCACCTGATGGCGATCGGGCTGACAGCATGACTAGGGCAGAGTGCAGGTGGAACAAGGTCAGGCAGCGCTGTGCCGGGTGCACTCGCTCCTCTCTGTAATGAAATTAATCAAGGTCATTCATTTGATCCTGTTTTATAGTTATAACACGAAGCTGTAATTTGAGGTGGCTCAAAGAGGCGCAGCCTTATCTGTAATTATACCTTTATAATTACATTTATATTTTAAAGTAAACATTTTCATGTATTACTGTAAATAGACCATGTGTCGTAGAGAATAAGGCTGTCTCATTCTGCTCTGCAGCCCAAACTGCCATATTGAAAACACGGGCTGTAAATAGGGAGCTACTGAAATCAGTCAGTAATGTGCTATTCAGTTTCATAGCATCATAGAATGGTTTGGGTTGGAAGGGGCCTTAAAGCTCATCCATTTCAGCCCTCTGCAGGGTACCCTCCACCAGCTCAGGCTGCCCAGGGCCCATTCAACCCAGCCTCGAGCACCTTGCAGGGCAGGGCATCACTGCTCTCTGAATAAAGAACTTCTTCCTGATATCTAACCTAAATCTCCACTCTTTTAGTTCAAATCCATTCCCCTTTGTCCTATCACTATCTGCCAAGGTAGAAAGTTGTTCCCCTTTAGACACTAAAACAAAGCCTGAAACTCTATTCAGGCTCCAGACTAAAGGCTAGGGCAATTGAGATAAAGAAGCATTGTTTTTCAGTTGTATTCACTTCTAAAAGTAACTAAAATGCTGTGGATCCAGGACACAAGGACTGTCCTCATCTGGAGGACCTCCAGTGCAGGAAGAGCACCTAGTGGGGGACAACCACGTACCAAAGACACCTCAGCATGACACTTGTGACAACACCAGGAGGCAGTAGGGACCAGCAGCACTGATCTGCAGGTACTGGGTGAAGGGAGATGGCATCGCTTGGTATCACCATGGCAGGATCCGAACGCACCTTGGTTTGCCCAGCCCATTTGGCTGCCTGTGCTCCCCCAGGGCTCTGCTCACCGGCTGTCTCCACGGCATGCATATGAGCTCACTCCTGTCTCTGCTCTGGAGCAAACCAACTGGTTTCTTCCAAGGAGAAGCCTCACCACAACTGGAAGGCTTCTGCTTTCTCTAGTGTTACGCAGATGGAAAAACCTGTTGTGGGCTGCGGACAGTTCTCCAAGCATTTCAGGAGAGGCCATGCCCAGACCTTCATGCCATGCTGCAAAACATAAGACACCTTCACATCCTGCTGTAGACACATAGTTCTGGTGGTGGCCCCCAGCCCTCTCATTAGTAGGTGAATTTCAAAACAAAACAAAACAAAACAAAAGTCTGTTATGGTAATTATTGACCCAAGGTCTGTGAGGCTGTGCAGGGAGCTCAGAGGAGACCAGTGCAACCATGGCAGTGCCCTTCAGAAGATGGTTGGTGAAGTGAATGCAAGCCAGTCTGTAGCAATGAGCCCACGTCAGTGTGACCTCCCAGCCATCTTCCACTACAACAGCACAGTACAGAGCCTTTGCCAGCTGGCCAGCAGTCAGCATGTTCCTTTCCTCTCACTAGAATTGTTTCTGGGCTCTGCAAACCTCTGCTTCTCTGTGGCTCAGTAGTCCATCTGGAAGCAAGGTAGTGGGGACCTTCTGAGTGGCAGAGGAAGATGACACAGAAATGGGTGACACAGAAGTGGGTGACACTGAAAGTTCTATGGTGCCAGGATGGGGCTCGAGTAGCAGAAGGAGGATGCTGAGCACCTCCAGGGATGGAGCACCCACAGGTCTCCAGGCAGCCTGTGCCAGTCTCACCACCTCTGAGTAAAGAATTTCCTCGTAACACCTAACCTAAAACTCCCCTCTTTTAGTTTAAAGCCATTTCCCCCTGTCCTATTACTGTCAAACAGCTTAAAAAGCTGGTCTCTCTCCAGTATATAAACTCCCTTCAGGCACTGGAGGGAATGTCAACTTCTGCAGGTGCTAATCCCGAGATCCTGAATACAGGATTTTGCTCACATTTAAAACTACTCAAACAACATAAAATGTTTTGTCTTAAGGGAAAAAGGGTAGCCCCTGGAAGCTGAGGTTTGGGGGCTGTGAAAAGCAGGAGGCTACTGCTGTTTGGCCTTGACACACAGTCACTGAGTAACATGGAAAAATGACACCTTGGCACACCAAAGCCAGAACTGGGGGCTGGGTGCCAAAGGGCACAGGCTGCATTGCTCTCAGGTACCTGGCTCTGCTCTCAGAAAATAGGCGTTTCTATGTCCCATCCATATTTACTTTCCAGTATCAATAATATGTTTGCAACCAAGTATATGTCTACATTTGGCTTATTTCATTCTCTGTTTAAACATACACCTGAGAACAGTCATAAACAATTTGCAGCAAAGCCTGCCTTCCCTCATGAGCAATAAAAGTCTTTATAAGAAATGTACCATTATATCTCTGCAAAATGAGGATGTAAACATGGATTTATAAAAGCAGAGTGAGAATTGGCTAAAAAGGAACTGGCAGACACTGCACGAATAACCTATACCAGAATCTCAAGGCAAAGCAATCAGGTCAACTGGCTTTACTTCAGCTTGACACAGTTTTGGGGCTGGTGTGTCTCTATGAGGAGTCAAGCATGGAGCCAAGTGCTGGGACCTGAGCACCATCAGACAAAGCTGGAATGGCTGGAAAATATTTTGTGCATCATTTAGTGCAAAGTCTGGGGTGATATCAGTGGATCCAACACCACCACCTCCCAAACTGGACACCCCCTGGTTTCCTGGTCATTCTCATCCTTCTTGGGCATCTCCAGTAACAACACATCAGCAGTTCCCTTGGTTGTTTGAACAGAACTCCCCCTGTGCAGGCTGTTATTAAATTCTCTTACATCTTTATTAGACATCAGATGTGATGAAAGGTGACATCTCCAGGGAAATATTGCACAGGGTGTGGGGATGGGATGTTAATGTACTGAGGTGACAGAGCATCTGCAAATGTAATCATCTTCTAATGTCCTTGTGAAAGAACTGAGATCCAGCTCTCCTTTTTTTTTTTTTCTCTGAAAAGGGAAGGGTATTGAGGACTACATAGCATAAGGCACTTACCTCTTCCCTCTTGCCCAACGCCATTTTCTCTCTGTCTACTTCTCCTTTTTGTATTAAGAATGTTCTTGGTGACATTGCTTTTAATTATTTTGCCTCTTTTCAATCTTCATCCTTTTTGTTTTAGATGTTGGTACAGCTGATGAGTTCTGCTTTCCCTCTGACAGATACATTTCAAAGGAAAATGGCAACATCACTGCAGAATGAACACTTTTTAAAAACTTTTGTTTAAAATCTATTGCTTGTATCATACATAGTGCAACCAGCAAGAGCAGTGAGGTTATCATCCCCCTGTATTCAGCTCTGGTAAGGCCATGTCCTGAGAACTGTGTTCAGTTTTGGTCCTCTCACTACAAGAAGGATATTGGGGCCCTGGAGCATGTTCAGAGAAGAGCAATGAAACTGGGAGGGGTCTGGAACACAGACCTTACGGGGAGCAGCTGAAAGAACTGGGATTGTTTAGTCTGGAGAAGAGGAGGCTCAGGGGAGACCTCATTCCCCTCTTCAACTTCCTGAAAAGAGGCTGTGGAGAGGTGAGTGTTGGCCTCTTCTCCCAGGTAGCAGCAATAGGGAGAGAGACAATGGCCTCAAGTTGCACCAGGGGAGGTTCAGGTTGGATGTTCCAGGTCAGGCACAGGAATGGGCTGCCTGTGGAGGTGATTGAGTCACCATCCTTGGAGGTGTTCAAGAAATGGGTAGATGTGGTACAAAAGAACATGGTTTAGTAGGGAAATATTGGTGGTAGGTGGGTGGTTGGGCTGGATGATCTTGGAGGCCTTTTCCAACTTTAATGATTCTATGATTCTAAAAAAGAAGAGAGGAAGATGGATGCGGCCCGCAGAGCTGCAGCTTGGCTTTTGCACACTGAACTTTGCAAAGAGAATGGGGAGGGAGGTAGCTGGGAACTGCTGCTGGGGTATATTGGGCTGGGCTCAGAGCTGTCCAGTGTGGGCTTGGCTATTCAACCTGACCTTGCCCTGTCAAGGAGGTAAATCCCTCTTGGCAGTGATTCACTGTCCCATCTCCCCCACACAATGGGAGCCTGCCTTGTGCTCTTGAGTGTGAGCTCAGTCTCCCGGGGAGCCAGCCAGCAGCCACTGAAATGTGAAAGCAAACTCTTGTGCTTCATATTTTCAGCTGGTACCATGGCTCCTGACCTGCTGTGTTGAAATTGTCTGTGCAGTGCTTAGCATGTGGTCCCAAATGTAATGCTGAGGGTCTCACCTGCAAGGAGAATCTGAGGATGCAGAAAAGCACTACTGATGAGGCAGCATCCACCAGGGTCCTGCTGGGGTGCAATGGGCATCGATGGGCTGCAGTGGAGGTGAGACTTGGGCCTGGATAAAGGAAAGCATCGATCTGAGTATTGCACAGTTCTATAGAGGATAAGAGCAGCCTCTCTGCAGGAGGGCAGCTTCTGTAAGCTTTTCTGTCACCAACCACTGCATTTTGCAGTTTGGACTGCGAGGTGCCTTGCAGTCACACACAGCTGCTCGTTAACTGCACAGACCTCACACTGTAATGAGGCTGTGATTCTTGGCTTGCCTTGAGAATAGTTCTTGCCTTAGAAGACCTTAGAGGCTGTGGATCTTAGCATTTGCTCTAATTGCTGGTTAACTTCAGATCTGTTTTAATGAGCATGGCAGTAGTAGCTACAAAGAAAACCCTCTACCAGAATGTCAGTAATTGAAAAAAAAAAATAAATCAGAAGTCTTCATCTATGCAGAGAGACTTGAACATGTGTGGAGCTTTTAGGTTCTTGGTTTAAAAAAGTGTAATCCCAAAGAGAGAAGGTGTTCTGCAAAACAGCAAGCAGCCCATGCAAATCGCTGTCTGATGGATTTCTGAAGGTCCTAAATGATAGTCTAATCTGGTTTAATTCTTAGAGTTATAGAATCATTAAGGGTGGCAAAGACCACTAACATCATCAAGTCCAACACAACCCCACCATGCCCACTAACCCATGTTCCTCAGTGCCACATCTTCACGTTTCTTTAACACCTCCAGGGATGGAGGGATGACTCCACCACCTCTCTGGGCATCCTGTTCCAGTGTCTTATTCCAGTTCGTTCTTGTTTAATTGCAGTTTGTTAATGTGATGGTCAGGGACTGATATTGGATGCAGACATCCTCATGGCCTGTCCAAGCTGAAGGTGAGACAATGATGAAAAAGCCAGGTGAAATGCAGCTGGAAATTTAGGAATTTGCCTTTAGGAAACCAGGATACCCAGACAGTCTGCTGGGGAAAAAATAAATTTACTATGAACATCATAGGTGCTTCCCAGCAACATAACTGTGTGACTTAGCAACATGGCTCCAGAGGGGAGTAAGGAATGCAAACAGCTGAGGCAGTGACTGGTTGCTGCAAATACTGGCACAGGTGTGGAGGGAACTACAATCCTGAAACCAGCCCTTGGCACTGCCAAGTGTGAATACAGCTCTCTGCTTTTAGGAAAGCATGCTGGTGTTGCTTCAAAGCCCAGCCCTGCTCCTAACACCCTCCCAGGTGATGCCAAGCAGTGAGTGGGGCATTTTGGGCATGGGCATCCCTGTGCTTGTGCCTGCCATGGTTCTGCACCTGCAGTCAGCAGTGGGTTCGGTCAGCAGCAGCTTGGCTTGCATCCCTCTGCACTACCAACTCTCTGTGCTGGAATCTTATGTACTCAGAGGTCTACAAAAAGACAAAACAAAACCCTTTCTCTGCTCTGGGTGTCTTTTATAAAACACTGAAGAACAGTGTAAAATAAACACATGCCCAGTAATTACACGCCACCAACATTCCCTTGCAGTAATATCATAGTAAAGGGCATGTGAGCCCTGCAAACATCATTATTAGCAGAGACTCTCCTCATTGGCATGACCCCCCAGTACCACATGTGAGCCAAATTAATGTTCTCAGGATGGCAGAGAATACTTTTTCCTCCAAGTATTCCCGTGAACAATCTTGAGGTGCTGAGACTTGGGCAGCACGGAACAGAGCAATTGCTTCTTTAGTGAAGATTTGCTGTATGTGATAGTGATCTCAGCTTCTGAGTTCCCTCCTGTTCTGACAGGCTTTTCAGTGTCTTGAGATGTGTATCTTTATTTGCAAATTATTTTCACTGAGAAGTGGTTGAGGGCCTCTGGATGCAGCTGCTCTTCAAAACCAATGGCACTTCTGAGCCACCACCACCTCCATCCCCACAGCAGCTCAGCTGTGCTGCAGCAGTTACACATGGCCAGGAATTAAAGTAATGGGGTTTGCAGTATCTCTTGTTTGTTTGATCGATCGATCGATGGGTTGATTTTTTGTTGGTTTTCTTTTTCTTTTCTTCCTGCAGCCTACAAAGTACTGACTGTACTGACTCTCTAAGGCTTTCTGAGTTCAGACTCAAAACAACAACAACAACAACAACAAAAAAGATTTGCACCCATTGGGCCATTGCGTGGCTGCTGGAGCTGTGTGCTGCTGGCTTATTTCCTTTGCTTGGCGGTCATTAACGCCTTCTTCATTAGCAATTTCACAGTGCAAAATGCAAACCGCTTGCATCATCCACGGTGATGTTTATCAGCTCACTGGAGCTGATAAACTTGTGGATGTGAGACCCTGTCCTGCCATGAATGTGAACAGGACAAAACATCCCCCCAGGAGCAGAACGTCCCATACCCACAGGTGAACCACAGCAGTGCCATCCAGCTGTGCCCCTTCCCCTGCTGCCCAGGAAGGCAGCAGCACTGGGGTGCTGCTTGGGAAGGGAGCAAACAAGAGCTCAACTCCTCGCCAAGGGGAGAGGCAGCAAGTTTTTGCGGCACTGTGTTTATGGGACACTGTGTTGCACAGTGCACACATCTCTGTGTCTCTTCTGAGTTACTCTTGACGTGTCTCCAACAGAACCTGTGGCACCCATGTGAGCACACATATCTCTCAGCAGAGGAGTTTTGTTGGCATTGCTCAGGTTGAGAGAGGAGGGTAAGGCACAGCCTTTTGCTTGGGAACCATAGAAAAAATTCGAGGGCTGTGCAAGCTGAGAACTGTGTAAACAGAGAGGATAAATTATCCCCTAAGTTACGAATGTGCTCAGAAGCAGAGCTACAGCCAACCTTTGCATTAGATGGGAACAGCTGCATACACCATAGCCTCCAAATTTCCATAGAAACTTGGATCAGCCATAGATTATCTTCATTTTGTAAATGTTTTAATTATTATGCTATAATATAGTTCTGTGGGGATTGAAATGTTAAGCCAAGGCTTTGTGGAAGCCACATTGTAAAAGCAGATTCTCCAGACCGTATTTTACAAAAAGCAAAGCCGTTTCAGGATTAAGACTTATGGTTTCTGATAGATTTGCTTTTTTTCCATGCTACTGCATGCACTGCTTTAAATAAATAAACTCCCACTGAGCTTGCTACTCCAGCGGGACTGGATTGCACTTCCCAGGCATGCATGAATTATAAAGTCAGCTCCATGTTCCTGTGGAAGGAGAATTGCTGGCAAAAATCAACCGATGCGCGTAGGCTCTCTCAAACCCTGGCTGCACACGGATGGGCTTTCACCAGCCCACAGGGTCACAGGGTGCAAAATGCTGACCCCTCGCCCTGACAGGAACCGCTTCTGCTTGCAGCACGCAGACGAGTGTCGCAACTCCTCCACGTCCTGGCCACTGAGATGGCCCCGCCGATTGCTGAGCGGGTGACAGGATGTGGTTTCTGCGTGCGCGGCGGCCGCGCCATCGCTGATGTTTACGAGATCAGGTACCGGGGTGGAAACGCGGCCCCAGAGCTCTGGTTACATCAAAGGCTTTCCCACGGCAAGGGCTGCCAGCGCGGTGGGGATGGTGCCTGGTATGGCTGCATCCCCACCACAGCTACCACGCTGACGCCATCCCCTGGGTGCTGCACGGCCGGAGATCCCTGCTTTGGTTTAACACCAGTAAACACAGCCACAGGAGCCCAGCCAGGCCAGTTGCTTTTGCTGAGCACTACCAAGGGGGGCCTGGAGGTGTGGTTAGGTGGTTGCAGAGCCACGGGTGCAAGGTCCTAGGAAAGCCACTCTGTGCTCACTGAAATGCTCCTTAAATAACACATCTGCTCGGGACGTCCACTCATGGTGCGCAGATGATGTTAAGCTGTTTGTTTCAGGGTTTTTTTTTTCCTTGCAGGAGAAATGTTGCTTGTGTTTCCTTCTGCCTGCCCACAGCAGTGGTGAAGTGAGGGAGAGCTGAGCACTCACATCCACGAGAAAACCCCCCAGCTTCTTACAGCTGGTGGGTTGTCATATGCCTTTATGGGGTGTCCTGCTGCTCTGCCTGATAACAAGTGGGGCAAGGTGCATCCCGGCACCTGCACCAGCATTAAGTCAACAGACTGTATTTGCTCAGATGCAACAACCCGTGAGTCAGAGCGCAGCTCCTAATGAAGGAGACGTCCTCCCAGCCAGTGCCATGCTTGTCATTGATCGAGGCAGCGATACAGCAGCTGGTCCTCCTTGCCCTGATCTGTGGTTAGTTTTTAGGCTGCCTTTTAGCATCTCATCATCAGCTGTGGCAGCAGGCTGGGCTTTTGCCACTGGCTCCCAGTGCCAATGCAGACCCTGCTGGGACAGGTTTCTAGCAGCAGTGCTCACATCAGCAGGGATGTGACCGGCGTCCTCCATGGAAAGGCCAATGTGCTGAGAAATTAATCCCCTTGGAGAACTGCTCTAAGTTCTTTCTATGGAGAAAATGAAAGAAACACAAGAAAGAACAATTTTAATTTCCATCCTGAAATGTTTGGGTTGAATTTCTTTCAGTCACATACAGAACTGTAATAGGTAGAATGCATGATTTTCAAGGTTGATTTCATGGAAACCAAGTACTTTGATCTGCCTGAAATAAGGCAATTTTAGAATTGCAATGCATGACAAATTTATTACCTGCCTCAGAGTGGAAAACAAATTCCAAAATTGCTGGTTTTTCCCATTAAAAAAAAAATACCTAAACCAAAAGCAACAACAAGAACCAGCTCCCTTCTGGCTCACTTCTAAATGTAACACGTAGCTTGGTTCCTTGCAAAACCGCAGTGCTTTATTTATGGCCTCGATGGTCCCTTTCGTCCCAGGCCTAAGGCTGCTCTGTCTCCATGTGAGATTTCTCAGCTGTGTGCTAGGCAGATGGCTTGGAGCTGGGCCATAAATCAGAGGGTTTCGGGATACATCCAACTTTCTGCATGTGCCCTTAGCACCTGTGCAGCCTGTTCCCAGCACAGCCTTGTCCTGCGCTTGGTGTTTTGTGTGTGTTGGCCACGCTGCGATTTTTGTCACTGCTTTGAAGCATCTCAAGGCCTCCTCCAGCCTGCAGACATCCCACAGAAACACAGAAGGACCTCAAAGTCCACCCAGACTTCCCCAACAGAAGAAAACAGGGATGTCTGGGGCAATACCTTGAAGATATTTAGTCACAGCATCTTCATTAAGCATGGGTAAGGAGAGCAAGTCTACCTTGTAAAATGCTCGTGTTTTCTCAGGCTGAAAGATCTGGGGCTCTTCAGCCTGAAGGCCCCAGGGACACCTGACAGCAGCCTTTCAGTATGTAAGGGGGCTGTAGGAAGAAAGGGGACAGACTGTTCAGCAGAGCCTGTTGTGATAGGACAAGGGGAAATGATTTCAGACTACAAGAGAGGTGATTTAGATTAGATCTATGGAAAAAGTTTTTTACACAGGTTGCCCAGAGAGATGGTGGATGCCCCATCCCTGGAGACACTCAAGGTCAGTCTGGATGGGGCTCTGAGCACCTCATGGAGCTGTAGGTACCCTGGTTCATTGCAGGGGAGTTGAACAGGATGGCCTTTAGGGGTACCTTCCAGCTTAAACTATTCTCTGATTCCCCCAAGAGCTCTTCCCTCTTCTCCCTCTATAGCCAATCTTCTTGCACCCTCTCTATGCCTGTAATTAGCAGACTATAAAACTGCTCATGGTAGTGCTCTTGGCTGCCTTGGTGCATGCTGCTCACAATGGGAATTATGCTCTTGGTAATTATTATTGTTATTATTATGGTTGCATTTCAAGAGCTCAGGAATTGTGGCAGGCATTTTGCAGACACATAGGAAAATGTAAGTCTTTCCCTAAAGACTTTGCAATTGCAGGCAAGATTCAGCAAGGTTCACACTGTGGATGAACGGCCAACCTGACCCCCACCGCATGCCCTGTGAAACACCAGCTGATAAATGGAAATGCATTCCATAAGAAGTCATTCAATGTTTTAAAATCTTAGGCCAACACCAGTTGCAGCTTTTGCTTATTTATTTTCCTCAATGATAACTTTGTGAAAGGCTCTGCAGTCCCATCTGCACAGCATCACAGAGCTCCATCCCAGTCACGTTCAGAGAGACAGCATCCTTTCTGAAGTCACTGCTCCATAAAGATTGGTGAATGCTGTCTGTGGGGTCAAACATTTTTCAGACACAATAGAGAGAGGGAGATGTATTTAATAAAAAAAAAAAAAGCACAAACTTTCTTTACAATTGTTTGTTGATAGAGTATTGATGCCTTTCTCTTCTTACTATTTTTCCCCATAGATGACGCTGCTAAGAGTACTTCATACACAGGTAAAATGTGAGCTTACGTGGGTTTTGACACTATCAAAACATTCCAGCCTGGATAGGTGTCAGCTCGTGTATTTGAAGGTATTTGGGGGAAAAATGGCCACTTTTAGGACAACGCTCATTTACACAGTGGTTGCCCTTGAAGATGTTGCAGCCATGTGACAGACATGATACTGTGATGCTGCTGGGCCTGACACAGCAGGGCTTGGGGGCAGAGATAAGGAGCCCAGCCCGCTGCCAGATGTGCCGAGCTAGAGTGAGCAGCACTGTAAAATCACAGAGCACAGAAAGGAGCTGAGTTTAGCATGCCAGCATCCTCTCACACAGCTCTCAGGACGCACGAGAGCTGTGTGGAATTTCAGTCCTGACAAAGCCTGACTTCTCCGATTCAGAGGAAATGAAAAGGACTTTGTGACTCTGTTGCGACCGCTGATAGAGGGTTGGTGTGCCCAGGGGACAGCCAGCCAAGGGAGAGGGAGGAGCGCTGGAAAATTTGGCTTCAGTGAACAGTTCCTTAAATTCAACGAGTCATGATTTTCTTTCGGCACACGCAGCCCTCTGTGCATAAACTCCAGCCCAGAGAGAAAAATATCCTCTGGTCATTGGTGAGAGCGGGTAATGGTTTCCTAAGGGTTAATTCCTCCTAAAAGATACCGTCTGCATTCCTTTGGAAGATGCCCTCCCACAGGCCCTCTCTCACAGAGCCACACTAAAAATAGTGCTGAGCGCTTCCTGATGGCAGTGCCATGTTTCTCTGGAAAGGTAGGTGCTGCTTCTCTGGAAGGTGGGTGAAGCTGACAAAGTTCAGTGCGCTTAAATTTGCCTGATAATGTTATTTATTATCCACAGATTTCAAACCGAGTGGTGATTTCACAAAAAGACAAGGCGCAGTCCTATTTTTTTCTCTTATAATGTGAAAAATGTGCATGTGGTTTGCATAATTAAAATGCGTTTTCTCCCTATCCATTGCAAGTTGAGGTGGAGGCTCCTCTATCATCCAGCTGCTCACTCAGCATGCACATGTGTGTGGATCCAGCTCATGGCAGCTCTCTGTCAGAGCTGCCCAAATGCAGCTGCTGAGAACACGCATTCAGCCCAGGTTAATAATCACTGGAAAAGGCCACGCAAGATGAGCTGCCATCCTGCTTCTCTGCTGCTTTGCAGTGGGATGGGCTGTGGGGCTTTTTGTTATAAGAACTCTTATCTCTGTGCAGATGAAGCATATAAAGCAAAGCATGCTTCCTTGTGAGCAAATTCACTCAATCTTTGTAGCATGTTTAGTCCTTGACTTTCCTGTGAAGGTGGCAACTAAGTCCTGGCAGCAAGATTTTCTCCTAAAGAGCACCCAAACCCTTCCTGCCCCAAGGGACTTCCCACAAAATAAACAAGGGTTATCTTTCCACTTCTCTTTCCTTACCTCGCTTTTTCAGCCCTGTTCTTCAGAGATGCATGTCTTACTGTCTCTTCTGAGTGACCAAAGCAGTTTTATTTCTCCATTTAAAAAATGTCACTTTCAAAATGGGAGTCTGTCCCTGGATTTGTATCATCTGGCTTTTTCTGAAGGACTCCTCTTGTCTCTTCTCCAAGAACAAGACCAAGTGGCTGGGGATGGAGGAGTGCTCCCAGTCCCTGTGGGAGAGCTGGAGGGTGCCTGGTCTGGATGCCACTGATGACACTGGGGAACTGAACCTACAGCCCTGGAGAGGAAACAAGATCATCTCTGCTGCTCCCTTCACACTCCTGACTTTGTTTGCTTTGCGCGACTGATTTCTAGCTGAATAAAAAATCTCCTCGCCCTTTGAGATGAGGAAAATCATCCAGTGACAAAAACAAGTTCTGAGGGGTTTGAGATGTGTCCTTCCCCTGGGAAAGAGAAAGGATGCCCCTGTGGTACCTGATATAACTGGGACTTGCAAAGCTCTGTCTGCTGGTTTATAAACATACACTCATTAAAGCATTTTAATTAGGATGTTTTGAGAACTGTGTGTTGGTCTGTGCATGCCCTTTGTGAAATATTAAACACCCTTGCCCATTCAGTGCTGTTCTCCTCCCCAGGTTTTCCTGCACACGGGGTTTGACATCCCCGATGATTGTGAAGTTAAATAATCTTCTACAAAAAAAAAATCTTAATCTTTGATGTTGCAGTCAAAGGAGCACATGCCAGAAAAGGTTTTGCTCTCTCCATCCTCTAGTTGTGTTTGTTGATATTTTCCCATCAAGCCTGACAACAAACAGCCGATTAACTTGTTAGCCAAGCGCATCAAAGCACAGGGCGAGAGCAAGAAATCTCCTGCTGTGTCCTGCAGCCACTCCTCACACGCAGTGGTTTCTGCAGGGCCTGTCTGGGTGTGAGCCATCCGTCCTGCACGAATGGCCATCTCAACGACTCACTGGCAGAAGCGTGCCTTCTAGCTCTTCACCCAACTGCTCCAGGCTCAGAGATGTGGCTGTACCAGTGTCAGGAGCTCCTCTGGGGGCACTGGAGGGTCCTCTGTGGAGAATCACAGCTCTAAGATCACCAGCAGAAGCCCAGCAGGTACCTCATATATCTCTTCCACCTCCTCTCACCCCTCCAGCCCTAGGGCCTCCTGCCCATTCTCCTCTTCATCTGCAGCATGTCCCGCCTCACACAACCCACTGACCTCACTCTCCTCCTTGCTCCCACCCCCTGCACCTCGGTCTTTGATGCATGGGGCAGCTCGGAGCCCAGCAGGACCAAGCTCTGCCCTCCTGAGACAGCGAAGTGTCTGTTTATTGGAAGTGCTGATTTCAGGTCCATTAATGTGTGGCGCCCTTCAGACTGGAAAACACCAGATGTTGCACTTGCAGAGAATGAGTACTTACAGGTGAGCTTCTTTTTTTTCTCCCAGAGTGAAGATCTTTGCAAGGAGGCTGTTTGTGCCAGCAGCACCAGGGGATCAGATCTCATGGAGAACTTGTGAAGCTGATGGCTTGGTAACTAATGGCAAGATAAGGGAAGGGAGATGAGCAAAGCTAATGCATTTTTACGTCACTGAATCTCACGAATTTGGTCGTGGCAGCAGTACTGCTGCTGAGCTCCTGGATCTCCTGCGCTCCCCTCTCCTGCAGTCTCTGGACCTGTCCTTCAACCAGCATCAAGTGACAAATCAGACACTGTGGGCCTTGGTTTTGCAAACCTGCAACACAAGCAGGCGTGCTTGCAATGGTGGAGCACACACACCTGACAGCACCTGGAACCCTCCCTTGACACAGCGCTCCACTAATGGAGATGTAAGAAGTGAAGCCATGCAAGGAAATTGTTAGATATATATTTATACCTTTGCATAAGGAGACAGTGCACCTGAGAAATAGAGACCCAGCAGCTAGCTGCAGGCAGTGTGAGATGACAGACACGTGTTTAAATAATGTCTTTATTCCAGTTCAGCTGAAAAAAATAATTACTGAATGTGGGTCTTCAGCCAAGAAGTACCTTTGTTTCTGAGCTCTCATTGATTAAAATATCCTGTGCTTTCAGCTGGATTATAATAAAGACACTACATTACCCTTCGCACAGAGTATTAAAAGAATATCTTTGTTTGGGAGAATAGAGGATTTAGAAGGTGACCTGAATGTTTCTTGAAATTTGAAGAATTTCACCAAGCCTGGAGAAACTCCTACTTCTAAACTGGAGGATTTCTGCTAGAACAGGAAGTTTCTTTTGCATTGTTATCCACCAAAATGAGCCCTGGATTATATTTAGTCCCATTCATTCAGCACAATGAAAAGTAAGACTCCAGCCAATTTCCTTCAGTGAGGTTATTAATAAGCACCAGTGCTAGGTGGCTGATCATTTCTAGGAGTCTGGGGAAGGCGATAAACACAGCACAAACACCCACTCTCCTCTGACCAAGCTTCCCAGTGGATTCAACCCTTCAGAGCACTTTATAACCTGAGTTCCTGTGCCTAAATATTGTCCCAGACACAGCTTCCAGCCCTGCCCTGACTGTTCATGCTTATTGGCCCATGCTCCAGCGGAGCTGCAAACAGACGATCCAGGGCAGCTTAGTAGATTTTAAGCTGCAGCTAAATAATCTTTCAGAGACTCCTACAGGCTCAAAGCAGCTCTGTGCAAAACTGCTGCTGAGCAGCAGATACTGCAACAGCAGACTCCCAACATACAGGAGTGCACAGGGAGCACATAGAGAAGCTGTACACAAGTCAGGAGGTTGGGTCAACGAGGGCAGCTGTAGACTGGCTGTAATTCCTGGCTTCGTGCATTGCTTCCTGTGTATTTAAACACAAATAACTTGAACTGTGTCTGTTCTGAGGTCTGGAAGACAGACTTAAGGTGGTGTTATACATGGTCTTCATGACTTGTAAGTTTTCTTCCATTCTGCTGGCTATCACTTGATGTTGAAGTGTCTGAGCTCAAAATACCTCCTGCCTGTATTTGGCTGACTAATATGAAATGACTGGAAGTTTGGGCTTGCCCTATGGGAGGAAGCTCCCTACCACCACATCCATTTGTAGTCATTAACGGGAGGAGTTTGGAGCTGAATGGTTTTGCAACAATTTCTGCAGCGGGATACATTCCCCTTCAGACCCCAAGCAAAATTCATGCAGTGCGATGTCTTGGCTTTGCTCAGACGGGAAAAACAAGTTGCTTCCCTCCCACTGGGCGCGATGGTGGGGAAGGAGTGGAGGTGCTCTCCTCTGTGCTTCTGCAGAAGCAAAGTACAGCAATGTGTGGCCGTCCTCTTGCCATCTAGGGGTGTTTTAACATGTTATGGGTATAAGGGAAGAAAGAACATGGGAAGCAATGTGTTTCAAACACAAACATCTGGGATTCGAATGCAGATGATGGAGTAATGTTAGTCTAACTTCTTCCTGCACACTGGCCATGTACAAGAAAGAAAAGTTATCTTGTGCTCTGAAAACCAAACGCTGGTTCTGGGAAGGCACAGGATTGGACAGTGGGGAGTGATGGGACAAGGGGGATGGATTTAAACTGAAAGAGGGGAGATTTAGGTTAGATGTCTGGAAGAAATTCTTCACACAGAGAGTGGTGAGGCATTGGAACAGGTTGCCCAGAGACGTTGTGGATGTCCCATCTGTGGAGGAGTTCAAGACCAGGCTTGATGGGTTCCTGGGCAGTTTGATTTATTGCTGCAACCCTGCCCACAGCACGGGGTTTGGAACTAGATGATCTTTGAGGTCCCTTCCAACCCAAGCCATTCTACGACTCTGTGATTCCACAAAGGTGGCGGTAAGCATGATTGTGATTTCTTGACTGGAACGGTTGGAGCAGTCGTTCCCTCAGTGCCCGCCTCCCCACCTCTGGTGCCTGTCACTTCAGCACTTACAGCACTGAGACCTTCCAAAGCTCAGCAGTTGGCACCTTTCAGCTTTTGTGCAAACTCAGGTACCACTGCAAGGCACTCGTTTCACTCAGATTTGGAAGATCTCAGCCATGAGGACTGTAAATGGACTTACATTGTAAAGAACAACTGAGGTTGTGAGCCATCAGAACATGGCATCTTGAAAACCAGCACAAAGCAGGCAGGTGAGGCCACACAAGCCAGCCAAAAACACTACAAAAACAAGTTGTAGAAGTAATGAAATATTAAGCCAGAGAATTTCTTCAAATTTTAGCAATTTGTATGTATGCATGTGGTTGGCTTTGCTCCGTTATTCCTGCCAAGCACTCAATTAGCACTTGAGTTAATAAGATGTTTTAATGGCTGTTAAATTAATCAACAACTCTGACACTGCTTCTCTTTTTTCCAAGGGAAAGACATTCTTTCAGCCCAACTCTCATGTTATCAGTGTCACTAATTATTTGTTTATTCTCTTTACTACGCTTATTTGACTTCATTTGGAATTAGATGCAGTGATAGGGGGACGTAATTTAGTATTTTTTTTTCTGTAATGTGCTGAATAGATGAGGATTAGAGCTCCCAGCTATGAGAAAATGAGTACTCGTAAGCAGTTGTTCAAACAGAAAACATGGAGCCTTTTTGACAACTATCATATTCCCTTTGATTTGCTCTTCATCAGTGGCGTTGTGAGTTTGTTCACAGAAAGGTTCGCCAGAATGAAAGTACTGCTAATAGAGACGAAAACGTGTAGCAGCCCTCGTGAAAATGTTTGGGCTGACCTGTGCCACAGCTATTTCTTTCTGATTCTCTGACAGCAATCCAGGCAGGAAAAAAAAAAATCAACAGTTTGGGATTGAGTTCACCAGCCCCTGAAAGCAGCCAGTGTACTGAAAATAGAATGAAAACTTCAAGTAAAAGAATTTTAAAATAGCTGAAATATGTCCCCAAACCCATGGATTTAGAATTGTTTCGTTCTGAAGAATTTAAAGAACAAAAGAAAGCACATGACCTGCGGGCAGTGCACAGCTCTGCACCAGCTGGGGCAGGGAGGGTGATGTTTTCCCATCCGTCTGGGAGCGGGGCCGGTGCACATGTGGGTTGTTGTAGGTCTCAGGCTGAGTTATCTCCTTGGGATCATTCAAACCTATGCTTCTGCTGTAAGTGAAATAGCCTAGGGCTGGAGCTGCGCTGAGAGAAATGAAAAGCTTTCATAAAATTCTGTCATGTGCTGAATGTGGCAGCCTGTCGTGTAATAATAATAGCTAAAACTTTCTGTAATTAAAACAAGTAGCTAGTTATGGTGTCTGACTATGATCAAAGCTCTTTTGTCTGCTCTGACAGTTGGCACATGCGAAAGATTTTGGCTTACGTGGAAAATACTGTTGTGGTTTTTCTCTTGGTTTTAAATGGCAAGAACCATACATCTCAGATTATCCCTAAACTGAAAGAAAACAGCAACGGGAAGCTAAGAGCCAGAATTCACATGACGTAAAACGTCTGCGATTTCTGGCAGAAGCAGCTCCTGTGCCCGGTGATCACGCCTTCGGAGCACTTGACCCGATGCTGCAATGCAAACAGTTGATTTGGGTCATTTTGTTTTTCCAAAGAGACGGGAGTGCAGCTTGTGGGAGCAGTCCCAAAGGTACCGCGCTGCCCTTGTTAAATTAAGAATTGGTTTTGCATAACAAATGTTTGTCTGAATTGTGACAAACCCGTTGTCTCCCAGTAAAGGAGGTTTTTTCATTACGTGGACTGCAAATGGTTTTTTGGATACATGTTTTAATGGATAGAAGGTACCTTTCTGTTCATGAAATCTCCATCACTTTCCTCTTTCATGTCTGGTATCTATATTACAAAACACAGGGCTTGGTGAGTAAATATAAACTGCTCTTGCCCTCAAATTCCTCTTCATCTCCAAAAAACCCCAAACTAATCCAGAATTCCTTTTGCATCTCTGAAAACATCTACTTCCGCTTGGAGGTCTCTGGGAGGATAAGTATGAAGAAGTTGAAAAAAACAGATGTGAACTGATTGGCTGAGGAACATCAGCCAATAATATAATGTTTTAAACATTATTCTAGGCAACAAAACATAATCTGAGGGAAACGACCATCAGAGTGTGCTGCTGAGCACCAGCATTCTTCCTTCCCTTCTCCTCAAGTTCTGAGGTACTTTGTGTGTAGATTTGCCCTTCTGCATCTCATGAGTAGTCATGTCTTCACATGACCCTTGTAATTTGTTTCCTAGCTAGTGGTAGGGGCACCTCAGTGTAAGGACATAAAACTATTAGAATGGATCCAAGGGAGGGCTACAAAGATGGAGAAGGCTCTGGAGGACAGGGTGTATGAGGGGCAGCTGAGGTCCTTTGGTTTGTTCAGCCCAGAGCAGAGGAGCTGAGGGGAGGCCTCGTGGCAGCTGCAGCTCCTCACAGGCAGCGGATGGGCAGCACTGAACTCTGCACTCTGTGACAGCAACAGGGCCCGAGGGAATGGCATGGAGCTGTGCCAGGGGAGGGGCAGCTGGGGGTCAGGGAAGGGGTCTGCACCAGAGGGCGGTGGGCATGGAACGGGGTGCACGGGGCAATGGGCACAGCCCTGAGCTGCTGGAGCTCAAGGAGCATTGGGACAGCACTCTGAGATAGGGTTTGGGGTTTGGGTTGTGCTGTGCAGAGCTAGGAGCTGGACTCAATCATCTTTGTGGGTCTTTTCCACCTTGGGATATTGTGGTTCTATGATCCTGGGCCACCTTTGCTTTAGAGGGCAGGACTTCACTGTGAATGGTTGGGAGCTCACCACTTTGGTCTATGTTTCCTTTGGAGTGACTTTGGGCTCCCCTACCAGTGCTCTGGGCCTGGAGCAAATTGCTGAGTGTGTGGGACCTCCTCATCCCTGCAGCCTTGGCTAATAACTGCTGCCAAATTATGCTGACACCTGTGAGGATCTCCTATGGCTTGTATCTGTGCCATGCCCCATGTTGACTGCACTTCATCTGCTTGCGATCTTGACTCTACTTTGCACTGCTTACACACAGACCCAGACTTACCTCCTCTTGGGCATGTGAGAATAGTTCTTCTAGTGCAAGAGGCAGACCTGCTTCCCAAGTGCAGAGACAGCCCATGCAGGCTGCAGGCAATGGTGTCATTAACATATCCAGGGACATTGCTTCCAGGTGATGACAGACAGTATTACCATCATGTGCAATCCCAGCAAGCAATGTATTGTGACATTCCCATCCCTGACATGGAACTGTTGACTTACGGAGCTTTCCTATTATATTAATTTATCCACTGCTCACCTTCAGTGAATGCTTTTAATTGACAGCCTGACTGATCTACTTCTGATGGAATACAAGCACTGCCGTCTTGTAGGCTGGTTTCTCAGGCAAAAGACACTTGGAATGAAGCATCCTTACTGCAGATGTTAATACAGAAGGATAAAATCTGTCCTCAAAAGCAAAGGAGTCAGACTATAGCTGGACCTGTTTCTGCTCCTATGCTTCATCTGAGTGTCTGAAATATCATGAATGGTGACAGATTACTCCTTGGTCTCCCAGTACAGGCAAGAGGGAAGGGTCCCTCACCAAAATCCCCATCATACTTGAGTTTGTGCACTCCTTGTGTGAACATGCACATTGACAATACATCAGTAAGAACACTGCTTAACATAAGTAACCTCTCTTTTTGCATATATAGGCTTCTCTGGAGTTCTCTCAAGTCCTCAGGGATTCTTTCCACTTGATGATAAAACAAAAGAATTGTTTTGCTACTGTTATAGTTAGAAGTGTCTTTCAATGTGGTCTCACAATAGGGTACGGTTAAGTAGGAGAAAGATGGAAGTTGTATTTCAAGCTGGGCATGGAAAAATTATACTGCAATTTGCACGGTTGCCCTAAATACAGGAATCTTCTATGCACAGCTTTGCACTTCCTCAAGCTGAGAAACTCCAGAGCAGAAAGGTTCCCTGAAAACCAGCAGCTGAAAAATATGTTGCTACTTGGCACCATTTAAATTCTTGAGTAATGTGGGCATTGTATAGATAGGTAGGGTAACAGTTCCTGTGGGCAAGACTAGGAAAATGGCATCTTCTGTGAGGGTAACTGGGTGTTTTCTACCCTACTGAATATATTGACTACTGACTTTCTGTGATGCAGCTTTATTAACACTCACCTTCTTTGCCAGAATGTAGTTTGGGTTTTTTATTCAGTTGTGTCTCTGTGTGTGTAGACATACATATGTAGATACATGTTTATGCACACATACACACATGGCCTGAGAAATTTCCTTATGTATGTACAAATTCCACTTGAATTCTAAAGATTGTATGAACTTTAACTCTCAGTGCCAATTAAAGTATTTGTTTTATGCATATGGATCATAGCTCCAAATCAAAGTACCAAGAACCATCAGCACTGTCTTGAGAGCCCTTGGCTTTCCAGGGGTCTCTTCTAAAATGCTATTGGAAAAAAAGAACAGAGAAATTCAAAGTTTAAGCATTACAAAGACACCACATAGATCAAATCCCGTTACAGACAGCCTAAAAACAAACAAACAAACAAACAAACAAAAAAACAAAGGAAAAAAACCCAACACCTTGTCTAGAAACAAAAGCCTAAGCAAAGGGTGGTGAGCCATTTTATGCCATTTTTTGAAACACACCAGTCAAAACACAAAGGACTGGAGAAGCAGTAAGTACTCACAGAAAGGGAAAGGCATTCTGGTGTTTGTTGCTTCTCAGAGGTGTTTTTATTATTTGCTAGAGTTTCTAAGCATGAAGCAAAGGTACCTTTAAGCAGTTTCTCTGCAGAGTCTTTATGTACATCCATTTGTATCACACACACAAGCTGCCAGGAACTGGAAGAATGGAAAGTTAGAGTGGCGTCCTGGAGGAAATACTGAGCTCAGGGCAGCCGAGTATGAGCTTCTTTACCCTTAAGGGGTATCACTTCGGAAGCTGTAGTATTGGACCTGCAGGTTGAGAGCTAGATGGGTGCTGAAATCCAGATGTTTGAAAGCCTTTTGGTTCAGTTATAGCTGCTGCTGGTAACATCCACCACCTGAGAGTTAGATGGGACTGTAATGAAGAACCCAGTAAACAAAGTATTTCTAAAACAAGTAACATCGCTTTTAAACAAAGCCAGATATATGACATTAGGAGAATATATATAAATAAAAGCTTAGCCTTTAAACCTCAAGAGCATGCTACGTGGCAGTCACTAAAGTGAGTGCAAGGTAAAATCCCAATACAGTACAATAAACATGAAGAATTCCTGGAGGAACAGATCTCGAGATGCTTTGCAATTGTAAAATGATACAGGGAAGACTAATAATAAACAGTGTGCTGTGAACTGGGGACTCATCTCTTGGAGTCACCTGCAGAGAGTGACCCTGCTGAGAGGAACTGGTGGCTTTTCCTGATCACTGGGGCTGTGCATTTTTGGCCCTTTGGGGATGGACTTGCACCATATTGCATCAAGTATGTTGCCAGATAGAGCTGCTAAAGGGAGCGAGGAGCAGAGATAGCACGTGGCAGCTGAGCTGAGCCAGAGAGTGTGAGCGGTTGCAAAAGCAGGGAAGATGTGAGGCTGGAAAAGATTTGTTGGGTCAAATGCTCTTTTGTTTCCTTTTAAGTAGACTGCAGCCCTGCTGCCTCTCAAATCAATGAAAACTTCAGAGAAAGGAAGCAATACTAGGTCTTAAAAACAGTGAAAGCTTTTCCTTGTTGTCCGAATGTTCAAATTATAGTCCTTCTTTCTTTCTCCCTATCTATGTATTTTCATCTCAAACTGCACTGGGTCAAACCCATGAAGTCCTGTGCAGCTGATGACTACACTGGTATAGCTGGGAAACGCAAATTCCCCCACAGTCAGCCCAGTGTGATAGGTTCAGTGTAGAAGCAGAGGGCGGGCCTGGATTGCTCAGCCCCATCCTGGAGCTCTGTGTGGGCTGGGAGGTGGTGGGAGGGCTCAGCTGTGCAGAGGGCCTTGCTACTCATCCAATCCCTGATCAGAATACATCCTGAACCCCCAAAAGCTGAACTGTGAGCAGGTGCAAGCCTGAAGGTCGGCTGATTTTGCACTTCAGGTGTAGGAGAAATTTCTTCTGCATTCAGCTCAGAGGTGGAGAAGTGCATCTGCCACAAGGAGGGGACTTTGGGCTCTTACAGATTTAATTCAGTTGTTCCAATGAAATACACATACTCACCTTAAACAACTGAAGGAGGTATTAACTGCCTGTGGTTTAACAACTGTACTATGTCAAAGGGACCAGTCAGCTAGAGCCTTCTAATTCTTTTCTAAAGAAAGGATAAGAGAAGAGAAAGAGACGACAATGCAGTATTTATAATAAAGATGAAACGAGTGGAACTCAATGGCGCCAGCAACTCCAGAGCTCCTGCTGCTCAGGCTAATGCATTTTGCATTAGCACGTCTGGATATCTGGCGCTGGAAGGTCCTGAAAAAGCTTTACAAAACAGTGGCATTCTTATAGCCGTAGCATTTCTTCCAAGCACCACCGACTGGTGCAGCTGGGATGGGCTGCCCCTCCAGCTGGGGAATCACCAGAAATGTGCCAGGCAAATGAGACCTGCTTTCCACTTTCTACTTGCACCTGGGCTGCTTTTAGGTCTGCTCACCTCTACATAATGAGATGAGGCTGTATCGAAAGGGCTGGCACTCTCCTGGCAACTCAGGCACATTGTGCTTCAAGGGTGGGACATCCATCCTGTCTGGAGCTGGAGAATGTCCCACCACGCACCGCTTCACCAGGATCGTGGCTTCCCCAGGTTATTATAGGGGCTACTGGGCAGCTGGACTTCACAGTTGGCCTATGAATACAAAATTTAATCTGTAAGTAGATTTGCTCTGCGTTGGCTAAAAAAATAACATCTGTTTTACAAGAACCCTGGGATCTGTATCCCATTCTACTCCACCACTCCAACAGCTAATCCTGTATTTGCTTTGGAAGCACTACAAAATCCTCAAAGGAATTAACAGCCGGCAACTGCATGTCACCAGAACAATTTATTTTTCATTCTTTCCCCCACCAGATGTATGCCTCTTATTTCTTCCTGAAACCTGGATTTGTAAACTTTTCTTTATCTTCCCATAACCCCGGGGAGTGATAACAGCAGCAGTAATGAGCAAAGAGCAGCATCACCACAGGGCAAACTCTGGGGCAGGAGGAAAAGCTGCCTGGGTGTCAGTGTCCTCAGAGGCAGATGGCAGACGTCACCTTCTTCTTAACAACTGTGATGAGAGAAAGGGGAAATGCAGCACTTTCCAGTTTTCTTTTAGTTTTGACTTCTTGTTCTAAAAAATAAGTGATACCAGAATCTATTTCAGTAATTCTTAAAATATGGTCCTCAGACACTGCTTTCCTTCTTTTGGACCAACTCCCTCTTAAATGAGCTCCTTTCCGCACAGCAGCACATCAGTCTGAGGGGGAAATGGAAACAGTGCCACGAAGTGTGGGAACAAGTCAAAGAAGAGTGAGGCAGGGAGAATAAATTCCTCAACTTGTTGTCCTGGTTCTGTTCCTTCCAAAAATAAGGCTGATTTCTGTCTCTGACCCCAAATGCAGGAGGAGCAGGACTGGGACAGCAACTCTGAATTTCATGTTTACAGGCAAATGGCTTTTGGCTTGACATTTCAGCAACTCCTTTTGTTCTCAGCAGGACATGCTGGTGCTGAGCTCTTCAAAATCTGGACCTCATACATGAGAAATACTTATTAGACCCTTGGGATGTGGGCAGTGTTGTTTAGTTATCACAGCACAGTGCCTAGAAGCCATAAGGAAAGGAAAAGCCCAAGCCATGCTGCTCTTCACTACTAATCCACTTGCCTACCAATATACTGAAGGAGAATGGTCATGGTGGCTTCACACAAACAGAAGGGTAAAAAGAAAACAACACTCACCCATGTTTTTAGACAACACTAATAGGATTAGCAAGCAGAGACAGCTGTCTTACACTGAATAACCTCTGTGTTAGGTCTCTAGTGCTTCTTGATGTCCCAGCAAGTGTCCAGGAGGAATGTAAAACATTCAACAGTGCAGAGGTTGCCTGCTTCCATGAGGATGTGCTGCTGGCCTTGCTCTACCAGTTCCTTGGGGATGGGCTGAGCCCAAACAAAAAGGTGCTCAAGGTTTGGCAGGCTTTTTTAAAGGAGGATTGAATGTCCTGGATCTGTAGACGGTGTATGTCAGGGCAGAGCCCTCCATTTCTTTATGCAGAAAAGCATGAAGAAGAGCAGAAGAGCAGTCCCATATTGCTTGAGTAAAGAACCAGTCCTCCATAGCCCCTTGGTATTGAACTAGTCTCAAGAGCAGAACAGTGGAGATCCGGTGGCATGGTGGATCTGTCAGTGCCTCAGCAATGACTTGTGTGGATCCCAAAGGGAATGAATGTTGCCACATGCACAGCAGATGTCATGCAGTGGACACACAGGCTGTGGCTGCAAAAGCAGCTTGGGACTTGCACTGCTTTGGAGCTTGTCACCAGTACCTAATGTGTCTCTTCAGGTGCTTTTTTGGCATGTATTTTGATCAGGATGTGCTTTGCTAATGCAGTCCCATGTAAAAAGCAGTCAGGATATACTACATAAAAACAGGAAAGATCTTTAATCTTAGGGTCATGAGAATGACACTTGACCTAGCAAAGCTACATTTGCAATCACTCTACTTTTAATGGACTTGTTTTCCTTTAATACCAGTGGTGCTTCCAGCCTCTAGATTTCACCCGTGTCTCCAGCTGTGAAGTTTTAGGTGACTGATGGGCTGATGCAGGTCTTGAGAGCACTGCAGTGGACTACAAGCACTACTATCCCAGAAGCACTGCGGACTTGCTCTCTTTCCATCCACTTTTTCTTTCACCTTTAAATACATCCAAGAGTCTCTTAAAAGAGAGACTCTTTTTGGTTCATTGCTTTATTTTCTTCAGCTAGTGAATATTTATTCTCCTTTTGGAGAAAATAATTGGAATGGTGAAAGTAGATCCAATCAAAAGCTGAAAACTAAATGTTGTTCTGTGGATCTAAACTAATTTTAAATGATATCTAAAATAAATTCATTTTAACACCTGAATTCTTTGTATGAGCAGAACTGAGAGGCTGAAGACGAGAAAGAATGTCAAAAGTTGCAGTGACCCTGAACTGGGTTCAAACAGTTTGAGTTCTGCCATTGGAAAACTGTTGCAGATTCATGTTGCTTTTTGAAAAAGGCAGTGATGACTCTGCAAAGAAAGCTCAAAGATCAACTTCCTAAAAATCACATGGTAAAGCCTGTGACCAAAATGTACTGTTGTCAGAGCATGGATAGAAGGCACAAACATCATGTGTTGAAGTCTCCATACTAAGGCTGAGCTTTACAATAGGATCTTGTCTTTACGATCACTTTCACTTTGAGTTTCGAGGATGGCATCACTTTTGCACGGGGTTACTCACCCCACATTGGCAGTGGAATAAGCCAGCTTGCTTTTTGCATGAACAGCAAACTGGTATGGAAGAAGAGCAGTGCCTGAGCTCCTTCACTGTCTCCTGTCTCAACAAGCTCCAGGAACATCACTTTGCAAGATTAGACCATCTATGTGAACTTATCTCAGCTGTGCTGCAGGTGAGGGGCAGAGAGCCCTTGTCTCAAACTCCAGTGCTATCAGAAAACTTCTACAGTTTCTCAGCTGTTTGTCGCAACACCACAATCTGTCCTTTGGAGCGAGAACGCCTGCAGCAGGATCAGGTTTTATCCAGCACCAGGTATGCTGATAATGCCAAAGCCCTCCCTGCTGTATTTCCACCAGAGCTATTTTTAAATGACAGCGTAATATACATTTTTTCTTTCGCTCATTTGTCAAAGGAAGAACTGGCTGTGCCGTGCGTGTGCTGCGACAAGAAACTTCCAGTTATTTTTCAGCCAGTTCCAGCTGGGACGGAGGCAGGGCTGGAGAAAGTGCTGACTGCGGGCAGGGTGAGCCCTGCGGGAGCAGTGGCCCCACAGCCCTCCCTCTTCCTGCCAGGGTTCCCCGGAGTCCAGCTGTGGGAAAAGCCTTCAAGGTTTTGCGTGACCCTGGTGCTGATGTTGCTCTGGGCTGGGTTTTGTAGCTGGGACTGATTTATGTGTAGCTGAGCTCCTTGCTTGCAGAAAGGTTGGTGAGTTAAGTTTTGTTTCTGGTTTTGTTTCACGCAATTTGCATCAGATTTTCAAGGACCTACAGTTTAGGTTCTGAATGGCCTCAAGGCACGAAGTATTTAAAAGTAAAAATTTAAGAACTGTAATGTCCATATGGCAAGTGCCACTGCATGGACAACGCGCATCTCTTCAACAGCTTTCCTCAGCAGAGGCTCAGTTGGCCCCAGCTCTCCACCAAAGTGTGTGGGTACAGCTACGTGTTCCCAAACAGGCTTTACCTTTCATTTTTTCTCAGTAATACGTTGCAGAGTGACACCAGCCACTTTCCATCCCTTGGGGATTTCTTCTGGATGGAAGAAACACAAAATTCCTCCTGGAATGGTGGCAGTGATCCCACAGCTTTACACCAGGATTTCCTTGCCCATCCAATTCAGACGCAAATGGCTCACAGTAGATAAAACCCCACTGAGAAATATGGATTGCCTGTGTGTGTGCAGCGTTTGGATATAAATCGTGCCTAATTAAATCCTGGAAGATTACATCCTCCAGTTTTATGTCCTCTGTTTATACACGGGCCCAAGATTCCTGTTTTTACGCCTCTGAGTAATCAGAGCTCATGCTGGTTTCGTTCCACAGCCTTCTTACACATCATAAGTAAAAAACTGCCCCACTACAGAGTTAATCCCACAGAGTTCAGCCAGATTGCTGCTCAGGTAGCATGAACACTTCTCACTTGAAGAAATGGAGCTGGAGCCCATGTCTGGGCCCGTGCACAACCACAGCCCTCCTTGTATGTTTTGCCCTGACCTGGCAGCCCCAGCACTGGAACAGGAGGGAGAATTGAATCTGGGCCTAGCCTGAGTGCTGCCAATTCCCACCAGTTATCGAGGCCGGGTGCTTTTTAATTGCAGAATCCAGTAGAACTGGATTGAAACCAACATGCTTATTTTTCCATTGAGAATCTGACTGACGCTGTAAAATCTCTTCAATTTTCTAGCTGCCGTTTTTGATCTAGAAGCCACTGCAAATACCAGAAATGGATGGGCTGGATATTAAAAATATGTTGGACCCTAATAATTTCTGCTGGCTTTGGTTAAAATTCCTAAGGCAATAATAATGGAAGCTGTGAAAAATATGTCCCTTATTCATCGTGGCTTTACGTCAAGAGTTTACTGATCTAATCATTAACTAGCCTGCTGCATTATCTATGAAAATGGCTCTGCAATATTCATGAAATGTGACCTTTGTTAATTCAATGTTACAAAGTGTTAGATTCATTCTGTTTGCAAGTGGAACAGATTTCAAAAGCACTGTGCAATTAGTACAGTTTGATCTTACCAGCCTATCTCTGCATGGGGTAGCCTCCCACTGAAACAGCAAGGTTTCTGTCAGAAATAAAACGTGTTTTCCATGTATTACAGCTAAAAGTAAGACTGCAACACCTGCTTGCAATACATCATCTTTGGCAAAGGTAATCGCTGACTGAATATTCCCAGTAAGGGAAAGAAGTAACACCAGACTTAGAAATCTTTTTGTAATGAGAAAACCCCAAACTATAAAAAAGAGTGCATGTTGCCAAAAATGTTTGCTGTGCGTAATACCATAAGGGGAATACAAAAGGAAGCAGGACAGTCTCAGGCTGAAACGTGCATTCTGTGCAATTCTGCAGTAGCTACGGATAAAACAATTGCAAGTGAGAACGGGAAGATCTGGAAGGAGCCCAATTGAGCTGAGATCCTTTGGTATGTGATTTTGTTGATGACCTGGTCCCCAGGGCCACTGTTAGGAGGAGATGGTAAGGACCTCACCTCCTAAAGAGCTCATCTTCCTGATCCAGCTCATGCTACCATCCATTTCTGACTCCCATGGGATAACACGTACCACTTCGGTGTATGCAGTGTTTTGGAGGAATTAAGTTTCTTCAGAGTGACAGACATGCCAGACAAGCATCGCTCAGAGATGTCATGTGGCATCACCAGAAGAATGCAGCATCCGTAGCACTAATATCCTATTTTCTCCACACCCAGAGCTCTGCATGGTCAGCACAGAATGGCTTAATCATAGAATGGCTTGAGTTGGAAGGGACCTCACAGCCCACCCAGTTCCAACCCCCTGCCATGGGCTGGTTGCCCCCACCAGCTCAGGCTGCCCAGGGCTCTATCCAACGTGGCCTTGAGCACCTCCAGGAATGGGGCATCCACGGCTCTCTGGGCAGCCTGTGCCAGTGCCTTACCACCCTCATAGTGAAGAATTTCTCCTGACATCTAACCTAAATCTTCCCCTCTTGTACTTTTAAACCATTCCCTCTTGCCCCATCCACATCAGTGCTCTGGTTTTATACAGGGAAACCAAATCCCACTTGCTCCACATCAAGAATAAAACTGAGGAGTTCACTCGTCCCTGTGTCTTCGCCCTAGCCCCTGGGCTTGTTCACTACTGCTGGACAAAATTAGAGTTTGCACTGATGAGCCGAGTTAATCTGTGATGAAAGCTCTACACAGAGCCATAAAATACACCACTTTGGTCCTCTTTAGATCTGTTTTATTTTCATCTAGCATGACACATGCCTGCACTTTCCTTTATTGGGAGTCAAATATCCATACTGGAGTTTCTGATCTTCTAAAATGCAAAGCTGCAGGCAAGCCTGGCCAACAGTGCTTGGCAGACCTCCCATCTCCCTCTGGCCCAGATGATGTGCAGGTGAGCAAAGGAACTGCTAAGGAAGCAAACGTGAGTTGTGCCTGTGAACAAGGGTTTCTTGGCACCTGGCTGAAAACAGTGGCACTTGTTCCCCGAATTCAGCAGAGCAGGAGAATCCTGCTTCCTGCAAGTCACCATGCTGTTCTCCAAGGGAAAGGGGAAAGCAAAGGGCTTAGCAGCGAAAGAGAAGAGAGAAGCTCAAGAGGTGGCAGAGGTGAATGGACACCCATGGGTAGGGTCCAGTCCCACCAGCCTGGCCCACAGGTGTATCCCAGTGGATGACCTTCCTGTTTCCCAGAATCGGTTCCAAGTGAAGGAACATTTGGAAGGGATTAATTCATGCACCACAAACCAAAGTTGAGAAGGAAGAAATGGGAGAGTGAATGTGTGAGACCAGGGAGCAGCTGGGTGAGCTCAGCTTCTTGAGGTGACCAAGGACCACAAAAAAAAGGGGGCACAGCTGCCCTCCAGCTTCTTGCTGGTGCTCCATCATCTGCATTTATTGCCATCACATGTGCCCTACTGGTGAAGACTGGGGGAATTCCTGGGGATTCTGGCCATCCCACAGCTTAGAGGCAAGATCCAGGGAATGAGAAAAGCTGAGAGAGAAATGGTTTGGGGAAAAATGTGTCTAGAAAGCCCCAAGGTCCTGTTGGAGAACAGTGCCAGAGCCAGCTTCCTCCCCACTGTGCTGAGCAAATTCCTCTTGGCAGTGATTCAAGGAAAGCTTTCTCTTTTCAGGATCATGGATTGTTCTGTCAGATAAAAGAGTTTTCTGCTACTGCATCCTTCTCCAACATACAGCTCTCTCCACCACACGCTTCTGGCCTTTTCTGGCAAATACAACCACGAGCAAGTGTTTGGCAATGTCTGCAAGATCCCAACATCAGCAACGTGAAATCCCCATTTGCTTCCAGGTCTTCCCTTTGCCTATTTTTCTTTTTTTCCCCAACTGCTTCAGCCTTTCTGAGCCTCTGAAGATTTAGGAGCTCGCCCTTTTTTTTCTTTTCCTTTTTTTTTTTTTTTTTTTTTTTCTCAGTATCTAGGAAATTGCCCCATGTTGTAGTAGGCGACAGCGAGGATTCGGGATGTGACGTGGTAGGACTCTCCCCTTGCTCGGTGTCAAAGGGTTAATATATGCATAAGGGGCGTAGACGAAGTAGGATAGGTATATTGGTAAATTGCATGACGCAATAAAGGCCATTTTTCTGCTTGCCATATTGGTATTCACGTGCAGTTCTTTGGCCCAGGTAGATTTTACCCGATAGTCCAGCACAGGCACAGAGCTAAAAGAACATGGGTTGCCAGGTGTATGGCAACTACCCCATCCCTGGAGGTGTTCAGGGCCAGGTTGGATGAGGCCCTGGCAACCTGATGCAGTGCCTGACTTAGTGATTGGCAGCCCAACCCACAGCAGGGGGTTTGAAAACAGATGATCTTTGGGGGCCCTTCCAACACAAGCCAGTCTGTGATTCTATGAAATTCAAAGCAGTGATTTATCTGCTGGTTTCCTGTTAAACACAAAGCGAAAGACTGGTGTGCAAAGAGGTGATGGGGAGCAGACATGAGGCACGCGATGATTCAGCAGGCTGATTTTTTTAAGTAGCTTCCAAGTTGCTGGGAGAAGGTCAGGTTCCAGTATGAAAATGCTTTCAGTTGAATAAATCATGAAAAAATAATAAGAGATATTTCAAGACAGAAACAGTAGGTAATTCCTCCAGAGAAAAGTCACGATTACAGCTTTTGTGTAGCTGTTTACTAACATGTAACATATCTGCAGGGATCAAAAGTGGGATAAAGGCACTGGTTAAGGGACTTTTTTAACATGAAGTGTTATCCATAAAACTATTATGCTGAGAGGATGACTAATGTAACCAGTGTGTTTTGAAGCATGTCATGAACACTTTTTATCTTTCTCTTTCTGAACACACAAAGAGAAACCCCGGGAGAGAATTAATTTACAAATCTGATTAAGTGCAGTGCCTAAGTGGCAAAAACCATCATGCAATAAATAGTAGGCTCCACAGGTAACCAAAAGCCTAAAAAAACCCATCAAGTATTTGACACAAAAAACCCAGATATGTGCATTTGGGGTGGTTTGATGTGTTTTATGAGACGTCAAAGGCACAAACAAACAATGAAAGCAGAGGTCACGCTCAGATGTTACCTCCCACCTCCTCCTCATTAAGCTGTCATACTCTCTGCCTTGTGTAAAGCATGTATCTTTGTTTGGGAAGCAGAGGCAAGCTTGTAAGCAGAAAGATGAGCCATGGGATAGGGTTCTTCTACCTGATGTCAGGACAGACAGACGACATACTCCTCTGCTAATGGCAGCAGCTATGTACAATAAGTCCAGCCATCTGCAACACGGTGTGCACAAATGATCCACCATCTCTTGGGTTTTTGTCCCCCACCAAGCACAAAACCAGAGCTCTGCAGAACCAAAGCATCCCAGCACCGACTCTCTCTTTGTGGGTTGGAGATCTGCGCTGCTTTGCACAAGGCCACAACCTTGGTGCCCCCTCCTTGGTCCTGCCCCAGCCACCTCAGCCTTGACAAAAGCTGCCCCTTGTGTGGGTCTTGTTCATTCATTCACATTTGGAGCAGCCTATGACAGCATTTCAGAAGTGAACAGTACTGCTGCTCAGCATTCAGACTTTACTGCCTTTGGGGACTTTCTGAGTTCACAGGAGTCTGGGTTTTAATTACAATTCCTCATAGCTGTAGATCAGGGGTCCTGAAATGTCAGAGCCATGTTCATTAGAAGTTAAATCTTTAAGTCCCATCAGTGCACCTGTGAACATTGTAGCTACCTTTTCTATCCAGGAATGTACTTCTACTAATTTTCACACCCTCTGGGATAACTGCCAATATACATGACATTTTAAAACGATCCTCATAATTTCATTCAAAAATGCATATACGACAGAGTTATTTGGCATGACTAGAACTTATCACAGAACCATAGAACCACAGAATGTTTTGGGTTTAAAGTGACCTTACAGCTCACCAGCCCCAACCCCTGCTGTTGGCTGGCTGCCCCCCACCATCCCAGGCTGCCCAGGGTCTGTCCAACCCGCCTTGAGCACCTCCAGGGATGGGGCACCCACAGCTCTCTGGGCAACCTGTGCCAGGGCATCACTGCCCTGAGAGTAAAGAATTTCCTCTGAATATCTGATCTAAATCTTCCCCTTTTTTAGTGTAAAATAATTCCCCTTTGTCCTATCACCATCCAACCATGTATTGCTTTCAGCAATTTTGTATCTCTTAGAGGCTATGCCTTTTCCTCTCCATCCCTGTCACAGAAGTGTCATGGGATTGTTGAGCAAAGATCTTCCTTTTGCTGGAGTTCAGTGTGTTGACTAAAGCACTAAAGCCAGCTCTCAGCTTGGAAGCTGAGCTGTGAAGCATCACAGGAATGCACCACATACTATCGTTGCTGGCCAGACCTCTGCAGCCTCCCACCCACAACCTCTGAAAGAAGCATTCACTAAATCACTTCCATCCACTCAGTAATGTTTAGAGCCTGCCAACATTTACATACCCATTAACACGATTGATTTCCCATTATCTAATTAATTACTGAAGATTTCTCATTTTCCTGTAACCTGCTTTACCTTTTGTGCAAGAATAGCAGACACCCTGTCACCACAATGTGATGGGACTGAATTTCTCACGAATTTTTTCATGGTGAGGTGCAAAACTCCATCCAGCCCCAGGCAAGAGTGGCCCAGGAGGTCTCTGCAGACCTTCTGTCTGACTCTTCACTCAGATTCTATATTTTTACCCATAAAAGAGAGTAGGAAATTGTACTCGCTTTATGTGGTGTAAGAGACAGTGAGAAGTCAAGCCTATAATTTTTTATTCTAAAGCGTATGTTACAGATATGGTGCCTCATTTAGCATTCAGTTTCATTCCTCTATTGGGTTAATTAGCTTCCAATGAGGAAAATCATTTAATTAGGCCCACAGCTGATCAGAGCCTGGTGCACATCCTATTGTAACAGAGAAGATACAAATTGATTTCAACATGTTTTGGGTCAGACCCAAACATCCAAAGCAAATAGAGAGATAAGACAGCATCTGCTGACTATTCACCTGCCAAGTCTTTATGCTGCTCCCTAATTTTAGGTGCTGCAGGCAATTGTGCAGGTTATTTACCACCTGGGCCATTTTGATCTCCTCCTGACCATGTGTATCGATGCACCAGCTCTTTTATCTCTACTACAGTGGTACAGGCCCAACTGTACCAGCAGTATGAGGTTTAGAATCAATACTGATTCCTCTCTCGTTCAGCTGAACCTCATTTTACTTACCTAATTACTAATATCTATAAAAGCCCTGAACTGGCAAAGCTTGACTAAGCAGTCTCAGATGTTGGATGTGCTGCAGAAATGCACAGCATTATCACTATTGCACAGCACCGGATACGCCTACACTCTTCCAGACTCGTCTGGATCCACTCGTGGCTAACACAAGTGGCAGAACCTTGCACCCAGTCATAGATCTTCATCAGGCATTAATTTTTCCTTACTGGGAATAAACCTTATTGATTTGCTTACATACTTACTGCAGGCCTGTAAATATGTCACAGACATTAATTCGTGGACGAAAATTTGTTCTCCCATATACGTTAGCACATAGCTTGTCTCCTGAGGAAAGGCCATATGTGAGACATTAGGATTCCACCTGTAATTCCCTTTCATCTCAAAATCTGATTCATCTAGCGCACAACTCAGCTGATCTTGGATGTCCAAATGTCCAGGTGAGAGAACTGTATGTTCAGATGTGTAAGTCTACTTCTCCAATATTTTTCTCTTTGTTCCTTACCTGTAATAAATATTCTAGAAACAAATGGCAGCTAGCAGCTCTGCTTGTGGACAGGAGAAAGGAGCTCATTCTTCCAAATCTAGATGGATTTTCAGACCGAACAACAATACAATTTTTTTAGAGATTCTCCCTGCAAACTCACTAGACAAGATTCACTTCACAGACCCACAGAAGGCAGGTACCTTGGGTGAGAAAATGTTTCATTTTTTTTCAAACGTTCATATGTTCACAGGCTCCATAATGTTCAGTGATGCTATTGAGGCTGTGTTCCAACTGACTGATTTTATTTATGAAGTTTCATCTCCATTTGTTAACATGTACTGGACCCTGCTCTCTTTCTCTCTCCTGGACTGCAAAAGTGGTGCTAAGCACCAAGATAGCTTACATGATCATGTCAGCAAGCTGGAATATGCTTTTAGTGCTATGTGACGTGCTTATATCAAAGTATCCTAATAAGAAGGCCCTACTGCAAATGTTATGTGTTAGCAGAAATGCTTAATTCAGCAGCTCGTTCAGGCAGTGACTTCAGGCAGATGCCCATGGCCCCAGAAAGCACTCTAACACAAAGTGGGTCTGACTCACAGTTTCTTCAAAGCCTTTTTGCACTGCACTAGGCTATAGATTTTGTGGAACTTTAATGCGATACAAATGCACACAAGGTGCCCTCCCTATGCCAGAGGAATATAACAAAGCTATGACATGTCTGTGATTTGGAATCAAAATCAAACAATAAATCCTGCTTTTGGAGTGTAACACAATGCCCAACATGTTGCAGTGGGAACTGGGTACCCGGTCCTACCTCCAGCTTTTCCCCAGCTCAGTGACACCGAGTTGTTCTGTCAATGTCCCTGTTTCTTTTTTGTCTTTTAAAATGAAAGCAGCAGTACCACTGCCTTCCATAAAGTGCTTTGAGAGTGGCAGCATCAGTGAAGATTTTTTTTAGGAAGATGCTATCCAAAATTGTCAGGCACGGCTTAGGTAAAACGGGGTTTGACATGGAGCAGGCTAATGGAGTAAATCAGCGTCTCTCAAGCTTTTCAATCTATGCCTCACTTCAATCAGTTAAGCAAAATTTCATGCCTCATCACAGAAATGGCTGCAGGGCCAGGAGCAGGGTACCGCACGTCCCACGCTCCATGCAGCTCGTCAGTCAGGGAGTGCTGGCACAGGGGGCATTCAAGGTCCCTCGGCCAAACCCTCAAGGATGCCAAGACAAAAATGTTGCCTTTCACACTGTTGCAGTTCACAAGGAAAGGATGTTATAAGGGGCTGGCATTTCAAATTTGACTTTCAATCAAAATAGTGTTTCATAAACCCTAACTAAACGGCAAACAAAAACACGGCAAATTCAACCGTTTTTGAAAAGCCAGCAATTCAAACAGTGCAGGAAACAACTGATCCAGAGCAGGGAGGAAGCTGGGCTGGTGAGCATCACATACAGAACCCATTACCTGAGTACATGGGGGTGACTCAGGTCAGTAGGGACTGATTTGTTGTCACGGCTCTGGGTCCAGTGAGTATCTGCTGTTTGAGATCAGGGCTGGAGAGAAATCTTCAGCCCTACTCTATTTAGCTGAGTAGGCGGAGCTAAAGCGTCTCAGACTGGGCTTAGGCACTGCTAAAATTACTGCTTCTGAACTTCCTTCCATTCACCTTTCAGGTGTTTTGGTTTCTGCATGTAGGAAACAAGAGTTAATGATCTGAACCACAGGTGAGTGAGGTGCTGAGACAAGGAGATAGAGCTCGTCAGTGCCAGCTCCAAGTGCACATCCCCTTCTGTGTGGAAAGACAACTAAAGCTCTTTGTTAATTAACTAAGCATTGCAACACTCAAGGAAGCATGGGGATGGATTTCATGGCACAGTGAATGAGACCAAGCTTTTGGACACAGTGATAAGATACAATGGGGAACTTAAAAAGATGAAAGAAAGGAATAGGTGGTCGCTGTAATGAGCCAACCTGAGAAGCACGTAAGGACTAATTATTTCTTTAAGAGTAGATGTGGTGAGCAACAAACAAAGCAATTTTCTCTAAGTATGGATTCCCATCAGAACTCTGCCCCTATTGCAGTGCAGGACAGGAAGCGGTTCTGGCATCAGCAGCCTCGCATGCCATGTCACAGCACTGATGGATTTTGGAAAGGAAAGGCACGATGGCATTTAAAAATGTAAGTACTGGCACTCCAGTCATAAAGCGCAGGCTGTGAGTAAACTACAGAGAGCAGGAGGTTGTGGGGTGCGGCGACTGATGGCTCTCCCTTCTGTTTCTAAATATAAAGGTTTGCAAACTTCACCATGAAGTGACAGCCACCCTCTATCAGTGAAGGCCAGCTGTTTCTTTAGCACTCAGCTGTTCCTGCTGCTTGCTTGTAGAAATGGAAGAAAGCTATTTAGAGATGCAAATCTGCAAAGCCTTTGAGCACATGTGCATCTTAGAGCAGTAGTTCACTTTCACATCCACCTGTGCCTCTATGCTGACACTGAAGCGGAAGCCTGAAGCTAGTCCTGGATCAGGGGTACAAAGAAAACCAGATCCAGTCCAATTCATTCTGTGCGTTTTGGAAGTTTTAATGATGCCTCATGAGAAGAACTTACTTACTCAAGGAAATATCTTGGTAAACCTGCTTTAAGTTCTCTAGTGCAATGTACAGCATTTGTTTGATATGAACCAATCCATTCACTCCTACCTAAATGCACGTGCATTTACTCTGGATGTCATCTGTAGGGGCTATGTCTGTGTACGTCTGCGTGTGGTTACACATGCACTAATTGCTCAAGCAAAAATAGAGTTTAGAACTCAGACTGAGAGCCATCATAAACAGAAATCAGCTATTTCTGGGACTTCAGGAGGGCCTATTTTGTAGCCCTTAACACCATCGCATGACACCTACTCATGCACAAGCTTCAGAGGTGAACACTGTGGGTCAAGTGTGGCGGAGAGGAGCAGGAGAAGCTTCAGGTGGCCCTCAGAGCCTCAGCAAAGCGATAGCTGAATCCCTGCTTTAGGTACAAGTGCACCCTGCTTTCACACAGGTACATTGGTACGCCGATTGCATTTATCTTCCTTTCTGGCCATGTGACTGCACAGCATGGGTACAAAAGACTATAAGATGCATTTAGACACACATACTAAGAAATACAGGATGCTCTGCAGATCGGAGGTACCGCTAGTCCACTGGCTACAGGAGTGAACAGCATTGCCTTATCTGTGCATCTTTCTGTTTACTACGTGCCCTATTGCATGCGGTCAGGCAAAGGAACTTTCTTTCCTGCGTGGACGCTGCAGAACTATGCATGTGTAGGTTTGTTTTATTTTATAGAAGAAAGCAAGGTGAATTAGTTTCTAAATCTACTCCCGATGGAGACAACAGCAAAACGACCATTCATTTTGATGGGTTTCCAGTGAACACCTCACTGTCTCATCCTCATGCAGAATTTCAATGGCTCAGGCAAAAATTAATGGTGTTGACTGTGTTGGAAAAAAGCAATTTGTAGCTGAGAGTTTGCTCTATTATCGAATGCTATTGTGCTCTATCTGTTGTAGTTTCCATGGAAATAAATAGGGCACAGTATGCGAAACCTACCTATATGAAGTCTTACTACATTAAAAAAAAAAAAAAAAAGGGTAAAACACGGTCTTTATCTTAAGCCTGAATTGCTATTCTCCTCTTAAAACGAACCCGTAACTGAACCCACGTCAGCTGATGTCTTTTGCTAAAGAATAAACGCAGAGCGCAATGTTCTGCAACCCTCCTAACAGCTCCCATTCAAACAGCTCAACTGAAGCCGACGGGACCACTTGTGCGTACCAGCGCCGTCCGGCAGGAGGGCCGACGACAGCCGGCAGCGCTTCTGGCCGGAAGACGTAGCAATGCGCACTCGCAGCACCGCTTAAAACCCATCTATTTTAAAACTTCTTCCTCATGCGAAAGCCAACGCATCTTCAGGCAGCAGCTGTGCAGCAGCAAGCCGAGATAAAGAGGCCGAGTCCGCAGCGCCAGCGGGACAGCGCAGACGGGGAGGCGGCGAGCGGCTTCCTGCCCAGCGCCCAGCAGCAGGAGGCGGCGGCTGTGCCGGGGGTGGCTGCTGGGTGGCAGTGGCGGAAGGCAGCTGCACGTGCTGGCAGGAGCCGGGGAGCCGGCGGGCGCTGCTGCTGCGTTTCCCTGCTTCTTCTGCGGGATGGATTTTTAACTCTATTTCTGCAGCGCTACAGTTCTCCTCTCGCCTGGGAGGGATCACAGATACGCAAGCCAAGCATTTTTTTTACGCAGATCCCTGCTATCTAATTGGTAGCATCTTTTTCATCCCAATCCACTTCTTTCTGAACGGCCGTCCCGTCCCCTGAGAACAACTCTGGGCTGAAAGCCGCCAGGCGCTCAGGTGACAGCGCGCACCTCGTCCCACGCGGCCCCAACGCCCACCGCCCCCCTGCTCCGCACAGCGCATGCGCGCCCCGCCCCGCGCACACGCAGGGCACTCGCTGCGCGTGGCCTGCTGTTTCTCCTCGGCGGCGGCGGCACGGCGTCTCCGTCCCACGGCTCGCACCGTGGCTCTCAGCCCCCGCGGCGAGGAGAGTCTGCGCGGAAGGGCTGTGGGAGTACCCAGCCTCCTCTGCCCGTCTGTTTTTTCTGTTTCTCTCGGTCCCTTTCCCCCTTTTTTCACAGCCTTCCCGAGGCGCGCGGTCTGGCTGCAGATTTGTTTTTAACGGGAGGTGCTGCGAGGCCCCGCCCCGCCTGCCTCTTCCTCACGGCAACGCCGCGCCTCCTCCACGCCCATTGGCTGTCCCCGCCCTCTGCCCCTCCCCCGGCTGTATGCCACGCCTCTCCCGTCCTATTGGCTCCTTCCCCGCTCTTATTTGCATAGTGCCCACGGGGCCAATCAGCGCCAGCTAGCTGCTTAACATGCAAGAAGGGAGCCAATCGGCGCGCGAGGGGGCCGGGCCACCACGTGCTGTTGCTAAGCTTCGGCTTCTAAATTGTTACTATAGTGGCCAGCCAATGGGAGGCGAGATGGGGATCTGTCAACATTCCCTGCCCCAGCCAGAGGAAAAGGGAGGGGGGCTCTGGCCGCCGGTTGGCCCCATGGAGGCGCCTCGTCCCGCCTCCTCACTGAACCCCGTTTTCCTATTGGCCGCGAGGGCTGCCTGTCGGCTGTGTGTCAAATGTAGGTTGAGAGAGGTGCCTTATAACTGGGGACTTGGAAGTCCCCCGCGCGTGGACTCGGCGCGGGGCGCGGTGCGGAGTGGCCGGGCTGCGGGGGGCTCGGCATAGCTCGGCTCAGCTCTGCTCGGCTCTACTCTCCTCTCCTCTCACACGCAGCCATGGAGTTGAACTCTCTGTTAATTCTCCTGGAGGCGGCCGAGTACTTGGAGAGAAGAGACCGAGGTACTGAGCGCCGCGAGCCGCTCTCCCTTTGTTGTGAGGCGATCGCGGCCGGGCCGGGCCCCGCGCCCCACCTGCCCCAGGGCCGCCGCGCGGGGCGGGCACGGCGCTCGCCTTTCCGCTGTATTCCTTAGTGTTTTTTTTCCACACACATATTTTTTTTTTTTTGTCGGTTTTTTTTTGTTTTTTTTTTTTTGTGGTTTTGACCCGCGTGGATGGGGGGGAATCCTGCGGCGGTGGCACTTGGGGTGGCGTTGCGCTTTGTGCCCGCGCCGTGGCCTTTATTTGTGTGTGTGTGCGCGCGTGTCGCTGCTGTAAGAGATGCCGGAATGAAATCCCAACAAATCAACCGCAACAAATTCTGTTCTTTACCCCTAGCGTTCCTGCAAAGGAGGAAAAAAATGCATGGAAAAAATATATTGCCACTAATGCTGACTTTGTCCCTAGAAGCAGAACATGGCTATGCATCAGTGTTACCCTTCGATAGTGACTATTCCAGAAAGAAAACAAAGGCAGGCTCCATGGCCAGAAAGTCCCCGAATAACAGGTAACCGACGCACCGCATCCTCACAATGCTTGTCCCGTGTCCCATCCATCCAAACAGCGGCCAGCCCCGTGGTTCGGCTCCCCCATCCCGGGAGTCGCCATTTTTCCCTGGATGGGCTTGGCTCTGTTTTGATCTCTCATATAAACACTGCCACGCGTACACCATCTCCTCCCGGCCGGCCGCCCCCACGGCTCTGCTCTGCTCCGCGCTCGCTGCCGGCGCCTTGCCCGGGCCCCACGCAGCCTTTTCTTTGCATGGCACTAATTCAACACCCCCCTCCCCCCCCCCCCCGCATTTATTTATAACCTTCCCCCCGTGGGGCCTCAGGATCACCGCGTGCACGGGACAGTCCCGACCCCGTGCTTGAACTTCTCCCATAGGTACGCAGTGAGAAGGTACCGAAGTGAGCTCGCCCCAGTGCTGGAGCACGGCCAACGCTTGCCGCTGTCACACCGCGTGGCCCGTCGTGGCCGTCGCCTGCCTCGTTGTGCCGTCGCCTGTTGTTTTTTTTTTCCCCGCAGCGCTACCTGTGCTGCGATGGCATTAGCGGAGGGCGGCTGCGCGCAGGCTCTCTGCAGCTTTGTTTGCTGCTCCGGCAGTGGCTGTGTACGTGCAGGAGGCTGTCTTACAGGGACAGTGCCGGCCCCCGCCTGGGAACTCCTCCAGCCCTCGCTTTGCTGCTCTTCTCCGCGCTGCTCGGCTCTTCCAGGGCTGCCCCGGAGCCGCTGTGCCTGGCTGGGCCTGGCCCCTCCGCCGGCTCCGCTGGGCACGGTGCTTCCTCTGGAATAGCCTAACGTGAACTCGGCTTGCACGTGACTTGTTTTGCAAAGCGGCCGTGAGCTCGGTGGGCCCGCGCTGCTCTCGCTCCCCCAGCAGGGATCCTGCAGGGTGCCCGAGATGCAGACTGAAATCAGAAGCTGGCAGCTGGCTCACTGGGGAGGCAGAGCTGGCACCCTGCTCCTGCCCACCGCAGCTGAGCACTGCCTCTCTCAGAGAGCTGCTGGGGGAGGCTGCTTGTTCCCTGTCCCCTGCTGGAAGTCAGGCACACGCTGCTGTGTTCTCGCTGCAGCACTCGGACGTGGGTTTGGGTTTCGTTGAATTCTTTGTCTCATTTCAAAGTATGGAGATGTCAGTTCATTTTAGAGAGTCATCAGGAGTGGGAGATGTTTCCTGAGACTCTGCTCCTGGGGATTTCTTATCATTTACTCACAAAGGATGCTGATTGTTTTGAAACAAATTCATGGTTAATCTAAACAGGGCTCCTAGGATTTCCCACCGCAAAGCGCTCGTTGCATCTTAAGGACTATTTCTGTCTCCTGAGTTTGGGAAAGCTGTGTTACTTAGAGAGCTATTATTCCATCATTTCCTTTCTTAGGTCTCTTGTCATCCCTGCAAAATAGTTATTTGTCTGAACTGTAAGCTGCTTTTCAGAGTTTTTAGGGGAGGATTTGTAATCTATCAAATACAGAAGAATTAAAAGATTTCTGGTCACAGATTTGCTTGTGTTATGGAAGCTGAGGCATGCATGCCTGCTTGCAGTTACCATCCTGCATCCTATAGTTACCAGCTCGGACTTTCATTCTGATCCTCACCATGCAGCAGTGCCAGCCTCCAGCATGCAATCCTGTGACGTGCCACCTATGCGTTTCCTTGCGCTTTCTTTCCTCCTTGCTGCAGTGATTAGATCAGCAATGAGTTTGTGTTGTGGGACGAAATGGTGTTTCCCAAACTGAGCCCTGTGGCAGCACTGCTAGGTTTGTCTTGCGTGGCGTGGATGCTGTCAGGTTGTGAGTGAAGACGCATTGCTGAAATGCAGCACCCTGCTATGTTAGGAGCGAGTGCACCTGCAGAGCTGTGTGGGCACCTCAGCATCCATCGTACCCCCTGCCCCCATCCCCACTTGGAGCTACTGCTGCTCAGCTTTGCCTCTGAGCTTGAATTCCAGGAGGGAAAATGATCTTTCTTTAGAACATCCAGTCTAAACCCCACGAAGTACACCAGCATCACTGTTTATTATTATTATTTGGAGCTTATGGGTTGCAGGGTCTGAACCCCAGACTAGAGTTTGGGTAATGCTGCTAAGTCTCCCTAAGCAACTTGGAGATTACCAGGGGCAGACGACTGGCCAAAGTTCAGAGGATCTGGAGTGGTCGTGGTGATGTGAAGCACTGGGCAAGGCGTTTCTTGTTATTGTTCTGCTTCAACCTTTTTCCAGGCTTGGAGCATCAGATTCAGGCAGAGTGCATAGGTGTCTGAAGTTTATTCCTAATGATTGCATTCTTCTTCTTCTTCTTAGATAGAAAAATACGTGCTTAAGGTTGGAGGGGAAGGAAAGGAGCAGATAACTGCACGTTTCAAAACTGCAGGGGTTTGGTTGTTTTCGTCATCTGTTTTTATGTCCTGCTGCTTGCAGCATCCTCAATTCCCTTTGTTTATACTGTCTGATCAGATTAAAAACTGATATATATATATGTATGTATGTTTTGCACGCTTCATGAGCTAAATATATATATGTATACATACATTAAAGCATGAAAAACATCTTCCTCCTCATTTTGGGAAAATGAGGAAAGGGGAGGAGGAGAGAAATGTCAGCAGCAGGAGGCTGTGCCACGCACCACTCTGCTCTGCAGTTCCTCCCCACGCTGCCTGCCTTTGGGGGCTCAGAGACCCCTGCAGCTGCTCCACGTTTTCTGGCTGTGGGTCTGAGGGCTGGGGAGAAGGGCCTCGTTGCTCACCAAGGTGCTGCTTCCTCTGCTGATACGGTGTCGTCATGATACCTGGAGCCTCCATCCTCCTGCTGAACGGGATGCATCTTGGCTGGGATTCTTGTGATCAGAATGGGAGGAATGGTGCTGACCCTTGGGACAGGGTGATGGAGTCTGGGCTGAAGCACTGCCTGCTTCCCTATAGGAATTAAATGACAGATCCGGATTCATAGCAGGAAAAATAGCAGCGTAACTGCATTTAATCAATCCAAATCTATAAGCCTGCTGTCCACTGCAGGAATTTCACATTTTTGCTTTGCCCACTGATACCTTTGGATCAAAACTGGAAATGTTCTTTAGCAACTTGTTGCTCAGCAGGGTATTTGCAGGGTGGTTAGTGGCTAGTAGACATTTTTTAGCCATCTTCTTCTATATGAAAGTTATTTGTTTTTATGTGATTTCTTCTGGCCACATTTCCTGCAGTGCGCTCGTTACTGTGTCCCATGAACCAGGCTGCTCCACTTTCTCTCTGATGTCCATTGCTGAGATTCAGACTTGTGCTCCTCCAAAAGTTCTGACCCAAATCCTGTGGCCAATGAAGCTGCATGTTTATTGTGCAAGGAGAACAGATCTGAGAGAGGCAGAAGCTTGCAATTGGCTTTTGGGGGGAGGAAAGGTAAACCCAGCTCGCATCTTGTTACACAAATGCTTATCATGTACTTGACCAAAGGATAATAAATGTCTCCTCTTCACCGAGCAATAACCGTAGCTCCTAAAGCAGTGTGGTGCAGTCCGATAACTCTGGTTAATGTCTGTCTGGAATTACAGAAGGGGCATAAAGCAAACAGCTGGGTTTAGCGGAGTTGTGCCTTGGAAATTTTAATAACAAACCTTTGGATGTCTCCCTGAGGTTGCTGTGAAATGCAGAGATAATGTGTGCAGCATGCCAAGGAGGAGCACAACACAGATTGGAAATTTGGTGACGTTTGCTAGCAAGGCTCAGGTAGGAACCCAGCTTGGCCTGCAGGTAGCTGGATTTCCTTGAGGCTGTCCTCGTGACACCTGAAGGCCCAAACGTTTCCGTGCTTCTATAAAAAAAAAAAAAAAGGGAAGAGGAGACAACGGGAAAGGACTTGGTGCTGGAATCCTGTATTCTCACCCTGAGTGAGGTGGATTTGCACTGCCATACAGCTGGTGGCACAGCGTGGTACCAACCCAGGGACAGCAGCGTCCCTGACCCGAAAGGGTCAGAAATAAGGTAAAATGAAAACTGAAATCAGTGTGTGGGATGCCAGTCCACTGAGGTCACGGTTACATTGACTCGTGGAGAAAGGAATTGGATGTCAGTGGTGCAATGTTTGGCCTGCTCCTTTAGGAACTGCGTTATGGAAGGGGAGGGGAGGGGGGGCAAAAGCAAAAGAAAGGCCCGTTCATTAATATATCTTCTCTATCTATTAAAATCAGTATTTTGGTCGGAGTGTTACATAAATAGGGCTGTACTTTTTGCTGCGCTCTGGTGAAGGGTTATGTGTAAAAAGGGGTGAAAGCTGCATTTGGTGTTTCAAATAAAAACAGAGCTCCATATCCGGGTTCCTCTGTTAGTGTTGGCTGATGGCGAGAGGCAGCACGTGCCCTGCAGAGCGAGCCCCTGGCTCTGCGCAGATGTCGCTCTGTGCCCACGCGGCGTAGGGATCAGAGCTGACTTCTATTTTTCTGTTCTTTTTTGTTTTGCGGAAGGCTGAGAAGAAGGCACTGAAGCTGGCTGTGGGGACAACGACTCTGCTTTCTGAATTTGATGGATCCCTCTGAGTCTGCTTTCCTAAAACTGTCGGCAGAGGGACAGCAATCAATTTCCCTCAGCTTGTTTTTAACGCTGATGCTTTTGGTCCTAATGTGATAAATCTTACCGGCTGCTCCTTCTCCACTATGAGCTGTGCTAAGCCTGCAGTACCTGGAAGCTGCAGTGTTGGTGTCAGTGGGGGGAAACAAAATCACGGCCATCGTCTAGCAGCATGAGCTTGGATCCAGGGGCCTGAGCTGTGTGTGAGGAAGTTCCCAGCCCAATCTGTCAGGCTGCGAGGAGAATGCAGAAGTTGTTTCTGGTGGATGAATTCCACGCCAGCACACTGTAAGTGGTGTGTCCAGTTTAAAATAAATGGGAAAGTGCCCCCAGAACAGTCAGTATGGGGCAGGATGCACGTGTACACAGGCTCAGCATTACACTCCTCGTGCAGGGCAGTGCAGGTGGTGGGCTGCGGTATTTCCATGTGTGTTTCATGGCAGCTCAGGTGTAGATGTACGGTTCCCTGGCGTTATTGGCTCCTTGTCCCTCTTCCATACCTTCCTTGGACAATGTATTCACTAAGAAAATTGCTGTTTGGTTGTTAGCTGATTGCTCGCCCTTTGCTGGATGGTGTTAGGGCTGTCCTGGGCCACCATGCCTGCAAACAGCTCAAGAGTGAGCAGCAGCACTCCTGATCTCCTTCTGGATCTATTGCTTTGTTGATGATGTTTGTTGGTGTCTCTTTCCAGTTTTTAGCTGAGGTTTTTTACTGACTCCATTACCCCCAGCTTCCCGAAGTTGTGTGCAGAGATGCAGAACCCAGCATAGTGGACTTAAGTTTGATATCAGAAGTCTTCCTTCTCTTGCAGCCACTTTTGAAGGACTCCACAGACCATTGATCTGGAAGCTGCTGCACAGGCCTCATTCTTCTATATAAATACATACATGTGTTCTTCTATAAACATATCCATCTATTTCCTTATAAACCAAATGAAAGAAAACTATTTGTGCTTCTGATTAATCCTTCCAGAGTACCTATCAGATTGTAGGGCATTTTATAGAATCATTAAGGTTGAAAAAGACCACTAAGATCATCCAGTCCAACTGTCAACCCATCACCACTATGCTCACTAACCCATGCCGCTCAGCGCCACGTCTCCAAGTTTGCTGAGTGCCTCCAGGGACAGTGACTCCAGCACCACCTGGGCAGCCTGTTCCAATACCTCTCCACTCTTAGAGAAGTGACTTTTCCTGATATCCAACCTGAACTTCCCCTGGTGCAATTTAAGGCTGTCTTCTCTCGTCCTGTCATTGCTTACATAGCAGAAGAGGCTGACCACTGCTTTGCTGCAACCACTTTTCAGACAGTTGTAGAGAGCAATGTGATCTCCCCTGAGCCTCCTCTTCTCCAGAGGCTGCTCTGCAGATGGAACTATGGTCAGGTAGATGTCAGCTCTCCAGGTTTGGTTCACAGGCTGCCCCAAGGGTTCAGTGTTGCTCAGCATGCTGAGTTCCTGCTGGTGCCAGGTCTCTCATGCTGCAGATATTGAGGTGGGTTCTGTGTCCCAAGAATGCAGGCATTGGAGCAGTTTGCTTTGGTTAATGGGAATGTGGTCCAGAGCTGGCCTGGCTGCATCTGCCGGTGTTGCTTCTTCACAGTCCTCCATGACTGTCCCTGTGACTGCCCCCAGCCTGCCCAGTCTTTTTGTAGAACGGTTCCAGACTGAGCATTTGTTTTCTGTGTGTTTCTGTGAGTGCTGGCTGGTTGGGCGTGGTGTGCTTTGCTTCTTGTGGAGCTAAAGCTTGGTCTATCTCAGTGTATGTGGTGATAGGGACCTTACTGGGGTCAAATGGCAAGGACATTAAAATGCAGTAACCCCAACTTGATAAGCCAGCATAGCACAGAATATCTTTATAAACCATCCTCAGTCTCACTGTGTCAGTCAGGAGCGCTTGTGTGGCGTTGGAGGGATACCTGTACTATCTGGATGTGGCTCACTTGATGTAACAAGTTATAAAAATAATCCATGGGCTATTCAGCAAATGATAGCAGGTAATGGTTGCTTAGTAGCAACGCTGGGATGCTCTCAGTCAATAGCAGATCATCATCAGTGCTGAACCTTGTGTGTGTCCGGGTTTTCCTTAACCCACAGAGGGCTGTTCACTTAATTTGTTGTGGGATCAGTAGCTGTGCTGGCCTGAAATAAATTGCTTGTGGCTTCCTTCAATGGTTATTCCTTTGCATGAGCTCTTTCTCTTTTCCTCTCTGAGGCCAGAGAGATAATGTTCATGGTGCAGCTCTCATCAAGGTACTGTGGGTGCAAGCGGACACAGACAGAGCAGTTCCTGCTGCATGGGGCACTGGTTGGTCAGGGGGATGTTGCTCCCGAGATGTCCACACTCACCCCATAGTGGTCCTTAGTTCTGCTCTTGGTGCTGCTTGGATAGAAGTAATACTCCAGGAAGTTGCTGGGTTCAAAGTGGTGACAGTAACTTTGTTTTGGGAATGTCTTTAGTCTGAGCTGTATAAATAAATACAATCGGTATTTCCAGCTGAATCAATTGGAAAAAAAAACAAATCCCCAAGATGTTGGGGCCTCCTCCTGATGGCAAAGACCTGAGGCATCAGCTGGGGGGAGAAATAAATCTCGAAGCCTGTTAGTTTGGAAGAGAATAGCGTACCGGAATGGCCAGCTCAGGGACTGGGCTTTTTTTCTGTTTGTAGGCTTAGAAGAATTCAGAGCATTCCTCTGTTTTGCCACTAAGATGTCAACAGCGGTGCTCGGCTGCTGATCTCTCCCTCTGCTTCTCCTTGGCTCCAACACCAGCTTGCTGGGTGCTTTTTCCCTTATCATCGGCACTCAGATCTCCTAACACTGCTGCCCCCTCACAGCTTTTCTTTGCAGATAAAAATCTCGTGGGCTGCTTTTAATACTAACCCCATCTTTTTCTTTTTTTTTTTCATATCCAATCCATTCTCAGAATCTATTGAAAAGTTTATTAATGCAAATTTATTATAATTCCTCCCAACCCACCGTTTACTCGTGGAGATGAACTTGGTACCTTGCAATATTTAAGAGATGTAAAAGTGATTTGAAAGCAAAGCTGTTTCATAATACGTGGCAGTATATATTTTAGAGAGCTGTTATGCGGGTGTTGGTTTTTAAATGTTCCAAATCCTGGTATTTATCCTGTCCTCTAACATTACTTCTCTTTTTTTAATAGGTCCTCACACAACGAACTAGAAAAACATAGGTAAGTCCTGTGTAAAAAGCAAATCGAAGGATGTGTGGCTGACGTCAGAGTGGCTGTGCTTAGTTCAGAATATTCTGTTGGAAATCTTTTCGTTCTGCACCAAATCTTTTAAGTATTGTTTTTAACTAAAATCTAACAGGAATTGTGTTGCTTTTCTGTTGGCTTTTTTTTTTTTTTTTTTTTTTAACGTTGTTCAGTGTGCTATTTTTGAATCACCTCTGGTAATTAGCTTTTGCCTAATTAAAGCTGTAACTGGTTAACTGCACTGTTACTAATAAAGAATCCAACTGCAGCAACTATTTGCTGGAGGTATATTGTGATAAAGGCGGGTTATTTTGGGGGAACAATATGTCACACAGAAGTATTTATTGTTTTAAAAGCATGCCTAAAGTACAGTTAATTTCAGTCTTGCAACTTGCGTTGTGTGTTGGTACATACAGAGATGTTTTTCCTTTTCCACTGCTTCCTTGCTGGTACAGAGCTGGGGGTGGGCTCCTGAGCTGCAGCCCTGATGTGGAACAGTCGATGCTGAGAAACTCTGCATTTACTGTGGGCATTCATTAGACCCCAAAGATGTGGTTTGTAAAGGCCCCGTATTTGCACAGTTCTGGAACCTGTTGTGCTTTGCTGGGGTTTGCTGGCAGGTGAGGTCTGGCTGCAGTGTGCAGTTCCTGAAGATGCACTCAGATTACTGCAGTGTGCTGAAGGTGCCGGCCCCCACGCTGTGGGATCACTGCCTTGAGTGCACCATACAGGAAAATCTTCGGGGTCGTTTTTATCCACATCCTTTGGGATGCTTTTGTCCTTTTTCATTAGTGTGTGGTATTTTGGGTTTCAAGGATCAAAGAAGTGTGTGCGTGAGTGTGGATGAACTATGCCTAGCTGCCTGCTTCTGAATGTGTGAGAAGTGGCTGATGGCTGGTTTTGGTGGCGCTGCCAGACTGAGCTCACTCGGGGTTTTCTCATGTTTTTTCTCTTCTTTTTTTCAATTTGTTCTGTGGCCACAGTGACGTAGCAGCTCGGTCATCATTTCCCTTGCATGCCAACATGCTTTCCTGTAGTTTAATTGTAATATGAGTAAATGTGGCCCTGCCTAATGGCCACGTGGTCATCCTGGGGATGGGAGGAACTGGGGCGGCTCAGGCCTGGGCTGCAGAGGGCAGAGGCTGTGGCAGTGAGATCAGTCCTCAAGGAAAAAGCTTCGTGCAGAATTCTGCCCTTTGGTCTCAGTTTTTTTCTTAAAAACAAAAACCACCTTTGGCCCCAACTACGCATCTTTCTCACTCTCTTATTCTTTTCCATCCACTTTCTGGACACTAACTTCTATTCCTCCTTTCCTCCCATCATGCCATTACTGACTTGTCACCATCCGAAGTGCCCATCCCTCCTTTTTCCCCCTGGTCATTTCCCTACCCCTGAGCCTCCTCTTCCCCCTGCCCCTCCATGCTGTGTTGCAGCAGCACAGCACCGCTTGCAGCAGACGCAGGGGCAGGATTGGGATCTGCTTGTTGTTCAAGTTCTGTTCTTGCTTTCAGTTCTGCATTGTATCTCTGTAGTGCTGCACTGGGTAGTATTTGTCATGTTAGATCTCCTTTCTCTGCCTTCTCAAGGTCAGAGTAGGTGAACTGCAGGGTGTGCTTGTAGTTACACAACTAACGCTTGTAGCTGCTTCTTCTTGCTGCACCTCCTCAGGTTTAGCTGCACTTGAAGCCAGATTTTATTTTTCCTGGTGATTTTATTATTAGTGGTGGTTGGTGTGAGTGGCAAATCAGTGCAAGTACGCTGTATGTGCAAAGCGGTCTTCCCAAAGCAAGTGAGATGTGCCTAACTCTAGTTACCTAATGGATTGGCATGAAGGACTCTTGTAAAATCTGTTTTTTAACAGCCCCCTCCTCCAGCACAGTGGGTTTATGAGCTGATAATACCAACCGTACTGTTCTTTGCTCTGCTTTACTAAAATGGCATTAAAATCCATCAGGCGTCTTGTAAAGTTTAATGGCTCCCAGCCGCAGCGAGGCCCTGGGGCAGCAGTGGCTGCTTCTCCTCCTGTGCTCCCAGAGAGCCAAAATGCTGCGTGGCTGCTCAGCAGTGTGCTGTGCTGCCCTGTGTCCTGTGCTCGTGTGGCACACGTGGGGTTTTATCTCCGACTTTGACATCAGTGGGAAGGGCAGCACCTGCTCTCTGCGTGTGTTCATGTGCTGGGTTGGTTTTGGTACACTCTTGAGGGGATGCTGAGAGGAAGACGAATGGAAACAGGGAAGGAATTCCAGCAAAATTCTTCTTGTAGGATAGACTTGAGATCAAAACTATAGTAATGTGTTTGTCAGCACTTCACCCATCAGATTCCTTTCTCTCTGATATGAGGCTCAGCAGGATGCCCTGCTGAGAACCTGAACGTGGTCCATCCTGGTGAAACTCTGTAAGGACTCATCTATCGGATGACTTGCCTGCTCTGGTGCCATGTGGTTAAGGTTCACACCTCAGGGCCGTGAAGCAGGAAGCTCCCAAATAAAAATCAGGGAGGAAAGAAATCTGTCCCAGGGACAGATGACAGAATCATAGAATGGCCTGGGTTGAAGAGGACCACGACCATTCAGTTCCAACCCCCTGCTATGTGCAGGGTCACTGACCACCAGACCAGACTGCCCAGAGCCACATCCAGCATGGCCTTGAATGCCTCCAGGGATGGGGCATCCACAACCTCCTTGGGCAACCTGTTCCAGTGCATCACCACCCCCTGTGTGAAAAACTTCCTCCTAAATGATGTTCTAGATGAGTCTCTAATAACTGAAGGTATGTCAGTCAGAATGGCACTCAAAAGTAACTACTTCCTAATGATACAGCGAATAATATACAATAATATACATGTATATATTGTTTGTTAGTGTTTCTAGAGCTTTGTATCCATAGGCTTTCACTGAGCAGCATAAATAGGAAGTGCATTGGTACTCATGACTTCTTGCAAGGAGATTTTGAAATGGCCCTAATCTGACACCTGTATGGAGGAATTTAGCTTTCACTGTGTGAAAACCAAGAATCCACGAGAGATTGAAGTGTCTTAACCTCATTCCTTTGCATTGTTTTAGACTAGTTCTGTACTACAGCATGAAAAATCAAGGTGTATCCTTCTCAGGACTGCATTGGGATCTTAGTGTGGTACTCATGCCGGACTCAGCCCTGCTCCTGGTGCAGTGCTGCAGGAGAAAGTGGCCTCACAACTGTGCATCCCTTCTGCAAAGCATGTGCGGCCCCAGGCAGCCGTGTTGGGGCCGGCCCTGCGGGATGTTTCACGCCTTTTGCCTGGCTGTGTGGAGCTCTCTGTGAGGTTGAGATCTCACCCTTTGGATGGCAAAGCCTTTGAAAATTGAACAATTTTAAAGCACAGCTTCTAAGAATTAGTGAGGAAATGAAGGAAAAGTTTCTGTTTCAGTATTCTTTGAAATGGACAGGGAATGTGTTGCTGTTCCCATCTTGTAAGCTGAGCAAGTGCTTTGGCTTGATTTAGGCACACAGTTACCTCCTGCCTCTGCCAGGTCTCTTGGGTTTTTCCCTGTGGGTTTTGTTTGTTTATCAAGAATGCGGGAAGGAGTGGATCAGCAGCAGTAAAACTTGTCCTTTGTGCATTCCTCAAACAAGTAAACCCCTGTGAGGCACTGGGGAATATAACTAAGAGGGAGCTGTGTAATGTCTCTGAGGGAATGGACCGCAGGTCTCCGACGGGCAGTGCCCAGCCCTGCAGCATCCCTGCAAGTGCTCTGCTGCAGGAATCAGCACATCCCATCCTGGTGAAAAGCGGGCATGATCCCTGGGAGAGGGCTGATCTAGGGACATTGCCCTGCTTCCCGAGGGGTCTTGCTCTGAAAGGGGGAAGAGTAGAGGTATTCAGCTGTACTCTGTGTGTCACGTGGGGCAAGAAACAGTTTGCTTGAGCTCAAAACATGCTGTTTCATATTGCTAGAAGCTGTGATGCTGCATAAAGCTGGGTAGGTTGTGGGAGACGGTCTGAGATTTTTAAAAGTGCAAGATCAGGATGGGAAATACATGAGATACCATGACTTGCAGAACATTTTAGCAGAAGAGAAACTTTGACTTTTCTAAATGAGCCTAATCTATAGTGTTTTACAGCGCTGATCAGGGGAGGCTGAAAGTGTTCCTATGTGTGCTGAAGGTAATGTGGTCCTTGGTTGTGTGTCGTGCTTCGGGTAGTCCTTAAGCCTAAAGTCTTGCCAGGCAAACATCGTCATGTGTATGAAACAGATATGCGTATATAAATACAGGTTTTGATTAAAAATGTGTGTTTTAATGGAAGCACTATGGTGTACAACATTAGCTGATAAATAAGAGTGGGTGCCTGTGAAGTTAAATTCTAATAGGTCATCAGTTATATCATGAAAGAAGTACAGCTGAGCTTGCCAGGAGCGCTGTCACATTCACTGTTACATTAATTTCCCTTGTAAAGGGTTACTTGTTGTTTGGAGAGTGCACAGTGGTCTTTAAATTCTGTCCGTGCTTCTCTGTGTTAGTAAATTGCAGGGTTAATAAAAAACGTGCATTCACCAGTTGCTGATAAACTTAGAACTAAAAGGTCATTGAAATAACAGCATAGCAAAACAATACTTGATGTTTATTTTTACTATGAGCTGCCTTTTCAAAATCCGAATTACCATCACAGTTAGTAGTGTTGTGCCGCATAAAGATCCAACAGCATTCATCCATCACATTTAAAGGTTACAGTGCAGCTCAGGAAATCCCCCAAGGGTCTGCTGGAAGCTGAGGACATAGGATGCTTCAGTGGAAGGATCACCCATGTGTGTCCTCCTGCTGGGCGTCATCGTGAGTGCAGCCCTGCCTGGCTGCTGCCCTGCGCAGGTGGATTTGGGAGGCTTGCTGCTTCTCTCAGTTCGTGTTCCTGACCCAGCTGATTGTCGCAGGCACACCCTAATGCCAGCTTCAGGACAGGGTGGAATCGCTTCTGCAAGTGGCAGTATTAATTTGCAGTACAGAACAGTACACTTCACTCCTTTGTCAGTTTAATGTTTCTCCTTTGCATCCAGATCTGGCTGCTGTTGCCTACAGATTGCTGAACTGGATGGGTCTTGCTGACCTGGTACAGATATCATTGTTGTAATGGGTCTATAAAGTCTGCTGCCATTGCTACAACACGTGCAGATGGCGTGTAAACCATCCGGATAGTGAGTCTTGGGAACCACATTGTCTTACAAGCAGAACAGAACCTCCACACTGTTACCCATTTCTCATCAATTGAAGGACTTCCTACACCCTCCTGTTGGTGTAAGGGGGTTTTCGGGTGAACTGCAGTAAACATACCTTTGCACTGCTTAAACAAGATGACGTATAAGAATCTGACTTGCCTCTGTTGGCAGGCAGGTGCATGGCTCAAATACCTGCTCCCTCCTGGCTAGTTCTGCCTCTTGGACAATCTTGAATGGCGTGGTCTCAGCCAGCTCAAGCCCCTTCTTGCCTGTACTTTAACCTCAGGCTTCCAGCTGAGGAGCAAAGCATACGTTGGGGTTCATGTCTTAAAATGCCTTAAGAAGTATTTTCTGGAGCTCGTTGAGCGAAGTCTTTAAAACACTGAAGCCCCAGAACTGAAAGCTTAGTCCTGTGGTTTTGTTGAATTGTCCCATTCAGGCTGATGAATCCATGGAATCAGTGAAATCAGAATGTTCAGAGCTTTGCACAGTATTGTTCTTTCCTCACCTTTCCTCATCCTCAGGTACTCAGCAGATGTCAAACCTGTGGCTTGCCGTGCACGACGTGCTGCAATAGCCATTGTAAATTCCAGTGTGCTGAAGCATTGTCTTTTCAGTGCCCACAGCAACGTGACTCTGGCCACGCACTCCTAACAAAAGTCTATTCCCACCTAGACTGCTGTTCTGGGAAGCAGGGGTGCACTAATCAGGTAAAGCTTAGGAATTAATCTGCAAAGAATGTTGTATTCCAGGTGTCACAGAGCCTCATGTTTTGGACAGAACTTTTACTTAGTGATGAAAAATGGACTAAAATACTCTCTTGAATAAATTGTCACGTCATTTTTCTGGCTGAACTGCAGGGCCTCAGTTACGGGTTCAGGCTCCTGCGCTTCCTGGCCAGACAGACAGTGAGCAGAAGGAAGATGACTGAGAAACCTCATGCATGGTTTTTTTCCTCTGAGCCTCTAATGGACTATGTGGAAGGTGGTTTATGCTCTCAGCATTTGCTAATTGACTAGACCAGTTCTTAGCCACCATGGTAAGAAGAGCGGGCTGCTCTTGTACAGATCAGAGGTCAGTGGGCACCTTCAACCATACAGACAACAGCTTGGTGCTTGCCCTTGCAAACAGGAGGAGAGATGCTCACTGGTGGCTGCTCTGTTAATTGGAGAATGAAGAGATTTGCTGAATGAGATACGGAAAAAAACAGCCATAGAGTTACCAAATGGATTGGGTTGGAATGGACCTTAAATATCATCTACTTCCAACCAACCTCTTGCTGTGGGCTAGTTGCCACCCACTAGATCAGGCTGCCCAGGGCTCCATTCAGCCTGGCCTTGAGCACCTCCAGGGATGGGGCACCCGGAACTTCTCTGGGCAACCTGTGCAAGTGCAGTGTGCCTTTAAAGCTTAGCAAGTAAGGTGGATCTTGGTTATTTATTTTTTAATGTATTTAGTCATCTAATGGGCTTTAAGGAGCTGTTTCTGGACCTAGGCCTGCATAACACAATGGGAATCCTTGACTGAATCCCAACCTGACATCTGTGTGGAAGCCCTCAGATGAGCACTGGGAGCAGTGATGCCTGCCACGGTGTGCAGAGCTCATGGATACACCTGCAGGTCAGTAGTGTGGCTCTGCTGTTTAAGGCCAGGTGGGCACTGAGCTCAGGTTTGCAGGAGAGTAGATTAATGTCTCCCAGACATGTTCTGAGCACAAAGTGTGTGGTGACCCAGTGTCCCTGGTTGGGGTTGACACTGAGGTACCAGCTTAGTGTGCAAGAGGTGATGTTCTTCTGTGGGGTTCTTGTTCCATCCTCTCCTCTGCATGCTGTGTTGGCACCTCTAGCTCTATTTTAGTCCACTTTCCGTGGGATGTTTATGCTGTTGGAGTACTGAGTGCAGTGTGGCCTGGTCCCAAGTTGAAAGCAGTGCTTTCCGAATGGAGCAGCACACGCTTTCCTGTTGCAGATCATGCCACCTTCCCCTTTTGGTGTCTGTTGGCAAACACTTGGGCATAACAGCCCATGGCTTAGATTGGCTGCACAGAATTCCTTCACAGATCAATTAATTCCCAGTCTGTTTCTGTCCTCAACACACGTGGTAGTACAGCGTGCCATGGAGCATGCAGCTGTGGTTCTGGAAGCTCTGCTCAGCCGTTGGATCATAACCATAAAAAAAGCATAATGCTCTTCCTTCACAGCAGTTTAATTGGAGCCTTTTTTGAAAAACAAACAAACAAACACCAAAAGCCCCACGCATGTGATCTGGTTAAAACTGACTTTTCTTGTCCTAAAAAGTGCATCTCACAAGAATGGATGAGATTTTCCCTTTTTTGTCTCTCTTTGCCTATTTTTGGAAGGAGAGGGTTGTCCTGGGGTTTCATGGATTGCTGTGTTCTGAGATGGAAACTGCATCTGCGGAGCTGTGTGCATCCTGCTAGATCAGAGCGGGCTGGCTCACTGGCTAGTTCTACTCGTTAAGCCTAGCTTATGTTACACAACTTTTTTTTCTATATAAATTAGCATAACTAATTATGTAGCATGTGGAGATCGACGTAGCTGATACAGAAGAGGTGTGGGCTTGAATGCATGTACGTGAGGTCATCTGTTGCAATGTTTCTGACTTTAATAACTCTAGTCACAGGCTGCCTGCCCTACTTTAAGAAAACCTGAGCTAAGCTTTACCTTAAAGCAAGAAAGCAGAAGGTTCAGAAGAAAGATTACCTCTAAGTGTAGTGAAAAGTCTCTAAAAGCCTGGAGAAATGCTTAAGTCCTGTCCTCCCAACGGGCACCTCGGGATTAACACCTAACAGATTTACCTGCCTTTGTTTTGTGGATGTTCCATTCAGATAACTGAATGAAGCTACAGGATGCTAAATGAGGGGCCTGCCTGGCATGTAGTTGCTGTCAAAACTCAGCAGTTGCTGTTAAAGTCAGGAGGACTGGCACTGTTGGCAGGTATCAGTTGTACAGACACTGTACGTTGTGCATACCACGGCAGCTGGTATTTACAAAGCATGAAGGTAGCAAACCCTCTAATTCCCCTAAGAAAGCTGCCTTCGTCCTGACAGGTAAGTGCTGTTGTGTTGACTGCTGAAATGAACAGTGTGGGTGGAGCAAATAATTTCTCGTAGGGAAATTTGGGAGCTGGTTGTGTATGTTTGGCTGGAAGCACCGATTGGGTTTAGCTGCTAACCGGTATTTGAAATAAGCTGTCAGGTGTCTTAGTTCCCATTGCCTGGATTTACATACTCGAATGGCAAATGGGTCCAAGCTTCAAGTTGTTTTTTTCTTTCTATTACCAGATAATTTCAGAACACTGTTTTTAAGAAATTAAGGCTGAATCTTGTGAGGAAGGAAGAAGCAAGAAAGGGGGAGAGTTGTGAAGAGCCATTCCATACCTTGCCATCTTAAAATGGATCGCTTTCATATTCTGCACAACTGCACCCTGTCTGGCACAGAGACAGTCAGCTTTGTGCCATTCAATGGAAAAGGAAATAGAACGGAAATGGTATTATAAACAAGGCACTACATGTGCTGTGGCAAGCTACGTCTAAGCTTTCAGGCAGGGCTGTCAGATATCTGCAACTCTGCACTGTCCCATGGCACCAGATTGGGTCATTGTTTTGGGGAAGAAATATTACAGAAGTGTTGCTGAACTTTGAATTCGCTGTAGTCTTGGAATAGACCATATTTAATTACAGCTGGTGTATTTAATTCTTCCCCTGTATTTGTTTATATATGCACCTACAATCTTTTCTATCCACGTCTAATTACAAGGTTTCAGTGGCAGAGTTCGGGACGTTCAGCAGGACGTTTGGGGACGCGTGTTCTTAATTAGCTCAGGGTTATTTCTTTTGTTCTTCTCCTTTGGTGTTTTCACTTGGGGCCAGAGCCAGCCTTGGGCTGGCTAGAGCAGGCACCCTGCTGTCTCTGGCAGGGACAAGAAGCACCCAGCTGCCTCGCTGGAGGCGTCTCAAGTGTCTACACTAATAAAGACAGCAAAGCCCACCGCATCCTTCCCATAAAAGCCAATTAGCTTTGCTCGTGCATGCTCAAGCTGCCACCATTAGCTACTCTAGGATGGCCATGAAGCTTTGGTGCATTCAAGTTGGACATTAGAAAAAATTTATTCTCAGAAAGAATGATGAGGCATAAGAACAGGCTGCCCAGGGAAGTGAGGGAGTCACTGTCCCTGTGTTCACGAAAAGGGTAGAGGTGGCACTTGAGGAATGTGGGTTAGTGTGCATGGTAGGGATGGTTTGATGGTTGGACCGGATGATCTTGGAAGTCCATTCCAACCTTAATGTTTCTATGATACAGGTCAGGAAGTATGAGCAGAAGCAAAGATGGAAGTAAGAAGTAGCACTGAACATGCATTTCTAGTGCTTAAATTTCCAGTCAGAGCTTCCTACCTCTGAGGCTGAGAAGGTGATTGATACGTGCCTAAATGGAGAGATGGGTGCTTCAGAGGTGTGGTGTGAGCAGTAGTTTCTTGTGGTGGGTGTTTCATGCCTGTGATGCTTGGTGGAGTTCCTGTGGCGTTTGTTAGGCTGGAGGTGGCCTTTGGGGTTAAACTGGGTACCTGATGTTTCCTTTTCATTTGGGTGTAGAGGTACAGCAGACAGTTAAGTGACAGCCACAGGTATCTGTTATTCCAGGGACTCTGGCCTCATACTCTGCATTTACCTTCATGCAGGAAAAAAGGCCGTTTAGTTCTTTTGTCTGCCACACGAAGACCTCACACTCAGTGTGTGAACCCAATACATGGTTTTAATTCAGCTAAAATAATTCAGCTTGACTTGCCTCTCGATTAATTTGGCATCATACAGCAATGTAAAAAAAATATAAATCTTGAAGGCATTTCTCCCTGCATTTGACACGTGTATAAAATAACCAGGTCTGCAGGGAGGTATAAAGTGAGGCAGGAGAAGCTTACTGGGCCTTATGCTGTGCTCCCTTCACTAAGGGCTGTGCTACAGCATAACTCCTCTGTGCCTCTCTGAGCGCTGTACCCCCCACCCTTCCCTTTTTATTTCTTTAATTTTTTTGAAGATCCTTCCTGTTGGCAGCTGTCCTGAGACATGATGTTCTTGCTTAGCATTTTGATGTGGGGAAACAGTCTGATAATTGAAGAACAACCCCCCGGTCATAACAGAGCTTTTCCTCATTTTGGTAAATGCGGTTCTCTTCACCCTATGCTCTGCAGTTCCTCGACGAATTCCTTACAGGAGCATGGGGAAAGGCAGCAAATGGAAGCAGAACTGCAAACCTGAGGCAGGAGGCTTGGATTTGCTGAGCAGGAGGGAATATTCTGTTCCACTGCTGCCAGAGACCAAAGAGCATTGCCCTTGTGTACACATGGAGTTGTCATCCACTCTTGGGGTTTCTGAGGGAGTGTGTGTGTGTGTGTGTGTGTGCGCAGCTCGTGTCACTTCAAGTGGGAGTTAAAGCCGCTCAATACTGGGATGGGCTGATCTTGCAGTGGCACTTGCCTTACCTGATTTGGTCTGTCGCTGTTCTGAGGTAACAGACAAACTCCAAATCTTAAGTCTCCCTACAGAGTAATCTAAGAAACACGAGTGCCAGAAAGACAGATTGGAGAGGGCTCATTTAGGAGGACCACTCAGTTGCAGTGTGTGCATTTTAGTTTGTGAAACAAAGAAGTGTGAGGCTGGAGGAACAAAACAGTTAATGAATTTAGTGAAAACACTGTTGATTATTTTTTGTAGACTCTGCTTTCAGGTACGTACGGATGTATTTCCAACACTTGTGCATTTCCCCACAAGCATTGTTCGTCTGCCTGTGTTAGGTAGGTGCAGCGTGACGCTGCCTGTTGTGCTGTGTGGCACCTCCCACTACTGCTCAAAAGCGTTTGGGAGGTAAATGTTAAAAGATAATCAGTAGATAACAGAGCTAAAAATAGGAGACATTTGAAACAGAAATTCCTCTTCTGTAGGTGTAAGGATTACTCACACTTGTTTGACATTGAGTTTGAAGGTTTAAAATGCAGAAAGCTGATTTCTGTAGATGAGCAAAACCTGAAGGTTACAATACTAAATCTAGGTTGAAATCACTCCTGTTTTGTTTACAGAGGAAAAAACAAATCTCTGCAAAGGTGAAACCTTTCAGCAGTTACCATAATGATAGATCTCACTTGCCTCACACTCTTGCAAGGTCAGAGATTTTACTGCCTCTGGTCAGAGGATGGGGAATCCTATACGTGCGACTCTGAGATGGTCACCATCCAGAAAAGACAAATGGTATCCAGCTGCCATTGTTAGCTTGTGATGCTTTTGGGAATCTCTCTAGAGCTAGTAAATTCTGATTGACTTTTTCTGAGAAGCACATCTCAGATTTCTGCATGCTTCAGTTACTTATCTCCAAGACCTGAGACAGCGAAGGGCTGTTAAACCTCGTGGCTGCCATTTACTAAGAGCAGTGTAAAACAGGGGCGAGACCCAGCTGCTGGTAGCAGCAGTGCGGGCACGCAGGAGGAGGTGAGGGTGGTCAGATGCCTGTCTTCAGGTCCTGAGGCTGAGCCTGGGGCTGTATTTCCCCTGTGGCCATGGCTGGCACCAGGCAGAGCCGCTGTGTCCTGCCTGCCCCTAGGCCTTGCTCACACTGCTTAGTGCTCTGCAAGACTGCATGCTGCTCGCCCTGTCCATAGGAGGAACGGTCCTGGTTGGAAACCATGCAGTCCATTTGGATGTTGTCCTTTGTGGGGCTGGCCTGCAGAGCATGGCATTGGAGGGCAGACAATAGTGTCACATCACACACACATCCCTGACAGCTCACAGTGGCAGGAGGAGGACTTGAGTGGGAGGTGATGGAGGAATTAGATGGTAACAGGCACTAACTGTACTGTAAGGATTTTATGTCTTCTGCTGGTCAGAATAAAACGTGCCTCTGAGGCCCTCAGCAGTCTGTCTGCTGCCATGAGAGATCTGGCCTCCCCAGCCCACCCTCCAGTGGCAACCAGAGTGCAAAGAGCTTTGGAAGTTTGCTTGTGGTCACCCTGAGTGATGAAGGAACATTGATGTACCTTGATGCTCATAATTCAGGACAGGAGAGGCTGGAGGAACAGGCAGAGGAGGAAGAGGGCAAGGTGGACAGCAGAGCCTGCCAGGTATCCTCTCATCAGCAGCCAGAGCCTCCTGCTCCCAAAGCAGGCAGGTTCACCTGTCCTCAGCTAGCCTCTTGCATGCTGCTGCCAATACGGGTGCCTGGCCAAAAATTTATACATCTGTGGTATTGCAAGTATTTCCTTCAACTTATGCTTGCTAAATGGTGTAGGAATAGGCCTGGTACATGAGCATACTCCAGAACGTGAATGAGCTGCAACTTTTGGAAGGAAAAAAAGCAAGGTTGAAGGTGTGGGGTCTTGGCTCAGCAAGTGGGCTGAAGTGGCACTAAGCGAAAGTAAACAGAATGCACTATGAATGCTGCAGTGTGCACTGGTGTAGAGGGACATAGAGAATGTAAACATTTTTCAGAGAGAAAATGTGCAGAAAACATTGAGTTGGGAAGCAGTAAGCCTTGTGACAGGCAGCAGATGTTTTCTTTTGTCTGCTGTGGTGTAAGAGCTAGGACCATCAACACTCATTTCTGACCACTGCTCACATGAAAACTTGTTGATGGCCAAGTTCAGAGCAGCATGAGCTCTTTTAAAGGTAATGATTACAAGAAATACTTGCAGACATTGCCTTTATAGGGAAGTGATGTTCCTATTCACTGCAGGGGAGTTGGAGTAGATGACCTTTAAAGGTCCCTTCCAATTCCGATGATTCTATTCAAACACTACAGAAGCACCCAAAGACCACTGACCTTGCCGCTAGAGCTGTCTGGACAGTTTCAATTTAGTGAAACAGAGGCACAAAAGTATTCAGGACACTGAAAATGCAGGTGGTGCTTTGAAAGTCCTGGTATGTGCTAAAGTAGGCTGTTGTGCTGGTTCATGGAATCATAGAATGGCCTGAGTTGAAAAGGACCACAATCTGCTTTGTGCAGGGTTGCTGACCACCAGACCAGGCTGCCCAGAGCCACGTCCAGCCTGGCCTTGAATGCCTCCAGGGATGGGGCATCCACAACCTCCTTGGGCAACCTGTTCCAGTGCATCACCACCCTCTGTGTGAAAAACTTCCTCCTAATCTCTAACCTAAACCTCCCTTGTCTCTGTTTAAAACCATTCCCCCTTGCCCTATCACTATCCACCCTTGTAAACAGCCATTCCCCCTCCTGTTTATGTGCTCCCTTCAAGTACTGGAAGGCCGCAGTGAGGTCTCCCCAGAGCCTTCTCCAAGCTAAACAAGCCCAGTTCTCTCAACCTTTCTTCATAGGAGAGATGCTCCAACCCTCTGATCATCTTAGTGGCCCTCTGGACCCACTCTAAGAGCTCTGCGTCTTTCTTGTACTGGGGGCTCCAGTCCTGGACGCAGTACTGCAGATGGGGCTTCACAAGAGCTGAGTAGAGGGGGACAACCACCTCCCTCTCCCTGCTGGCCTCCCCTTTTTTACTGCAGCCCAGAACACAGTTGGCCTTCTGGGCTGCAAGTACACACTGCTGTCTGATGTCCAGCTTCTTGTCTACCAGAACCCCCGAGACTTTCTCTGCAGGGCTTCTCTCAAGGGGTTCTTCTCCCAGTCTGTATAAATACCTGGTATTTCCCCAGCCCAAGTGCAGCACCTTGTGCTTGGCCTTGTTGAACCTCGTTAAGGTCACATGGGCCCACTTCTCCAACCTGTTCAGGTCCCTCTGGATGGCTTCCCTTCCCTCCAATGTATCGGCTGCGCCGTTCGGCTTGGTGTCACCTGCAAACTTGCTGAGGGTGCACTCGATGCCATCGTCTGTGTCACTGATGAAGATGTTGAAGAGCACCGGTCCCAAGACCGACCCCTGAGGGACACCGCTTGTGACCAGCCTCTACCCTGACGCAGAACCATTGATCACAGCCCTTTGGCTGCAACCAGCCAGCCAATTCCTAATCCATCAAACAGTCCATCCTTCAAATCCACGCCTCTCCAATTTAGAGAGATTGTTGGGGTGTTGCATTGAAGTCCCTCTGATAGGCACTCGCAGGTTTTTCCATCTGTTACCACTGTACCTTCCCGTGCTTCCATGCTGAATTTAGATGCAGAGACCTATGGGGGGCAATAGACAAAGGCAAAAAAAAATGATTTGGAACAAACCTATGAATCTTCACCTGCAGCACAAATTTCAGCATTTGGTTCTTAGCTCAAAGAGAAGTACATCTACAGAATGCTGATTTATTCGCTTGATTTATTTTTTCCTTGTATAATAACAACCAAAGGAGTTTGCTGTAAGGGCACTACTGAATTTTCTGTCTTTGACTCTGAGGCACTCTGCTGTGAGCAAATATTTCACACATCTTGAGGCAATCAGAATGTCCAAGTGCGGCACACTGGGTTCCTCGCCATGGTACAGTGCTTAAATACTAAGAGGTTTTCTTTTCACTAAAGTAAATTTGTTGTGTAGATGAAGTAGATTGTGCAGCTTGAATATGAGCCTCTATTGAAAAACTGGGCATATGTTCGAGGTATCCTTTGTAGAGTGGGAAAAAAAAAAGTATTGAAGGTGTTTCTGGGTGAAATAAATATGGAAAATATGGAAAAGACAGGATTTTATACTTCAGTGGAGGGCTGTTACCTTACATTGTGCTTCATCTTTTTCTGAAGATGCTCTAAATTCTGCCTGGACCATTAATAGAAAGGTTTCTTCAGAAGCATTTTGCTATAATGGAGTTTCACTGATTTCTTAAGATGGAAGTTGTAAATACAATGTCTCCAAATGCCCGTGTAAACAAATATATTTTAATTGGTACAGGATTGTCTTTGGTAGCTTATTAAAAGCATTGCAGAGCTGTAAATATGTCATTCCTGACACTTGAGGAAAAGTGTTATCTTAAGGAGGAGTAAGGCAGGTGTGCCTGAATACCAACTCCTGCTACGCAGTGTGGTAAATAATTATGTGTGTATCTACACTGTATGTATGTACAGTGGTACCCAGGAATATGGAAGATAACATTCAAACGTTTTTAGCTCCATAAAGCTATTTGTAGCAAAATTCTGTCACCACTCAGATGTGATTATGCATAAAAATAAGAAGATGGAGCTCATGTAGGGATCTTAGAAACAGGAGGGGGACGGACTCTTAAAACTAAAAAGGGGTGATTTTGGTTAGATATTAGGAAGAAGTTCTTTACTTGGAGGGCATGAGGCCGTGGCACAGGCTGCCCAGAGAGCTGTGGGTGCCCGGTCCCTGGAGCTGCTCAGGACCAGGTTGGATGGGCCTTGGGCAGCCTGAGCTGGTGGGGGCACCCAGCCCATGGCAGGGGGTGGGGCTGGGTGGGCTGTGAGGTTGGCATCTCTAGAAACAGCTGGCAATAAGGGTTTGAGCAGTAATGCTGTCTGTATTCATCATGACTGGAATGGGTCACAAAAGATCCTCATTTGCTGATTCTCTCTAAAACTTTACTGCTCCCCATACAGGTGGTGGCTTTTCATAAATAAAACTGTGAAGAGTCTTCCTGTAAAAACACAGTATTTTACGACTACAGTTAGCGAGCTCACTTCTGTATTTCATGCCAAATTTCTTGTCTGGCGGGCAGACAGAGTCACTTTTCTTAAGGAAGCAAACCCTGTGGTTCACTGTAGGGGTCTCTGAGCCGATGTTACGGGCTCAGCCCAAACCCCTTTGAATCACAAAGTACCTGGAGAACATCTGACTCCAGAGGTGAATTTTTGGTGCAGGGATCCTTCTCTGACTTTATCCTAGGTACGTTATTAATCCAGATTACTGAGTCATTATGCAACGATGAAAAATTTAGTAACTGCTCTATATTTAAACTTGTGTATATTAACTTCATTGCACAGCACAGGACCGGGATAGGTTTAAATGCGGAAAAAAAATGTGAAACACGAAAGGAGGAATTTGAAGTGCTTCAGCGACTCCGTCCAGTTTGTAAGAATATTGCATCTCCTAGATTTATTTCAGAGTTTCTATTCAGGTTACCTGTAACAGTTTTTTGCTTTTTGAAGCTGTTAGTATTAAAAACTTTGGGGGTTTTCCTTGTGAGGTAGGACGGGACTTAACTTTATGGCAGGCTCTGAAGCTGTCAGTTTCTTGGATTGAAATAGATGAAGTTGCAGAAATGGTGATATTTTTATTTTTTCACCTATTTCAAATATATCTGTTGTTTTCAGTAGTGCAGCTTCTAATGACTGCATTTTCAGTGTCATTTGAGTGTTTGATCTGTAGTGTCCTTTTATTTGTGAAACATGTCCAAGTAAATATATTTAGCAATTGGTTTAAGAGTGTGTCAACCTCCTGTAGACACAGCTAGTTTAGTAGACTAAATTTGGGACTTCTGAAATACAGACACATGTTCAGCCATGCAAGCATTTTTAGCACTGAAAACATCTTGCAGAAGGCACAGCTCGGGCCTTCTTGTGAAGCAGGCACTGTTTCATGCCCATACATGCTTTCAGATCCTTGCTGCACACACCTCCCAGTATGGCCAGGACAACAGGGTGCCTTGACTGGGCAATCTACTGGTAGGGGTCAGTAGGTATGGAGCAGTCAGGGCTGTTCTGGGACTTCCCGTGGGACATCAGGCTTTGCTGGTAGAGTCGGCCCTTCCCTTTTACAGCCAGCATTGAGTCAACACAAGAACGCGTACGTGTGAGAGAGTCAGTCTTCTAACTTGGAGAGGCCGTGGACTGAGGTCTTGATGGATATGTCAGGAATTTGACCTGTATATGTTGAGCTCTGTGCTCTTGTCTGTGACTGCTGAGGAATCAATGGATGAGCGTTGCCATTTTGATGCTTTCCACAGGCAGTGAGCAGCACAATGTCAACAGTGGGAACTGCTGCTGCTGTCTTCAAGTGCAGCCTGGAGGGCATGCCTGCCCCGTGCTTCCTATCACAGATGTGTGCAGGGCTGTCAGCAGCTCTGTCCGTGTGGGTTTCCCCACCAATGCGGTGAGATACATGCATGCTTGGACACGGCAGCATTTTTCACTGCCACTCTGCAAGCTGTCACGTGTGTCTGTGCCATGTAATCTCACTTAGGCCTGGCTGAGGCGTGCCACAGGGAGGGTAAAGCAGCTTGCTTTGGACATGCATTGCCAAAGGAAAGCTCTGCCTTTCCTGTTGACTTGGTGCAGATCAATGGGTTAAACAACAGACCCCAGTTTAGGTCTCTTGATTTGTACTTGTGTGGTTTAGGAAACGTACCTTCACCGCCACCAGAGAGCTGTGCAGCTGCTGCCTGAGCGGTCGCTTTTTGCTGTTTGCTGCCTACTTTTTAACTGTCTGCAGGCTATTTCTATCTGCTGCGCTGTGTCTAAAAAAGCTACGGAGAGCTCCCATGGAAAGCCTGTAGGTGGATCAGGTCACTCCACAAACCTACAGCACCGTATTGGATAAGATTGGCAGTTTGAACTGCACTTTCATTTTTTTTTTGCTGCTGTGTGAGTGCAATCTTGTGAGTCAAATACTACAGTTTTCCAAGCAATTTGAGTTATACAATCACAGCTGTGTTGATTGGAAGGACCTCTGAAACTCTGTGGTTTTGTCAAGGTGAATCTTGAAAACCTCCAACAGCAGCACTTGTGCAGCCTTTCTGGGCAACCTGTTCTGCATGTGCATTGCCTTCATAATAAATTTGTTTCCTAATGTCCATCCTGTACCTCACAGCCATTGCCTCTTATTTCATTATTTGGCCTTACCAAGGAGTATTTTGTTGCCATTGCAGCCACCTGTCAAGAAGTTGCAGGAATTTCTTGGAATTGTTGCAGTTTTCTTGGAGTTGAGATTATCCAGTGTGAACAATAGGCTTTTTGTTCTTTTTCCCTCTGCAACGTAGCATTCCATTTCTTGGTGTAAAATATATTTGCACCCAGAATTTCATACCTATGGGGAAGCTTCCTGACTGTTATTTAATAGATTAATGTATGCAGTTTGGAGATTGGTTAAAGTCAGAGATCCTCACGTGCTTTTGCACAGCAGCCTGTCTGGAAAGAGTGATACACCTCAGCTCCTCCAACCAGTGTGGCTCCTGCCTTTCTGTGGAGTCTGTGGACTGCTGAAGGTGGCCTTGAGGCAAACTTCTGTGGAAGTGCTGTGTGGGGGAATCTCCGGCGCTGCTGGGCATGGCATCCTGTCTGGACACCTAGGCTTGGTGCCTTGAGATAGGCCCCTCACGTGGCCCTCTGGCTTAGCAGGTTCATTTGGCTGTTGTATTTAGCAAGTGCTGCCCCGTGCTGCTTTCACAGGTTCAGTGCCAGTTCAGGGGAGTCCCAGTCGGTAGCTGTTATGGTGGCTGTCAAAAAGTGATTGTCGTTTCTGTGAAAGCGGTGAACCACCCACATGCTGTAGGACAGCTGCCCCAGGGGAGCCTTGGCTAATGCAGAGGGGCTACAGCTCCTTTTTATTAAGCAATAGTAGAGCTAGAATGTAGCTTTACAGGACCGTCTGGTACGCTCGCTCATGAGGAAAAGACTGAAGGTGCTCAGAGAGCTGTAGCATGTCTGCTATGAGGAAAGGCTGAGGGAGTTGGGCTTTTTCAGCCTGGAGAAGAGAAGGCTTCAGGAAGACCTCACTGCAGCCTTCCAGTGCTTAACGGGAGCTTATGAACAGGAGGGAGACTGATTTTTTACGCAGTCTGATAGTGATAGAATCATAGAGTCATTAAGGTTGGAAAAGACCTCCAAGATCATTTAGTTCAACGGTGAACCCATCCCCTCCATGTCCATTGACCACATCCCTCAGTGCCACATCTACCCTTCCCTTGAGCACCTCCAGAGACGGTGACTCCACCACCTCCCTGGGCAGCCTGTTCCAATGCCTCACCACTCTTTGTGAGAAGAAATTAGGAGGAATTTCTTTACTAAGAGTGTGGTGAGACACTGGCACAGGCTGCCCAGAGAGCTGTGGGTGCCCCATCCCTGGAGGTGCTCAAGGCCGGGCTGGCCCTGGACAGCTTGAGCTGGTGTGGGGCAACCAGCCCATGGCAGGGGTTGGGACTGGATGGGCTTTGAGTTCCCAACCCAACCCAGCCCAGCCCATGCCATTCTGTGATTCCGTGATGATTCTATGGAGTCTTGACCATCTGATGTGTCTTCATCTTCAGGCGGAAAGGCACACGCAGTATCTCAGGTGGGTCTCCTGGCTTCTTTCTCTCAACACCTCACTCCCTCCACACAGCTCAAGTATGTGGATTTTTGGAGGCTCGTTACAGATCCTTAACTTTCCGGATAAATTCAGGAGCAGCAGTGAGGGGAATATTTCTGTGCATCTACATGAGGGGGGAAAAGCGTGTGCTTTTCTAGGCAGAGGCTTACCCGCCTGACATCATGCGTGGTGTGGGCGAAGGTGTCGTGTTTAGGAGCTGGAGCAGTGTAATTACTGCGCTGAGCCGCATCGCAGGCACTGAGACTGTTCCTCAGCTCCTCAGGGACCAGGCAGCGTTTTGCTTATTTTCTAGGTGGAGTACATGGCCTGATGTACAGAACACAAAGAGCTCAGGCTGTGATTACCTCTGTGGCTGCCTTCTGGGTGGCTCCCATCGGCTGAAAAGGAAGAGCTGTCGGTTCCCTGCAGTCAGGGAGAAGTCAGTGCTGACAGATCCTGCGTGTGACAGTTTCTCTGCTGTGAAGTTGGAGTCCCTTGCTGCTGCTGTGATCTGTTACTGCAACATGCCAGCAGTGTTTTCTTACATTCTTAGAGGGGTTTTTTTCCCAAGACGTGTAAACTGAAAAACGTGGGGTATTTACTGTAGTAATTGTGATGGGGTGGAGTTTCTGTGTTCGTAATCCAGGCCATTGATGATGCTCTTGTGTTACAATACATGAATTAGCCACAAATGTCCCCTTGTTTACACACACAAAAAAGGATGAAGTTAGAGTGGGTGTTCCAGCAAGATGTGTTTATTAGTGCTGTCGCTTGTTAGTGTAGAGAATGTTTTAAGGCAGTACTGTTATTATTTTTAATATCGAGCTCCTTTTAATTATTCTCATTGATCAGTTAAAATATTCTTATTACCTTCAGTCATATGCTCTTTGTGGCACTGCTGTAAAGTCCTGCTTTGCCTGGTTTGCGTAGGACATAAAAGAACAGTGCTTCACCCAGGCTCGCAGCCTCGCCCACTGGATGCATCTCTGCTCGTCCCCCAGCAGATGCTAACAAAGTGCACTAAACCCTTACTGTGACCCTGCGGTAAGCAGACTTTCTTCAAATAGCAGCAGAGGCAGATAAGTTGGGTATGGAGCCTGGCTTCCATTAATGTATTTCAAGATGAATATTAAGTAGACCTTAGATTAACAGTTCTGTGTATTCATTATAATACTTCTAATTACAGCAAGCAGTCATTCTGTTCCGTGTGTTTAACTCTCTGTTCACCACATGGGTACTCTTCTTGTCCTCTTCCTTGCCACGTCCTCCTTTATCCTCAGTCCCCACTTCTCTGTCAGCTGTCTAAACAGAGTTGCATCCCAGTTGTGCCGGGTGACACAGTGGCCTTGTGCATGCTTAGAGGCCAGTTAGAAAACAAAAAGATGAATTGAATTCAGTGTCCAAAGCAAGATTTTAGTTAACACACACACACAAAAACCAGGTAGTTATTAAAGGCTATAGAAACAGAAATAAAGTGTCACCTGTGTTTTCTGTATAGCTCCCAGTGGCCCCTGATGGCGGCACTTCTTCCTTTGGATCTGCTGCGAAGGTCAGCATCATGGCTCAGCACAGCAGTCCCAGGGGTGCGCTGTGCTCTGCTGGGGCTGCCCCCACCTGTGGGGCTGTGCGTGAAATAAAAACGTTGTAGTTGTGAGTTGTAGAGCCTTGAATCCAAACCAAACCCGAGCCTTGAACAAAGAATATGGCATCTGTTCTCTCTTGAGTCACACTCCCACCAATAACCTTTTTCTCCTACATGACTTGAAGAAAGCATTAACAGTTCTACGGAAATGCTCTTTGCGTTCATACCTAATTCACCACTAATTTACAGGCAGCCAGAACTACATGGCAGTGTGTCGTCATGGCGGTCCTGAATTTTCATTAGGCTTTATTTTGCTTTTTTCTCCCCCATTCATTCTCAGGTTTTTGCATTACAGCACTCATTCCAGATACGATGCCATTTGTCATTCAGTGTGCACCGAATCCTCTTCAGTTGCATTTCAGACACTGATGCTGAATTCTTGTTCTGAGCGTCCTGACCGGGAGCATTACATTTCTTGCACAGTTTGTTTCCTTCATGCAGCATATAGCAGATTGGAAACAGATAATTATTCATGTCACACTTGTGATCCGCTTCGCTTATTATTAGTGCTGTGTGGGGGCTGTAGGCATGCTCCAGATCATTGCTTTGTTCAGTCTGGGCTGGTGGAAAGAAAATGGTACAGATGTTGCTCATGTAAGTGCTTCTGCGTCTATTTCCATCATGCAAAACTGAAAGATGCAACGTTCGTTGGTTTGCTGCTGCCTTGCTTTGGGCAGTTACAGTAGAGTTGCATGGAGTGTTGTATTGGCAGTGGCTCCTTAAAGAAATACAAAAGGTTTGGAAACCAGCTGGCCGTAGAAACGCCGCTTCGCTTATCCTCATTCTTTACCAATGGATTTGATGCCATTAATACAGGAGAGAGGTTGCTGGGGGTGGTAACGGTATCACTTGAATGAGAGCGATGGACCCGATACTGCTGGAGCTCATTGGTGTTGCTCCAAGTGTTGTTCTGGCTCCTTTGTAGAGGGCTGTGGGTCCGTGCATGGACAGCAGCAAAAAAAGGTCTACGGCGAGGGCTGAGAGGTACAGCTGGAAGCAGCCATGCCTTGCAGTGCAGAAGCACAGCCATCGCATCGGGCAGGGGGAGCTGTGGTGTGCGGCCTCCGCTCCTTCCCACAGGCTGGGAAAACCACCCAGGTTGGGGCAAAGTCTCCGCTTTTCTTTATTCTGCCACGGATTCAACGTGCAGCCTTGGTTGAGTTACTTTCTCTGGGTGTTCTCCCCCTTCCTTAGGTTGGGAATAACCAGACTGAGCAAATCGCTTTGAAATATAGGTATGAAAATAGCGTATGAATGTGCCAAGTAGCATTACTACATTTCAAGTGACCTTTTGGTCTGAAACTTTGCCAAGGGAGGGGAGAGGAAGCCACTGTTGAATCGAGTTTTGCAGAGAGATCCTGCAAACAGATGGTGTTTGCATATAGGATGTGCTATTCAAGTGCAACTTTACTACAACACTCTTCATTTTTAATAATTGCAGACGGGCTAAACTCCGGCTATATTTGGAACAGCTAAAACAGCTCGTGCCTCTTGGGCCGGACAGCACCAGACACACCACTCTAAGCCTGTTGAAAAGAGCTAAGATGCATATCAAGGTAAAAACATTCATCCGTGTTTTTATATTCTTAAAGCCTAATCTTCCAGAATGTGTATCCATAGAGAGGAGTTCTAATTTTCACACGAGATCTGTATCCATATGTCTGATCTTCTGGCTCTATTGGTCTGTATTAGAAGCAGGGTTTTTACTCAGGGTATCAAGTTTTTAATGTGCTTTGCAGCCTCAGATATATGAAACGGTGGCTTTGTGATTATTAACGGTTCTCGCTGTATTAAAACATACATATATCGTGGGTGTTATTTGATGAATGTACTTATTTTTTAAGGGCTGAGCAAAGTAGCATTGTGCTGCGCTGATTTTGATGTAAAAATACCAGTAACTGGTAATGAAATAACTAACGGAGTCAGAGGGATTATAGCTCCTAATGAGTCTCACCCTCATCCCATACCCCAGCAACCAGATCCTGGGGCACGTGCCAGTCACTTAAAAGAAACCAAAAATAAAATCTCATCTCCTGGTAGCTGCCACTCCCTTTGCATGCTTTGTGTGTGCAACACCTGAGCTGCCAGCTGAAAACCAAAATGAAACCTCAGCTGTGCTTTAGCAACAGTACAGGTTAGACGTGTGCACAGGGAACGCAAAGGGGATCCCTCCTCAGCCCTCCTCTTTCCTAAGACAGCGTGGTTTCACTCTCGTCATTTTCAGGGGAATGGAAACACAGATAGATGATAAGTATTTAAATGCAGGAGGTCAAAGAACAGGTTTCTGATGCCGTGTCCAGGACTGTAATTATTCGTCTGGCATTTTTTCACTGTTAGGGAAAAAGAGAGAAAGGTAAAAAGTGTCATGAGAGGCTGAATGCTGCCAGTGGTCTGGGGATATTTTGGAGAACAGCCTGCTGCTGTACAGCTCTGACATTCAGTGCAATAGCAGAAATGGCTGTAATTTGTACGAAGCATTAAGGATGAATTTAAGCAAAGCCACTCTTGTAAACAAGGTTACTGAGCTCCTTCTTCAGCTCTTGTAAGCACGTTTACTCCAGCTGAGCAACCCCTGTTTTGACCATTGGAGATTTTGGCTGCTTGTTTATAATTCAGGCTAACGTGCATGAAAGGCACTGCGTGTGGTTTTTGTCTCGGGCTGCCCCCCTGTCATGGGCTTATGCATACGAATTGAAAAACTGTTTTTACAAGTGGCAAGTGTGAGAGATCAGCCACGCAGTTAACAGTTCAACTGCTGATAACAAAGCTAGGAACGGATTCTCTCCCAGTCCACCGTGCACGGTGCCAAGCACTCCTTTTCTCGAAAGTGAAACTGAAGTTTCGTTTTCTTTTCGAGATTCTAACTGAACCCACCTCCACCATTCTGATGCCTGATTGTTCCCCTCCATCAGGTCTGCAGGCTTTCAGACGGCCACCTCCCCGCTGCGCTGCCAGAGCAGGCACTGCCCCGGCCCTTCCAACACAGCAATTAGTTCTGAACTTTTCACACGCACACCCATACACTGAAACTTGCCCTGAGAGATCAGACAGTTTTGGGTCTCCTGGATATGAATCACCGAGTTCATTCCCAAAATAGTTGTTAAGAGTTTGGCACCGCAGCCAGGAAAATACAGGAAAAGGAAATGTGATCAATTGGGCGCATGTGGTGTGCTGTGCACATGGATGTACTTACCCATTTGCTTATTGTAACATCGTGTTCCTACATATGATGCATATCTGAGTAGCGTGTGGCCTGGGAGAGGGCTTACAATGAGGCTACAGAGGTTAGGTTTCATTCAGGTGGGAAGCTGCCGAGTTGAATAATATCAGTTATATTTTTGGGGTTGCATTAGAACAGCAGAATCCTTGCAGTCACTTGGCTCGTGGTTTGTTGTATGCTGTCCCACCCCACTCTCCTCTAGAAAACCACACATAAGTTCATTCAGATGGTATGGAAGAGTCAGCAGCAGCTGTGTTCACTCCCGATACGTCTCCTAAATCTCAGTGGTCAAGTAAGCACTGCTCAAAGCGAAATTTGCTCTAGCTTGTAAGTGCTTTTTTCTGCCAGAACCTGTAATTTACTTCATCACTTAGGTTAAAAGAACTGCCTTTTGTGTGTGTGTGTTTTGTTTGTAGCTCCTGCTTTTGATCCAGTCATTTCCATCTACTTCCTTGTCTAGTTATGTAGTCCGTTCTTGAAAATAGCTATCAGTGATTGGAAAAGCATTCAGCTGAAATCTGAAAAGAGAATATCCCCGCTATTCCCTTTGTATCAACAGTGCATTGCATTTTACACAGTGTGAGGTATTCTTTTTCTTTCCAAAATGAACACCTTGTTTTATTCAAGTAACAGGAACGATTTGGGGCTGATTCATGAAGGGACCCATTCACAGGTTGCTTGCTGAGAAGCGTTGGATTAATAGTGCTGATTTTGTAGGGGGTTATCGTAGAGTTATCAGAGATGCTCTAGGAAAGAGAAATGCAAGAATGATGGGAATTGTTGGTAAATTCCTCCTACATCATATATAAAGTAATACCGGAGTATTGATAACGAAGCACTCTTAAATGGTAAACATTTCCATAGCCTGGGAGCAGAGAGCACTGAGGTGCCTGTAAGGGTTCCTTTATGGTGAAAATTCTCTTGTTTCACCTAAAGAGCCATAAAATTCTGCTTGAGACCGGAGCTGTGTTCCAGTTACCAAAGATGGTGGCAGTTTTCCCTGACAAAATGATTTAAATATTCCCCAGAACCAAGGCAACAATCATTCAGTCTTAGCTGAGAAGCTTTTGCTAGTGGCAAAAGGGTCCCTGAGGAATTTTTCTTTTACTGTATCCATGCATTTTACTGTGAAACCAATTCGCTTCCAGACTGGCCAGCTGAAATTGTACAGAGCTCTGCAGGGTGGTAACAGAAATAATTGTCTGGTCATCAATTCGTGCTCTAAAAGAACTGATTAGAGAAGATCCTGAGCTACTGACGCCTTAACACAAGTACAGGCTGTTGGCTTACTGATATTCTCTCTCTTTAAGAAATTGGAAGAGCAGGACCGAAAAGCTCTGAATATTAAAGAACAATTACAGCGGGAACACCGCTACCTCAAACGCAGATTGGAGCAGCTCTCCGTGCAGGGCATGGAGCGCATCCGCACTGACAGCATGGGATCAACAATATCCACTGACTCTGAACAAGGTAACTGCGCGGGGGCTGCCCAGAGGGGCCTGCAGCTGAGGGAAGGAGGGGGGAGCCGGGAAGCAAAAAAATTCTATTTTTCTAAACACAATTTAGAACTAAGATCAAATTTTCGACAAAACCCAGACTAAACTGTTCCATTACGCAGTGTACAGAGTGAAAAACAACGGTGTCTTCTGTATGTTCTTTGCAAAACAGTTCTTTGCCTTAATCCGTTTGCGTGAATAAATTGATTTCACATCATTTCTCATGAAATTTTACAATGCTTTCTGTGCGGTGATCAGCAAGCGTTTCCTGCATTTGGTTTTCATTTAAGAGTGAGCTCTCGGAGCTCCCCGTCACCATTTCTTGTCTTCTGATGAGCAGCGTGCCTGTGAGTGAGGGCTCACACACGCAGCCCTTGTGAGGGCCCATGGGAGATGCTGGTCGCAGTGCGGCTCTTGGAGGACAGATGGCTGCGCCGCAGTCACTGCGAGCTGACACCTGCACAGGTGGAGCTGCCGCGTGTGGTGCTACAGCTCAGAGCCCAGAGGGTTCGGGTTTTGTTGGTTTGTCTTTTAAGATCAGCATCCATGAACAGGTTGGAACGGTTCTGGGACAGCATTTGGCGTTGATGTCACGCTGTGTGTTTATGTAGGTGAGGACAGAAGGGATTTTAATTCTCAGGTGGACGAGGTGCTACCGTTGCAGGCTTTTCTTAATTAGAGAAAACGAGTGATTCGGGTTCCACCTGAGCGCTGGTTTACACAGGCGGCGCTCGCCCCTGCTTGCTTGTTAGGGGCGCTGCGTTTCTGAAAACGTGCTTCTTCTGTTTTCTTTAGAAGTAGACATTGAAGGAATGGAGTTTACACCCGGTGAAATGGACAGTATTGGAAGTGCCAGTGATGCTGAAGACCACTACAGTTTGCAAAGCGGCTCGAGCGACGGAGGTTACACACATTCCCGCAGACTGAATGCCAGGCTCTCATAGTGCCTGAGTTACCAGTTCAACTCAGGACCATCTGACTGAAGCACTTATATATGAATATTCCAGAGGTGTCAACTGCCACTCTTCCGGGAAACCCCAACCACAGTACTCTGACATGGAGGTTTCTTACCCACGGTTCCCTGCACTGTAACCACAATATTAGATATTGTAAATCATGGGTTTGCTGCAGAGAACTGTGGTTAGGTACAGTTGTGACTTAAAGCTAGCTTGATGTAGCTCTACTGCAAATTAAAGAAAAGAAATTGTCATTCCGTTCGAGAAGTATTAAATTCAAACTGTTGGAAGCATGGCATAAGGAGGTTTGACAGTTATTTTGATTTTGCAGAAACCATTTTCAGGCACGGAAGCATAAACAGAAACTACCACGCGTTAGCGATTGGGAGATACGAAAACCTAAAACTACTTTTTGTGGTATTTTTACATGGGTAAAAAAAAGAAAGAAATTGAACCCTGTATAGCAGGCTCTGTTGTATCAGTTCTTTCAGCAGTTGTTTGGGGAAGGCAGGCGGATAAACCTTCCAATGGCAGATGATCTTTAGCAAAGGTCGCATTTACAAGTCACTACTGTACTTCGAAACGGGGGAAAAGCCAGCTCTAGCAATGACTTCATGTGGGATGATCTCAACTTTCTTCTGCTTTTTTGTATTCAGTATCCAACCAGCAGCAAATCATTCCATCCGTGTTAACAGGAGGAGTAGAAAGCAGCGCTGCAGTTTGGACCTGTTACTGTGGAATGGATGACATTGAAGCATTTCAGTGTTTTTGGTGGGTTTGGTTTTTTGATTTCTTTGCCTGAAGAGTCCAGAACTCAAGCGGTGCAGGTTGTGACGGCTCCTCTTTCCTTGCAAGGAGATGAAGTTTCTGTTTGCTTGTATTTTTTCCTTTTTACACATGTCGATACATTTGTATGGAAGGCATGGCTTAAGATTACAGTATTCAGCTAGAAGATAATTAATCCTTTTTTTCTTTTGCACACTATAATTGCATTTTCTATTCTTAAAAAAGTGCAAAAAATGTAAATGTATGCTGTAAAACAGCAGAGTTTATGTAGTACTCATCAAGCTGTTCAGAACATATTTACCCCAATTATAGCAATACTATGGAGATGTATTTTAATACAACTTCTGCTTAGTGAAGTCATTAGAGCTTGGCTTGCCGGGTAAGAAAAAACGGACCAGTCTTTGCATTACCTGTTTAAAGAAGGTCTTTTAAAAAAAAAAAAAAAAAAAGAAACAAAAAAAAAAAAGGAAAAAAAAAAGAGAAAAAAGCTATAAACACTTTTAGGGAAGTGATTTTAGCAAGTGTAGTCTATATTTCCTGTAAGAGATTTTGTATTATATTTTCCTAAATGTTCTCATTTACTTGTATAGGGAGGGGAATGGTACAGACCCAGACCAGAGTCTCAGGGACTCTTCACCTTTGTCATATTGTGCCTTGGTGACCATTTATGTATGCCTCTCCTTTTCATTGTTTAAAGGACAACTAAGCTTTGTTTCCAGACCCTCCATTTGAATGGTCAGTTGTCCACCTTCCTACCGATGAAGTAGAGAGGTGTGTTTATATCTTCACCCTCTCGCAACCGATTCAGTGTGGCTTTAAGTAAAATCCTACATTTAGGTTTCGGTGCGAGGGTTAATCGCGTAAGCCCTCCCTTTGATTCTTCAGCACCCAAATCTATATTTTGTTAGCTTATAAAGTCGGGGTCTCCGTGAGACCAGTGCTCAGTGGCAAGGGAAACACAAACGTACTGCGTGAGGCTATGGGATGTCCAAGTGTGGTGCCATTTTTAGCATTCAGATGCAAGACCTCATGACATGCTGACCATGATGATCAAAAACAAAGATTCAGTTGTTCTTTCAACATCTGACGTACGTGTCCTCCCTTTGGCTCTTACAACACCGAGTAGAAATACGAATACATTTTGTGGCAGCTTACAGATCCTTGTTTGCACTCTCGCTTACTGCTTGGAACTTGCCAACAAGGAAAATGTGTATGTTTCATTTACATAACCTAACGGATGGCCACCCCTACTTTGGCTCTGGGGAGGGGCGTAAGGTTATCAACTCTGGCAGCTGAATAAGAAAACAATTAACCTTTTCTGTGATGCAGGTTTTGGTATTCTGTTGTATACACCTTGCATTTTACTAAAATCCTCGTTGTTGGGGAAAGCACACAGCAATATCCTCATTGTGTGTAGCTGACAAGCAGCAGAAATGACTAGCTCCTTTGGTGCATATGTAACTAATTTCCAAATCGTGGAAAAAAAAAACCAACAAAACTAAGAGTTTACTTTAACACACGACTGTTAACAGGAAAAAAAAACCAGGCTAGTATATTGTTGCTGTTCATTTATTCTATAATGAACACACTGATGAATTGTAAAGTGTTTCCTTTCGTGACAAGCAGCTCTTGCACAGAACCTCCTAATGAAAAGAGATTTGAAACTTACAGAAGGAAAGACGAGATTTTAAATTGAACATTATTGTACCTTAGGTCAACCTGAAATTTTCCTTTTAAAGATGAATGTGCTAACTTAATGAGTTCTTCCACGCTGGGTATCCATGGCTTTGTAGATCTTATATTTTCAATAAAAATTACTCGAATAATCTTGAGTGGAAACAAAAAGGGTTTATTTGTTTTTACTTTTCCAGTTGTTACGGTGGGGGCTGTTATCCCAGTAAAGAGACCCTCCTGATGCACTCTTCTCCCCGCTCTAAAGCGGTGCTTCCTCCAGACGCAGCCCCTTCCCTGCAGGCGGTGCAGGACAGCGGCTGGAAGCCCCACAGCTGCTCCGGGTGCTGGGCTTGCCGGCTGGTGTGCCCAGCACTGCTGCTGCCATTCAGGCTGGCAGGTTCCTTCCAGAGCGTGTCTCACTGCGCTGTGTCCGTGGTGGTGGCACCGCGGGATGCATCACCGAGGGATGGGCACGGCGTCCTGCTTTTGCTCATTTTCAAGCTGAATCTTTGTGTGCGTGTTTCGTGCGCATGCATGCATGCGTTGGCGTGCGTGCGCAACTACCTGTAGCCACAGCATTAATGGAAACAAATGCTGCTTGCTCCGAGGTTAAACACTGCAACCGTGCTGGCAGTTCTGCCGTGCTGTGCCATGACCGTGCTTTGGGCAGGTGAGGTCCCAGTTCCACGTTCAGCTTTCTTCCTCCCCGTTACCACACGGGGAAGGAACGAGCAGAGAACAGATGATGGCTGCCGGGCCGTTCCTCTGTGGGCAGGGCTCTGCAGAGGCGAAGCCATCCCAAAGGGCTTTCTGCGGAGTGCGGAGGCCTGGCCTCGGGGCTGGCCCTTCCCTGGCTCCTGGGGCAGCGCTGTGAGTGCGTCTGTGCCGTCACAGGGGAGAGGCATTAATCCGAACGGTTGACTTTTCTGCAAATTCTCAGCTGCAGTAAGGAGGATGAACGCGCCTTCACGCCCATCCCGGCTCAGCCTGACCCGTATCCCATGGAGGCTGGCTTATTTATCTTCCTCAAAGAGTGGGGCTTGACTGGTAGAAGCTGCAGCATGTTGTTACCTGGGGACTGAATCCTGTGGGCTTTTTGGTGCGAAACTCAATCTGGGCTCACAGTGAGTTTCATCAGAATACCACAGAAATAAAAGGTCCCCCAAAATCCACGAGAAGGACAGAGTTTTTCACCTGGCGTTTGCAGATGGGTTTCTATCATGAATGCTACTTCCTTAGTTAACATCTGGGATGGGGGAAAGAAAAAGCTGATAGAACTTTTATAAAATGTAAATAATGATCGCTTTTCCTGACCCTCCACAATATTATTTTTTATTGACACGGTACCATAGAATCATTAAGACTGGAAAAGACCAGTAAGACCGCATAGTCCAACTGGCAGCCCATCCCCACCATGCCCTCCATTTCTACTGATGTATAAGTAAACAAAAGCGATGAGCACCAGCGTTTGGAGCATCCTACTGTACGTCACATGCGGCCAGTTGCAATGAACTGAGTGCCAGAAGCACAGAACTGGAACAGGAGGATGCAGAGCTGTGTGCCAGCCCAGGCTGCAGCGGTGCTCCGCGTGGTGCCCGGGGCGTCATTCTGCTTTTCTTGGAGGCCTTTCCTGCAGCCTCCACTCCCCAGAGAGGTGATTATTGCAGCACGTTGCCCCCTTCCTCGCTCAGTGGTGACTGTCTGTGAGTGGTTTTGTCCCTGCAGACGAGCAGTGTGGAAACAAATGTCACAGCTTTGAACCTAGAGCCAAGAACAGGGTTGATGTTTCAGGGTTGATGTTTCATCCACTAAATTGCGCATCCCAGCACTGGGGGAAGGAGAACTGCATCCCTTTAGATGCTCCTAAAGATCTGTACTCCCCACAAATACGAATGGGGTGAGCACATCAGAAACCAAATGAAGTTTCACCAAAAGCAAAATGAGCCAAATTGCCGAAGTGACCAACTAAATGTAGTACTGTTAATTGGCAGCTGCCAAAGAAACACCCAAGTGTTACATTACTACCTAGAATTACAATGGTAGGGAAATACCAAACAGAATATGTGAGAATTTGGTCATTTGGGCCCTTCTTTCTATCTCATCTGTTGTAAATCCCAGCAAAAGACTGCAGTGGAGGAAAATGCGCTTCGAATCACAGAATCATAGAATCTAACTTGGAGTTGGAAGGGAACTCTGAAGGCCATCTAGTCCAACTGCCCTGCAGTGAACAGGGACACGCACAGCTACATCAGGTTGCCCAGGGCCTGGTCCAGCCTGGCCTTGAAAGTCTCCAGGGATGGGGCATCAACCACATCTCTGGGCAACCTGTGCCAGAGCCTCACCATCCCCGCTGTAAAAGACTTTTTCCTTTTATCCAACCTAAATCTCCCCTCTTTGAGCTTGAAGCCATTTCCCCTTGTTCTGTCACCACAGACCCTGCTAAAGAGTCTTCCCTTCTTTCCTGATGTTCCACACGGTAAAGGTTCTGCATGCACACCCGTGTGGTGCTCACTACGTGCTGTAGCGCATGGAATGCTGTGTTGTTATTTGGTCAGAATAGAAATACACATTTTTATACCTTTTTGTTGTGAGTTTCATTTTTCCTTTTTAAATTGCCGTCTCTATTTGCGTGCAGCGTTTCTTCTCTTTGCAAATCTTTTCATGCAGCTTTAATGACTACTTAATGAGGAGCTCATGGAGTTTTAGCAATTCAAATTAATCCTATGGCATTCAGGTTGGAGTGCAATTTAAATTAAATTTCTTGTACCTATGTTGGCCCAATGTAACCCTAACAGTCATTAGCGTTATTTGTCTGTAATCACGGGCGCTGTATAAATTTCCACTATTAAATTTCTGAAGACAAACCAGCCTGTAAAACAAAGCGCGAATTGAAATGCATTACTGTCTGTCTGAAATAATTGCACTTGAACTCACTCTGGCTCTGTACAAGGTAGAAAAAAAAAGTGTACGAGGCGGCCTGCAGGTTCTGCATGTATGCTGTGCTGAATGGGAAATTCACAGCCAGGCGAAGGTGGGCATTTCAGCTCGTTACTGGGAGAGCTGAGAGGGGGACAGAACTGAAATGCTTTTGCTGACGGTGTTGTCATATTTTCAAGCGCAGCGCGAGACATTCTTTCGTTTCAACTTGTCAACAGAGCCGTGCTGAAAATACAGATTTCTTAAAAATATAGCAACGGGAGTTTTGGTCTGAAATCACGGTGTGTAGGTCGCCAGGAAGCTGAGTCACTGAACCACTGAAAACACTCGTGCCAAAGGATACCATCTTTTTAGCAAGGCTTTCTTTGAAAGTCACCCTATAATATAAAAACTGCAAAAGGGCACCCAGTGTGCTGCTGAAATCTCCAACAGGAAGAGAGGGGCAGCAGACTTTCCGGCAGTGTGTCTTGCTGTGCACAAGACAGAACTGCATGGGGAACGGCGCCCTGAGTGATGCTGCGGCGGTCCTGATGAGCCTTGCGCAGCTTAAGACCTGGGCAGTTTCTCTCATGACAGTTGTAATGCCTTGTGAGTTGTTTATAAGAAAAGTAAGTTTCCCCATTTTGCTAAGGATGGAAGTTTAATGTTAAGAGTCCAGAAGCTTGACTATCAGTAAGAAAATGGTTTTGGTTTTTTCTTTTCTGCAGCTAATTTAAATGAAAAAGCGCCTTAAATTATAAATAAATGATGATGGCCATCGCCTTGCTCTAAAAGAGGTTGTTTAAGGTGGTTTCAGTGGCAAAGTTTTCAGTTATTACTGTTATTAGACATCTAGAAATTGTGAACGACCCAGTGTTTTCATGGACCTCAGCATGGCAAGAACGGTACGATTATGATGGGCAGACAGGCAAGGAATGGAGGGCTGGCATTACCGGTGCCAGAAAGGACTGGGTTTGTGATAGCAGAGCCCGCTGCTGGTATGAGGTCCGTTTGCTTTTGCTCACCGAGGTGTCAGCTCCCCAGGCCGAGGGAGCAGCTCTCCGTAAGCCCCCGAAAGCTCCTGCTCCTCTGTGCCGCTGCTGTGCAGAGCAGCCCCTGCCCTGCTGTGCAGGAGCTGGAAGGCAATGGCAGAGGTGGGGCAGCGTGGTGAGGAGCGTGGAGAGGAGCGTGTGGTGGTGGCAGGAGCAGCCTGGTGCTTTCCCATCCCGCTGCAATTCTAATCCAAAACGGGGCCAGAAGAGCAAACAGTTTTTTTTTAGAAAAGAATAACTTTGTGCATTGTACGTCTAAATACATCAGCAGTGTCAGTCCAATCGTATAGGTGCTTTTGTTTTGTAATTTATGGCATCGTATCCAATAAAGCTGAAGGAAGCTGATCACTGTGACCTGCTTTTCTGGGAACACAAGGGTTCGGAATGAAATCTGCTCCTCCAGAGAGACAATATAGGTGCCTGTGAGAGCGAGCGAGCTGGTGCCAAATTTCTGTATTCTGGCTTTATTATCATAACAGTTCACACGGCTCTTCAAAAGCTGTGCTTAATTCAGAGCATAAGTTTGCTTAAAGCAATGATCTTCTTTTAACAGAGTGCTTCCAAAGAGTGGCTGGCACTCCTGCAATCTGCACTGGGGCCCTCTAAAATCCTGCTGCTGCTGGCTAAAAACCTGCACGATGCACAACGAAAAAGCTTCCACACTGTTACGCCACCTACAAACTTATTTCCATGTCTTCGCTGTTATTTAACAAAACCAAACCAAACCCCAAACCTAAAACTCTAATAAGCAAAATACTTTTATATGAGTTCTTCACTACAGATGTATCTCAGTGGGAGGGTTTATATTCACCAGCTGTGATGCCTATATGATGTGTTTTACAGCCTGGCCCAGTGGGTAATTGATAGCTTCTCAGTGAGCACCAGACACAACTACATCATGTTTTGCAGTGAAACAAATGCAACGCGGCACGGGTGGGACAGTGCAGAGCTTGCAGACACCCTTCCAGAAAAGTCTGAGTCTTAATCTGTTGGAATCCACCATAAAATGGCTTGTAAATACAACACACTATCTAAGCAGCCTCTCTGGTGCTCGGACACAGATGCAAAACAACTGCTCCTGGAATGGAAAAAAAGGGTAAGGTAAGCCTTTAATTATGTTTTGACTGAACACAACCAAGAAAAAAAAAAATGCATCAGAGAAAAACATTCTTGACCCATAAGGAGCTGCAGAAGGAAACACTGAAGCATATGGGGCTGTGGCTGGATGGGAAAAAGGACTGTAAGAAATGTCAAAGATATGATTGTAACATGTTTGTAGGGAAGGCTGTTGTTTAATCTCTGCCCCTAAAAGCCGGTCCACGGTCTAACAAATGAAAATTTGTTTCACATTAGAGGCTTGTTCTTTCAAAATGAGAAGTTTAAGTGCACAGTGTTCTGACCTAAAATATTTCAATTCTAGCCTGAATTCCTATGCCAGCGGGGATTATGAGATCATGCTGTCTGTCAATTCCTCTTTCATCCATCTGTTCCCCTCCTCTTTCCTTGATAACTTCTGAACCTTCAGGCTAATTCTGACCAAATTTGACAAAGAGGAGATAGGATGGAGGCTGCGATGATAATCAGTGGTGAAAACTTCCATGAAAATTTCATGTCTGGGTAGAAAGAGAATCAAATAGTTTCCTGTGCTGGAAGGCTGGCATGACTGAGCTAACCGGTCCACGAGGTGGCTGCTGCCCAGCACCTGTGCAGCTCCACGCAGCTCAGAACCGGAGTACGTTCCTGCTGGCCCAGCTATGCAGATGCGGATGGACATTTTGCGTAAGGCCAGGAGGGAGTGCTTGAGTCTGGAAGGAGGAAGTAATGAGAGAAGCTGCTCACACAGGGATCTGAAGGTGTAGCTGTAGAAGTCCAGGAACTGTATGAAGTCCTCTTCTTTCAGATGTATCTTCTTACTTCTAGGATGCGGCCTTCAATCACGGAGCTTGATTGCTCTCGGGTCAGAGGAATTTTAGAAAGGTTTCTAGATGAAAAAACTATAAAATTTGCTTTTGCTCACATATTTTTCATATGAGAAACAATGATATGTATATTATTGAACAGATTAAGCAGTGCAGTAGCGTGAAGCATGAGCCTCCAAAATACAGCCATAGGAGCATTTTAGTGCACGTAACTGAACTGAAACAGCAGTGTGTCAAAGTATACTAGGGCATGCTTTTGCTCCTTCCCCATCAGAAAGATACAACACACTCTATGCGTGAGACAATATGGAAACTTCAGCTAGCCTAAGTTGCAGCTGCGTATCAAGCTGTAATCTGATGGTAAGGAGTTCACCGCTACAGCTCTTTTTACCCATCGCTGCCAGGTCAGGGTTTAATATACAAATGTGTCTTGCTCAGGCCACACTAAGCTACAAATCACCATACCGTACTTTGCAGGCGATTCAGGTGCTGATTTTGATCTCAAAAACCTCGTGCAAATCAGCCTTAGCTGTGCTGAGAGGTTGCTCATTTCCCTGCGTTGATTCATTTCAACAGCTGCATTAAGTGAGATTAGACGAGCTGCACATTTAGGACATGTAGTGGGAGGGCTCAACCACCCACATACAGACTGGGTCAGTGCCTCACCAGGGTGAAATGTAGAGATAGAATTTCTGGATGCACTAAGCGACTTATTTCTAGAATAAGTGGCCCTGGAAGCCAAAAGGAAAAACACAGCTCTGAATTTAGTCTTCAGAAGTGCAGAGGATCTGATTTGAGAGCTATTAGTGGGAGAGGTGCTCCCTGATGGCAACCACAACATAATTAAGTTGCGTGGTGTAACAACAGAAAGCAAGACAAATAAAGCAAACAAATACAGAATTTTAAGAAAACAAAACATGTAAAAATGGGGAAGAAATTGGGGGGAAAAAAAAAACCAACAAAAAACCAAAACCCAACCCTGCAACCACCTAAAAAGCAGTACAAAAGCAAGCAGCCTAAAGGCACCAAGAAGGCTTAAAGATCTTGCACTAGAAGCCCAGGTAAAATGCCTGACACAAATAGAAACTGCTGTTTCAAACCCTCCTGCATGACTCAGTGAGAGAGTTAAGAAGGCTACGGTGAGGCAAATAGGAAAGACCAGAAAAACGTGGCATGTGAAACATAAACAGGAAATGAAGGCGGCTAAATTTAAGGAGTGTCTAACAAAAGGTGCTCCAATCATTAGTAAAAACTTTACTTGATTCTCAACTCAGAAAAAGCCCTCACAAGAGTTCCTGCAATCATTGCTAAGAGCTGTTTGTTGCCTCAACAGGCAGTGCAAGCCAAAAAGCCAAGAGAACAGCAAGCATCATAAGGAAGCGCGCTGGAACCACAGCAGAAGGCAGGGTTTTGCTGCTACAAAAGCCCTTGGTGCACCCATGCCCTGAGGCCTGTGTGCATCTTGTCTCTTCATCTCAAGAAATGAGAAGGGAAAACAACATTTGCAGGAGGGAAATAAACTTTTCACACAGGTTGGCAGTGACAGGACCAGGACCAGGGGGAATGGTTTTAAACTAAAAGAGGAGAGATTTAGATCACATGTCAGGAGGAATTTTTTCACTCAGAGGGCAGCGATGCCCTGGCACTGCTGCCCAGAGAGCCGTGGGTGCCCCATCCCTGGAGGTGCTCAAGGCCAGGTTGGATGGGCCCTGGGCAGCCGGAGATAATGGGAGGCACCCAGCCAACGGCAGGGGTTGGGTGGGCTGTGAGATCCCTTCCAAACCAAGCCATGCTGTGATCCTATGAAGAAATGCACAGCAACAATGTGGAAGGTACAGAAAAAAGACAACTGAAATAATCACGCACTTGCTTGCAAAGGTCAAATTTTGCAATTCTTCACGTTGCAGAGGGCAAAGCTGATGGGATATTTACTTATGATTTCTCAATTTTTAGGATAGGCAAGGTAAATGCAGAGGTGATGTTCACCAAATCCTGCAGTGCTAGAGCCAGTGGTCATTTGATGAAATGAAGGAGGCTAAGAAAGTGTATTTTTAAAGCAGCAGGTTCTGGCATTTGTTGCCCTGCAAAGTTTTGGATGGCATCAGTAGGTTCAAAAAGGGATTAAACAAATTGGTGGTCATCTGGACCATGAAAAAATGATAGCAGCAGGCATGGGCAGAGCACCAACACAGTGCCTATGGGCTCTATAGGTGGCCAGGCTTGTGCTGAACAATCCTCTGCTGTTACAGAGCACCTGACAGCAACACTGCTGACCCAGCCGAGCATTTCCAGTGTTCTCCTGTCCAGCATCAACAGCATATTCACACCACCAGCTGCCTCACTATCATTTCCCCTATTTAAAACACTACCAAAGTATAAAGATTTAGCTGCAGGTCTTTTTGTTTTCGTTGTGGTTTTTGTTGTTTTCTTTTCCTGAGAGCAGCTTCACAGGCCAATCCACTGCAAGGACGAAGCCTCTACAGGCAAACGTCAGGCCCTGCTCCACAATGCTCAGCTTCAGGCAGCACACTGAACTGTGTCTGGCGGAGTCTGGCGCCGGCAGTTTGCTCAGCACTAAGCCGCGTTAAATGGCAGACAACGCCGCCCTCCTTTTATGCTGGAGGATAGCAGGAAAGCCACACGCTGCTGCAAAGGGCTGCACGTGAGCAGCCGCAACGAGAACCGAGCCCGACTACCGGGCCGACGGAACCCCCACAGCGGAGACACAACGGCCGCTCCGCCCGGGCAGCCCGCCCACGTGACGTCACGGCTGCTTCCGGCCAAACCCCGCGTAGGCCTTCCCCGTAGGAGTGGTGCAGCGCGCATGCGCCTCTGTGACAGGCCGCGGCTCGCGAGGAGGAGACGCGCGCGTGCGCAGTGGGCTTCAGCGGAGGGAGGCTGCGCGGGAGCGGCGCGTGGCGGGCGTTTTGACCGTTGGCGCCATAACGGCCGTCCACCCCTCCCTCTTCTCCTCAGAGCTCGCCGCCGCTCCATCGCCTCGCAAAGAGCGGCCTGAGCGCTTCTCTGTGCCGCAGCCCGTCCTGCCCGCCGCTGGGGCACCGCACTGTGGTGAGTAGCCCTGTCCGCCCCTCGTCCTGTGGGGAGCGTCCCCCGGCGTCCCGTCGGGGCCGGCTGCGTGGGGGCGGGGCTCGCGGGCCCTCCCTGGGGGTCATTACTGAACAGCGGCGGTGCTCGCGGTGCTCGGGGGCGGCGCGCGTGCGGACAGCTGCTGTTGTGTGCTGCTCTTGGTCCGAAGGCTGTCCTTTGGTGGCTGTTTGCACCACAGGATGGTTGCTCCGAGTAATCTTTTTGTAATTATTTTGGTGTTTTTATGGTAAAGGATTTCTTGCTCTATTTTCAGAGGGGAAAATAAAACGAAGCCTTAGAAGACAAGATTCTATTCGCTGCTGAAGTAAAGATAGAAATGAGAGTTTGAATTTTTGTGTGGTGTCTTCTAGCTTTATTTTTAGGGCAAACTGAAAACTTTCCTCGTTTGGGAAGAGTTAAAAAGCTTTTTTAATTTCGGGTGTGAAAAGCTGTCTAAGGAAAACGCTCCAGCAGGGTAACGAGTTACTGATTGCATCTGTTAGTTTTGAATGAATGGTGCAATTTGATTTTAGTGTAGGAGTTACATTCGCTATGCAAAAAGATACAATTTTGCAAATATTTGGGATTTAATTGTTGTCAAGAAACATTTCGGTTATCAGATCAGGACAAAAATGTCTTAAGACATCCCTGAAATAAAAATTGTGTTCTGGTCTTATTAACAACTGTAACCCATGGTAGCATTCAGGTTTGTGGTGTGATCTGCTACTTTCACTTTCCTGTGCAGATGCTTTTTTTTGTTAGAATACTGAATATTCACTTAAAACCACCCAAAAAAGCCCACACTAGAATAAACCCCTAGGAATTTTCCACGTGTTTGGATCTTTTCTGCTTTCATAAATACTTAAATCATGAGCTGCGGGAAGGAGTTTGTGGAAATTCTTAAGAAAATTGGATATCCAAAAGCCGATGAGCTCAATGGAGAAGATTTCGACTGGCTGTTTGAGTCTTCGGAAGACAAATCATTTCTGGAGTGGTTTTGTGGAAATGTAAAGGAGCAGCACGTGTTGTCTGAAGAAGAACTACAAGATTTCAATCGTCTTCTCGAGTCTGGAAAGCCCATTTTGGAAGGAAATGCATTGGATGAAGTCCTTAAAACCTGTAAGCCATCGGATTCAGGGAACAGCAGCCGAGAGGAGGAGGAGGAACTCAAGAAATTAGAGGATGAGTTCCAAACTCTTCAGAAAATGAAAAACCTTACAATCCATCGGCATAATAAGCTTCAGATGATGATTTCTGAAAACAGCAGTATGTTACAGACATTAAAAATCAAAGAGGAAGAAGCACAGAAAGACTTGAAAGAAGGTCTGGAACTGTTCACTGCAGCAGTTAATAAGCTTAATAGTGAACTGCTGTCTCTTGTGAATAGGGTTAAGAAGCTGGCCTCTTTCTCCACTGCTTCAGCTTCAGAACAAGGATCAGATTTGCATCCAGTGTTTTTTTCCCAGTTTTCCTTGGACAAGTATTTGTCTCAGGAAGAGGACTGCACTGCAGCACTTGCCTCGTATGCGAAAAAACATTTTTATCAGGGTATGTCAGAATTGGCTGAAAACTTGCAGGAAGACAACTTTGAACTTGCGGATATTAGCAAACATGGCACTTGTGCTGAGGCTACTGAAGCTTGTGGAAAGAGTCAGGAGATTGCCAGCCTCCAGGCAGCGTACATTTGTGCTCAACGTCAGCTAATTGAATTGCAAGCTGAAGAAGAAAGCTTGAAATCGGCTATAGAGTGCGCAGCGAGCATGCTGTCATCCCCAAAGAGCAAGGTAAGAGGCAAATGGCTTTATAAGGTGGTGGAGTTTTAAACAGAGACGGGCATGTTCTGAGTTATTAGTCACACTATTTTTACAGAGTGGAATTGCACTTATTGAGATTTTAGTCTCCTTGTGAAGGAGCTCCTGTGACTGTGGGTAGGAGTTTTTTCACTGTGGCAGAGTACCTTCAATTCTGCATTCTGGAGTTTGTTACATTAAAAAATCGGATCTTAGTAGTACCTTCCTAATTTTGTTAAAGTCTGAAATTTCAAGTTGTAACCGTCTCCATTGTTTGTGCAGTAATCAAAACCTTAACTTTAGCTATGTTTTGCATTTAGGGGGCTAATGTGATATATTCTTGTTAATATTTCCTGTAGGAAAGAAACCCCCCAGGTTTTAGTTTAATGACTTGGGAATTTATAGTGTGGAGATACAAGGGTGATATGTTTTAGATATCAAGGCAATGAATTGTGTAGTTGAAGTCCCGCGGATCTCATTGAGTGATGGGCGCGTGTGACAGCTAAGAATGGGAGGGACTTGTAACAGAAGGAAGAAAATTAGCTTATACTGCAGTCATGGGCTAACTTGAGGCGTTATGTTGGTGTGTTTTCATTGGTGCGACAGGCATGTAGTGCTTGATTGATTAGAGTCATTTGAAAAAGGTCGGTTCTGATGAGCAGTATTGATAGCCAGCTGGCTGAATGTAGACTTTTTTGCATGCGAGATTTCAGTCAGATCTGTTTGAAATCTAGGTGTGAACTAAAATACAGCTCCTACAGTTTTTTCTGTAATGAACTGTTTCACGGCTCTGCAGTAGAGCAGATTTAATTATTTCTTGAAATATATATGATGCTTACCATCTTAAATCTGTATTTGCCTTGTATGTTGTGAAGTTCTGTAAACCTGCTTGCAGAGTTATCATTTAATTTTGATGATGCTTTGATTGTCATGGAAGTGCATGATTCTTGTGTGAGCTGAAGAAATGTGTTAGGGAAGCAGCATGAAGAAATGTGAACAAAAATCTGAGGGAACCGTGAGTGGATTGATATGTTTTGCTTTATGCAGGGTACTGGAAAACAAGAAAACATCGAGGCCAAAATATCTAGTTTAAATGATGAAATCTCTACAATTAAGCAACAGATAGCTCAAATAAACAACGAAGATCTGCCTTCCCTTTTGAAAGAGCATGCACAGCTGTTCACTGCGCCAGTTGTAATGGCAAACCTGGATCGTGAGATTGCTCAGCAGGACCATTTTGCTTCTAAACAGGATGAAATCTGCAGGCATCTGATAAGACAGAAAGCATCATTTGAACTTATTCAGCTAGCCTATGATATTGAATTAAAGAAACACAAAGACATCCACTGTCAGCTCGAGGATTTGATAGAATCTCTGAAACAGAGCAGTAATGAGATACAACAGAGACTAGAGGTGTTATCCAAGGAAACTAAACTTGCAAAGCCAAGGAACACTATTAGTTCAAAGGATGATTTCTCTTGTAGGTAAGTGTTAAAGTCACTACTGAACTTAGACTTTCTTTTTGGAATAAAGTTGGGAAGATAAAGGTGCAGGTAAGTGAAGCTGTCCCAGTTGTTATTAGTTACTCGTCATAGCTAGTTAATGTTTGAAATTCCCCAGAATTGAAGCTTTCAGGGTATGAGATGTTAACATTGCCAAAGCATTCCTAAGCAATACTGAGAGTAAAACAAATGTTTATAACAAAATCAGACATCTTGAAAGCTTTTCCAGAAGTGCAGGTGCCGAGAGCTGTTAGTAGCAGTAAAATCCCAGGCAATATCCGTGGCCTCCTCTGCTCAGCCTACAAAACCCCTTATGTGATGGAGGAGAGGATCAACTCCTGGAATATAAGAAATGTGTTTAGCTCATTGATACTACTTGTCTTGCCACCTGGCTTCTGCATCCTGTTGCCCATATAGGATTTTTTTCACCATCTAAGTGATTCAGACTTCCTGTATCTCAGGTGGTACAGCAGGAGTGTGTACTGTGTTGTGGTCACTTCGAGGTATTAAACTTTTTCATTAGATGTGTTCTATAGATGATGGTAGGCTTTTACCCCTTCTACAAACTGTTGAAGTGGGTTGTTTTAATAGCTATTGCATTAAGTGATGATTCATTCTTGAGCAAAGGATGGCAAAATCAGGTAGGATTCATTTTACCCAAGTTATGTCTGTGTTGAAAAACTGTAATGTTTTATTTCAAGTTTATTATTGAGTCTTTTTGTGATTAAATAACAATGTTTACTGACTGCTTATTCACTGTTTTATTCTTCAAAAAGGCAGGCCTTTTTACTCATGACAGAGTTGTAAACCCTGAATGGTTTATAAGGAGGAGATGGAATAAACTCAGTTACCTTTGAAATATGGCTTCTCTTCTAAAAGCACTCTGATTCCTAATTGGGGCTCAGTGATTCTTCAGAATCTCCTGGAGGCTTTAATATGCAGAGGCGGCAGTAGCAACTGATTAAGTTAGCAGCAGTGAGATCAGTGACTGTTCCTGATGTAGTGTTAAGTTATGGTTCTGTTTAGGTACAGCAAAATATTGCTGTCTTTTGCATGACTCGCAACTTGGTGTAGAATTCCTTAGTAGTCTTTCTATAGATAGAAGATGGAAAACAGTAAGTGTTAAAATTTCATAAAGTTTTTTTTTATTTTTACTTCTCACTGGCCATGGAATTCTGGTGTTTTCTCAGCTCTGCTGTCCTTAAAGCGTAGGCAAGTAGTTTGCAAAAGCATGTGTTGTCATCCTCTTGAATGAGTTGGCATTCATTATGTTCTTATTAACTGTGACTTTAATATTTCACTGCTGTTGCTTGCCATTTGGAATATTTTGGAGTCCTGTGGGTCACTCATGACCTTTGTATGTATAGAATTACGGAATCAGTGGGAGATACAGCATTATATCAGCAGTGCCCTTACTACTTCTGTACTTCGCTGGCCCTCAGTCTAATTTAGAATCATAGAATTATTAAGGTTGGAAAAGACCTCTAAGATCATCTAATGCAGCCATCCTCCAACCACCAATATTGCCCATTAAACCATATTCTCTAGTACCGTATCTACGTATTTCTTGAACTTCCCAACATGAAGCTCTTCTCTTGACTAATAATGTCAGGAATGCTTAGGTAACTTTTAAAATGCTCGTGTCTAACTTCGTTTGTTCCAGGCTTTACCAGCTTTTAGAAGGAGAAAACAAAAAACAACTGTTTAAAACATACAAAAACCTGGAACAGATGGCTCAGAAGTTAAATCAGGATTGTGTGGCAGCACAAGACCAGCTAGCAGCGTCTTCTCAGGAGCAGTCTCACTTGTTGTCCAAACTAGACAGTGATGTAAATGCTCTTCATGATGCTCTGTACTGCGGAGGAAATCAGATACTACTCACTAGTCGGGTATGTCCTTATGTTATTCAATGTTTATATCCATGTCTCTTGTGCTCTTTAACTAAGACAGATATAAAGGCTGTTGGTAGAAAGAGGTCACAACATGTTGTCAACAAACTTACTAGTGTAATGGTGATGGTCAGGTAGTTGTGTTGTTCTTAGCAATGTGGGATTTTGCATATGTTGACAGGTAATAATTTAGTGGTTTTGAAGCAATAGTGGCATCTAACTCTTAATTTCTTTCAAAGGCAGTTACAGTCATGTATAGATTTATGGTGTGGAAAATGTCTTCTGGCTACGATGTCACAGGAAAATTCATATAAGTATTCACCTGAATAGTATGGTTTGGCCCCTTAAAATGGTCTGGCTGTGTTGGCTCATTTGTAGGAAATAAGAATATTGGCATTTTTGAAGGATAGTTTTAGTAGGACGATTCTATGACAAAGCTCCTGGATGGTTTTTGCAGCCACTTTTGAAGGGGAATAGGGTTAAATATAGGTGTTTGTTTTTTTTATAGCAAGCAGCTATAGATATCTGAAAAATGCAACAGAAGCCTTCAGTTGTTCCACAATCCTTATTTATATGCATTATAAAATATATTTAATAACATATAATTGATAATATTTGACTCTATTCAGGACATATAGAACAGTTTTACAAAGACATTGTTTGTAATTAGAACAATGCCTTCTTAGGGATTAAAGGTTATTGCCTCCATCAGTGTACTCTTTATTGATTGAACTTACAATAGTGACACAATTTTTCTGTTGGTACTGTTTCTTAGGAAAAACAATTCTTACAAGGAAATAATGTGCAAGTAGGTAACTAGTCTGCCTGCACTGAGCTACCGTAAGAATGACAATTAGGAGAAGTGTATTTTGTGATTATTTCATTTTAAAATTGGATTGGTTTTCTGTTTAATTTTGTCCCCTTTTGACTAGTAATGAAGACTTGATAGCCAGTGTTGTTCAGCCACCTATATAGTTGGAGGACAGGTTCTTACAGTCTTAATTCATCTGTTTTAGCAAGGAAGTAAATTAAATTACATTTTCATAACCTGATGCCGATGTATGCAGCTTGGCTACATGTTGAAGCTACATGTACAGGATTTATCATATATAATTATTTTTAATTATTTTTCACTTATTTAGAAAAAGCAAAAGACTTCCATGTTTCTAGTTCAGCTGGTGTATTAATGATATCGATATATCTATATATGTATATATATTAATTATATAGAAATAACATTTTTGTTGTGTATCTCTTATTAGGAACTCACTGAGCAGTTTCATCAACTGGAAGGTGATTTAAATAAACTAAATCAACTAATCGTGGATCTTACTGCTGATGTGAAGTCAAAGAGAAACTTCTTGGCATCCAGTAAGCTGCATCAGATGGAAAGAAACTTGTACGTGTATTTTTTCAAAGATGAGAACCGCTTGAAGGAGATGGTGGAGAAGCTTGAACAGCAGTCAGAGGCTAAAGCCAGGGGTCTGGAAGATGAGAACTTCACCACCAGTGAATTCCTTAATATTTAACCTTCAATGTATTCTTAAGATAAACTTGTGGATTGTTTACATTAACATGTTTTGTTTACGGAATGATAAGTATTAGCTTATCAAGGTGAATGTTTATCTATCACTGCAGTGTACGTTTAGCTGCCACAGTTACCACGTTTAGGTTAGATTCAGCTTCGTGGCTGCGGTCATGCTTCATGGCATTTGGTCATTCAGTTCAAGTTCTTCAATATTAATTAACACATTGGATGCTTGAATGAATTATATAAAAGACTTCTCTTTTACTAGCCTGCGTGTTGATTTCCACTGTGTACAGCATAGTGCAAAAGAAAGCTTCAAACCCTTGAGATTAGTTTTCTTTCATGGTAAGAAACTTTCAATACATGAAGAGGGATTCCAGATTTTGGAACATGAATGGTTCCTTCTGTAGAGGAAAGTTCTCCAAGGCAGAAATCATATGATTCTGCTTTACAGTTCCTCTAAGATTTGTTTTTATTACATGGAAATGTATCGGAATATGTACCAGAATCTGTTTGAAGTACCAAGACCATCCTTTTTCTTGACCACTACATCATTGCTTAATTTATGTTTTCTCTATAGAAAATAGTCCCTACTTAAAGCAAACTTTTCAAAGAGAGAATTTTTAATTTACCTTTTGGATGTTTTGGGGATATTTTTATGCAGTATTTACTCTCTAATTTGTGTTGCCAGGCATTTGAATGATGTCTTCATACTCCTGCATAGACTGGTATTAAGACTGCTTATCAAATCTTTGAGTAGGCTTCCTAGTAGACCAAGGGCACTAAATATGCTTTTATAATATAGAAGAATTCCAGACTCTTGCTTTCTGATTAGATCAGCTCTATTTGCTTTCAAGTGTTGCACATATTGATGAAGACTAGTAAATTCGCTTCAACTTCAGTAGTAGTATTTTTAAAAATATTTTGACTTCACGCCTTTAATTTCTACATTTTATGTAACTTATTCTTAAATGTATAATTTTTAGCATATTGGTTTGATGTTTTTATGTTTACTTTTCATGCTGTTTAGATCCATATGTTGTTTGTTATTAAATGCCAAATGCTAAATTCACTTCAGTGCTGTCAGTATTTATGGCATATCTGTTAGTATATGCTCGTGAATGGTGTCTTGTTTATTTTTAATCTTCTAGGTTCTCATTTTGATAGGCTCCAGAGTTTGAATCTGAAGACTATTGCTTCCCTCTATGGGAAGTTTATGGGAGATATTTTCACCTTCTGTACAAAGGCAATGATACAAATAATAAAAACACTAATTTTAGAAGTTAGGAGAAGACTGTGTTCCTGACCTGTGGAATGTCTGGAAAAGGAAAATCTTACTGCTATCTGCTTGCTTAGTATCAAATTGCAAACCAGCTTTTACTGCATTTTTAGTGCGTTATTTTGTTTGACAAAATAGTGATATTTTTTTCCTGATATCTTTTGTTAGATTCCATGGAAGTCAGTTAGTTGTGTTTTTTTTTTTTATGACTTTGCATCATGCAGTATGGTAGTACTTTTTTTGCAAGGGTTATGGCCATAATATCCCGTGACTTCAAAAATGCCTCGCTGTTTTACTTTGCTTAAGGTTCTTGAACACTGTGCTGGAGGTTGGTCATGTGGTGTTTTTTCTTTCTCACAAACAAGTTTAGAGATGTTCTTTGTCTTCTACAACATCTACAATTCAAGCTGTTATGAAAGCTTTAGGTTATTGCATACACGGATTGAAACAGGATTACCTCTTCTGAGGTAGACAGCTAATAGCCAAAACTTAATGTGGCTCGATGGCTATTCCTCTTTGATAGTTTTTTTTGTTTGTTAGTAATTTCTTGTACAAGTAAGACTGTAGGCAATCTGCTTGTCATCCTGAACTAAGAAAAATGTCTGTGTAAAGATAAGGGCATGTTGTTGGTAGTCAGACTTGACTTGAAAGGCATTTATGCACAGGACTTAGTAAAAGAAGATCAGAATAACCTATTTGTATAGGAATTAAATTACTTAACAGCAATTCTTGGTGGACAATGTACTTTCTCAAATCCTTTGAAAACACAGCATACATACCTAGTGTTTGTGGTAGGTTCTGTGCTTTGTACTGATCTAACTAGATAAAGTCAAGCAGTCTATTGGTATGGATGCCTTGTCTCTAGTTCTCCCAAATGCACTTCATCTAGTGGTTCCAAGTATTTTGCATGTAGTGTAGGATATGGCTACAGGACAAGTGGAGAAGTAGCTGCTTTTGGGGGGGGGGGGGGGGGAAGGGTAAAATTGAGAACATCGCTAGCTGTATTTAAAACTTGTAGAGACTTTAGATATTACTGACTCTGCACTGACAAGTGTAATAATTTTAATATTAATACTTGGCTCTGTAAATTATATGGAACTTATGAAATAGAAGTCTTTTATGTGCATGTTTTCTAAAACTAATATTGATCTTTGTGTATGTTGATAGTAACCCTTCTTTCATCACGTGTTGGTGCTGTTTTGGCAGTTAGCTCATGAATGTTTTTCTTGATTTAAAACTGGAGTATTAACAACAGTGAAGTTGTGCATATGCTAGATATAGGCTAGATTGAAGATATTGAGGGGGGGTTATTTCTGACTACAGAGTAATCCTTGTTTGTCATTCTCTTCTTAGAAGTTAGCTGTACTTAAGACTGCATAGTTTTAATCAGTGTACTAAAACTGTATTTCAGAGATGTTTCACTCTGTAGGTTTTGTGAATGACTAGAATTTTGCTAATTTTTATTTACAATACTTGAGAATACTTTGGCCATGTCAGGGAGGAAATTATATTTATTAAGGAAAACGGCTGAACACGTTCCTTGTGTTTTGTTTTGAACAGAATTAAAGTGCAGACTGGTTTCTGACTGATATAATGCATAATTCATATGTGTATTCTGTGTTTAGGTTTAATCATAAAAATGGAGCATTTCACATCATACATAGGATGCGAGATTTCTGAGGTGCCTTTATCTGATACTGCTCAGAGGATTATGTCAGCTTTGCAGTCTATTCCTGCAGGAGTTCAGACTAGCAGAAAAAATAATCAGAGTGAGTAAGTCTTGGCCTTCTGAAGTGTCTCTCTTTTCAGTTGGAAAACTGAAATGCAAACACACAGCGCTAAACCTCAGGTCCTGTTAAGTGCAAGTTTCCAGGTTTGGAAAAAGAATTAAGAAATAACCATAGCATTTGATGTGTCTTTCCTGGTTAAGTATTATTGTGTGAGTGCAAGGAACTGGGATATCGCTGTTAGCCTGAATTTTACTGCATTTTTTTTTTTTCCTTCCTAACCTGTTCCTGTTGTGTGGTAGTAATATAGATGAGAATTTCTACCCGCTAGTTAACTAATACTGTAAATGTGTGCACTAACTTGAATCTTTGAAGAACAGTAGAGGTGCTGGAAAATGGCAAGAAGCCCTGGGAGCTCTCCAGACTCGTGTCTTTTGTTCCAAAACATGCTCATTACCAACTCGCTCTGTGCAATTCTAGGGGGAAAAGTGAATGTAAGTTCCAGAGGTAGAGCGAGGCAGATAATGCTAATAGTGTGTCAGCACTTTTAGACTCTAGCTTTGCTGAGTTTGAAGGCAAGGATGGCTTTCTACTGCCATCTGGTGATAATTCCTGACATAAAGCAGAAATTGAAAGTTGTGTAGCCACTTACATATGTCATACTGAATACTGTGTGCTGAAGGAGAGAAAACAAGGTTTATTTTCTCAGGAGGGTGAACTTGTTAAGAGTAAGTCAAGATATTTTATGCAGTTAAGAGCACTGAATGCAAAATCCTGTTACTATAATTGTTAAATTATAATCTTATTATTGTGGAGGAGTGAGTTTTAGGTTTGGTTTTCTACATCCCACCAGTACCAGTTAGGGGACTTAACAGGAGATGAATAACAGATTATGCAGTGTGAGATGCCTGTAATATTAAGTAATATGGTTGTTTCTTCTGGGGAAAGTAGTTATCTTTTAAAATGCTTTTTTAGTCTTTTAAGTACAGGATCCTGGTTTGCCTAGTCAAAACATTATAATAATAATTTAAAAAAACATTTTCAGTGAAAGGAAGTTGATTTCTTTATGCTTTGTTTGTTATTGAACAGCAGCATGTTAGATTCAGAATGTCTTGCTGCTGGTAATGCAGGTTTTATAGCAGAAATCAGCAGGATTTCTGAACCAGGAGTTAGGAATATGTATTTTGCTCATGAGTGTTTTTTTTGGTTTGTTTTTTATTTCCTAGGCTGTAGAACTCTTATCTCTACATGCTTCTAATTACAGGCTGCAGAGGCACATATTTCAGGAAAGTTCTTTTACTGTGCTCACTGAATTTTTAAATACTGCTTGCCTATTACCCTTCATTTGTTTATTCCAGCCTTCATTTACTTCTCTTCTTGGGCTCCTGGGTGGTGTTGAGGGAGGAAAAGGAGAAGGGCGTATCTTAACATTGAATGAAAAGGTTATGCAAAGTTTTGACATTACAGACCCTTCCTTAAACTTTCAGAAGAACTCTAGGCTGAAGTATTACCGGTAGTTCAGAGGTGGGCCCAGGTTAGCAACTAAGCTGTGGCTTGGGGATCTGTCTTAAACCCAGCACTGACAGCCATCCTACACTGTGTTGTTATGCTGGTCATGACTCGCCTTTCTGTCAGTTTCGTAAGTCTGAGTTTTCCTTGCTCTCTCTTGTCTGGTCTTAAAACACCCATTCTCTTGCAACGGTGAGCAGTATGATAAGTAGTAACTTCTCAGTGGGGTGTGGTCAGTTTTTTTTTTTCTAGGCCATGTTATGCAACAAATCTGTATACAAATAAATATTCTATTGAAGAATATTTTTGAGAATTGTGCTACCTAACAACACGTTAAACTGTTTGTAAGTATCTGAAGTGTGGAAGTCAAATGGGTGGGGCTGGGCTCTTTGCAGATGTTCAGTGACAGGATAAGGGGCAGCAGGCAAAAGCTGTAACACAAGAAGTTCCATACGAAAATGAGGAAGAACTTCACTGTGAGAGTGACAGAGCATTAGAGCATGCTGTCCAGAGAGGAGGTGGAGTCTCCTTTTCTGGGGATAGTCAAGATCCAGATATCTGCGGCTGCAACATGCTTTAGCAGGGGTTTGGACTTCGTGATTCCTTAGAGGTCCCTTCCAGCTCCTGTGATTTTGTGTAAACTGTGATATATGGTGTCTTTTGTTTTTGTTGTACATGCCCCTAGCTTTGCTTTGACAAAAATTAGATTGTGTTTTGAAGGATGACAATGTGCATGCTTAGTGTTACAGTAAAGTGCCTTCTGAGTATCCTAGAAAATGTTTATCTACCTTGTAGCAAAGTTGAATGTAACTTTTTTTTTGAGGAAGTCAGAGCATACTTTTATGTATGCATGTTTCAGAACCTGCAGGGCCATTTTAAACATGGATTGTGTTAGTCTGAGGAAAATAGTTGCCACAGAAAACTTGATAGCAATTATTTTAACTTTAGCAACAAGGTTGGTAATCTAGCACTCTGTAAGCTGAATTATATGCACTGATCAGATCCATTTGTTATAAAATTTTTACTTTTTTTTAAAGGTAAGGAGAAGACAAAGGAAGATAAACTAGGTGATAAGGATGCAGGTCTGAAAAATGAAAAGGCAAGCACATTGTAAGATAAAATACCACTAGAAAAAGCTGCTCATTTTATAGAAGACTTGAAGTTGTTATTGATTAGTTCTTCCATAACAAACTGTGTTACAGTACATTGCATACATTTGTGGTTTAGATAACTTTCCTCTTTAATCTTATTTTGCACTTGCTATCTATTTGTCTTAGAGAGGCTTGCCCCCCACCTTGCTCTGCTTATATAGTCTTTTCTGACAGATTGATCAGAAATAAATGTAGAATGTTGTCCAATTCAGGTAGTTAATATTAGTTGTAAAATGTTCTCGAACATCTATGACTGAATAATCACTAGCATCCGAAAATACCTTGCAAAATACTAGAGAAAGCTTTTCATAACAGTAGTGAAGTGGCTTATGTTTTGTAATTTATCCTCTCATCTGTAACTAGCATGGTCTATATAATTCCCATGTGATCTAGAACAGAACCATTAGACGTTATATCCTCTCCATAAGCTGTTCTAAATTAACGCATTGTTCTGTCTACTAAATGTCCTTTGAGCAGCTGTGTGGGTAAAGATTAAAATATTATTTTACTGCCCATCTCTCGTGCTTCCATAGGCTGCTATTAGGTTTTTCACAATCAAAGTGAGCTGGTTCACAAGAAAAATGTCTTCAAATTAGGAAGTTTAATTTTTCTGTTTGTCTCCCTGAATTTATTTAATGTGCATGCAAGTACACATAAGGAAGAAATCTTTTACAGTGAGGGTGGTGAGGCCCTGGCACAGGTTGCCCAGAGATGCCAGATCCCTGGAGACTTTCAAGACCAGGCTGGACCAGGCTCTGCACAACCTGATCTAGCTGTGGGTGTCCCTGTTCTTTGCAGGGGAGTTGGAGTCAATAGCCTTTAGAAGTCCATTCCAATTCTGATTCTACGTGCTAGTCCAAGAATGGAAATGGCTACGTGCTAGAACAGTCCCAGCTTAGGTTGTGGTTGAGGTCTATTGAGTCGGTCAAATGATTTGTAGGTATTAAAACTGAGGTCCTATCCCAGCTGCAAATCTCACAGCCTTCCTTACTCCAAGTCTGGTGATTATTCCACACTTCTGCAAGTCCATCTAGGAGTTTTGGCGTGGGGTAGCTTACTACAAATTTAATTGGCTCTTAGATGGGCATGATAAGAATAATTTAAGCCATAGATGACTGTATATAGTAGTGGAAACCCTTCCTATAATGTTGGGGAGACAAGTTTTGACTCACCATGTCTAACGAGATTATTCTACATAAATTATGGAACTACATCTTCTGACTTTGAAAGCCTGTTATTTACTTTCAGCTATGTTGTTATTTCTCATAGATGATTGGTTCTTCCCAGAAGCTGCTGCTTTGTGGTTAATCATTGTTCAACAATTATTCTGACTTGATAATTAAATTTGTTTTGTTCCTATTTTTGAAGTTTTAAAAGATAATTAATTACTGCTGATTCTATAATTACTTCAGTGTCCTGATTCGAATTCTACTATGTGCTAAACAATAAAAACTTTCTGCAGTTTGGCTGGAGAATATACTTGAGTGCATTAGCTGTCTGTCTACAGCTTTTAGACATTCAGTCCTTCTGAGCGATATTTTCCCACCTAAGGATACAAGTATAAAATCATTTTTATATATGCTTTGGGCCTGTGTGATATAGTTCCCTTAAACTGGCTCTTTTTTGATGTTATCATGAACGTTTTTTTTTCTGTAGAGCATCACTTCCTGAAAAGCTTATTTGAATGAACTCAGGTATGTTTATTTTTGTCTCCTAATCAGTTGAATAATTGGTTCACTGAACATTTTCTGATTTTAACAGGAGATCAGTGAATCCACTGTTGCCTTATTAAAATCATCTGCTAGCTCTGAGAAAAGTACTGCTGGTGGGACAGTCAGGACAGCATGTACCAAAGAAATACTTTGCTGTCAAGATACCAAAATACTGAACTTCTACCAGGATTTAGACTCTCCTAAATGGCGATATAGAGAAAAAAACCTTACAGTAGTAGAAAGAAACATGGTGGATGGTGAAAAGAATTTGGCTACCCCCCTTAAAAGAAAACAAGAGTTACCTACGTATTGTTTGGGAAAAAAAAGATTACTTGTAAAGAAACACATTTCACATGAAAAGAGATATAACTGGACTTCCAGACAAACAGAACCTTCTGAAAAAGAATTTTGTGATATCAGGAGTTTAGGATACGAAGAAAAAAGAGAATTGATTGCAAATATAAAAGAAGCAGTGGCTTTTGTAACTACTATGATATTTCTAGATGGTTCTTCACAGCTCAACTCAGAGCAGGTTAGTGAATTGTGGCTTTTTGTGATGGTTTTGCAAAATTATTTGAACTGTGTGTATGACTGGTTAACATAAAGCCATGTTCATTGGGAGGGGGGAATCTGAAGCAGTTCCAAATATTGTTGCTTACCAAAATAGAAATTTAAAATGAGAAAAATCTTCATACTTCTGGCTGCCTTGTATTCTTAGTTACCAAGCAAAATCTAAAGAAATTGGAACCTCTTGAGCTAAGCACTTATTAGCATACATCAAACAAGACTTTAAATATTTTTTTCTTCTTTCTACCATGCCTGTCACAGTAGGTTTGTTTTTTTTTTTAACGATGAAGTATTTACACACTCCTCTATTGTGTCAGTGGTGTATGCAGTAACTACTGTACCTTGTAGCGTTCATATTGTAAAACGCTTAGGAAAATTTTTTGGCACTGCATAAAATCTGTCAGAGGAAACACTGTTGTAATTATGCTTCACAGACCTTAACCTCATCGGTAAAGGGAATTGTTGTGTTACTGAAGAGTCGAACAGATCGCCTTTGCTCTCTCAGTTTGTCTTCAACTGACAGTACTTGGAGCACCGCTAGTCAAAGCGATAGATTCATTTATTTGGAAACTGAGTGCTCTTCCCTTTGGGAACAAGAAGAACAGGCTCACAACAAATTTGCTCGGTAAGAGTATGTAAGAATAAAGCAGCATTGTGCTCTATGTATGTTTTTGGCAACGGTGATGTTGATGACTTGATTTCTTTGCGGGAGGTTGGGACTGTGATAATATTCATTTAACATACTAATACACAATCCTTATGTATTATATGAATTTATAATATTAATATATTCACCTAGAAATGCTGTATGAACACCCTATAGTGATATGGCTCAAGAAACAAATCACGGATGTCAAGATTTTTCTTTTTTTGTATCTAATCTTCATGTCCTGCGCTGCATTTCTTACATGGTAATTTCAGGACATCATTATTGTAAATAGCGTTTTTGACCTCTGGTAATATTTTTAATTTCAGAGCACAGAGAGCAGTAAGCTTTTAAGATGACTTTTGAGATGTTGAATGAGATTTTCTTATGATCCAGTTACAGTGAAACATCCAAATTACAAAAGCATTTTCTTGCATCTGTTTAATAGTTGGACTAAATTTTTCAAGTTGGGTTTTAGTTTGAACTTCCACTTAGAATAACCAAAATCCATTTTTATTCCTTATTAACTTTGAAATGGTATCCCATTATGGGAGGAATTCGTCTGATTTTTTCACAATAATAGTCACGTAACAAAACTTGTTCATAATGCTTTGATTTTCAGTAATAACTGATTTATTGTAAACAACTGAATTTTAGGGTTTAAAGTACTTCAGAACAATAAAAGCTCAAGAATAAAGAAGTTAAATAAGCATTCTACCTATAGACTTTTTCTAAATGTTTATATCTTCTAAGAATGATGAGGTTGTTTCATAGTGGTTCTACAATATACTCAGAAATACCTTTATGACCTAAAAAATTTCAAATAAAAGATTTTAAACCTGTTCAAGAACTGTGGTTTCATTTCATTAACGATAAATCAACATGAAAGCCCTAGAAGGAATTATCTTTTTATGTTGTCTAAAATAAAGCTTACTAAAAATGACACACATGATTAGTATAATCTATATGTACTTCTATTTCAAATGTTGTGGATACAGGAACTATAGATGCCTCCAAAAAAGAATGGGAAAATCTGGAAAAATGAGATGGAGCATACTAGTGTTAAGCAGCCTTTGAACAGCAGGCTATTAGAACAGTTTTGATTGTCTGGTAACTTTAGATGCTTCCGTGATCTCATTTAGGTACATCAAAGCACATCAAAGCTTTTCAGGGATGCAAGTTGCTGTTTTGGATTGTGTTTAATTCTAAGTGTCAAAGATTTCTTTATGTGTGCATGGTAAGCCATCTCTTATTGTGTTTAAGTACAGAATGAAGGTTCAGGTATTTATTGAAAATTTAATTTTCAAATACACTACTATATTCTTATTAAAATAAATGCTTTTTATTAGCTGTTCAGTTTAATACAACTTGCTAATTAAAAATATAAATTAAATGGATTAACTAAATCTTATAGCAGTACAGTGTGTATTCAAAAACTTTCTTTGTGCAGGGAGGTGTTGTTTCAAATACTACGTTGCAAAGTTCCAGTTATCTGCTTCAATGCCAAGGATTTCCTGAAGATGGTACTTCAAGTTTATGGTAATGGAATTAGCTGGAAACAAGGTAACTGTCTAACCTATGATTTAATCCTATAATCTGTGCCTGTGGTGTTAAAATTACGAGGTGTAGAAGCAACTAGATTAGAGGTTAGTTATATACTGGAAAACAGTTCTAATACAATGGAAAAGAATATCCTTCTTGGGGAGTTTTTGAAGAGAAGACTTGGCATGTTGAGATGATGAATTTCTTTTTAGAGTTAGATTGCTGAAACATTGAGAAGTTTAAGGATGATTGCTTCCAGTGGGAACAGAAGTGTTCAACACAATGGCTCAACACAATGGAGGCGTTCAAGGCCAGGCTGGATGTGGCTCTGGGCAGCCTGGCCTGGTGCTTGGCAACCCTGCACGTAGCAGGGGGGTTGAAACTAGATGTGATCACTGTGGTCCTTTTCAACCCATGCCATTCTATGACAATCCTGTGTACAGCTGAGAAGGTTAAATTGCCTTGAGTTTCATGTTCCCCGTAGAAAACTTCCTTAAACTACCATGTACCAACCAATAGAATACACAGTGACATTAATTCTAACTAGTAAAGTGTAGCATGCTTTGCCATTGGGATTCATTAAGGTTTCTGGAGGAGATATTCAGGACTTGAGTCTCTACTACCATTTCACAATCTGGAAATAATTGTGCTTCAACCTGCACCGTCTCGTCTGTTCATTTTGATCTCAGCCTGACTCTGGTTTTGCTACAGTCCTTTCAGGTTGCTTCTGTCTTAGTTACATATCTTACTCCTCCTAACCTTGCTAGTGTCACACTCTTACAAGGACTGAGTTGTTGATTGCAACTCTCTACCAAGCTGACTGTTAATGAAAATCTCACTTGAGAAAGAAAGAGTGAATGGTTGGGATGTTTGATTCTTCATCACTGTTAAACTGGAGACTCCTTCTGTGCATTGTAAATAGAGATATTGGTAGCGGATCTCTGATAGGTCCCAAACACTGTTTGGTAGCAGGATTCTCTTTTCCCCTTGTGTTCTGGGTAGCATTCAGATTTCATTTAAAAAAAAAAAAAAAAATAAGTGCACATTTCAAGCAGTCCTCACATGAACTTGTGGATGTCCATCTCATTGGACAATGCCTACCTGCAACCTCTGGATGTCTTTCCAACAGCCATCAGCTGCCTGGAGTGTTACTGCCCCTCAGTGAGGCTGTGTTGCTTAGTCTGCCTCTTCACAGTGCATCATCTAAGTTGATGGCAAGTCTGTTCAGTACGGTTGTGTCAGTTTCATTTAATGACTGTAGGGATTATTTCCTGCTGAAAGAATGGTTAAAGTCCTATGAACATACCTAAATTTTATTTTCCAAGTGAATTTAGGGCTTCATCTACTTCCTTAAGCTGCATGATTCAAAATGAAGATTGTCCCCCCAGTCAGAGAAGGAATCTCTTAGTAGTGCACTCTGCAGGGCGTCCTTGAGATGATTTCTGTGGCTGCTCCTTAGCATCTGTTAGCTTCCAAGGTGAAGAGCTGTTTGTATTCGGAGAAAAGGGTAGTGAGCTACGTAAAATCTTCATATGAAACCATGCAGCTGAAGTATCTTCCAGTTATCTGGCTGCTCCAGTGCTGGCCAAGCTGTTTCAGGGGAAAAAGTTCTTGTTCCCTATCATCTGGTAAGCAACAACATAAAGTGCTTATCAGCGGAGATGAACAAGTCTGGTTCTCATCAGACTAATCTTGTAGCTGTCACATATGTTATGGATGTTAAACTTCCTTCCAGATAATTGAGTCTGTAAGGTTGTATAGCTGGGAATTGTTTAATTTATATAAGTATGTACCTGCGGGTTGTTTGAACTTAATTACTTAGAGGTTCCTTAAGAGGGTGCTTACATCTATCTTTGGCTATTTCTCAAAATTCCATTTATTAGCTTCTCCCCCCTCTTTTTTGTATTACTACAGTGTGTATGACACTAAACAGCACTAGGTTTGTTCAGTCCTATGCGGATCTAAGAGAAAGTGCAGCACAAACACATAAGGTTCTGCAGGACACAAGTGTCTGATTTTTGAGATCAAAGCATTATGTACTCATGTGAATTCATAAATTCTCATGTTACAGATCTTAAAAGTGATTGCTAGGAGGCATTTGTCATTTTAGGTCTATTTATGTTGTGTGTCTACAGGAGAGATGGACAAAGTTTTAGAAGTATTTATCTACCTTGGAGGTAACTCAAATATATTAACTATCAGAAATAACTGATTTTTGCAGTTGCTGATAGCATCGTGTTAGATCCAAGGATTGCAGCGTGGCTGATAAACTCCAATGACACGGTTCCTTCTTTTGAATGTCTCATACAGTGTTTTGGAAAATCTTATTCAGTGGAAATGGTAAATACAGATACGGGTACTGTGAGAAATTCTTTGGTAAGTAGTTTGTTTTAAATTTTTTTTATGGTTGATTTAAAAGAGGAAGGAAATGTTGAAAATAATGCTCTGAAGAATATTGAAAAATTACGGATTATACTTATTGAATAGAAAATGATTATATTTGTGCTGCTTGCTAGAAATCTAATTTTAAAAACAGGGAGGAAGGGTGGGTTCACTGAATTCTAATATGGCACCCAATTTGCCAGGAACAGTTGCAAAATTCTGTATCCAAACTCTGAAGTTCAGTAGCGATGTTAATTAATAGAAAAACTGGTCTTTTCTTTCAGCTGTCTGCAAACTAATTTCCAGCTTTTAGCCTGTTTTAGCTAACTGTTACTAATATTGTTGCTGAATCTTAAAACATTCTGGTAAAGGTATCACGTGTTAAGCTGAGGAAGAGTAGGGAGTAAAATATGAACCTTCAGATCACAAGTATGATGTATGTGAATTTTTATTCTCAATGAGAGTGGATGCTTAATGAACTTCATGGAGTTATTCCCAGTACTATGGAAATGTTTTACGGTCTACTGAGGTTTATTTACTGAGTGTTAAAGACTGTTTTGCATTTTGTTAAAGATGTTTGCATTTTGGGGATCACTGTGTAGCTGACATCAAGAAGGATGCGGTGGGGTGTACATAGGATACCTCTTTTCCAAGTATCTCAAGCAATCTGTAGTAGTGGGATGTACGCATTGGCAAGAACCTTATGGCAATTCTGTATATGCGTGATTTTTCTCTTTACAGTTTCTGTATTTCATTTTGCCACCTTCTTGCCAAACTCAATTGTTTTTTCTGTTTTTAGAATGAACTAAAACTTCCTGCAATTAAGTATCTTCCACACTTCTGTTACTCTTGGCACACTACTTTTCTTAAAAATTAGAGCTAGATCAGTGTAATAAAGTCCTTGTAGTGGTGGTTCTTTGTCTGTGTGCCAGAATGCTTTCCCCTGCAGTTTGTTACAATTCGTTCTAATATAAACTATTTTTTTTGTTAATTCTGACTTTGTGCACCTACGAGTAATTTGGATTCCTTCTTCATTCTCTTTGGATCTAACAGCGGGTGAAGCATTGCTGATAGACTTCATCTGCAGTAATGCCTTGATTCCAGACTTCTCTTTCTCTTCTCATAAAGATAGGACTCTTGCAAACAGTAGGCCAAAATTGTGAACTCTGTAAATGAGGCAGGTTTTATACGCTGTGTGGAGGATAGATTGTTTACCTTTTGCCGGCAGCTGACTCTTGCACTGTGAAGGCATGGGATCATGCATTTAAATGTACTGATGTTTAAGCCTGTGTAGAAACACAACCAGGAGTTCTGAGAGTCCACCTGAACACAGGAAAGTAGTAATACATACAGCTCAGGGAGCAATTCCTGCTCAAGACTGCTCAGAATGAAAAAGCTGTCCTGAGCTACCTTTTCACAAAGTCATGAAGGTCCTTAGCTTCCTAAAGAGAGAGACAGATCCTTCCCCCGCTTGTTTAAAGATCTATTTAGTCTGAACAGATTTTTCTTCAGGAAGATTTTGAAGTTTGCTCAACCACTTTGATTATTCTTGCCTGCTTTTGCTTAAAAAGAATTACATTTTTGGCTGGGCAAATGAAAAGCCCTACAGAACCTCAGTGTTCTGACATCAGACCTGTAAGAAAATATTCTTGGCAACAGTCAGTGACAGTCTTTCTGTTTTACATCATAATTCGTGGTTTAATGACATCCAGTTGAGTATCATATCCAGTGATATTACATCTGGTTACATTGCATATAATCTTGTTTTTATTACTTATTTTGAATATTTCATTCAAACTGAAACATTAACTTCATTTTTCTATGCAATCTTAGAGCATAATGTAAATCTGATAACAAGTAGAATGCTTTTCATCCTCATCCCAGAGGGACCAAAGGAAATCTTCTGAATACATCAAGTGAAAACCATGGAACTGGAATGAGTAGCACAGTCAGATTTGGTACAATAATTTCTGAGAACCTAGTCTGCTAATAAAAACACTTTCCAGCTCAATTTGAGTGGAAAAAGTAGAACATTTGTTTCCAGATTTTTTTTTTCCAACTCTATTTTACAAAAGCAGTAAGGTAATGAGATCATAGACTATCTGCAGGTCTGTAGGGAAATTTCTGCATCTCATAGCAAAAGAGCCACTCTTAGTGTTCCACTAGGGATGCAAACAATAGAATGAGCACAGAATAATTAAGAGTCTTCTAGTGTACACATAGGATGAATGGTGTATCTGAAGATATATTACTTGTAAAATGCCCAAGGAGCCCTGTCAGTGTTTTTTTTTTTTAAGTGAAGAAGCCTTCCCATGATTTCATAGCCACTGGTGTCCTGTCAATCAGCCTACCTACTATTGATAGAAAGCTGTTGTTTTTTTTCTCACTTTGGAGGTGGATTTTAAATTTATTTGGAGCACTGACTCTGAATATTAATTTAGTAGAAATGATCTTGGAGTGCCCTGCTCACCAAAAATCTAGCCAAATCTAAGTCAGTCTCCAACTATGTAGATGTTGAGGATGAAGCATTGAATGTGATCTGATTATCTTCAAAAGAAGATACGATTCTGCTGGTCCCAAAATTCCTTTCTGCTCTGAGTCTTTCATCTGATATGCATTTTACACATGTTGTCAAACAAGAATTACTAATCTTGAGCATTCTGCAGTTCTATATGCTACAGATTTTTTTCCAAACTATTATTGACAGGAATCTGCAGTCCGTACTGCCCTGTCTTGCATAATTATCTTGCATTTTGGATTTGTACACTTGCCCAAAATTCCATAGTCTCGTGGCATATAGTTTAGATATTCCCTTTCTGACTTACCTCAGGCTGATTTTTCCTTCCTGGATTATTAATGCCTAATGTCAAGTAATTCTCACATCTACCTTTCTGGATAGCTGGTCTACAGAGGGAAGAGATAATCAGGAACTGCCTCTGTCTCAGCGTGAGGAAGCTGCAGTCTACCATGAGGCCTCCCCTCAACCTCCTCTTCTATGGGCTGAACAAACCAAGGGATCTCAGACACTCTTTATGTGTCTTCTCCTCTAGATCCTTCACCGTCTTTGTTGCTCTGAGCGGATGAATTTCTACGTAGTTAAACTGAAAGTAATGTATCTAGACAAGTTTCAGCTTAGAAAGACATCTTAGAATAATTTTAGTTTTCAGTTGGTTCAGCATGTAGCTTTTGATTGTATTCTCTGTATGCACATCAAAACGATCTTTTAGTCATCCAGATAAGGTAGTATGACTCTGTGTGGAACGCCCCTGCAAAAGGAGGTAAATAAGTTGGTACAGAAGAAAGGCAGTACGGATAGCAGAAGTTAAATTCTTTGCGGTGTTGGAAGTTAATAATAGAATTCTGAATTCAACATCACACGCAGTCTGTTCAAAATGTGAACTTGTAAAGGAACAAGTAAAATCTTGAATGCTTATTATCTTTACTCCTGTGCTTGTAATTTTTGGTTTTGGTAGCTCAGAGTCAGGTCGCAACTGTCAGAGGTCTTAAAGTATTCCTGTTGTATTTAACATTACTAAAGGGAAATACAGGAAATATATTTTAATAGCTTAATCACTTTAAAAATAGTGTTCTGAATATGTTAATACTAATATTAGAAGTCTTTTTGATTTTTTTTTTTTATCAGCATCAAAACTTGGGTGTGAATTTGCAAAAACTGTATACTATAATGATGGGCCTTGCTCGTGACTTACAGGTAAGATTTGATAAGTAGTTACTCAGCAGTAACTTCTGAGATATTATCACAAAGTGGTGTGCTTCTCATTCAAATCGGAATCTCTTATGGAAATAAAATAGAAGGTTTCAAACTTCACTGATTTATTCTACTAGACAACATGTAAGGTGAAGTTGTCCATCAAATTTGTTATTGTTTTCAGAAGAATGAAACATTTACTCAAAGCAAATGTTGAAGAAGTTTCCTCTACAGGAGTTAAATATTTAGGTGAAGATCCTAAGAACAGGAAAAATTCAGAAAGCTGTGCTTTTTCATTCTATATTTTATAACTATATGAACAATCCAAAAGCTGTTAAGATTTGAAGCAGTGTGGTTGATTTATCTTGGTAGACACGTTCAGAGATTGTCTTTGAGCGCAAAAACTTAGTGAGGTTCAGGATGCATCTCAAGAGTTTTTAGGAGTTTTTAATGTTCTGTTTTTTCCTTGTGATTACATGTCTGAAAGTGTTTCAAACTTCAGGGATGTCCTCATATTCTGGTGAAAGTTGCATAGATTCATAGAATGGTTTAATCAGGGAGAGACCTTAAAGATCACTTAGTTTCAACCTCCCTGTCGTGGCAGGGACAACTCCTGCTAGATGAGGTTGCCCAAAGCCCCATCCATCCTGGCCTTGAACGTTTCCAGACATGGGGCACCTGCAGCTTCTCTGACCAACCTCTTCCAGACCCCTACCACTCTCATGGTAGAAAAATTATTCCTAAAATCTCATCTGAATTTGCCCTGTATAATGAGATACTAGGGGCTTTCCTTGAAACTGATTTAAAATATAGTGTAAGGGATGAGAAAATTAGCTGATGGAGCCATGTTAGGTTGGATTTTTTTTTTTTAAGTAATTATTCTATCTGTGAATGAAGGTAATGGAAACACTTAAGGTACAGCAACACCAACCACAAGGCTACAGAAATTCTGAGAACTCTTGTCTGATTCCTACAGTGGTCAGAGGAGAAAAATCATCCTGTTTTTTGCAACTAAATTGTATACATCATCCCCCCATTTTAAATCTTCCTAATGAAAAGAAAGCATTGAATTCTGAGTGGTTGCTTAGTTGCTGAAGTGAATAAGAAAAAAGAGTGAAGAAATGTGGACCTTACTCTAAAAATAATGTAGGAGAAAATGGTGTGTAAATTTCTTAATTACCGTTAGTGTACCTTTCCTTATAAAACAATGTGATAACTGAATATAGCGTTCAGATGCTGTAATTCACACTAACTGATATTTCGTGCTCCATACAGCCTTGTGCTTATAAAAGTAAATGATACATAAAGTGAAATACTACTTACTGAAAAACTGATCTACATAATGATACTATTGTACAGTTTTTAGAATAAAGTTTTCTAATACTGGTGTTGATTTGTGTCTTTACAGGTTCAAGGTTTGTGGAAATTATTTTGCACATTAGAGCTTCCGCTGATCAAAGTTCTGGCAGGTATGAAAGTTCAGCCCCAAATATGACTTTTTACCATTTTCATGCAGCTGTTTATTATACTGAAGTAAAATGTTATAATAACTAAGTATTCTATTATCTTTGTTATGCCTATGGACACCTACATGAGTTAGAACTTCCATCTTGTAGCATGCAAGGTTAAAATTGTCAATTGTAAATGTTCTCAGTATTTAATTGTATTTGCAGTGATGGAAACTCACAAAATACACGTGGACAAACAAGAATTGAAAAAAACATCGGAGATTCTGGGGGTAAATTTTATCCTTATTTTTTCCCACAAATGTTAGTACTTCTACTGTAAATCCCCTCTCTAGTTCACAAAGAAATGTAGATTGAAGATATGCAAGCAATCCGTTAAACCAGCTGACAGCCAACAGTGAGGTATCTCATTTGTAAGTAGTAGTCCAATATACTTATTAATGTTGGAAGTAACAGAATACGAGGTTTAGACTTACTAATCTAGGAGGTAACAGAATATTGAAGAAAATATGTAAAAGGAGTAATTCTGATGTACTAATTTATAGCTGAGACTCAAAGAACTCGAAGAGGAAGCCCATCAACTTGCTGGAGAACGATTCCTTCTGACCAGCAGTAGTCAACTCAGAGAAGTAACATTCATACTACTGTTATTACTTACAGATAGATCTATCTGTTCTGTAAACTGTTACTGACGCAGAGGAATCATAAAGCATATAAATTTGTTCTTACAACTTCGGATTCTTCACTACTTTCCTAGATTCTAATTATCTTTTCCGACTATTGGGGAAGACGTCTCAGTTAACTCATAGATCTGACAATTTGGCTAATCTATATTTGAATGAATTTCAATAATGCTTTTTATTTTAGTAAGTGCGCTATTTTTGGAAATAATATGTTAAAAGCAAAGATTAGATCTTTTTACTCCTGTGTTATTTTTCTCTTTTCTGCAGTATACTCTATTTTGCTTGGAATCTCTTTTGTAGACTGGAGTTCAGGAATCTAATGATTTTCTGTTCTTTTTCATCACTTGAAGCATTGAAATGTTTTTCTTAATGTAGGTACTGTTTGAAAAGTTAAAACTGCATACTGTGTGTGAGAAAATTCCCAGAACTGAAAGACAGCAAGTTGCATCCACCTCAGAAGTTGTGGTGAGATGAGGTTTTCAAACAATCCGCGTTATTTAGAAAAACTTTTAAGTTGTATGTCAGTGAAGCTGTCATTTGTCTGGTTTCCCTTCCAATCTTCCTTTATTTTTGTATTATGTTGATCACTCTTGATTTACTTACGCCAGAAATGACAGAGAAGGACCGAGAATGGAAAGAAAATTCTACTGCTTAATACAGAAAAAACAGCTTTGTATTGGGTACATCTATGTCAGAAACAAGGGAAATGCTTTGTAATTTCCCCATCTGAAATTTGTGGTACCTTGTAGCACTTTAGCACTGTAGACTTTACATAGGTCTAATGTCAAATCTGCGTAACTATCAACAGGTTAATAAATCATTTATCCCCTATAGTAAGAAAAGAATTACAATTGAGAATCTTTATTCTGATAGAATTGCATAATTTTATTTAACCTGAACTGTGTAGTTTCAGAAATTGTACTTTTACACATACAATCTCATTTGATTCCTTTTATTTACAAATTTTTATGTCAATTTACAATCTAAGTAATCTTGAAATCTCCTGGAACTTGTATGATGGGACAAATGCTGTTAGGTTTTGATTATATGAATATACCCTTACATATAAGTTTATTATCCACTCATGTATACATGTATAAATGTTGCGTGATTTTCAATGTTCTCTCTTGCTTAGATGCTGTCTAGCACAAAAATGAAACAACGGATGATAGACAATCCCCTCCACACTCCACATGCCTTATTGTGTTCTATGTTCTTGTGGAAAAGTTTTGAGGTCTATGTGTCTTGCTGTCTCTGTTTGAAATGGGAAGGGAAACAAAATGCAAGGGGATAATCTCCAGCCCTCCTGCTGAAGGCAGGGATAAATGAAGGCTCTTCTGGGTCTGTGATGAGATTGTTTAAGGACGTAACAGTTTAGCAAACATTTCATCCACTTTCATCTTGGCAAGTGAATTTCAGCCAGCAGAACTTCTGCTATGTTTTACTTAACTGTTAAGTATGAAATATTAATCACTGTTCTAGTGGTGAATTTAAGATAGTTAAATAATACCACTTAATAGAAAGACATAACAGTTATTCAGATTCTTTATTTTACAGCTAAGTAAGCTGCAAGATCTTCATCCTTTGCCTAAGCTTATGTTAGAATACCGGCAGGTGAGCTGTTTTTACATGATGTAGTTATACTCAAGCAAAATTAGCCAAAAATATAACTTATCACCTTGTTTGTTTAGCTGTTAATAAGAGCCTCCTGAAAATCCAAAATGACCTAGTTAGCTCTTAAGCTTAATGTCTGGGTATTCAGTACATCAGTTTCCAATATAAATAAATAGAGTCTACGCTTCTAATTTTGTGCTGTTTTTTTGTGTAGTTCATTGACTGGGAGGCGTAAGGTGTAAAAGAATGAATTCCAATAGGACTTTTGCTGGTATCTTCATAGACCTGCTCTAGTGTATACCTTAACACTTTGCTAACTTATTTTACTAGGTCAATAGTGAGTATATATCCCATTTTTTTTTATTTTTATTTTTTTCCTAGAGTAGAATGTCTTTTAAGAGAGTCTACAAAGCAGTTTCATGCACTTGAGATTAAGGATAAGGTTTTTGATGTGTAGATCTTATTGTTATGTATAAGCATTTGTCTAACGATCTTATGTAATTTAGGTTCGGAAGATGAAATCAACCTATGTGGATGGACTAAGAACATACATGAGAAAGGTAATATTAAAAAAACGACTCTAAAACGTGGTATTTAAGATGAAAGTTATGAAATGGTTGCAGTATTTACAGTTCAAGAACTTTAATGTATATGTAATTAGAAAGCATTTTTTTTTAAATTTGTAATCCTAATTGCAGTGAGTTTTAATTAAGTTTACGTTAACTAAACTAGAGAAATGTCCTTTTTAGATATGTGTAATCACCCTCTTTTTGGGGGGATGGTGAGGGGTATTATTCTATTTGACTACAGGGATTTATTTGCCCTACGTGGAATCAGACAGGAACTGTGACTGGCAGACTTTCATCTAAACATCCAGTAAGTGAACCTTTGAAAATTTATATTAAAATTTTAAAAATAATGTCATTTAGATACCATACTGCATAGTTTAACTTAGGAAATGTTCTAGTAAGTCGAGCAATTGCCATACTGTATGTAAATAGGAGACAGAAGAATTTATTAATGAGTAATTTACTCTAGAACAGTTATTTTAATGAATTATTTCCATGAACATTTCATCAGAAACTTTTTTTTTTTTACCTTAAATTGATGTAGAAAGTGAGAAGTGTAAGCCATGCATGTACCTTCTAGATTGCTACTGAATAACTTCTTTATAATAAATTCCTGATGTTCATAAACCCCTCCCTGTAAAGGACTGGTGAGACCCAGGGTATACCCAGGGTCTTACAGAAAAGGAGGAGAAGCACAAGAAGCAGTCCCTTCTCTTCTGAAATTTGACTTCAGGCCTTGCAGTATAGAATCTCTCTGTTACTCTGGAAATCTTTCCAGGTCATTTTATGGCTGTGATAGTTGGACTCTGTGCTTCATTTTGGCTATAATTTTTTCCATGTATACTTGTGGCTGAAGTGACTTTTGACAGAAGCTTTGCTTTTGTGAAAATTCAAATATAAAAACATCTCATATGCTACATCTCACATGCAGTTTTGTATGATTATGTTCCAAGCAAAGGTTTCTTAATGTGTATATTATTTGTTTTGTAAAGGAAGTGAATATATGTCTCCTTCCTTCTACGACTCAGTTTAATGTTTTAAAGGTTTTTAGTTGCAGGTTTAAGGGGAAATGACCAGACATGAGGCACAGAACAGGATTTCTTTTTCAAATGAACTCTGTGATGAATGAGAGTTCAGAAGAACTCTCTGATGAATCCACATATGGATGTATGAATGATATATGTTTTTGCCTTTAAGTGGGTTTCTGTCAAAAGATAAGCTTATTCACATGATATTTTTTACATTTCTGTTGCTGCAACTTAGAGAAGGTTTCTTGGTAGGACTTGAATTCAGTGGCTTTCCATGTATGCATCTATTTTAGTTTAGCTGTACACCCTTCCCTCTCATTTGATTGCTTCTTCTTATTTGATTCGTTCTTCAATGTGTTGCATAACTAAAATGTTTGTCACAAATAAGTATTACATAATGTATGTATCGTGTAACATAGTACCTCACAAACAAGAGTCATGTTTGGTATTGTAGTCTACTGCTGTAGAAGACTGCATATAGATGTGTGCTATGATTTGGTTTGAGATGTAAACTTCAGTGCTACAAGTAGATATTCTGTATTAAGATTTTTCCCTCCAGTCTTCTGCATCAAAGAGAACTGTTACTAACGAATTTACACTTCTATACTTCAGAATATGTTTGGATCTTTAAATTAAAAAACATAAAGCAATGGGCTTTGGGGATGCTTCCTTCCTTTGAGTATCAAAAAGTTCTGCTGGAGATGAGTAAAATTCTTCATGTCCTTAGAGCAGTTGGGGAAAAACAAACAAAACAAAAAAAAAAAGTGAAATAAAAACCTTGTTATTTCTCTCCAGGAAAAATAATTTTACCAGCTTGTCCAAACAGACAAAGAAATAAAATAATTCAACATATCAAAGTGCACAGTAACCTTTAGTTTAGAGAGCAGAAATGTCATTAGAAAAAGAAATTAACTTGGATGTGTTGAATGTTAATGTGCTCAAAGGAGAGCCACAGGAAACTTAAAATACTGAATATATTTCAGTGTCTCTAGTAATATCTTCCGATATTGAATGCATTATAGAGGGTTGCTTGGTTGTTTATTAGAAGTCGTGTGTTATTATCAGTGTCTGGAATATGAATAATAAATCACCTGTCTGGTTTTAGTTCCAATAAAATAGAAAGCCTCTTGAAGTGGGGATGTAGTATGTGTATCCACACTGAGTGTATTCTTCTGGGCTGTCTTTTGGAGTGAAGGAATGAACTGAGTCATTTAAAACTCAAGTGTAGTTTTGGGATAGGTTGTCCTGTGGCTTATGGACAGTGTGGATGAGATGCTGCATACTTTTCTCTCTCCCTTAACACTGTTCCAATAGGTTTTACATCCTTAACATACCCCCACACACATGCACAACTGAGCAAGGCGGACTGTGAGTATCAGGCAATCAAGGCTATTGGGACAGCTCTTGAATTTCAGACATTTCATTCCAGGTCTCGCCGTGTTGCAGTCTAATCTGTGACACTACCAATTTTTTAAAAAATTTTTTCTGAAAGTTTATATCCCAGCACAAACAGAATTTCGACTTGGTACCTCAGTTTTGTAGAGCAGCTCACCTCTACCCAAGCATGCTTCTTTTGTCTCTTTCGTCCACGATACATAGAAGGTTTTCACAGCTGATGCTAAGAGTAAAATGTAAAGTCTTTGGCTGCTTTTGAAATTGTACTCTTATGAATTCAGTTTTGTAAGCATGTTTTCATATCCTGATGTAGTGACATGAATGATTTCTTCAAATGGGCTGACAGTGTGGATCTTACTTTTGGATTGGTCTTACTTGAGTGTGTTTTGTCTTTGACGTAGCCGTTAATTAACCCGACTTATCCCGGGGCCTCGACCGCCCGGGGGAGAGAGAGACATAGTCATGGATGCCATGAAATCTTCTCTCAATTTAATGCTGCATCACACGGCTTATATACCAGCATGGCCTCCACGCATGCGTGTCCCGTATACCCGCTACGCAACCCCACGCACGACCCTTCCTACTCCCAGAGTCCTCTCTTGCATAAACCATGTCAATGCGGGGCATCAGGTAAAGTGCTGCTTCTTATCCCTGATCCATGGTTCTGCTTCAGCTGCTTCAGGCTGTTGTTATCTTAGCAGTGCCTTACTCAGGCCCATCCCCTGGTTGACCCTGTCCCACAACAGTCTTTTGTTTTTTTTTGTTTTTTTTAAGTATGTTTATTAGAATGCCTTGAGGATCGAGGGAAGTCAGGTTTGTTCAAGGTTCACGTAAAACATCTTTCCAAAACTTTCCAAAAGTTTCTTTTAGCGCCATTTCAGCTAACAAATTTATTTTTAGGTGATTATGCTCTGACATTGGCTTCACTAGAAAGGAACATCTGTTTTGAGATGACAGTCTATGCACTCTCTCGGACCTTTGCATCAGAGGAATTTAGTGTCATATTTTCTCCTAGGTACACACATCCATCGCTCTGATATGCTGATAGAGCATTCATGCCGTTTCTTACAGTTGGTCTGTGTTCTCTGAGTATCGCTTGTGTTCAAAATATATTTTCTTTTGTCGTGTTTATTTTCAGTATATTTGTTTCAATGCTCTTGAGTTGCATGCTGGTTATGACTGCACTAATAGTACTAAAATAGTATCTCGTTTTATGCGTTTGGAGTTTTTACAATCTCTTATTGCTGCTTTACTTTTAGAAATGTGTTTTAGGTCTGGGATTCAGCAATTAAATGAGCTGCATTTACAGCATTGGAGACAGTTGTCAATTTGTTCTTTCTTACTCCTCAGTTGTTTTTTTGTTTTGACAGAGAAATATGCTTGGAAGAATAAGTGTGTTGTCAAGACTGTAGTTCAGTTGCTTTTGTGATAAGAATTTACATTGTTAACATTGCAATAAGACTCTCTTAGTTATGAGTGTGACAGCAACAGCATGAAGTCACTGTTAGCAGTAGTATAACACTGATGTCTGATGTTCCAGATAATCACATTGATTCAGTATCAAACTGTACAAATAAGGGTTCTGTATCATAAACCTTTGTTCTCTTAGCATCACATGTACTCCTAGTATCCTTTTACATGGTATATATTCATGTCTTCGGTGATTTCTGTAGAAACGCTTCTTATTTGTGTATGCATCTCATGGTGGGTGTAGTATATCCAATGCATAGATAACATTTGATATGATAATGTTTCCCATCTGGCTCAGTAAAGCTTGGGATATCATCTGGGCTGTAATTCTGCAGTAATGGAAGCAATCATGTAGATAACTTGTCTTTTATTTAGGATTGTCTTTGTATGTATAATTGTGTTTTGTGTGGTATTTAAAGAACGATAATGTGTAGCCAGTATAAATCTGTTTCTATACAGTAATACATGCAAAAAATGCTTCTCTTTCAAAAGCGCAGGGAAGAGAGTCTGTCATTACTACTTCTGCAAACTAAACATAAGCATAAAAACAGAGAGCATTAAAATTAACAGTGCAAGAAAATGTAGGATTCTGTACAACTCAGGGTAATATCAGCTAAAGTATTTTTAGCATACTGTGAAAAATTGACTGTGAGGCCTGATTCCTCCTTCAATCTCCTTTAGTTTCTGGCAAAAAGCCCCTCAGAGAGCCTTAGATGATAAAGTTTCCTGTTAAGTGTCTCTTTGCTCGGGTGATTATGGCATTGCATACCTCCACTTGCTCTGTTAAATTTCTAAGATACTAGATTTCCATTATACTCAGAAAAATTAAATTGTCAACTCTTAAGTGCCTGCTGCTATTGACTGGGCATTGTTCAGGCAGTTGGATATTTGCTGAATCATTCTTATCCTTTGAATGGCCTTTGCCAGTGATGTTTTAGAACTGCTGCAGGTTCCAAAGCTATGCACTGATTGCCTTTTAGAAATCTGTGTTGGAATACAGTTGGTACAACTAGCTGCGTTTATTTCTGATATGAAGATGACAGGAGCTGTGGGTGACAGCAGGAACTTAACATTGCCTTTGTTTACATCAGTGGTTTGTATAGCTATGTAATTTCTGATGCAAATTATAAGTTGTTTTTTTTAAAGTAGTTATAGTAATAATCATAAGTCAGAGTACTGTGCTATAGAAGTTTATCTGTATTCTGTGTTGTGCCTCTTGGAACTCTGTAAAGTCTTATTCCATGCAATTTTATAGTAACTGAAGAGTAATGTTAGCATGATATTTTCATTAGAAGAGATAAATAGTGCTATTCACTTGTAATCTGCCACAGTCTTAATTTTTTCCACTGTTTATCCATACATGCTTCAGCTCCTGTATGGGCATGTTATATTTCCTGTTATTGGCATCTATTAACATTGTTGAGTTGCTGTATGGTCACAATTGCTGTATGTCCACATCCATACTGAGGAGTCTAATAGAGCTCCTGGCCTACTGCGTTCATTTTCACTGTCCTCATCTGTAAGGCGGTTGCTCAAATATCAAGTCTCCAGCAATCTGCAAAAATGCATCTATCTTCACGTTAGTGTAAATGTATGCTTGTTTTTTAGGAAGCTGTCTGTTGGTACCTGTCCGTATACTGATGCAGATTTTGGAGTCCTGCTTGAAGATGTTCTGTTCTTTGCATGAAATAGTCCAACAGTGGGATTTCTAGGAATATATTTGTAGAAATTATTCAAAGCTTGGAGACTCGTGTTGTGAGAAGGCAATAATAGTAATAATTGAAATGTAATTCAAGTGCACAGATTACATCTTGTCTTATAGGCTCTCAAAAGTTAAAAGTATTAGCATGTTCTTTTCTGGTGAATTACCATTTGCAAGGGCAGTATGTAGTCCAATTCTGATCTCAGGATAAGCTTCATTGGTCTAATACAACAAAAATATTATGCATTATTCTTCTTCCTGTTTCTCACTCAGAAAAAAAATCTTCAAAAGCTTTAAGAGTTCTGACAAGAAAATAAAAGAAAAAGGGAGAAATGAAGAATGATAAAAAGAGAATAGATTTATAGGGGAAGATCGAAAGTTAGATATAGCAAGAGACACTTCTTGTCTTGGATGGCTGAGTTTTCAGACTGCTGCTTTTTAAAAGCTTTGTCATTGGCTTCCTTCAGAATTTCAGAAGATGATCTCTGTAATCTACATCCCTATCACAGTGGTCTTTCTCAGCTGACAGTTTGTTTTTCCTGTGTGAATGAGTGGAAAACTTGCCAGTTGTCAGCATCCTGTCGTGAAACATCAAGAAATTTCCCCCAGAGTTTTGGAGACAGATGTGTTCTCTCAGGTTTGGAACAAAAAGTAAATAATGCCTCACATGAGGATCACTGAAGATAGAGGGAATAGGACAGAGGTCATCTTGCTGACTTCTGTGCAGTCTTGGTGTCCTTAGTTCTCCTGTGCTAACCATTAGCATCTGCTGCCTGTGGCCGGTAGGATCTCATAGTGAAGTACCACTTCTACCAAACTGAGAAATGTCTTTTCCTCTTTGTGAGGAAAGAAAGAGTCAATGGTTATCTAGGTTTCAAATTCAGTATTGTCTTATGGTCAACTCAGTAAAGTGAAAATTGGGTATTTTTGGTAGTCGTTTTCTTCTTCCTTTGTATTTACTTTGAAAGCTTCTTAAGCTTGTGGAAAGATGTTATTTCCAAGTCTCTCATTCGAGCAATGGATCTTAAACCCTTCCGTGCTGCTGGTTAAGGCAGGAGGGGATGGATGCATCCTGCTGCATCACCTTGGAATGATTTTGGCCATTGATGAAAACAGTAACTAGTACCAAAATTTAAGAAGTCTTTTGCTGGAAGCTTGATTAAGTGTTTTTTAATCAGGAAAATGAATGTGTTTGATTTTTTTAACTAGCCACTAGGTGGCAATTGCAGATAAGTCAAGACTTGCTTAGGAATGTATAGCAGTATGCAGAATAATACTGCTATTGTGGCCTTCTTCATTTTCATATTTTCTCTGTTTATTGAGATGCATATTTTAAAAATCAGATCTTCAGAGTATCTTAATTGTCTCATGTAGAAGTTACAGAAAATAATTATTTCTGTGCAATAATAATTATTGTCCATAGAAGTATTTAAGTATGGCAATTTTTCTGCTGTATAGCTTTTCAGTGAGTCACTTGCTGGACAGTTTTGGTGAACTGAGTTTGTGAGTGTGGTCAGGACTCATTACTTGCAATGCAGAGCCAACAAGACTAACTTTAACTGACCTGACTGAAGGCTGGGAGAAAAGGTGGCTTCCATCGATCTGCTCCATTCTGACTCCTTGGCAGCTTTTGGTCTTCACTCATGATGTAACCACACCGTGTTAATTTATGAATGGATAATTTTATCTCCCTGAGTAAGTTTGGTCTCTGTTCTGATTTTTAATTAAGTCCTTAGATGAGTGCAGAAATAAATCAAATGTCTGTATTCTACCAACGTTTCTGCTCATTCCCTTTTATTTCAATAACTTACTAGCTTTTTTCTGTTGCATATTGCATACCTTAAAAACATGCAGATCTGAGCAGTTAGTAGATGAATGCTAGCAGATGACTAGCAATTTTCTGTTAAAAATATACACATGAATATAGATGCCACTGTATACATATACACATTTATTTCCAGGGAGTTACCGGTGTTGACTAAGGTTGCTGGCTTATTTAAAAGCAAACATACACAATTTATGCTGCTATAAATGTGTATGATAGAGGCTAGTTGCATTGATAGAAGTAACTGAAAGTGGAATATAACATGGGAAATAAGCAACAACCTTGCTTGACAAAGAGTATGAAATAATTAAAGTGTACTACTAGCCTCTGTGATTCGGGGTTTTCTAACCTCACTGACTTGAAAGTTATTGTCACCAGTATGTATCTTTATGCTGTCATCTTGTGAAAGAACTGAAAGGACGTACTGTTCAAGCTAAGAAGTGATCAAGTTTGTTTATAAAAATCAGTTTGAAATGTAGAAGTAGAACTTGGAGGCCCAAAATGGAAAGCTTACCAAATTTTAACTGATTGAGGATATACCCATCAAAATGGGAGCAGCATGGTGTTTGTTGAATTTTGATTTGGTGTTGTTTTTGTTGATAAATCTACTCTTCTCTGGTTGAAAACTGTCTGAAAAAGTTGTGTATTTTAGGCTGTAACAGAGACACCAAGAGTCATACAGTTCTGAGTGTCCTTGCTGGAGTAGACTGTCATTCTGTCTGAATGCCTCTATATGTAGAGCCTAACAGCAGAGGCAGGGGTCTACAACATTTTTACCTGAAGCAATAGACAAAAGTATAACAGCTCTTAATAGAGGAATTCTCAGGACCAAGAAAATAGATTTCTAACCTGTGCTATAACAACAGGAATGCCTCAGGATTATTAGTCAGGATAGATTATAGGTGCAATAAGAACAGATGAAGGAGGTAGGAGGAAAGAAATCAGGAGTGGCATGTACAGTTTTGATATAGTGTTGATAGTGACAAATAATTTTTTAGTTTTTATTTTTTGCCACTTTTATGTTCCCTACTTCTGCTGCTTGTTCTTTTTCCTTCTGAGGAGTTCAACTCTGGATGAACAGTGTGCTGTTGTACGGGTGTGCCTTCTCAGCTTACTGTTCTTGATCAAAACCATTTAAAAAAAATAGAAGTTTCCATGTGTACAGTCAAGTAGTTCCCATGAATTGCATTGCAGTTTTACCAAAATACGTTGGAAGTTTGATATACTTTTGTATACATTTTTCATAATCAAGAAAATATCTACCTTTCTTCTCAGTTGCATTTTAAGATATGATGTCAAAACTGATAATTTCTGCAAAGAATTTTTTTCTTTAATATTTGGTGTGTTTTAATGTTAAACTACAAATGTACACTGTATGCTTAAAAAAATGCCTAGGGATGAAACTGGAGTCCTATGTTTTTCCACTATCTCATTTCATTTAAGGCCTCAGTTGTAGCTCAGCAGGAAATCATGTGAAGAGGAGACTCTTTCCACTGTTTGGCACCAGTTTACATAGATTAATCAATAACACTGATGTTATAAAAACAGACTCATAGAATCACAATATCATCGACTTTGGATCAGTCTTGTAGAGATGCGCTAGGCGAGGTCCACTGAAGTAGATTTCTCAGGTCATGATTTAAGAAAAGGACTGGAGATACTGCAGCCTCTATAGGCAGCCTGTACTGACTATTTAAATGGTGTTTCCTGTATTTGTATTCCCACTTCCTCTTTTTCTATCACTGCGTGATACCAGTGGGGAGAATCTGCATCCATCTTCTCTATACCTTGCCGTTGGACAGGCATTTGTATGGATAATGTCCTCTGCTGAGCCTTCTCTTCTCAAGGATAAGTAGCTCTGTCAGCCTCTGTTGATAAGACGTGTGCTCCAAGCCCTGAATTATATTAGTGGTGCTTTGACTGGACTCTCTCTGACACGTCCATGTCTCTCTTCTACTGGGGAGCCTAGAACTGAACCCAGCAATCCAGGTATATCTTTCTAGTGCTGAGCAGAGGGAAGGCTCACCTGTTTTGTTGATAAATAAATGTTGTTGCTGCTGGCAACATTTTTCCTGATGCACTCCAGGATGCTGCTGGCTTTCCTAGGCAAAAAGGCTTGCTGATGGCTCATGTTCAACTTCTTTTTTCACCAGAATCCTCAGGTCCTGTTCTCCAAAGCTGTTTTTCAGGCTGTCAGTTCCCAAAGTATACAGGCACATAGTGTTATTCCTCCCTGCATGCAGGAATTTGCATTTTGTTGAATTCTTTTGTACTCTTCGTGGCCCATTTCTCCAGGCAGTGGAGGTTCCTCTGTACGGCAGTGCAGCCATCTGCTGCATCAGCCACTCCTCTCAGTTTTGTATTGTCTGCCGTCTTGCTGAGATTGCTCTCTATCCTGTTATCTAGGTCAGTAACGGAGGTGTTGAGCAGTATTGGCCACTGGGGCACTCTATTAGTGCCTGGCCTCCAGCTGGACTTTGTGCTGCCTGTCACAGCCCTTTAAGCCTGGCATTTCAATCAGTTTTCTGTCCACCTCACTGTCTGCTTATCTAGCTTGTACTTCATCTGTGTGTCCATGAGGCTTTTATGAGAGACTGTTTTGAAAGCTATGCTAACATCAAGGTAAACAACATCTGCTGCTCTCCCTTCATCCACCAAGTTAGTCATTTCATCACAGAGGTTATCACTGCTTAAGCATGATTTCCCTCATGCTGACTCCTCTGGATCATCTTCTTGACTTTAATGTGTTTGCAAATAGTTTCCAGGATTAATTTAAGTAATTGAGGAGGAGCTGTCTGGCCTGTAGTTTTCTGCATCCTCCTTCCTGGCCTCCTGGAGGATGGATGTGGCACTTGCTTTCATTCAGTATTACGGAATGTCCTCTGATCACCAAGATCTTTCAAACCTCGGCAACCCTGCCCACAGCAAGGGAACTGAGAGCTTACCCCTCCTGATCTTGTTAGCCGGGGAATGGAAATTGCAATAGCTCCGAATCATCACAGCTTCCAGCGGGGAGGCACCCACACTCACCATCCGCACATCTGCTCCTCAGCAGCACTTTAACCCCTAGTTCAGTTTTGAGCATTTTTTGGTTGATAGGTAAATACTTCAGAGCTAGGTGTTCTTTAAGGTCCTTTCTGATCCAACCCATTCTGTGATCCCGTGAATCTACAATCTTAGTCTCATTTATCCCTCTACCTATTGGAACCTCTGAAAATTACATTTAATTTTTTTGTATGTAAAAGGATTTTCATCAACAAAGCAGAGTCAGGAGAATCAATTTCTTTGCAACTACTGATTTTTTTTATTTTTATTTTTTAAATTATTGCTAGGGGTTCTCTATTAATCATCCACTAGAATAGTTTGATTTTATTTTGTATTTTTTACCCACCCGGAAATAGTGAAGTATTAATAGTTAACTTTCACAGACAGCTTTCCTACCACTCTTTCAAGTACGTTTCTTCTCTATGGAGCAGAATCATTCAGAGAGAACAACTTTGTTTCTGTGTAACTTGTGACAGTGTGTGTGGTCATTTTTCTAACAGGGCTAGCAGTCACATCTCGGATTGGATCTGTGAAGTTTTTTGGGAATATACTTGAAATAAATATATGAAGCATAAATTCAGCTTTTGTTATGTCGTCCAGGGTGGTAATATTCATTTACCAAAGCCACATCAATCTTCTGCTTTTGATTATAATAATACAGTCATCTAATTATCAACTCAAAGTTTTCATTTTGGAAGATTGTTTCCTTATTAGTCCATCATTTAAAATATCTATAATAAATGTATCTTGTGAAATTTGATAATCTAAAATCTTAGAAAACATCACTTTCAGGCAAGTCTTAAGTCAAGTTGTTGTAGATGTGTCTCTTGCAGGTAGATTGAATTGCCTGCTGGAGATTCCTGTATTCCTCTACTGACTATAGAGGGATCCTAGACAGCTAGTTTAAACCAAAGACTAACCTAAAGATGTTTAAAGTTAGGTGAGAGGCATCTATTAAGCTGTTCCAGTATCTTAGAGGTGATGATTGCCACTTTCATGTTTCCTGAGCTTCTTATTTTTCTCTGAAGATTTATTCAAATTTTGAGTTGTTAGCTAATTTACAAGTGAAAGTACATTTTGCACTTGCAATTATGTTTTTCAGAATAGTTTGTAACACATCTAAAATGGCTTTAAGAGCAGACTTCCTGCATATGCTTTCAGTGAAATCAAGATGGCAGTACAGTGATTTATTTTGCCATTATAAGGTTTTGAAATAAATCCTCACTTTACCTTGTTAAGAATTTAGATTCCGATGAGTTAAAGAAAATAATCAGTGATTGTAACCGTAAACAGCTCTATGCTGGAAGTTATCTTAAGCGAATGTTATTACCAGTATAAACCCTGATGAAAACTCCATAGCGTGCTCTCTACCATTAAAACGATTGAAGTCAAAACTAGATTTTTATAACTTCGGTGTTTTTAGTTGTTTTTAAATGTGGAAAAATTAGGTTCCCACATTCAAGTCTGGGTGCATAAAAAAAGACTTAATTTTCTAAATTCCCGAGGATCTACTAGCTTTCATGGCCACTTATTTTTCATGCTATTCATACAAGCAAGCACTGATCCTCCTCAATTTTTTTTTCTTGGAAATCAGATATCATTAGTATAAAGGTTGGTGTTATGCACTAACTCACTAACTCTTTCTTTCAAAATGTAATCATGTAGCATTGCTGGCATTAACACAACCGAAACTGAAGAATATTGAAGGTAGCAAGTGTTTTGTCTGCATCAGACTTCACGTTGATGGGTTTGAGCTGTGTTCCTACCTCACCTGCACTACAAAAATATAATGTAGTAGTTTCCTCTCTGTGTATGGTGTGATGGTGGAGGTTCAACTTCAATATGTTGTCTGTGGTTCTTTGAGGCTGATAGACTGCAAATGATCATGTTCCAATCTGGTGCTTTGTTCTTTTACTTCCACTCCAAATTTTAATAACTTTTGCAGTTATTATAATAATGATGATTATTTTATAATATTATATATATAATATAAATTATAATAATGATTTTGAGTTAAAATTACATAGCAAATGTAGTTTACTTATTAGGGAATTATATAGCGCTATTCCTTTCTTCTGAATTTACAGTATTACATAACATTTTCATCTAATTCCTGAACCACTTGCAAATGAATTGCTTGGAATTAGGAAAATTGAGATTCATACACATTTTCTCCTGTTGTACGTTACCCTTCTAGACAAGAAAGCATAATAACATAACAGAAAGAAGCTGTCATGTGACGTCTTTCATACTTTACTGTAGACATATGAGCATGAATCTTTAAACAAAGGTCTAGTAATCTTCTGTCCTGAGTTATGCTTGTTGATAAACTTAGTGCTCACTTTAGACTTTGACTGATATGTGGTACTTAATAATATTTTGTTGTGCTTTGCAAAACAGTGGGCATACAAGTTAGGCAAATGTCCAGGGGCTGGAGGAGAATACCTTCACTTAGCTTAAGGCAGAGTTTGTATGTAGTTTGCTCTTGAAAGTAATGTTCCACTTTTGAAAAATGCAGGGTAAAATTGAAAAAATAATAGTAATAGAAAGCATTACTGATTAGGTTCTATCATGTGCCCAGAGATTTGTAAAGTTTGTTGGTGAGAAATTGATCTTATGAAATCCCAACTATCATGGAAGGTCAAATATTCAAAAGTACTTGTACAGAATGGGGAGAATTCCTTTGAAAGACAAAATGTTTAATCTTATGACAAAAAACCTTATTGGCATTAGTATCACGAATGTTTCTATGCTTCTTATAAACTGTTCATAAATGTTATAAACTTTCACCTACAAAGCAATTTTTATTCTTATTTGTAGAACATTCAAGGTATCTCTAAACATCCAGTGAGAATTACGAAGAAACAGTACATAAAAGGTAAACTATGTTATGTCAATATAAACATGAGGAGTTGGACCATCTCCTTATCTTACTGAGTTATATTTAATTTTGAAGCAGACCAAAAGCTCCAACGCAAAAGAGTAGAATGGATTATTGATGGATAGTTGTACCTTAACATTTAAACCAATTGCTTGTTGCTCGTTCTGCTTGAGAAAGGTTTGCTGTTTCAGCACTGATCTGAATAGTCTTAAACATTTAGAATTTTCTTTCCCTGAACAATCTCACTATTCCTTCTGTTCCAGTTGAAAATTATGCACCTTAACTTTATTAAACATTCTAGGGGTGATTTTGTGTGCGTTCAGCTCATAGGGCTTTTTCCAAGGAGTTGCTAAAGCTTGGGTATTTTAATCAAGCTCACAACTAATCGCCAGTAGTTAGTCAGATCTGTTGGTTTTGGTAATGGAATTGGATTTAAGGGAGGTGATTCAGAATGCAGAAAGCATGAGCCAAGTGACAAAGTCAAAAAGTCATGTAAGTAGACTGTAATAGGAGAGATCTGCCAGATTAGCTTTCTTGAACACTTGTAGCCATAGCTGGGAAATGTTGTTTGTTTGTTGCATAGATAAGAGCAGGCTTTCCTTTTCACAACTAGTCTGTCCCTCCAATTGGTGTGATACAAATTGAAAGACAGGAGACTGTTTAAAACAGTGTAAAACTTCAACAGTAGTTCTATTTTATCTCCCTGACTTATTTTTATATGCTGTTGGGTTTTAAGTTGTTTTTAAAGAAGTGTGAACAGTAGCTGTGTAAATCCGTGGCACAGTGCTTAACAGTGGCACAAAGGCTTTTTCAGAAATAATTCACTCAAATTTGTTAGTGATCTTGTACGTGCTTCTCAAAAAACGTTTGTGTTTCATTCCTATATTGAGGCATTCATTTCCCTCACTTTCATATTGTCAGCTGTAATCTCTGGTCAGATGAACTATGGTCATTTGAAATAAGTAATTGCTTTTTACACCAAGACAAGTGAGTAGTTTTCAGAGCACACGCTGAGGTTTCTAATATCTTGTCAATGTACATTACTGCTTTGTTATATTGTAGGGAGCTTAATTCATTAGCACTTGGATTCCTGTATCAGCTGTATGTTCTTCATATTGTTCTCCCTTACCTCCTGTAACTCAGAATTTGTTTACTAACACATTGAAGCAGCATATCCGAAGATAAAACACTTTATAAGTAGATCAGCTCTGTAGACCCTTTCTTACTTGCATGTCTCTTTTATTAAGAGACCTCTGAATAATGTTGTTTATTGCAGTTGCTTGTTGTTAGCTGGAGTTTTGGGAAGGGTTTGGCTGTGGGGGGGGAAAAATAAATGGAGACATGAGTGGTAATGCAAGGATGGTAGAGATAAAGATGCTGTACATGAATGAGTAAAGTAACTGGAAGTTGGTGCTTTGTTAGGATACTTACATTGTCATTTGTGTATTTTTAATTGTGTGTTGGGTGAGGCATTTACAACCTGCTATGGTTTGCAATGCTATTTTTGGATTGGGATCTGGTACATTTGTCTACTTCCTCTCTAGGAAAAGAAGAGGAAATGCTAACCATTTCCCCACGAGCACTATTTGTTTCAAAGAAAGGATATACGTTTTTAGCAGCAGGTAAGATAATGTCATTATTCTCACACATTAATATTCTCATTGATATTCTCTGTTGTGATCTTTTTTTCCCATCTTCTTTGCATGACATTTTATTTTAATAGGCTGTAGAATCCCTTAGCATCAATTAATATTGTTATATGATGTATGCTCCTTAGTGTGGGTTGGAAGTGGGTTATTTGTAATGCTTGTTAGTAGCAACAAAGAGCAAATAACAATGAATTGAGACTAATGGAGTCAGGTACCTTGTAATCTGTAGCTGGACTGTAACTTTTTAAAGATGCACTTTCTACAGCTGTTTGTTTTTGTGGGTTTTTTTGGTGCTGTTTTTTTTGTTTGTTTTTGAGCAAGAAAAAAAAGATTTCTTCTGTAATAGTTTGGTTTACATACAGAGATTTTTATTTTAGAGCAGTAGATTTATTCTGACACTTTTTCTAGATTTTTCACAAATTGAATTAAGGATCCTTGCTGACTTATCAGCTGAACCAGAACTGTTGAAACTATTCCAAGAGCCTGAAACCACTGATATATTTACCTCACTGGCTTCTCAGTGGTAAGAGCAAATGTTGCGTTTTGGGATATTTACTGTCCAAAAAAAGAACCCTTTGAACTGTTGTTTTCCTGTGTAGTGATAATAAAAGACAGTATTTTGCCACAATAGCCACAGTATCTATTGTTACTCTAATGCTGTTTTAATGCTGGAAGCTATAAACTTCCTTCTCTTTCTGAGCCTTTTCTTATCCATTGCTGTCTGTTGCTATTGGCCACAATATTGTGATTCAGCTGGCTAGTTTAAGCCTTGTAACTAAAGCTGATGCAGTAACATATTGTGAAAAGCACGTGTTGGTAAATTTCTCACCGTGTTATTGTTCATCAATACTTTTTAAAATTCCAGAATAGCAGTTAAACTGGGTAAGTGAAAAATTACAGAACACATTTTCTCAGTAGAAGTAAAAGCATTTTTGAAACCTGGTTGATTAGAAGAGCAGTACTGGCATCAAGTTCCTTATATGCAAGAAACAGTCTCTGGAGCCTGTGGGCTGTGGAGCAATTCTGATGGATTATGTGATGCTTTGTCCAAGTGGTACTCCAGTTATCTTAAAATAACAACTTCAATTTCCAGATTATTTACTGATCTTTTCATCGTGCAGACCAAAACATGAACTCTCCAAGCAGTGAAATATTAGAAACTTATCTGCATGAAGATATTTCTTATTATTGCTTTTATCATAGTGAAGCCTAAAATGTTAGTTGAGACTGGGATTCACGTTGTACTCAAAAATACATGAGCATTCACGAAGTGACAGGAGAGATCTAAAGAAGCTTACAGTTTGAACATACAAGACAGGTGAAGATCCAATAAATATATATATTAAAATGTAAGCAGATCGAACAGAATTGTCACATAAATGTCATGCAATTTCCATAATTTCTTTCCTTTTCGCTCTTTAATTTTTTTCGCTGTTTTTGTTGGAAGATTGTTAGCTGAGAAACATGAAAGCAAAAATAGATATGAATTAATCAGTCCAGATTTAGATAATCCCTGTTCTACAGTTCCTAAATTTCTCCCCACTGCGGTGTTTGATGATATACTCTGAAGTAGGAAAAATAAACCAAACAGTGATCAAATTATAATTAATCTGCTAACATGCATGTACAGTGTGGGACAACACAACTCAAGGTCACAGGTGTCTCGGTGAATCTAGCTATGGAAAAATTGCCTATTTCTCTAGAGCCTCTTAGCTTCTATTGATATTATCATCAATTCCTAGCTCTGACATATCACTAGAACCTCGTGATCGAGTTAAATCCTTATTTTAGTTTAGAGATATACTGCAAATGTGTGCGTGAGGATGAGTCAAATTTTGCCTCAACTCTGGGCAGGGCTCCAGAAATACTATTCTATTCAACAACCTCACAGCTCTTGGCAGCCGTCAACCTCTTGTAGTTGCTACACGGTAACTTTGCATTTAATGAAATATTACAGGCAAATATTTTTATCAGACAGAAGTGTCATAGTGTGTCTACAAAATCATTATATAACGATTCTGCTCATTCTTCCTTTAAACTTCAGGAAGGCTGATACTTGAACTATTGAATCTATTATGTGACTGTTAATAATTACAGAAGAATGAAAGTTGAGTTTCATCTGTTCTAACCTTGGATGCCTGTTATGTATCTGGTGTGTTAATTTCTCACTATTGAGAACAAAGTAGGTCCAGGGTAGCCAGCTTCTATGTAGATGTTCATTTGTTCTGACAAATTTAATTCCTCTTATTGGGTCACTTCCTACTAAACTCACCTTTGGGTTTTGGGGGTTTGTCCTTAATTTATTTATCACTGGGAAGAAGGCACAAAATCACTGATATCTTCCCATTCTGGATGCTTCTGTATTTTTCATAATGCAGATTTTAAATTAGTGGAATATGACTCGTTGCTAGGGAAATCGTGGTATGGCAGAGCAAATTCAAATTTCAGAGAAATGTTAACTGTATGGTTAACACAATATAGTTTTGAAATTTATTTTTTAACATTTTAGTAATTTTCACGTATGGGCTGAGTGACTGAATACATATAGAGGCTCTTTATTTAATACCTAATTTATCTCTATAGATACGTATGTTATGTATTTATTCAGCCCATGTAAAAAAAAAATAGATTGAACATAATGATCACAACTACAAAGACAAAAGCAGTTCAGAGAAACAATTTTTATCCTTGTTTCAGATGTAGCCAATGCTAGGAAGTTACGAGAACAAAAATATTTACTTGGTGATAATTATCCAGTTATCTGAATTTATTTAAAAAAATCTGAAGAAACAGAATTAACTTATTGTGTACCATAGTAGCTATACAAACCTACGTTGCTTTAAAAACATAACTAAATAATGACATTCACATGTTTTTAGAAAAGAAGTCTTGTGTAGTTTGTATGAAATACCAGCCCCCGACCCCCAACACCCCTCCTATTGCCATTTAACACAAGTTAGGTGAAGGAAGAGCAAAATAAGAAACCTTTTAACTCCTCTTGGTCACCTGATTTGTATTAGATCTTGATCCTGAGACTTTAAAGTCTGTGCAAGGGATATACCAAGTGATATACCAAATATTTTACTCTTTTCAAAGGAATTTGGCATTGTTGGAGTTTGTAAATATTCTCTGACACATATTAGGCAACTTGAAAACATTGACAAAAATTCTTTTTCTGAAAGAAGTGTATAAAGAATGAGTTAGTTTTTGAAGTTTCCTCTCATAAGAAACAATTATAGATGGTTAACATCAGTGTCTGAGAGCATTCCAGCTTCTGAACATATATTAGCTGGTATTTCTTAACAGGTGTTCTGTATCTATAAAACGTTATACTAATAAATCATAGAATGGTTTGGGTTGGAAAGGGCCCCAAGGATCATCAGGTTCCAACTCCCCTAGACAGGCTTTAAATAGCATTTGGCAACTGTGATGGGCAGCTTCTGAAAAGAGATTAGCTGTATGAGTTTACAATTTAATTAAGATCTCTTATGTATAGAAGCTTTCCTGTCTTAATTTTGTTAAGCATGATCTATCGGGATTCCATCTGTTTCTGGGACCTTAGAGATGTGTCTGCCTTTCAAACCTGTTGGATTGATGTTTCTGTTAAACATCTATTCTTATGCCATCTTTACACTTGTTGACAGTGCAGTCTAGAGATGCAGAAGCATGTGTCAACCCAAACCATGTCTGTGCATCGTGGTAAAAGGCTGGATGAATGTACTCAGAGGCTCCTGTTCAGTGTGATGTGCAATAAACCTAGCTCAGGAGCAATCTTCTCTTCAAGACAAGACTGTAATCTTGTATTCCCATGGTCTAACTTAGCAAGAGAGCTCATTTCAGAAGTAATGGAGCCTCTGCTGATTTGGAATTCTCTGCAGTTTGCTGTAGATGTTGTTAGCTCTAGATAGCAGTTCTTGTTCTTAAGTATTGTGTGTTGTACTTGACATAACTGTTTTGAAATTGCTATTGAGATAGAAGTTTCAAAAGTTGGTGTTAACGGATTACTTTTGTGAGTTTGTGGGTAATTTGTTGCTTAGTCTTATGTTTTGTCTTTTAATTGCTTTTCAGACATGGAAATAATATTCATGGAATTTAATTCCACAGAAACTAAGGAGTATAATAATGATGTCTGTTGGCCTCTTTTCAATAGGTTTGCTTCTGTTGGTTGTTTTTTGTCAGTGCAAAGCCCAGACTTATCTCTGCCTTGTGCATCCAGTATATTTTCTGGTCTTCTAACAGCTAAAACTAAGATGGTATCAATATATTTTAATATTCACTTGTATATGCTAAGTACTCCTCCTACTCTTATCCCGTCTGTAACAATTAGAATATGATATTACCCACATAATCTTATGGGGGTGTACTATGTTGTGGCCTACTTAAAAGTAAGTCTTAAATGTCAATTCAACACCACCTAGTGCAAGAACACAAAGAGTGCAATACATTAACGATCTGTTTGCTACTGAACAGAATAAAGTTTCAAAGCTTGCCTCTACTTTTGAAAACCCTTGGCATAACTAAATCCATCTGTCTAGAAGATCACCTTGGGCTGCATTGTGATGATGACCTCTGACTGTTATAGTCCTTTGGAAATGTCAAGCTATTACCACAGTGCTGAAGATGATGAGAACTGTCTTGGCAGCTGTCTGACCACCCAAGGCTAGCTGCCATAAGCCGTGCAAATGAGAACAAATTCCTGAATGAGATTTATCTCACTTCTTTAACCTAGCATTTCCTATATAAATAAATAAATATATATATATATATAAAATAACCTCTGTTAAAAAGGCTGTTAATGGGCATATCTTAAAATTGATGGAAGCTGGAAAAAATCATCCATTTTTAGATAGTTACTGTGACTTTTTTTAATTAGAGGTACAATAACTACAATGAAGATGGTGAAGGGACGAAACTTGTGAGGAGCAGCTGGGGAAACTGAGGCTGTTTAGTATGGAGAAGAGGACCCTGGCAGAGGGGAGAGGGTGCTTATTGCTTTCTCAAACTACCTAAAAGGAGAATGTCAGTCCTTACTTTCAGGTTACAAGTAATAGAATGCGGAACAGTGGCATTAAGATGTGTCAGGGGAGGTTTAGATTGAATGTCAGGAAGAGTTTCTTCATGGAAGGAGTGGTTAGCCACTGGAACAGACTACCCAGAGAGGTGGCGAAGTTGCCATTTCTGAAGGTACTTGAAGAGATGTGTGAGTGTGGCTCTAAGGGATGTAGCCATGGACTTGTATGATCTTGAAGGTCCTCTTGAATCTAAATGACTTTTTGATTCTGCCAATTTCTTTCAAATTGTTCAATTGTCACTCTTCTCAGTAGGCTGATGTTCCTCTATAATAATATATATTGATATTGACCATACTGCATCAAAATCCAGGAAGAGGATCTTGATGTAGCTAAGAACATGCTGCATAAATATGTGATTTTTGTCCTCCTTTCCTGCTGCATGCTTTTTTAACTGGAGATAGTGCTGCTTTAGAGTTCCTATGACTCAAGCAAATTCTTGTCTGCTTCTTGCTGTGGATAAGTCCTTTCTCTGCTGCTTCAGAGTTTAGAGAACTGGAGATTACCCTGTGATACATGCAGTTCTGAGGAGTGCTATTCCATCAAATTCAACTACATTATGGCTCTGGAACTAGCTTAGTCATTTTAGGCTTGGAAGTCTCATCACTGTGTTCCGATGTTTTAATATGACATCTGATATCTGAAAATCAGACTGACTTCCTATGTTTTAGGTTTCTGAGCCTGAAATGGAATACAAAACACAGTATTGCGTTGCCAGGTTCTCTGTATAGTGCCAAAGTGTGCATCTCGAAGGGTGAGGGGAAAAAAAAAAAGGCTATATGCAGACCATAAGGCCGTCGAAGAGAAGCTAATGAGAAATTCTAATCACAGTAGTTTGTTTAAACTCCTCTTAAAAAGCTGGAACTGAATAACAAGGACAGTCAGTCACATGTGGTCTAAACGAATACCTGAAGATACCTGCCAGATAGATAGCATTCTTTTCAAGTGGCTACAGTGCCTAGCTTTTGTATAATGGCTGGATTTCTGGGGACCTCAGATGAACTTTTTTTTTAACCTCATTATTCAAATGTGTATGTTTACTTCCAGAAAGTTAGGGAGTAAGGTTATACTGTGTAAGAAAACTTCTCCAAACCATCACCCTCCCTTGTTGCAGCTGAGATGCTGTTCACCAAGATTTTAAGGCTGAAATAATTAATTTGTTAAGCTGAGAGAAGATATTATTTACAAAAAAAACCAAACCATGAAAAACTCTTCAAATATATAAATGTTTGTAGCAGAGTTGGCTGGAGTGTGAACAAAGCATAATGAATGAGTATATGCTGTACATCTTCTAGATTGGGTCAGGCATCACAGAAGAGATCAAGTGTGCTCAGAAGGGTTCTGATGTGAACATGTGCACAGTGGAGAGTTTCAGAAGCCTACTGAACATTCAGGAGATGTCTTCCTTGAGTTATGCAGAAAATTGAAGGGTATTCAGGATTCAGGGGCAGCTTCATGGTGGGAAATGGGTTGGTTCACAGACTTGGATAAAGGCGTCCACATCAGTTTCATTTCCATTTTCCACATTGTGGTCTAGGTTGCACACAGTTCCTTGTGCAATTGCTGGGATAGATTTGTAAGAGTTGGTCTTTCACTGGGACTGTGTAATAGAGAGCTGGTCAAAATATAAATGTAGGGTTGCTTCTCTGAGATGAGCATCATCCTAGTGATCAGGTCCCTGCTTTATATTCAAGTCTGTAGAAAATTCTTTATTGATTCATGCTTTTACTTAGTGAGTCATTCCTAAGGCGCACACTGGCAGGCATCAACAAGTTATTACAGATATGTTTGCAACCATTCAACTTCTTTGTTTCTACATAGATGAATTTGTCATAAAAGTCCTTAACAGATTTGGGAAAATAGTTTGCCCTATCCAGATTGTGACTATAGACTGAGATGCTGTAATACCTGGGTGTATATCCTCTTAAACCAAAGAAGGCTCTAAGTAGGTTAGTTACCAGTGCATATTGTGTGAAACCACACTTTCATATCCAGAAACTTAGGTATGGATGTAGCCAACTGATTTGTGGTCTCTAGTAACAATATCAGTGTATAAAACAAGAAACAGCGTGAAAAGTTATCCTATCCAGGTATTGGCTCGATCTCCTAATAAGTAATAGACATAATAATTATTCTGTGTGGCTTGCAGAGTTCAGAAAATTGGTGCAGAATAAGAGGACGTTGTCTCATTTCTTTGTAGCAAAGGCAGCTAATACCGAAAATAAGAGTAACAAGAGAAATTATTTACCACTAATCATTCTGAAAAAAATCCATCTTTATAGTGTAGTCGTGGTTGGCTGACACTTGAAGAGTTTTTCATTTACATTATATCATCTGCGTCAGAATCAGAGGAATTTGAACACTTAATTTCAAGTAATCTTGGGAACTGCAGGCTGTTAACAAAATGTACTGAATATAAAAGTCCGTTTCCTCAGCTGATGTGTGTGTGGGATGATGGTAGTATATAGCGAACTGCTTTGGTAAGAGAGGGACATGCTAATTTTGGAAATGACTCAAGAAAAAGCCCAGAGAGAAGCAAATGACAGAATTATTTGGGATTACCGTATCAGAGAAACAAAAGTCTTTCATTTTTCCTTTAAAAAGGGCTGAGAAGTTCAACTAGATTTGAATAAAAAGTACACAGTACAGGGTGGTTTGTTTTGTTCTTTGGAGACTGTCTTTCTCTAGGAAGATAAGGAAATTTTATTGAATTACAGTCTGCCAAGCAGGGGACTCAGGGAACAGATTATGTTGAATAATGTTAATGTGAGTCCAACTTTTGGCATTTGGTCCATCAGGGACTATGGTGAAATAGGGACTCCTGTTTTTCCAGCCACTTGGAAATTCGAGACGCTTAGCGCCAATAGTTCTATCTGTTGGTGCCCTGCTGGGCTGTGATTTTGGATATTTCTGAAATAAATCAAAGTAAGTCATTGTAGGCTGAAATATACAGAAAGATAGTGTGCTGGATCTGTTTGAAAAAGATAATGTTGAGCATGCACAAATGCTTGGTGGTAGACCAACTAAATATATACACGCTTGCCTGTACCCATTTCATACAACTTTGCTTAAAATGCATCTTTTGAATCACATAGATAAAACATTTATTGTTAGCAAAACACTGTCGTGTTTAGGTTACTTCACGTAAATATATTGTATTGCAAACAGTGACTTCAGTTAACCTGCTTACGCCCTTAGATGATCATTACTTACAACTGCAGACATCAGGCTTGAAATGAAAAAAAACTTTAATATTAGTATTAATTCTAGAACTTAAATTCAAGGTTAATGTCAAATAACAAGAAAAGCCAGTAAAATCAATGAGATAAATAGATTTATCAGAGGTAAAACCAACATCTGTAGCTAAATTCTTTTTAAACAGTTATGATTAAAGTCATAGCGTTTCCTTAGTTGGAAGGGACCCACAGTGATCATCAGTTCCAACTCCTGGATCCACACAGGACTACCTAAAAATTACACCGTAAGTCTGAGTGTGGTCCAAATGCTTCTTATTTATGGTTCTATTTTTTATGAAAATATTATAAGCAAACTTTTGAAGAAGTCTTCTTTAATGGAGACACATGAGCTGGGTTTTTGTTAGGTTGTTAAAGAACATTGAAGTGATTATGTTTATCAAGGTAGACTTCTACCAAGGAAACAGGTACCACTTTACCACTCCTCTTGTCCCAGTTATCCACAGAGTTCTGCAGTTGCTTCCCTGCTGTTAGGGCTTTCTTGGCTTTTATTCATTGTCTAAATAATGAGATATACTGTTTTAGGATTTTGTTTGGGATTAGTCAGTCTCATATCTACTTGAAAACACCGATATCAGCTTTAATTGAATCTTCAATTTATGTCTCCCGTGTTGGCATAGGGGACACGAATATCATTAATGATGAAGTTCATTACTTTCACCTAGATTTCTGTGACAGTAACAGATTAAATCATAAATCATTGTTCTGAATAATCGTCATCATTTAAAATCAAGCTTGTTTGCATTAGGCAAGATGCATTAGTTCTAGATTGAGATTTTCTTTTTTCTTCCAAGAGACATCACTTGTGAAAACGTCTGTTCATTAACGAACTGTTGTAGTGACTGATACATATTAACAAAATAAAAGATCATACAAAAAGATTTTGACAGAGAACTCGTGGAAACTGTGGCATTTGCAAATATAATGTTCACAATAGCTGTAATGTTTGTTTTGCCTTTGCATTAAGCGGAGCAGCCTCCACAAATTAGAGTATAAATATGTATATGCAGGTGCTCAATATAGATTTTGGCTTCCGGTGTTGCAGTACATTTTTTTCAAAAATGATGCAGTGATTTAATTTGCTGTCACTTTTCTTTACCCGCTCCTGTGTCTGTTTTTTCTACCCACGATCCCTTCACCTTGAAATTCAGTAAAAGGGAAGAGGTTCAGTTTGCCTTCTCAAATCAGTGTTTTAAAACATCGTAGGTTCTGGGTTAAAACAGCTCATGGGTGTTGATGTTGAATATTTTAACAGTTTTACTTTTGCAGCAAAGTATTTGTGTTTTGAAAGCTGACTTGCAGTAGTTAATATTAATGTAATTTAACACTCTACTTGCTTTACACTGACAGATTGTCTGTATGGTAACTTATTTCACCTTATAGTATACAGTTCCTTGTAGAAGTGCAGCTGTGACATTTGTTCAGGCTAACCACTAGTAAAGCAGAGGCAAAACTCATTAAGCTTCATAAAAACAGTTCGTTTTAGAGTTAAACAATTGCTTTAAATAAACCAGGTTGTTAACTACAAGCTTAACCAGACAGCTTAAATTTATATCGGATTGGAAGCTTAATATTATTGCACCTCTGATGTTTTCTTAGCATTCTAGAATAACTAAAAAAATGAAGTTTAAGAATTTTTATCACCACGACTAATGCATCAACTAGTGAAAAACAAGCCCTGTAATGTTGTACAGTTCCCAGTTGTTTCACTGTGCTTGACAGTGTTTGACTTTTCTAGTTCTGTGAAGAAATTTCTTGTGTATGAAGAATTATCTTCAAGTAGTCATCTTCACCATGAAATGTTCATTTCATTTAACTCAATTAAGTTGAGTCCCAGTATAAATCCTGATGAAATTAAGAATGTAAAGGCAGGTATTTCAAATCCATGCCATTTTCAAAATGTTTTGAGGTGACACAGTTTATAAACAGTTACTTTTCGGGATTGAATGTCACAATAGTAGTTAGATTTTTATTGATGAAACTTTTAGAGTATAGAAATAATGAAACAATGGATGCATTTTGTAAAATAGTACTGTGAATGTAATTGGTAGGTGCCAAAGAAATCAAGTAAAGGCTGTGGAAAATAGAGGAGCATTAACTTCGAGAACCGAAAGTCCATCTTGTTCAGAAACTTTCTCTTAGGCCGAGGTCTCTGTGCACAAGTTAAGACCTCCTTGCTTTTGAAACATAGAATTTCATGCCCACTGATTGTTGTAAAACAAACAAAACAAAAAGACTCTTCAGTATGAATTTTGCCTTTAATTAAATGTAATCACATTTAATGTAATGTATTAAATTTACATGTATTTAATAACATTTAATATGCATAATAGAAAATTAAGCTGAAAGAGGTTTTTTCAGTGAAATGTGATGTTCAGTATCTCATCCCTCTGTAGAAAACTTTCATGTATATTTTCTTGCTCTTTTGAGCGCCCTGCCAAAATATTTAGATATCTATATCTTACCTTTTTTGTAACAGTGTAGATGCAGTTTGATCTAACGTGATCTTCCCTTTTCCCCAGTTTTTTTCTGAGCAACATGCACATTATTTGCTGATGGCTTGACATGGTGACTGACAGCAGTTATATCACCTTTTGGTTATGTGAAAAGGATTTTTTTGTGATACTTATCTTAGGTTGGTCTGAAGATCCATCTATTTCTTTATAAGGTTTTGAGACTCCTGACTGGACCAGGATTAGTAATTATTTGATATTTTGCTACAAAAATACCTATATCTCCCCAACATGGCTTTCATTCCTATTCAAAGCTTCTTCCAGAAAAGCATGAAAAGTGAGGAACAAACTCTCAGACCATTAATTTCCTTACACGTTGTTTAAAACAAGCGGTCATCCTGGTTTGTGTAGCTCTCTTAATCTGTTTAAATTTATTTATTCTTTTGTTACTGATGGCCATCACCACTGGTGTTCACAGTGGCACCTGATAGTGGGTATTAGTTAGTCTGACTCTTTTATTCTGTTTTGAAAGCTGGAGACCCCAAGACAAGTGTTGTCTAGTTAATTCTTTCAACAGTGACATGGCTCAGAAATAAACATCACCTGCCTGAGTAACTCGCTGTATGAGAGAACTACGGGTCTGACAGAAAAGCACTTTTGTGAAGGAGAGAAGAGGTGAAGGGTCCAGAGGATTGTGTCCTCTTTCATGCTCTTCCATTGATATCAAACACTTCCTGTTCTAACTGAATGAAGTCCAGAATTGTATTTTTAAAGAGAAATCTGTGACTTTTTTTTTTTGTCAAGAGCATTGAAAACAACTGTTGTCTATTTTTGTCTCCTCCATATCAAGTATATGGGAGATCAGTATGCAGGTAAATGTCTTAGTAAAGATAATGGATCGGTTTACCCCTAGGTGAATCCTTTAACAAACTGGTACCTGATGACAGGTGTAATTTATGACACGTCCTCGTTGCAGTCTCTGTATCTGTGTCCCTGGTACTTTAAAATGTAGCAGCAGAAGACTCCTAGCCCACTGAGAAAACTGCAAAGATACGTCTTTATCACCTGTAATGTGTTTGAAAGCTAGAGATATCCTCTTCTGCAGAAGGTTTAGGATGAATGAAATAAATCTTCATGCAATGGACTGTGGAGGCTACTCAGACAAAATAAATTATATTTTATTGAACCACTGGAATGATTTGAAAAATTGTAAAGTGCTTTTGGAATCTTGAAGAAGAGCTTTATAGGAGTTGTAAAGCTTTTCCTCATGTTAAAAGAGCATACAACAAATTAAGATGCAATTTGGTGGGGTTGCATACAAGGAGGAAAAGAGATACAATGACAAAGATGTGGTGTAGAAAAGATGATATTGAGCTGACTGTACTGTAGTCTTTCTTTCAAAGATGTTGAACACAGTTATCCAAGGTGAAAGCTTTTTATAAAAATAAAAAGGAAAGAAAGCAAAACTGAGTGAAATAAAATACCAAGTGTTGAAAAATGACACGCATACAGGAATTAATCAGTTTCTTTTAATCAGCATATACTTAAGTTATATCAGAAACATCTTCCTTTATGTGCTACCTGCTGTTTCCCTTCTGTAAAGATGGAAGTCTGCATTTCAGTCTTCATAGATACTTCTTTCCTATTTTAGAAAGTATCTTACCTTTCCATCTTTTTCCATCTTTTATTTCATCAGACTATATAGAGCGTGTGGTAGGACAGTCCAGCCAAGACTGGCAACATGCTCATTATCTTCAAACTGATACAGTGTTATTGTGTTGCAAAAGACTTCTTCTCTGGCCTGACTGTGCAAGTTTGAACCTTCAACTTATTCAGCATCATGATGTAGTGGTCGGAGTTGATGGTTTGTCTAGGTTCCAGGAAATCCAGAAGTCTTAACGCTTTCCTATCCTAAAAGATAGTGCACATCACTTCAGCCACTGAGGACTGTGTCTTGAACGTTTATTTGATGGTAAATGCACATTGTTGCCACTTCGTGCACTGCCGTTTTGACTCTGGCTTGTAGTGGTGACACCATTTCTTGTCACCGGTAATGATACAACCTGGGAAGCTGTCACTTTAAGCCTTGTGTCGGTTCAAAAACTTGTGAGAAACTTGCTTGTGGTGTTTTCTGTTCCTGTGTGAGCACTTGTGGGGTCCACCCAGTGCAAACTTTGTAGTATTCCAGTATTGCCACCCTCATTTCCAATGGATCAAAGCCAATATTCAGCTCTATACAGAGTTCCCTGTTTGTATTCTGTCACTTTGTTTGGATGAGCTCATTGAGTCTCTTCATTTTGTGGTGCAGCAGCTGTGCATGGCCATCTGGAACTTGGCTTGTCTTTCACATCACTGGTGCCACAGCTGAAATACACCATCCACTGCTTCCCTATCCTCACGTGCACTGTTGGGTCTCTATTAACATTCAGCAAGTGTCGATGAATGTCAGTGGGTGCAATTTTTTCCATATGGAGGAATTCAGCTCCATACCTCTGCTTTGTATGTGCTTCCATGTCAGCTGCCATTTTATCGGACTGCTCCCCTACTGCCATCTGTAATGTGGCAACAACTTGCAATGGAATATTGGTGGGAAGGTTCAACTTCTACTGCCATTCCACCAATATCTGCCTCTGACATTGTGGGCCAACGTAAAATAGGACACATTGCTTTTGGAGCAGCCCTTGTATGTACATATAATGTAAAGAAGCTTAACTACATAAAAGTTATTCCAAGATCTCTTCCACATGTTACTTTAAAAATGTTTGAGGCAACTTATGCCTGAGCCTTGTCATATTTTTTCCATTAATCAAGGTATAGGAGCTTTCAAAAAGCTCGCTTATTTTTGCACATTACATTAACAGTGAGCAGGCTAGTTATAGTGTATCAGTCTCTTCCATGTGTTTAGAATACTCAGATAACATTTTATTGTATACTCTGCTTGCCTTATGATAAGGACAATGTCACAAAAAAACTCTAAGCTTTCGGAATTTACCTCCCATGTAACATATCTAGCAGTGATTCCACTGTAAAACTGAGCCTTTCTAAAGCTTGCACTTGTCACTAATTACGTAAATTGTCTGCACCAGTTTCATATGCCAACACGGAGCTCCAAGCACAATCTTACAAAATACGTAACCCTATTTAATAGCAACTGGTGATTTAAAATGGCAGATTTATGTACTTCACTGAAGAGTTAAACACAGAAAAGCACAAAATACCCAAGGTAATGTAGAAGACCAGTCAGATGAATGAAGATGATGTATTCCCTCATATTCACTCATTTATTGGACGTTAACCACTGTGTATAAAATTAATTTAATGGCACTCCATCTCGTTTCCCACATCAACAACTCCCAGTTAGGACTTGAATTAGTTGGCACACGCAGGACAGCAGCCAAGAGCCATGTGGCTATTATGACTGCAAGGTAATGGAGATCAAGGCAATGCATGTCTGCCAGATATTGTGTTTGAGAAGTTTGTTCTTCCTTTTCCTGTACATAAACAGACGACTTCGTCACCACACAACGTTTCCCAGAAGTACTGAAACATTTTATCGCATTCTTTTAAGACTGATTTCCTTCCGTATCTACCTGTTCTCAAAGTTTTATTCTGGTATTGCTCAATTTTAATGCGCTGCAGCCTCCTTTGATTTTTTTTTCTTGTTTGTGTGTTCAACTGCTTTGGTCTGTGTGTGGTAATTTCTGTAGACTATAATTAGCATTTATTCTTCATAATAATCTGTACAGAAGAAAATGAATTCATCCAAGTCTCTTCTATCTATTAAATGTTATTCTAGTTGTAGGTAAGTTTTTGTTTGTTTGTTTTTTAATGCGATTGCCATATTTTTCTTGGGTGTAAAGAAACTTGGTGTTCGTAAGTTTTAAGATGTAATTCAGCAGAAACTTTTTGGGGTGTTCTTGAGACCTTAGTAAAATGTGAAAATATGTTGTGAATTTCAGAGAAATGACAAAAACTATTTAAGATATCACTGAAAAACTAATTCTATCAGGTACAGAGAAGTATGAATTGCTTCTGATCAGTTTTAGGATATCCCATGACAGGTATCAGTCTGAAGCCGCTTATTAGAGGAAGAAGAGTACGTCCTGTTCTGAAGGCAAGAGCTTGCTGGAAAACTCCCAGAAGGAAGCAGTTGCTGACTAGAGACATTGTTCTCTTGGTTACCAGCCCTTAAATGAGTTTTTAAACCCTGGGTCCACCCTTTCAGGTCGCACAGGTGAATTGCTCGCACTGTGCTCCCAGGGCTAGCCACACCTCTTCACCAGATGCTCTAGCACTAGTTCAGGCCATGACCTAGTAGTTCCCATACAATAATATATTAAGTGTCTTGTTTTAAGTTTCATATCTGTGATATGTATTTCTTATAATTTTGTGCTATCCTTTGTCATTCTTTCTCTAGATTTTTCCCTCTTCTTTTTTTTTCCCCCTCAGGCTGCTGTTCCCTTTTTGGCACACAGCCTCGTTCACATTGGAGCAATCTTTTCAATAAGTTTGTATATCTTTACTCTGACCACGCTTGTCAGATTTTCTACAATCTTCAAGTTATTTTGCTGGCCTTATAGACCTTTCCAGGTCATTTAGCTAGGAATAAAGAGATGTTAATCTGAACTTGATATGCATGTTTTCCAGCGCAGAATTCCTTTCTTTAGTTCACCTAATAGATGTGTATCAAGTGAAGCATCATAAAGCAAAAGCACTGCTAAACAAAGGAAGTAAAAAAACAACCAAATCAGAGTTACTGTAGAAATAGGTTGGGACAAGTATGCAGGCATGTAAAAGGTGAAATATTGCACATTTGGAGGTGGCATGTCAGGAAGAATGCAAAGATGGTAATATTGATTATTAATTTGATCAAATGGTCTATTTGAGAGAAAGATATCATAATGTCAAAAAACAGATTTCATTCCAGATCTATTAACTGCACGTATTTTTTCCAGAGGATTTCAGAAACTGCTATTTCACCAACAAAACCTTTAAAAAGGTCTTTGTCTTTTTCTTTCCTGCATCAATTTCTGTTGCAGTCATATATGTTAACATTCCTCTTTTTCCTCCAGATGTACGTAAGGTGAGCTAAAGTCCGCCTCTATGCTACTTAGGATGAAGATGCTTTTATGCCCATTCAGCTTCCTTTTCTGGATTCAAGTTTATTTGCCAACAATGCACCCTCCAATAGATGTCTACTTTGTCACACCACTACTCAGCACTGTTTTCATGCATTAGATAGCTTCCTTAGCTTTAAAATCTCTCATAAAAAATGAGATGATATTTCCTTCTCAATACTGTGGTATTCCATGATGATTCTAAAACCAAAAGGAAGTTTTAACTTGAAATAGGTTTTAACAGAAGCCTTTTTAACAAATTAATTCATTATCATAAAAAATTTATTTTAGAGGAAACAATCTGGAGAAGAAAGCCCTATGATGATTTGTAGCATGGCTGCATTTATGAGAAACTGCCCTTCTCTCCATGCCATTTCATTGCTGAAAAGAGTAGTTTCCACCTCAAACTGAAGGAATGGCACTGTGTTGCGAAGGGATTTGAGCATCCTTGATAGAAATAGATCAGAGTTGATATAAACAGAAGAAAACATTTTTTTTTATTAGAATAAACATGTATCTTTTTGATTAATGACTTCTATTTGCTCAAGCACTTGTGATTTATTACACAATTTCTTTTATAATCTTTTGTTATTCAGGATTCTTGAATGAGATACATACATTTGCAAATATTCAGGGTGCTACCTTTAGTACCTCTCTGCTGAATACTCACATTTCCCACTCTGATCCACTTGGATGTGTTGACTGATCATTTTGGTTTTAGCATTATCTTAAAATAAATACTTGACACGAGGCTCTAAATATTAGTTGCTTCTCATATATTTTTTGGATAACTGAAGATCAGGAAATGTGAAGTGGTTGTTGTGATTGCCATAAGCACACAAGGCATGTACATCTGCACCATTAACTGTCTTAGACAAATATTTATTATGGTTGCTTGCAATCAACGCATAGGATCCTTCTCCTGACTGCCTATTACGATTACAGCAATGTTTTCTTGATCAGCCCCTTCAAGCTGAAGTTTGTATATTGGAAAATCAACCTTAATAATCCTATAATAGGGTTTCTCACATTATCAAGTTCTGATGTCTTCCACTTTAATCTTCTCTAGAACTTCCAGTCCCACCCAGCAAGATTTTTCAGTAAGACTCAGTAAACTTGTGGCTTTCTTCCTCAGTACAATGACCTGAGAAGTCTGTATCTGCCTCTACAGATCTCCATAACCTTTTTGCCTGCTATGTTCTTTCAGTTAAAGCTCTTCTTTTTTTCAGAGGTCAGCAGCTAACTTACCCTCTGCTCACCCCTTGGCTCTCAATTGTCTCTAGCCTCAGACTTAAGCAAATCTGCAAGTAAATTCTATTGCTGTAATCCTATCTCGTTACCAGGCATCTAGTATGAATTATGCAGTGTTAGGAAAACAGAATTAGATGTCGTACTGTTTCCCAAGTTTACATACGCTGTTCTGGGGTAAGATCTACTCTTTTTTTCTGAGAAACTCTATCAGATTATATTTCCTCTTGTTCTGGATAGGTGTTTTCTCAAGAATATGTGTGGCTTTCTGCCAGGTCCTTCAGGAAATTCCTGCAGACTTTCTGGCAGGGGTTACTGCAGGAAATCTTTGATGATGTCTGGTTTCCTAATTCTGCACATATTAGTTCCAACTGCCACTCTATAACCTTAATCAGGTACATTTGGGAATTTCACCCCATTTTATTCATAGGAGCCGTGATGACCTTTTGACCTGGCACAACATAGAAAGTAAATTATGAGAGCCTCTAAGTACAAAAATGATTGACTTACATGGGAATAATCTTCAGATTAAAGACACTATCTTTTGGATTATCCAGTTCTTCATGTTTCTCAGCTTAAAAATAAACAGAGAAAAATCCATTTTATCCTTGAAGCAATTATACTGTTCAAAATGACCGTGAACTTTTGTAAAACCAGACTGTTTACCCTATGAAGATCTGAAATCACTTCTGATTTTCCACTTCAAAATGTATGTATTTCGAACAGGACACTCTTAACATTGATTGCATACAAGGTCTTCTTGTCTGTCTTTCACTGTCTAATTATATGAGCAATTTTCTTAGGCTAAAACCAGCATATGAGCCTACCGTGAACAAATCTGTGGTTCTGTTGATTTTCTATGTGTTTAAGCATCATAATAATGGTAAAAGACTCTAAGGATACACACAGAAATATGACATTTTTTCCTAAGCTTGTCAAGCAAAACTTTCATGATAGAGCACATTCCATAACAAAAAGCTTTAATGACAAAGTATACCAAACTGATTCTTAATACGTGATTGAATCATCACCAATGGACTCATGAGAAAACTAATTCACAAGCTGATCATATGGCAGCAAGCATCTCTGATGGCCCTCCATCTTTAACTTCCCAAAACAGTTTGTGTAGATACTTATATTCAGAGTGTGAGCCGATTAGATAGAGGTTTCCTCCAATAAGGTTCATTAAAACCATATTACCAATATGCTTCAATGCTATTAATGGTTAGTAATGTCAGTGATCTTCCTGAAGCTACATTTAGGTCGGAGAAAGCATAGATAGCACATAATTGGTGATTGCAGAGTCCTAGCTTTTAATTTACAAATTACTAAATCCATTAGCCCTTTTCTAGGACAGTCTACATCCTTGGTGTGTGAATGGGAAGCACGAAGGACAATGCTTGTTGCAAGTAAACTAGCTACAGTCTCTGCTCCTGCGGCTATTTTATGACCTATCTCCGTTTCAGAACTCTGTAAAACATGTAAGAGATTTGGTGCATGCTTTTATCAGCAATTATTCTTGATAAAGGGTCAGGTATTCTTACTTACAAAGCATTTATATAACATTTGTTTAAATAAGCTTGAGGTCAGACTTTTGCTTGGTGTTCATGTATACTTTGTGTCTTGAAGAAATGCTGATGCTGGGAAGGTTTAACTTCTCTCACGGGTCAGTACTGGTCTTCATCCTAAGGAATTAATGATATAGTAGAAGGAATTTTCCTAATCAAGGATTTGATTAAAAAATCAAACAAAAAACAAAATGAAGATTAAAGAGCTACATTTTCTGAGGTCTGTCACCACCAAAATTTGTAAACAAGTTGTGTGTTCGTTGTGCCTGAGATAAAAGCTCCGTTTATGTTTTCTGTTTACGTCTTGTTAATATGTAGTTAAATATGTTTTCTGTGAGGATAAAAATGTAAATTGATTTTAAATGAAAATAAATTATTTTTGTTTGTTTGTTTAGGAAGGGCATCCCAAGTGAACAAGTGAAACAAGCAGATAGAGAGCAAGCAAAGCGTATCGTTTACTCAGTGGTTTATGGAGCAGGTAGGTATTCTTATAAAATAAATTGCTACAGTATGACCATAACATATATGTAACTTATGCAAATATACCAAATGTCTGAAGATGAGTTAAATTTTGCCAGTGCCATATTTTGATTTTCATCAAGTATTGTTAAATAAGTAAAATCAGCAAATTAATATACCTGCATTGACATATGTAAAAATTACTCATATGTCAAGTTTATTTGCTGCTGATGTAAGTGATGCATTCGTCTTCATCTAAAATAGGTATAGTTTTTAGGAAACCTTATTTTCTGTTGGTATTTAGACAGAGATGAGAATAGCTCTAATTAAATTAGAAGAACTCAGATGCTGTCTCAAGACATGTTCTCAGAACCACAGAATATTAAGTCTGGAAAGGACCTCTGGAGGAGATTGCTGGTATTATGCTTACTGCAGTCAGTGGAAATCTTTCATGTAGTGATCTTTTTTTGGTTTATGCTTTTTGAGCTGTATGTTACTCTTGGTTTGTATTTTCGAAATCTTTCCTATAATCTTGGAGGGCAGAAAACATCATAATACAGAAAGGTTTTACTATGTCTTGGAGTTAGTACCTTAATTAATCTACTAACTATTGAGAGAGAGAGCAGAATTTCAGACTTCTTGCCCAGTGTGGAGCAGTTGTATCCCCCTGTTTATGCCTCAGTCATCCTGTGAAACTACAGAAAAGACAACTTAAACTTCTGTGAAAGAAAGAATCGATTCTCTTCAATGGTGCTAGTCCAGTGTTCAAGTCTTGACTTATACAGAACACCGACGCATATCAGAGTGTTTAAATCAGAGTGTTAGAAGTGTTATTTTCAGTTTTGAAATATGGTATTATAGAATGGAAAATGCTAGAATGCACATACTATTGCTAACAGTTCCCCTGGCACAGAGGGTGCTCAAGCCCACTCCTGGGAGTTGTTTGGCACGGCCTGTCCTCCCACATGGTGAAACATGATCTTACATGGCTGTAGAGTCTTCTGTTTTTGCTTTCCAGGAATTTCATTTGCTGGACCTTCTCAGACTTCCTTGTTGTTATTGTGGCTTAATTTTCCTTCTCTTGTATGTAATACTTTGTTCTGTATAGCAGTAGTTCTTTAGAAGGGTAACATGGACAAATATAGATGTTGCGGTTCTCTAAGGAAGCCTCAGCACTCTCCTAGCTATTAACAACATGTGCTTTTGTAGATAGATTTGTCATTTTCTGACCAAAAAATTAAAAACAAGCTGTTTGGATGTAAAATAGATTCCCAAACCTGTAACAGCTCAGCTAGGAGTCATCTGAGATGTGAATTTCTTGTTCTAGCATCTTGTCTGGACTGGTGTTCCTGTAGCTCAGTGTGGATCCCAGCATGACAGAACAAAATGCTACATAATTCTGTATTCAGAAGTCTGAAATGCATATCAGACTGACAGGGATGGCATTTAGGTGGCTGAAATTCTTTCTCTTTAAAAACGCTGGATAATTTTTCTTGACAGTATTACCATGACAGTTACTATTCTATGCTTTTAGTGCTTCGAGACTTTGCTTCTCAGCTTATGTTGTTTGCAGACACAGTGTTGGCTTTGTGTTGCTGTGCAGACAAATATATCTGTCTTTCAAACCTCATATGACTAAAGCTGATGTGTGTGTTATTTTTAATGAAAATATTTAATTTATAAATGTATTTAAACTGAAGCTCTTAGATAATATTTTTGCACTCTGAAAAACTTTAGTATGTTTGTAATATATACACTAATATATATTGTGCGTCTATATCTTATCTAAAATGTATTACTCCTTTGCATCTCTGCTGAAACACTTTTCTATTCTGCATTTCTTTGCTAGCCCTTTCATCTTAGACTTAGATTTCTGTAGACACTGAGGAGTCCAAGACTGTTTGAAATTTGTGGGATTCACACTCCTAACTGTATTTTTTAAGTCAGGCCACATGGTCTGATTAGTCCTGCTGTTAGGTTTTTTTTATGACTTCTACACCATACCCAAAGCTTCTGGCTAAACTCAACTAGCCATATCTCCATTTCTTTTTTACATAATTTGTAGGTTCTACGTCTCCTCCTTAGAGTCTGCAGATTTCAACTTCAATGGAACATTCAAGCTCAAGGATAACATTTGCATCCGTGAAATACGATTGTGGTTTATCAGATCCATCCCCTTTCATACAGATGAGCATATTTACCAACTTCACTAGTTTTGAACATAATAGTGTTATTATCTGTAATGGATTTCTGTTGTATTTTTTTCTTTGTGTACCAGGTAAAGAACGTCTTGCTGAATGCTTGGGAATTACTCCTCTTGAAGCTAGTCACTTTATAGAGAGTTTTATGCAAAAATACAAGAAAGTACATGAATTTACAAAGAAAACCATTGGACAGTGCCAAAATAAAGGTAATCCAAATCGACAAGCAATTTTTTGTATTGATCATTGTGCCACGGTGACGAAGACAGAAATTCTGCTTAACCTAAATTCACGTAGTTACAGGACAAGAGCTAAGAAATAATATCATCTCTTGGTGAATCTGGGTTTTTTTTTTCTCTTTTATTCCTAAGATGAATTGGTTAAGCTTCTCTGCCTTTCCTCAGAAAGATGCTAGCAGGGTAATATTTCTGTTCGCAGGCTGAACTCTACTTAATGTCAAGCTACGCTACATCATTTCGACATATAATGTACTCCAACACAAACCCAGGGAATATTTTACTTGATAAATATGTTACATCGCTGCTGAACCATGAAAGTTCATCCATTCAGTCAAAGAAGCAGTTTACAGAAACAATTTTTAAATACGTATTTCTTCTTTGCACAAGGCAGAGTTTCTGTTCTTGATGCTCAGGTGGTATCTGTGATGACAGATGTGTTCAGAGTGCTTCCTGAAGCCAGCAGCTGCAAACTCTTCTAGCATCGAATTTGTTAGTCTACGTATTCATTTACATTTAGAGAACCCTAGGAGTGCAGCAATTAGAGAAGAGGAAGAATAGCTGCTTGAAATATTTTATTTTAAAATTTTACTAGAAGAGCAGTCAAGATGGATTTCTTAGTATGCTATATGGTGTTGTATAGTGTACTAAGAGTACTGTCGAAATAAATAGTAAATTTGCAATGTCATATTGCCCATAATTGCTCAGGTGAACATCATGGTAGAACCAAATTACTGATTCAGACTTCTTTGTAGTTTATAGACCTTAAAACTACTGGAAGTATGAACTTCCATTGAGTCATGGAATTACATTCCTTTATTCATTAATATTGCTGAAGAAAAAATAGGTTTTCAGGAGCTTCCCTTTAGGGAATGAAGCTCAACAAAATATGTATTGTAAAATATTACACAATTACAATATATTTGCTTTGATCTACTTAAAATAGCATTGTTTCTTTCTCTTAAAAATAAATGAGTTTCTGTAATCACGATCTGTGCTCAAGAATGTTCTATTGTGCTTAGGAGACAAGAGTGTCATAACTAATGTCCTTGATTGTGGTTAAAATCTGGTGCACACTTGTCTAATTACTACTTGTCTCACTATCAACTATTTATTTCAGTTATATAAGCTCAAGATTTTTGCAGCAGACAAACATTGTTTAGTACTTTTCTTGTTCATCCACCTCAGATAGAAAAACCTTTCCAACCTAGAGAGCTCATTTTTACTTATCTGCGGTTCAAAGATGAATGGGATCTGACCAACTAATTTTATTTAGGTTTTACAAATGTTCAGTACATAATTTACCATAAACATAGCATGGAGAAATAGCATTATGACATTAAATCTATTTCTCATTGAGTGTCTTGTGTTTTGAAAATTCTTGCTTCTTACTGTTCTTCACAGAAAGTCTTAGTTAAATTGGGAAAACTAATTTGCCAAAGAATATCCCAACCTCCAGACAGTTCAGCTCCTTGTTCTAAAAACTGAACTTTTCATGTCAGCACTGTTGGTAATACAGAAACTAACAGAAAGCTGTATTAGTTCGGCAGAACTATCTTCATTACTCGGTGCATAATATTGGGTTTGTGTTGTACAGTGCAGTCTGACCTTCAGTGGTATCCAGTGATGGCCTATGGGTAGTCAGGGTGATCAGAAGTGTAACAAAAAATATTTTTGTACTTCTTTGAAAAAAAGGACACAGCTTAGTTTTGGGAGATAAGCTGAAGCAAGACTTTACAAGTCTTTTCTGGACAAGAGGATCATAGGATCTCTTTTTTTCTCTCCATTCCTCACACTTGCCCTCCAAAAAAGCCAGTGATGCTGGCAAAATACGTCATTAGCCTAAAAATAAATGTTTAATTATTTTTATATTTTTCTTTTAAACTATTTACTTAAATAGAGTTAAGAAAGTTTGGTTGTGGAAGGGACATGAAACTATTGCATTAAGAAAATGGGGAAAAAAGAATTCCTCCCAAATTATTTTGGGGTAATTTTGGGAATGATTCATTAATGGTTTAACTGCTATACAAATTGATTTTTTTGCTATTCCCAAGTAAACTGTTCATTGTGTGGAAAGCTCTAATTATGGCTGCTAATAGATAGCTAATTCTGGTAGGTATTTATAGTTTCATCTCCCACAGAGAGTTTGCTATTCTACCAGCATATTAGCAGATAATCCTAATGAAAATACAGCTTTAATGAACGTAAGTTTTTATTGTATAACATGTATCAATTCTCTGAGTAAAATAATTCTGAGACCAACAATACAATAAGCTATGAATACTTTCAGAGGGCAAAATAGTAAATTATCTCAAGGAGTGCATAATTACAAAAAATCTGCATTATCTTCAAAAATAATTTTTGAAGTTTAACTTTTAATTGCTCTAGAAATACTGATTTCTACTTAAATCCTACAAGGTTATGTGGTTTCCATTATGGGACGCAAAAGACTGCTTGCTAATATCAGTTCACAGGATTACAAACTACGCACTCAAGCAGAGAGGCAGGCTGTCAATTTTGTTGTTCAAGGTAAAAATTCACCTGTGAACCTACCTACTTACCTACCTACCTATCTTAACTCTAACAGACGACATCTCTTTTGCTCTCAAAAAAATGAGTATTTTCGTAGTCTATTAAAGTAAGCTACTGAGGCATTAATTTTATTATAGAAACAGAAGTTTAAAATATTTATTCTAGGTTGCTCTAGCTTTAGTTTAAGAAACATGCAGTATTACAAGAACTTTACTGTATTTTGTTTTGAAACCCAGCTCTTTGTAAGGAACATTTGAAAATAATTCTCTGAAGGGTGAAAATAAGGGTGTTTCTTCAGAGAAAAACATTGGAAAATTGCCATATAAATTGGAAATGTAAAAATCAGCACAAAAATACTGAAATATTGGTAATAGATGTATCAACATATTTCTGTATAAGTTGTTTGCATAAGCCTTGTATAGAATTAACCACATAAGGAACAAATAGAAACTGAGCTGGCAGTCCAGAGCTGTCAAGCCTCCTACCAAACCCTGGAAGCATTATTTCTTTATTTGGAAGATACAGACAGGGTTTTCATTAAGTTATATTGGACATGTACAATTTACAGGCAAGTATAAACTGCTTTCTAAATATGGTGATGGAGTACTTTTTATAGAGTCATTTCAATTTTCTTTTTGAAAGGATCGTTTGGTTTTTCTTTTTTTTTTTTTTCTTTCCAAATGTTATTCATGTCAATGTTTAATTTTAAAAATGACTTAAGTAATTATGTCATGTTTGACATTCCTTATAATTAGTAACTGAATTTAGGACTATCTCTACAAGAACATGTACAGATCTAGAATTCTAATATATACCCTGCTGCTTGAGTAACAGTTGTGCTCAAGTGATAGCTGCCTTGCTGTATGAGACTCTCAAATGCAGAATTTTTGCAGAGGGTTGTTAGAGTTAGGGTCATATGGTCAGGTTGTGGTTGGACTTGATGATCTTTAAGGTCTTTTCCAACCTGAGCAATTCTAAGATTCTACAATTCAGTGATTTTAAAGTATCCTTGTTAAGATCTGCAGCACAGATTGCATAGAATCATAGAATCACTCAGGTTGGAAGGGACCTCAAAGATCATCAAGTCCAACCGCAGCCTAACCATAGTGCCCTAACTCTAACAACCCTCTGCTAAATCATATCTCCAAGCACCACATCCAAACAGCTCTTAAACACATCCAGGGACGGTGACTCAACCACCTCCGTGGGGAGCCTATTCCAGTGTTTAACCATCCTTTCTGTAAAGAAGTGTTTCCTAATGTCCAACCTAAATCTACCTTGGTGCAAGGTAGGTTTGTACATGTTTGTACATCTGGGAATACCTACACAAGCTTCTCTAGAGACTTGTGTTTATTTCACCTCAGTTTCATCCAGCTGAACAGCAGCCCTCTCCAGCTGAAGACACAATGCTTGAGCTAATACAGTGGGTCCTGCTGAGTGTATGGGGTAACATTAATAAAGCTATGTTGCCCTTTGAGCACCACTTGCTTGTGCCCATCTGTCCAAATTGCTTGGAGCTGAGGCAAGGCTGAATCATCGAAAAGAATCATAGAGTCATTAAATTTGGAAAAGATCACTAAGATCATCTAGTCTAGCTGTTGGCCCATGATCAGCATGCCTACAACACCAGCACAGGACTGCTTGTGAAATTCTCCTACATTAACAAGATTGATATATTTAATTGTCAGTTCAAATTATAGTGGAGGACATATCTGAAAAAGAAAGTTGTAACTCTTATTCAAAACATGCAATATTGGAAGGCAGGGTGAAACGAGGATTAAAAACTTTAACATACTTAGTATTTCTAGGTTTTTATTAGAAAATCTGCTCTAGATTCAAAGCTTTATTTTAACTGCAGTATTTCAGCTCTGAGAAAATACTTAAATGCTGTAAAGTCTTTCTATACTATACTAAGGCATTTTTAGTTAAAGATTTAATGTACTAAACTGCAAATAATGTGTTTTATGTTTATACATCTGTGATTCCCATCTACAAGAGGGCTTGTAAGGAGGATCCAGGGAACTACAGGTCTGTCAACTGAGCTTGGTGCCGGGGAAGGTTATGGGACAGATCATCTTGAGTGAGATCACGCAACACGTGCAGGACAACCACTGGATCAGTCCAAGACAGCATGATTTCATGAAAGGCAGATCCTGCTTGACAAACTTGATCTGCTGCTGTGATCAAGTGACCCACCTGGTGGATGAGGGAAAGGCTGTTGGTGTAGTCTACCTAGACTTCAGCAAAGCCTTTGACACTGTCTCTCACCGTATTCTCCTAGAGAAGCTCACAGTCAGTGGCTTGGACCGATACCCTCTTTGCTGGGTAAAGAACTGGCTGGAGAGCCAGGCCCAGAGAGTGGTGCTGAACGGAGTTAAATCCAGTTGGGGACCGATCACATGCAGTGCTCCCCAGAGGTCGGTATTGGAGCCAGACAAGTTTAATATCTTTATTGATGACCTGGTCGAGGGGATTGAGTGCACCCTCAGTAAGTTAGCAGATTGCATCAAGTTGGGAGGAAGCGTCAATCTTCCTGGGAGTAGGAAGGCTCTACAAAGGGATCTGGACAGACTGGATCGCTGGGCTGAGGCCAATGGGATGGAATTCGACAACACTAGGTCCTGCATTTTGGCTGCAACAACCACAGGCAACACTACAGGCTTGGGGCAAAGTGGCTGGAAGACTATGTGGAAAAAAAGGTCCTGGGGCTGTTGGTTGGCACTCAGCTAAACATGGGCCAGCAGTGTGCCCAGGTGGCCAAGGAGGCCAATGGCAACCTGGCTTGTATCAGAAATAGTGTTGCCAGCAGGAGCAGGGAAGTGATCGTCTCCCTGTACTCAGCTCTGGTGAGGGCACACCTTGTGTTCAGTTTGGGGCCCCTCAGTACAAGGAAGACGTCGAAGACCTGGAGGCATGTCCAGAGAAGGGCATTGAAGCTGGTGAGGGGTCTGGAGCACAAGTCTTACGAGGAGCAGCTGAGGGAACTGGGATTGTTCAGTCTGGAGAAGAGGAGGCTCAGGGGAGACCCTTGTCACTCTCTACGTCTCCCAAAAAGGAGGTTGTGGTGATGTGGGGGTCAGCCTCTTCTCCTGTGTAACTAGTGATAGGACCAGAGGGAGTGGCCTTAGGTCTCACCAAGGGAGGTTCAGGTTGGATATTAGAAAAAATTTATTCTCCAAAGGAGTGGTGAGGCACTGGAATAAGTTGCCCAGGGAGGCAGTTGAGTCGCCGTCCCTGGAGGTGTTCAAGAGATGTTTAGATGTGGTACTAAGGGCCGTAGTTTAGAGGGGAAATATTGGTGGTAGGTGGATGGTTGGACTAGAGGGTCATAGAGGTCTTTTCCAACCTTAATGATTCTGTGATAATAGTCTAACAATATAAGCAGTTTGCGTTTTGAAAATGGTAGCAGAAGCAGATATGAGATGATTTCTTCTTTTGCATTGCAATATTAAGAGGAATGTGCAGAGTTCCAGCTTTAACTTGCTACAACTGCGCTTTACACATATGTATTGTGAGGAATGAAATAGTTATATAAATTTATTCTCATAATCTGATTGACTACTTAACTCTTGATGAAACATCTTTTCTTAGTTTCTATATCAACGTGTCCTGTGTTGTGTTGTATTTAATCAGTTTAAGACAACATTTGAACAGAAAAACAAGAAATGTATTTGGGACTAAATTTTCCGTTAGGTGTAGACATCTCAAAAACCAGCTGAGAATCTGCACTTGATACAGTTAATGAATAAAAGAGAGTCTCAGCATGAGCTTCAGAGGGAGGCAGTTTGTTATAGAAAACCAGAAAGAGGTATTAAGTCTTTGCCCTGTTGGGTTATTGAGACATAATAATCTCCTCAATCTCTTAGATATTCTTTTACCTCCCAGGAGGGTACCCTTGCTATTTGCCTAACTGGATAATCTTTATCTCTTGATGTTGGACTATTTGAAAGAAAGAATTCAAGATTCACTGATTTAGAGGGTTCAAAAATGAAAATGTGTATGGAGCAAGAATTATGGCTCCTGGTCCTTAGTTAAAGGATTATTTCTGTACTTTTTCTGATAAATCTCTCTGTAAAAATGCACTAAATCCTGTTGCATGGCTCAGAACAGGCTGTTTCACCAAACTGCAAGCCTGGAGAATCACTCTGTCTCTTTATCACTAGAAATGCCTAATCCATTACACAACATGATGCTGTTTCTGCAACACTGCTCTGTAACGTAGCGTAACTGCCCTATATTATAATGAATATACATTACATACCCACTGAGTTAAGAAAAATCATGAATTAAATTACCAAATGAAGATACGGCTCTAAAACAAAATTTACATTACATTTTAATTAATTTATAGGTAAATTTTAATTCCAATTTGAATTTAGATAATTTCAGATAGATAATATGATTAGGTTGAAGTTGGACTTGCTGATCTTTAAGGTCTTTTCCAACCTGAGCAATTCTTTGATTCTATGATTCTATATAATTTCTGTTTTCTGTTTCTAATTAACATGTAGTAGTTGGTTATTTCTTAATCTGTTTCACAGATCATCATCTGAGTCTGCTAGTTTTGCAAATTCTTATAATTCACAATCTTCAGGTGTTTTTCATTCCTATGCCATATAACAGCTTTTCCTTTTGCATTCTTTAAACTGAAAGCAGATCACTTTCTTTCCTAGGATCTGCAGCTGATCTTTGCAAAATGGCTATGGTTGAGATTTTTACCTCTGTTGTCGTTTCTCCAACTTTAACAGCCAGGTTAGTAATGAATGACTACAAAAGTGTTTAATTTAAAAGCAAAAATAGTTGAATGGGTCTCCAGCATTTTAAGCAGCTGTAGAAATATTGTGTGTGCTTCTGTATCTTTTAATGAGTGAGGACTTGTGGGATGCTTTTTTACATCCAGAAGTTGTATCTTTGTGCTTGAACTGTTGATCTGTAAGGCTATCCCAAGGCAGTGCAATGCCCAGGGCCTGCTTAAGCTCAGTCAGGTCTAGTTCAGTGGTAGTTCCATGTCTTTGAAATCAAGCCCACTGATCATATCCTTCCTGTATTTAGAGTATATTGTGCAATGGCAATTGAACATCGAATGGTCTGGGAAAAAACAGGAATCAGGAAATCAGTGCTCAAGCAAAATAAATGAACAGTTTTTAATCCTTGTACAGATGGCTTTCTTTTGCTAAAATCATATCAAAACAAAAAACAAAACAGAAAAAAAAAAAAAAAAAAACACCACAAGGGCAAGAAATAAGTGGCCCTATACTACAAATCTGAAATGGGAAATTGTTCTTTGGTGGACAGACATCCAGGCAGTGTTGTATGAAGAGGCCAGAATCAGGCAGCTGTGGCCTTGTTGAATTTTATTTTGGCAAGTGTAACTTTGGGTAAGATAAGTGATAGAGCAGCTGCCTTATGGGACAGTCAGCCAACAGTCTCTAATGGACGCAAGCAGAGACTGTGTAAGGGTAAAAAATACATTCTCTCCTTCTGTACCTACCTAACACGTGCATTAGGTTCAGTGACCAGTTGTTTATTGTAATTGTGAGAAAGCCAAAGGTTTTTGCCTTTAATGCTGTGTCTGGTAAACTTGTGAATGTTTTCTTCTCTCAACAGAAAAGTTTGCTTGAGTTGTCCTCTCTCCAAACTATTAATTTTAAAAATGTAGTGCTGTCAAATGGCTAAGGACATAACGGACATGGGGAAGTACTGAAGTTTTCAAGTTTTCCTTGTGATGTGAAATCACAGGGAAAGTGCTAGACCAGAAGAATTGCTGCCTATGCTTCTCATTCCTACCATAAATACCGCAGCTGGGAAGACTGCAAGGTCAATTAAAAGAGACAGACTGTTTTAAACTGGAATTTTGAACTCCTGCCAGCCATTAACAACTGAATGGCTTTGCTAAAGGAGAGCCTTTTAATATTTGCAAATGGCTCCTTGCTGTAATATTTATTAGATACTTAGAAGCTAGGCTTGTCAGAAAACCACAGTGCCTTTGTAAATTCTGTGAATACTCACCTGGTTAGAAGGTGGCTCAGGCATTTGAAAGCATCGCCATGGTCTTGTCAACAGATTAGAGTACTGGAACCTGATATTCTGTGTTTCCACTCAGTCACTTGTCTACCAAGTGACATTCAGCTATTATTTGTTCAGTGGTCTGTTTCTTGATTTGCTTTTCAGTAAAGTCAGGATAATACTCCTAACATTCTTTGTAATGCTCTTTGAAAAATATTGTTAAAAGGAAGTGATGCTGTTATTGTAACAGTAGGAATGCACAGTAGCTCTTCCAAAATGAGAAATATAATCAGCCTCCTATTATCATCACATTGAATCATACTAAAGAAAAAAACACTACTATCTTTTCTTTTGTCTCTACCCCTTGCAAGGTTTTTTTCCCCTCTATTAGATGTCTAATTTTAGAATCAAGTTTTCACTTTGAACAACATATCAAAGAGAAATATCATTTACATATACTTTAGAAGAAATTATGACCCCCTTATTTACACTGCGATACAGTATATCGTATAAGGCATAGCCAAATAGTGGCTAACACCTGACATTTTGTTTTCCCTATCTTGGAGAAAAAAAAAAAAAAAAAAGAATCAAATTGCATTTTAGACAAGGTCTTACAGTTTTTGGTGTTAATTTGCAGTTAGGTTTATGATCTTAATCATCAACAGTGCTGCATTCACATATATTGTGATTGTATCTGAGCAAGTTCAGACCCAGCGGTACATAGCTTCATTTCTTATGACCAGTAATCATGGCATTTTTCAGTTATTCTTTGTCCATGTAACATGGTGTTTGGAGGGCAGTGAAAGGTAACCAATTCCATTTTCACGAAGCTGAATCAGCGAGGTCCTCGTGAAGGAGCAGCACGTTCCTCTGTGGCTGATCAGTGGCAGTCTCATTTTTCACTTCGCATTGGACATCTTTTAATTCAAATGCCAGTTCAGCAACTCATGCTGTTGTCAATAACAAAATCAATCTGCTACCTGGGAATAATTTTACAGAAATGGATAAAAGAAGTACTACGTTCAATATGTAATTTGTATGATAAAAGCTGATACTACTATGGGTTAGCTAACATTGGTATTAACGTGTCCATTTTGTGTGGCACTGATGAATAATCAAAATGATTTCTTTAAAATTCTCCCATATCTACATCTTTGTTGAGTTGCTGTTCTGCTGCTTGTGGCCAAGTTGCCTACTGAAAATATGCTACTGACATCAATTATTCAAGTGCTAGCTTTTACCTGTCTGATGCAATTCACAGAACCTCCACAGAATGTCTCCTGCAGGCAGATGATAACAAAGAAACTTCTGAAGTCAGATCAAGGCGTATATTAGCAGCTGAAAGAGATTTGTGGAATTTATGAGAGTAGAAAAATACTCAGTGAACTTAGATTGACAATTGTAGTTATTTAAAATGTCATTACAGTGACATATACCTGGGAATGTGATATGGAGGAAGGATGCTGGAGGAAGGAACTGAAGGAAGAACGAATTGCCTATACCAATTTTCGTAAAAATTGTCACTGTATAAGCTGAAGATAGATTGATGCTACCCGAAGTCTGTGTGGCACTGTATGAACTGCTCAGAAAGCTTTTAGTCATTGAAGTTGGTAACATCCTAACAACATGCAAAGTAAATTTAACACTTCTGAAGAACTATTGAGTAATATTGCTTGAATCTGGGAACTGTGCTTTCTTACCAGTTTATCATTCCCATAGCACTGGGTCTAGTGCCTCAAACACACAGCTTTACTTCTCAGTGTGTCCAGAGCCTCTCTAAAGCAACAGGTTCAATGACAGGCTAGATACAAATGAATGATTTGAAAAGTAGGAGCCACTTAAATAAGAGGAAAAGACACAAATGTATTTTCTTGATCCCAACTGCTCTTCTTTAGCAGCAGATGTTGGAGCTTTTCTAAGTCTTCCTTAATGAACAAACACTTTAATCAACACAATGATTTTTTTGAGCCGACAAACTAAAAATGCAGCTTGCTTCCATGCATATCACTAAATTAGTAAGAGAGAACCCTTGCTGTCCCAGGAACAAACACTGTGTTATCTGACCCGGAATTTTTTCTGATACAAATTGTGTGGTAAGTAGCTCATTTCCTGGAATTGGTTTTAATTTAGTTACAGAGAAGAAATAAGAGACATATTATGAGGTGTACAGGGACTCCAGCACTAGTACTTTATTAACTGGTTATGCTTTCTCAGATTCATACAAAAGGGCATAGTAATAAAAGGATTTCTTGACTATATCATAATTTCAGTATTCATTCTGTGAGCTACTTAATGCCGCTGCTGTGTAGGTTGGTTTTCTTTACTCTGAGTATAAATCTGTTGTCCCTGCACCTATTTTTTAAGGAATTAAAGAATTGATTTTACCCATCTTTCTTCTGCAGGAGTTATCCAAGATTTTCAACTAAATACTCACTGGTCTTGTTCTCTGCCCCACTATTACCTGTATATGGTCTGCTCTAAATATTAATTCTTGCAAGAGTGTCATCCTTAACCTAGTACCAGAGGAACAGAATCACAAGGAAAAGATAGGAGTTTTTAATTGTGCTTGAGGAGAATGAGGCTTTTGTTTCTCAGACATATGCTTTTGTTTCAGTAGCAGAAGGAAACATCCTAGATCGTGCGGCTGTTGTAGGAATTATTCGGAGCTCTCCATATCTGTTGTCCCCATCCAGTATGTAGCTCTTCGCGTCTCAAGCGGCCAAATAACTTTGCATTTCTAGTTGTGCTGTGACCTTGCAAAATCATTGCTTTCCTCAATATTTCACAGCAGTATTCTGCATGTATGCACAAGATGGTGAGCTGTTACCTGAACACTTTATGCAGAGTGAGCCAGAAAAAGTCAAAATGATTTATTCTTTATAGAAAAAAGCTAAATATATTTAATATGCTTAAATATCACAGGTAAAAAGGACATTCATGATGTAGCAGGCACTTAAATGCACCTTTTTATGGGTCATTCAATGCAAATAAATACTTCTAGTTTATAAAAACCTTTTGTAGGTCACCTTTTAGACTGCTATGTTTTAAAACACTTTGGTACACGTGAAAATTCTATTCTCTTAATTAACCATCTGTTCAGCTTCCTGCTCTTCTTGATGTAATGGCTGAGAAATTTCACAAGTTAGCTGAGTTTTTGTAGTTAAAATGTTAGAATGTCAACGTGTCTTGGTCTTCAGTAGGAAAATACTGAAAGAGAAGTAACAGAAAGTTACTTCAGGTAACACCTATGCAGGCATGACATATTTTGAGCTATATCTTTTATATTACTGCGTTAGAAATCCTCATAGATGCAGTTTCATGAGAAATTTGAAAAGTCTGCAAAATGTTACAAACGTTACAAAATTATCTTAACTCGTTCCTTATTTACATGTCAATTTAATAGGAATTCTTTCCAGTTAAACCCATATGCATTTGTGGGGAAACTGTGCAGCTATTAAATAGCAAGTAGTATTTGTAGTATATATAAAAATATATATATATATTTAGTGCAGAGAACACAGGGATTTTAAGAAGAGTTGAATCCAGCATTCATCTGGTCCATTACCACCAAGTGTGGCCAGTAGCAGATGCTTCAGGAGGAAGGTACAAGATTTGTTACTAGGAATAGCCTATCTGCAAATTCTCATCTTTCTGTGATTGTGGGGATATCTACAGTCTGAAATAAAGGATTTTAAAGTGTTCCCCCAAAGTCATTGGATTTCATCAATTCTAAATGTTCTTGAAAATGTGGAAGGGTTTATTACTTAAGCAGTCTTCTTATTGTTTCTTTTCTTGTTAGCCTTTTTAACATTTGTTTCTAACAACTTCACATTTTTTGTGCTCTTTTGAATTACTTTTTACTTAAACAAGACTTTTGACCATGTACTAATGACAATTTCATAGTCTTCCATTATGTAGTTAGGAATTTCAAATTCAAAAGGAAAAAAATGCAATTTTATGAGTTGAATGATTATTTTATTTATTAAAAAGGACAGGATGACACACAAAGCTGGTTATCTATAGAAACAGAATCTGATACTGTTGTTTCAGAAGGTGGTATGAAGTTCAGTGTTTAGTGAAATAGTGTTTTATAAGGAAACTGTGGCTAGAAAAGGGCTGATTCTTTCAGTATTTCTGAACGTATGTTGTGCTGCTAAGAGATCGTTAATGCCATTTCTGAAGTAGTGTGTTTTTAGCAACTTCAAACATTGAACTTTTTACATTTTACTCTACCTATGTAAAATCTTAATTCTTAACATTACATTGTGTTCTTAAGTAAAGCTTTATGGAAATTTGTAAAAATTCAGCTGGATTTTTGCTGAGAAAGGCTATGATAAATTTCAAATAAATTCTCTTTTTTGTCCCTTCTCAACAATTCTTTGGTTTTATGAAATCTGCTCTTTAGTTACAACTGGGGGGATCCCCAATTGTCCCTATTTACATTCCAATAGGGATGTAAACATAACTATGTTGGGTTGTAAGTGGTCTGGAGGCAGCTTCTGATGGGTCAAGATTGCCTGCTTCCAAATTATGGAGTAAATTAACCTACAGTTAGTCTGTAGAAATTCGTTGGGTCATTATATTTTTGTATTATCTATCTTCATTTAGACCAGCCTGGAAAGCTGGACAATATTATGTTTTGAATTTGTTGTTAGCAGCAGAAAGGATTCTCCTCATAATACAAGAATGTATAGCAAAATTGTACAGAGGGCTATTCTCCCTGTCTGATTTTAGGTATAGCATGGTAGCCCTACAAAGTCTTAGAGATGGGCTTTTCCAGATGTCAGTTCAGAACAAGTGAGAACCTACCGTAGTCCTTTGACCATAGAATGAGCATTAATTTAATTAGTTTGAGCATATCTTGACCTGAAACAGAGCACCTAACTGTTAGAAAACAGCTTCCAAGAAAGACTTCTAGGAAAATCATGTCTTTTTTTCTACCACTGGCATCTTCTACAGGATATTCCTACGGTAGCATCTGCAGCATGTCACGTCACAGAAGTCTTGTTTGCAGTTTGGAGAAAATGTTTCCTTTAATGGCAAAGAAATACAATTGCTCACAGGTGATATGAGAGCTGTTCTGCTGAATTCCGTTCAGTAGCACACTCATTTCTAGACAACAGATTTTAGGTAGTCCTGGAAAAACTTGCCTCTTTAGAGAGGTCCAGATCTGGAATATATTGCCTTACAGTAACTAACAAAATCCTCATCTGTTCTTATCTTAAAAAAAAAAAACAAAAAAAAACTGATGTGGTGTTATAAATATTAAACAATAAGGAGGCCTCATCAGTAGAAGGTTATGAAAAAAATCTCTTGATAGTTCAGTTTGTTTTGTCATATATCAGATCAATTGTATGATTATCATATAGTAATGATAATTAGGTGGATCCTCTGAAGATCCAAGTTTAGTGTTATGCAGTTTACTTCACATTTTAGCAAGCAATAATGGGAGGAGCTTGCTATTTCAATATTCCTTCAAAGCGGTGATCACTTTTTTAAGCTATTAAACAGGAGTGTAGGTTTTTTCAAAACTTCTTACTCAAGGTGCAGGAAAGATGTCTGTATGCACTGAACAATGGTAAAAGTTGTGAATTTTGAATGGAAGAGTTACTATGATTTTTCATTTATCCATATTGAAGTCAGATAGTGTAATGTCACTGCTTTAAGAAACCCGAAATCAGTTTCAGCTCTAGCATGGAGATGAGGTGATCTATTGAGCCAGCGCTGAGTGTTTTTGAAGATCTGCTTCTTCCTCCATTTCTAAAATCTGACAAATCCACAATGAAATATTTGATCTATATTGTAAATTCTTCAAAGAAAGGACAGTTCCTTACTAAATATTTAGAAAATTGGGCTCTAATTCTGACTGAAGCCATCAGTCACTACTCTGATACAAATAATTACCAGACTATCACATTTTTATTTCACCAGCTTCATCAATGCATTTATTTTCACTTATTCCACTGATTCGAAGTATGTTTAGAGGTTTTAACATTCACAGTTCTGTCTGATTTATACCTTTTTACATGTCACTCCAATGATTATGAAGAATCTCTTGCTTTAATTAATTTACTTACACAGGAAATCATAGCTTTTCATGTAAACTCTATTCTCTTGCTATGGATGATCCTGGTCTTTTCATCTGTTTCTTATTGTATCCCGTGTCCCAGTTTCCTATTAGAAATATGTTAATCTGTTTCACTCTGCTTTTGACTGTGGTATAAGTGACTAATAATTGAAGACCTATTATTAGAGCTCACCACGCTGTTACTCAATGTCACATTGTAATTTAAGGCAGTGTGAAACTATCTTAGGATATTTTCCTGAAAGCTGTGGAAGTTATAAGTTATAACCATATCAACGTTTCAGCCATTTCTAAAGAATGAATAACTGCTAGGTATTAAAAAAGTCTATAGCAAGCACTTAGTTTAAATGTTATATATGAAATGCAAAGAAATTCAAAAATAGATGTTACAGCTTCATGACTTAGACTGCCAGCTACAAGTATTAAAGAAGTAATGAAATAAACCTAGCAGAAATGCAGTTTAATCAGATGTGCAGTATTTTTCCTTTCTAGGTGAGAACTGCACTCAAAGATTATATGTGCTAGACTATATCTGTTCTTCATCAGATGCGATTCAGTCAAACACATTTATTTCTTCCACCGTGATCTTATTTTTGCATGCAGACCAATAATTTAGGATGCTTATTTCTGTAAGCGCTGAACAATTAAGACCCAGTCCATATGCAGGAGGCCTATTGATACAGAACTAATATTGACAAAGATAAAAACACAGTATCAGTAGAACTTTGTTACAAAAGGGCTCTGACTGAAGAGCTCAGGTGCATGTTGTTGCATGGGTTTTGAGATGCTGCTACTTTCAGCTGTGCATTCTGTTCTTATGGAGACAACTGTCCTGATGACAGAGGCAACAAATCTGGTTGAGTATCTGTGCCGACATTTTTGTTCTTCAACCCACAGAATGAGGAGCCTTAATTTGCTTTCAAGTAAAAAGGGTATTTCCTGAGAAAGACTCCGGTCACCAGCCAATCCTAGACTAGGAGTTACTACTGCATGCCCATGAGCCAAGTACTCTTGCTATTGACCTAATTTCGGTTACTACAACAGCGTATTTGCAACTACATTTATTCCATCTCAGCTTGAGGAAAACAAGCTACATTAACAAAGCAAAACCTGTCTCTCTAATTTCTTGCAGTTTTCTGCAATTTACAACAGCTTTAAGTGGTACCTTGTCACATCATCAAATCCCTGACAGGCATTTACAAGTTAGCAAGCAGTTTTGATTTAAGGCCATGGCCTTTATGCTTTCAGAGTGTGTCGAATGGCAATCCTTTTAACTCCACTAATGAAGTTTTTCATTTTCTTAGGATTTTTATTTTCTCTTTAGTGTATGCGTGGTTTACATGAAAATTACTTGATACGAGTGGAAAGCACCGTTAGAAATTTCATGCATATTTTATCTGAAGTCTCTGAATTTTTTCAGGTTAATTGCTCAGATTCATGATGAGTTGTTGTTTGAAGTAGAAGATTCCCAAATCCAGGAATTTTCAGGTAAATAGAACCTCTTTCTTTCTCCCTCTCCACTTCCCAATAATCTGTCATTTTTTTGAATAACATAGAATACAATAGCTCACTTAAAAGGATCATCTAGTCCAACTGCCCATATGATAAAGAATTCATGTAACAGGAGGGATACCGATTCTCGTGATTAAGAAAATAAATGCTATGCAGATTTTTCTGAATGTTTTCCCTCACTGGTTCTTATGTTGATAAAATGTGATATACTCTTTATCTCGAGTTTGTTAAATTGCTGATTTGTACTTAGTTTTAAGATTCCCTCAGTACAAGATTCCCACAAAGAAGAATAAGTCTTTAAGGGCTGTAGAAGGAAATAAACCATATTAAGATGGATGACTTGGAAAGTAACTTCCTAAATACATGTGGTTGGGGTCAGTTACATAAAGAAGTGTGTAATTCTTCATATAGGAATGCAAGGTACTGTAATTTTAAGTTAATTTACTAGTTTGGGGTTTTTTTGTTTTGTTGTTGGTTTTTTTTTTAATTAAGAGAACTTTATGATGGAACTTTCAAGACTGATCGTTAGCAAAATTTCCTGCCTACACTTTTATCTTCTCATCCAGCTTACTTACAGATGTTATTTCCTAAGCTAGATTTTGTCCCCGCATCTGGTAAAAATTTAGCTAGCAAAGACAAGGCTGTCAGCCCTTTTCTTCAGTAAGTACTGGAGACATTACTGCAAGTGCTGAATGTTAATTCACAGACTTAGGTCTAGTCTGAAGTTGAACAATGACTTTGACTAAAACAAGTACTGTAAGATCACAAATACTGAAGACTGATTCAAGAAATATAGTGCATTATAAACAAATAGGCAGACAAAGGGTGCGTCTGAATTAAGGTTTAACTTCCAGTCAGGAGTAGGAATATGAAGCAGACCTCCCTGTTGTCCCCAGTCCATGATGTGAACAGTTTTGGTTTATTTGCAGTCTGAGAGCAGTTGACTCAGATTCCCATTAGATGAAACTAAATAGGAAGACTCTTTTTTCCCAAACTTTTCCAATTAGTTCAGGAGTTATTAACTGAGGTAACAAATGGGGTATGCAAGTTTTGAAGAGAAGGAGTGCCAAAAGGAAATGGGCTTCTAAATCACTTCAATGCTTTGAAAGCCCAGATTGAATTTCATCCCATTACCCCAAGTTCTCTATCTCTCCTCCTTGTCTTCCTATTTTTATTTACTGATATTCTTTAGCTGTTGGCTTCATCTTTCCTTATCTAAAGAGTATTTTTGTCCATTCAGAAACCTTAAATTATAGAATCTGCTGACTTGCAAAACCCAGCCTGAGCCTTAGTGATCCAGAGAGAAATCTCAGTTGTACAATCACTAAGCTCAGTAAAGCTAAAGAGCAGTGTGTGATGGCTTTAAGTGAGTACAGCTCAGTGCTGTGTTATTCTCCTGCATTCACTGTGATCCAAGAAAGCACTGGCCTAGTATTCAGAATACTTGCATTCTGATTCCAGTCATGCTTTTGATCTACTTTTTAAGGAAAGCAACAGCAAACATATGTCTCAGTTTTCTTATTTGCAGAATGGATATGATATCTTAAGACACTTCTAAGATTTATAAATGAAGAACATAAAGGCAAATCGTATTATTTCAGTTAAATGGTAATGCAGAACATAAGCTTTTTCAGCAGCATTTCCCATATGGAAGTGTCTTTTGTACTGCTTTACAACAAGAATGTGTCTATTTGCTTCTGAAACTCTCCTGAGTAAACTCTGAGAGTTGCCTCAAGTCAATCATACTGCCAGTGCTTTCTCTATTCCTGCTTAGGACTTCATAAGGCCACAATAAGATTTATCAGTACTTATCAGTACTGAACGGAAGTTCAGTTTATGATGCACCTTATAGATTCTGTCCAACAGATGATCTTGATTCTTTTTAAACAAGTGGCAAGCAAGAAGATATTCTTTATTTCTAACGTCTATTTTTTGCACAAAATACTACATGTAAGTTTACTAGCTTTTAGATGTAGGTTGGGAGGATACTTTCCCCAGACAGATTCTAATGCTCACAGTTTCATAGCATGCATACTGCTCACCCTGGACAGGTCAAAATGCCATCTGTTTATAATGAGGCTTTGTGTGTCCAAAATGTGTACACTGAAATACGGTAAAGCACATACTACTCTGAGTTAGCTAGTTTTCAAAACACTTATGGTGTATTATTTAACTCAATTCTCTATTTAGGGCAAGAAAAAGATATCAAAAAGATTTATTTATTTATTTTTTATTAATCTTCACTTCCTATTGGAGGATGCCTGGAAAGATGAAATCTGAACATTTGGTGGAAATTTGGTTTTGATAGAAGACTATCACCTTTACCATCAATAATATGCCCAATCTCTAGGCAGCTTGTCTGTCTGACATCTTCACATCCTGAGCTCTCAAGCAACCCAGGAAGCAGAAAAGGAGGTAGCAAAAAATGGGTTATTGCATCTGAGAGGGCTCGGCATGTCCAAGATCTGAAGTCTATGCAATCAGGTACACAGACGGTGCCCAAATCAGACTGTGAGTCTTCACAGGAACTCCAGAAAAGTGTTCAGGAATGAAAGAACCCAATTTTTCATTTTGTGGAGACATACCGATTGCAGCCTGTCTGATATTTGGCACATATTAAGCATACCCTTTTATTTTTTTCTTCTCATACTTTACCAGGTATAAAAAAAATCAGCTGAAGTGCTTAAAATGTAAGAATGCCAGAAGAACAAGTCTGAGAAAAAAAAAAAAGTAAACTAAGCCTATTTGTTTTGATATTAAGATCAGTTAAGAGTACTGTTATGTAAAAACAATAGCTTAATTTAAAAAAAAATGAAAAAATCTGTCAGCAGAAAATTGCGGTTCTTTCAATTTCTGTGAAGTTTCCCTTTATTCTACTACAGTTACCAAATTAATGAGTGTTGAGGCAGCTGCATAAAAAAGCGTGCACCTTCAGAAGGTGATTCAAGTAACAGAACAGAAGAATGAACTAGTTGTTGCAGGGTAGTGGCATTTTGTGTTCCCTGACCTGCCTTCTTCTAACTGGAGAACACAGACACTTAAAACAGAGATGCCTCCAGATAGCCTTTAATTTGTAAAAATCCTTATTCCTCAGATCATGTGTCTGACCAGCTTTGGCTTGTTTCTGGAGTCATATTTTCATAGGTGAATGAGCTTGAAAAATGTCTTCAGTTTGATGGGACAAGCAAGCTTTTGTTCCACACCGGTGCCTTTTCTTTGCTCCTATTCACAACTCTTTGAATAAGCACATTTATTCCAGCCAGTATCAAGAAAATCTAATATGGATTACAATTTCAGCTCATCTATGATGCCTTTACTTTGCTGTCATCAATTCTGGGGGACTAAAGATGAAATATGTAATTTTTTTAACATGGCGTACAAAACATTCCAGAATGAGCATAATCAACAAATCTCATAATTGCTGACTGTGGATTTTGAGAGGGAAGTTGCAAAGGCTGGGAGAACAGCACTTAACAGATGCCACTGCAGTATATGGCTGACTGCAAAGGAACATTTTGAAATTAATAATTAATGTGCCCTAGATATACCAGAGGTGCATGACAGAACATAAATAATCATTCTCCCAAAAGCTTCCAATCTAAATTTTAGAAAAGAAACAAACAAAAAACCAACAAAAACAATAACAACAAAAGAGCGATAGAGACATAGAGACAGATCTATTTAAACATTGTGTTGTTATTCTGTAAGGTATATGAGATAAAGAATATAAGCTTGCCTATGCCTGGACTGTTTATTTTGAGCACTTAGAGAGGAGAGTTTTCCAGATCAGAGAGAGGGAGAATCAGACATTATATACATAGAACTAAAGGGGACCTCTCATGCAATTATATACCACCATGCCATATGGTCTCTTTTATAAATGATCATCTCCATATGAAAAACTACTCCCACTGGGAGACTGTTCTAGATTTTGGAGAGATAAAATTCTGGAACTTTTGATTTCCAGCCTGAATGTATTCAGCCAGTTTACCTACTGATTTCCATGCAAAATCCGTCAATTAATTTAAATGCTTCCTTCTTTACAGACTTCTGAACAGGAATGGTAATCCACTTGCTTTTTCTTGATATTTGTTATCATTATGTACGTATATATATATGATTTAAAACCTGTTGTAAAAGAAATGTAGGCAAATCTTTTGGAAACTTCCAAAGATAGGATTTCAAAAGGCTGAAATGCAGGCAAAACCTCCTCAGATTGTTTGAAGTGAATGGTTTTACCATGCCGCCCTCTAAACTCTGGGAAGAAACAGAGAAGTCAGTTTGACATGAGAAATAAAACAGGGAGTCAAACTGACACAGAATAAAAACAAAGAAGAAAATCGAGCAAACCCATGGAGAGGTTTTTAATGGGTAGTCAAGGTGAATGAAGAACCATTAAGTTCACTCATGTTGATGTGGCCACTTTAATCTGTGCTTTTTAAAATTAAAAGCAGTCAAGGATACAGCAGAATTCTGATCATGCCAGATGCCTTAAAGCAAAAACTGTGTGAACCAGCAGAGAAAGATGTTGCAGTCATCACTGTCACTGTGAAATACCTTTTGGGGATAACAGTTATATGGGAGAGAATTTGTCAAATTTAGAGGGGAAACAGATGTAATTCAGTGCACGTGCAGACGGCACCTTTTATCATACTGCTCACATTTCCCAACCCATGAATCAGTGCTGCTGACTCATGCTCCCTCTTTTGTTGTCCATTGGAGCTCTTTTTGTCTAAAAGACCTTCCTTCCATTGTCTTTATGGGCTGTTGCTCTTTATTTATCTAACGGCACTAAGGGCTGAGTGTGCCCTTAGCTTTTTCATAAGTACTTTGGTGGAATCCAGAGGTTATGCTCTCACTAAAGCTTTGTACAGTTGTACCTATGAAAGATTATTTACCCGTAGACTGCTTGGCAATCCATTTAGCCTTCTGAAGGCATGCCACATGGTCAGTGTCCCGACGTCTGCTGCATTGCTGATCTCCCAGAGCTGGCAGCTTGTTTAAATTCAGACTGGGCTTCTCAAGACAGTCCAACACTCCATTATTAATAAGCATCTTGACTTGGAATGAATTTTAAGAAGATAATTATTTAGACCAACACTTTCCTATGCTCTCACAATCAGTATTTAGGATGTTTGTTTCTGCACTCCAAACATAATGATGTCCTGCATGGAACCACAAGCTGCCTCAAGTTCAGCATGAAGCAAATATGAGGGCTGCTCCAAAAGTAATGCCTCCTATTTTATGAAGCTGGCCCACAATGTCAGAGGCAGATGTCAATGGTATGACAGTAGAAGCTGAACCTTCCTACCAATATTCTGTTACATTTTGTTGCCATGTGACAGATGGCAGCACAGGGGCAGTCAGACAAAATGGTGTCTGACATGGACATGTGTAGGAAGAAAAGGTGTGGAATTGAATTTCTCCATGTGGAAAAAAAGGCACCCACTGACATTCATCTATGGTTACTGAACACTTATGGTGACCAAACAGTGGATGTGAGCATGGTGAAGCAGTGGGTGATGTGTTTCAGCAGTGGTGACAGTGACAGTGGGTCGCATCTGCTTGTGCAGATATTTACAAGAGCATCATGCAGACTCTTCTTCATCACTGGTGAAAATGCATATCTAATGGTGGTGCCTGTGTTGAAAAGTACTGTTTTGTAGCTGAGAATTTGCTCTATCAAACAGTCTTATTCTCTTTCTTATCATTTCTGTGGAAACAAATAGGAGGTATTACTTTCAGAGCAACCTATGTGCATAGGTGTCATCATGTGTCAACATACGTCAGCATAAGTCTTATTTTTCTCAGCTGTGAAACTTCAGCCACTGATGTTGTGAGCTACTGCATAATTTGGACTTCATGGAAAATCTTATGACAGCTCATTAACACGCAAGTCTGAGTGAGCCGGCACAGTCTAAGCACCCCACTTGTGTTCAGTCAGAAGCTAGCTATTTTCTTCATTATTATCAAGTCAGCCTCAGTGTCACAGATGTGACATAAAACACTGCGTACTATTCTTCAGTGCTGGCATCATTAGAAAAGGCTTTGGCAGCAGCCAGAAAAACAACAACCATATGCTGCTTCTTAGAGTTCTTGTTCCTTCTTTGCACCTAACCTCAGCTGCAAAAGAGCCATGATGTGCATCGAGGAATAACTTCAAAGAATACTTCTCAGTAATCACGTTGTTTTCAGCCTCGTTGTTATCACCACATACTGCATAATCTGTTGTTTCTCAGTTCCAAGAGGCACACGCTGACATGTAATCAGCTGTCCTGTCAAAGGAGTGGTGGTTGCTCAATGACTTCCTCCGTGGGGCTGCCCAGTATTCCTTTTTCTCTTTCAGTAGCCAAAAGTTACCTCCTTTTAAAAGCCATTTATCCACTGATTTTTTATTGGAACCATATTTTGTTGCAGCAGAAATCTTTGTCAAACAAAACAGTAATTGGAATGACCAAGGTTGACAAATCTGGCCCCAAATGACTGATTTGAAATAATTACAGAAGCGTTTTTCACATTAATGGTGAGCACAGTGTTGTGACATGATGAGTTGTTAAGTTACATAAATCACACTGAAGTTTAGTTGTTTTGACTCTTTAGAGCTCAGCTATCCCATAAGGAAGATTTTTTCTACTTTAAAGAAAGAAGTATTTAAGATAGTTCAGGATTCCAGTATTGCTTTTCCGAACTTTTTGTTTTAGAAAAAAATGTTATGCCTGTACAAGAAAATTAAAATATGTGAATTGTCACCAAATAATCTAACAGTACAGAATTTGAAAGCTGAGAAATACAGTAAGTAGGTGTGCTGTCTCTGGAAAACGTAACAGTGCTTTATTTTGTGTTTATAGCATATGTAGGTTAAGTAATTCTCCAACTTATATCTGAAACTCAATTTAAAATAAGAAAATAAATGAATTTTTCCACGAGAAATCAAGTGTAGCTGTAAAAAATCTTGAAAATTTAGATGTTTTTTTCTTTCTCTCTCTCTCTTTCTCTCTCTCTTCTTTTAATATTATAATTCTATCCTGGAAAATAAAGCTGTAGATTTTCAACTGGTTTGTCCTTACAGCACTGGTGAAAAGAACAATGGAATCCCTCCAGCAGACGACAGCCTTGGAAGTGCCACTGAAGGTAGGAAGAATTCCAAATTTCCACTGCTGTCTCAAGGATGTGTGGTTTTTTGTTTGTTGTTGTTGTCATATTCAGAATCTAGAGACAACTACTTTGATTTTCACTTCAACAGTTTCATCTTCGTATTTGCGGGTAATAGCTTTTTAGATTTATCATTAAAATTCTGGAGGAAAAATAATTGAAAGAAACTTGACCTCCATTTTGGAAGGCGTGACTGTAGTACGCTCTTTGTCTTAGCTATACAGTACAGTAATTTCAAAATCCAGTTCATTTATTGCCATGGAATTTCTGATGATGGGTGTGGTAGAATGAGAAATAATGCCTTAATAAGCATTCTGAAATGTGCCAGGCATTCATTACAACGTTGCTAAAGATCTTTCTTCAGTAATTTTCACTTAGAAAACTGATCTTTTTAATATTTCTAAGGGGGTGCCTAACATTCAAAATTACTGGCTCCAGTGTGAAGTAAGGGACATTGTCTACTTGAACAGCATCTGTAACAGCAGAGTGGATAGCTAAACAGCTACTGTATCCATTTCCATTGTATCTAATTGTAATTCTTATATCATGTCACTATATTTTTCTCTCTTTGCTGCTAGCTCACTGCTAAGCTTTTGTTGCTTGATAAGGGATTTCAGTCTCTGGAATCCCTAAACTGACTAAGAGAGTAATTGCCCAAGGGTTTCCTTTTACCCGAGAAACTGAGTGCATGGTGCTGCCAGATAACTCATTCTCCAGGATTACTGTATGAGATCTGGGGACAGAAACAAATTTATTCTGTTTATTTCAGAAATATTTACAACATACAGACTTGTATTAACGGGAGCAGTTGAAAAAGAAAATTACTAGATAAATTCTAGCTTATATTCCTTCCTCCAGGTCTTCTATTTCAGCATTTGTGAGGCTGGCCTTCCCTTGAGATCTTACAGTTACATATTTCTGGGTCCCAGTGGAGAGTCATTAAAATAAGTATGGCATTACTAATAGAATGTAAGGTGAATAGCAACACTGCAGTCCTTCCTTGATAGTTTTGGGATTCCCTTTCTCAAGGACATTGTCAGAGACAACATCATTCATATTTTGCCTGAGGAAGTCATTGATATGAAATAATAAAATATGAACAATATAATAGGTTTGTAATAAAGAAATGTTTGTATGCAGTGAGGATGTTCACAGTTACACAGCCTAAATGCCATCTTAATGTTACATATTGCAGACAAACCACTGTCAGAAGTTCATCAAACTACAGCACATAGCATGGTTCCTTTCTTATACTAGAAGTGTCGTACCACACACTGACAAATGCACCTAGGTGCATTAGCAAATGGATTCTGTGAGAGCAGTGATTGTCTTTAAAAGGACAACTCAATTTTAATAGGTAAAAAAGAAACAGTCTTGAACAATAGGTAGTTGTTTGGGGTTTTGAAAGATATGGTCATTTTTATAAGCAGTAGAAGTATTTGGAGATGCATGTTTTCTTACCTTGTTTTGGTCTCCTTTTCCCAAGTGAGTTACTGTAGGAGTCATGACATATTTTTACTCTTACTGCACATTAGGCTACACACATCATGAAGATACTTCATCTTCCAAAGACCACATACAAACTCTGAAGTGTAAACAGTTTGTTCTCAGTGAAGAATTTGAGACTGATCTTATTTTAAAAAGTCTATATTTTTGTTCATGTTACCTTTCTGTACAGTAAATACGTGTTTTAGGATTAGAGATGTTGAAGATGAAAAGATTTTTGCCAAATGCTCCTACTTTCCTTCAGCACACTTGCCTCGACTACTACATGTTATGTGCTCTATTAATATGAATGTTATATTTCAGTGTGGAAGAAAGATGTCATTAAAGTAGAGCACACATGTCATCGTAATAGGGAGAGATTTCTTCTTCTTTGAGGAAAAGGATTCTTTACCTTTGAAGTATCTTCTTTCCCAAAATGTAGTCCTTGCTAATGAGGCAGCTTTCATGTCAAAATATCTAATGTACTACACAGTAGCTGCAAAACAAACTGAAAAAGAGCCAAGGCAACAACAAATATACCCCCGGTCTATAAAAGTGGATGATTTAAAAAAAAAAAAAGCAGTATCTTAATCAAAATCGTAATTGCAATTAAGTATTAAGATGCGAATAACATTTCACATAGATAGGTGTGTAATCTAGAGCATTATCAATATCCAAAAGGAAACGAAAAACAGTAATCTTGCTATAAGTGATGTGTTTGTTTAATTTTTTTGTTGTTGTTGTTGACAGGTTCCCTTGAAAGTGCTTCTTACCACTGGGAAATCGTGGGGGTGTATGACAGAATTGCAGGAGATGTAAAGCAGTCATCGGGGATGTTATTCAGTACCCGTACACCTCATTGGCCTATGCTGATTCCTCACTGAATCACTAGGCAACAGCGCTGCTGGATCTTTCATAAGCACCTAATACTCTGCATGTGAATTTTTTTACTTCATTTTGTCTGTAGCCCTAGGCAACAGCAGTGAGATAAAACTGGATTTTACCAGTTCATTGTGTTTCCTTTAGCCAAGGTAACCAGCAGGGAGCTGCTTTTGTTCAGAGCTAAATTGCTACATGCGAGAAATGAAGCAAGACAATATTAACCCTTCGGGAACGTGACAAATATATTTGAGTTAAATGGATGTTTAGATTTTAATATTAAATATTTTGTGAAGTGCTTTTGTAAAATTACATAAAATCTGAAATTAGAAAGATGCTATTTGGGCTGTGCCAGCAGCTGCTTAACTGTTGCATTCAGCTTATTCTACAGTTTGTGAGTAGATGGCAGCTGCTAACATGCTGAATGTCTTTTTCCAGAGACTTAGAAAAGAGTTCCTTAGAAGTGAAGAGTTTTCACTTTGTATTTAAGATTTTAGAGTAAAACAAGTAAATGAAAACAGCATAAAATGTATTAAAAAATAGCCAGATTGACGTCAATTCTATTAATTTCAAACTCAGATTTACACTGTAGCTTTAGCAAACTTTAGAGGAGGTATTTTAGTTTTGCCTGATCTGTTATTTTTATTATTGATATAATGCTAAATACAGCTTAGATAAATGTTGAGATTCAGACTTACACTTTAAAGGATTCAGACTTCTTCAATATTTGGATTTGTTATTGATACTTTGTTGTTCTGTAGACTTTATGCTTGAAGTAAGTTTGTTTTATAAATCGTTACTGGCTGCCAAATTCTGTCTCGGTGATTGTGGAAGATGAAACTGTCCTCAACATCTACTGTTCATTTGGAAGTTGAAGTCAAGCAAAAAATTTGTATGAGACGTTCAATATCTTCCAGCATTAGACCTCAAATGATCAAAGTAATATAATTTACATTTTAAATGTGTTGAGTTACAGAGATTTTGCAACAGTTTTAATTTGTATCCTTGGACAATTTTGTATTATCCTTAAAGGCACTGACTATTAACTATTGCATATGAATCGTACGTAGCCTGTCAGATGAAGTGAATTAGTTATTTCTAAAAATTCATATTGCTGTAAAATTAGCAGTGGTCATGTAAGCAGAGTCAGAACATTTTAGATATTAATCGTGGGTCTCTTTGGGTGGGAGGCAAAGAGATTGATCACAGAGACTGTGATCCCCTCTGGGCACCAGGTTTGCCCTTTTTGATTTTGCAACTTTCCTTCCTGTTTTTAAATCTCCAAGACAACCACACAGTAAGGGCACTGCTTTATCATACATCTGAGGGTTCATGTTGTATAGGCTGGTGTGAGGGCAAAAGACAAACTGGATCAAGCTTGGAGGATTGTTCAAGCCCAGGTTCTCAAGACAGTGCAGTTTGTGTCCCCACAACTTGCAGGACGTGTACCAGGTACTCAAGATATCTTCTAGTACATCAGATTCACTAGTAAAGAAACTGTTTTCTCCCAGTTGCAGGCCGTGAGTGATTCAGCATATATAGATTTATTGTGGGGGGAACAAGACCTCTTTCATGTTGTCCATACAATAATCGTCAGATGTGCTATGAAACATTGTAGATACTGGGATGCGTTCTTCAATCTATCCCTTCTCTCCTCTGTGAATAGCCAGATAGTCTTCACTGCTTGGCCTATTCTACTTTGTTAAGGTATCAGTTTTGGATTATTAGATTTTTCAGAACTCACTGAAGTGGACCTCAGAGCTCCTCTCTGGATGAGTTTTTAAGTCATGTAATCCCACATACTGAGATGAGTGCTCACTCTTTGGAGCAATAGCTTGTACCTCACATTCCATTCTTTCTGCCTTCCATCCTATACTACAAAATAGATTTTGGGAACACTCGTATATTTCAAATTGTGGAATAGCAGAATTATTTCTCTCTTTACTTTGTCAATCATTTCCTTGAACAAACTGCTTGAGACAGGGAAGTGTTTGCTATTAGTTTCCCAACAAGCATCGCTGGACAAGGCATCAGTTCTACCTCACTTGTGTACTAGCCTATGTATTACTATAAATTCAGAGCAGTACAGTTTTTCTAACCCCTTGGCAAGAGACCCTGCAGCATGCCTGAATCTAAAGAGCCATTATAGGGAAGCGGGGCCAGTCCTGACCACAGATTTCCTCCCAAATAAATACAGGTGAAAACATTCTGTATTTGATGATCACCAGGAATTCCTTTCAGCTGGCACAATAATCTCACACCACTGGATTCAAGAATCTTCTTATTATAAACAACCACTTTTTCATCTTATTCTGGTTTGGCACGAAGGGGACTGCAAAACATGGGTAGGCTGGAGCAGGAGCAATCATAAGAGCCCTTTTCAACCTCTAAAACTCAATTTGACCTCTAAAATGATTCCCTCTCTCAAAATCTACAAAATGGTACTGGGAGAGCAACGAACAGAACTTCTGTTTGAAGTGCAGAGAATGCTACAGAGGTAGGGCTTAAGGAATACTAGGAAACAGAATACGGGAAAAAATGGGGCATAGGAATAGGTGGCTCTCCATGGCTTTAGTGAGTGGAACTATCCTTAACTGATTCTCTGAACCCCGTTTGAGCTGCTTTATACCTTTGGCTTTAGTTTTTGTTTGTCACGTAGTATAGTGGTGATGGAATGAGACTTGAAAACCCTTTAACTCGTTTTCTGTGAGAAATGTAATAGCACAGCTGTTTGCTGGTATCTATCTGCATGGCTGTGGCATGACCAACACGTACCTGCTGAAGATTTGCCTGGGCAACGGTGGGAGATTTCAACGGGCACAGACCTGGAAGAAGCCCTTGATCGCCGAGGTTCGCTGCTTCAGAGCTGTCCCAGCCAGAACACTGATCGCGAGGTGCCGGGGGGGTTCGGTCAGTTCCTTCATCCAGGGAACCCTGAGATAACAGAGCAGCCCAGCAGCTCTCACGGGAGCAGGAGCCCAGGCAACGTCGCTGCTTTGATCCCCCTGCCTTAAAAAAGCTTCAGGGATGGAGAGGAGTCGGGGTGTGTGAAGGACGTGGGCCATTCAAATGCGGAGAAATGGTAAGCCACCCATTCACGGGGCCACACAGTGAGGAGGGTTGTTATCACTGTGAAGGTAGTGGTAAGTGAGGGGGCACCTGTTAACGGGCTGGTAAAGGCGTGAGGGCGGCGCCAGCACTACCCAAATAGTGCTAATGAGTCTGCTGGTTTGCCATGGCTGAACCCTGGCGGAAGGCTGCTGCCAGGAAAAATGTGGAGACCCAGACAGAGGGGTCCCGTGTTCACGTAAAAGGAAGGCTGGGGCTAGGAAGAATGTGGAGACCCAGACTGAGGTCCCATGCACACACGGAAGGAAGGCCGCTGCTAAGAAAAATGTGGACACTCAGACTGAGGTCCCAAAACATGATCCTAGTGTGCAGGTCTCTGGCTGAAGCGAGGGCCAGAGCCTGGCCTTTCAGTGCTAGGTGAGGGAGACAGCACTTGTGTAAGACGCAATTAGCTAAATGATTTACTCAGCCTTGTGGTTGACCTGAAGGAGGAGGTGGAGAGGCTGAGGAGCATACAGGAATGTGAAAGGGATATCCCTTGTTTGGCCCTCAGATTACTATCCCCTGTTGTTGCTTTGGGTAGGCAGCAATGATATAGGAAGAACTTCCCTAAAGACTTTGAAAAAGGACTTCAGAGCCTTGGGGCAACAGGTGAAGGGTTCAGGAGCACAAGTTGTGTTCTCCTCTACCCCTCCAGTTATAGGAGGGATATATGGGCCAATGGATTAATACCTGGCTCCAAGCCTGGTGTGCCCAGCAAGGTTTTAGGTTTTTTGACCTCTGCTCTGTTTGCACAAGACCAGGCCTTCTGGCAACCAATAGGAGTAGCTTCTCCCACTGGTGGAAAGGGCTCTTAAGATGGGAGTTGGGAGGGTTCATTGATAAAGCTTTAAACTAGGTACAAAGGGGACTGGGGGTGTAACTTGGGTCATTAGTACAGAGCCTGTATGTAACGTGCCAGTTCTTGTAGGAGAGGGATGTGCTAGTAAGATCCCACAGCCTTGTGTCTTGGTGAAGGAGGAGGACAACTCCTTTTGTAGGAAAAGCAAGAGGGTTGGTGTGAGGTTGGTGGCTGTGGAAACACCTGAGTGTGGTCATGAGGGTATTAAGGCTACTGCCACACAACAGGAGGCCCAGCTCAGGTGCCTTTACACTAATGCATGCAGCATGGGTAATAAACAGGAGGAGCTGGAGGCCATTGTGTGGTTGGAAAGCTATGATGCAGTCGCCATCATAGAAACATGGTGGAATGACTTGCATAGCTGGAGTGCTGTGATGGATGGCTACTGACTTTTCAAAAGAGATAGACAAGGCAGGAAGGGTGGTGGTGTAGCCCTCTATATTAAGAAAGACTGTGAATGTATGGAAATTAATGAAGCTGCTGACAGGGTTGAGAGCTTATGGGTCAGAATTAAAGTGAAGGCCAATAAGACTGATATTATCGTGGGAGTCTGCTACAGGCCACCCAACCAGGATGAAGAGGTGGACAAGACACTTTATAGACAGTTGGGTGAGGTCTCGAGGTCTCTCCCCCTTGTTCTTGTAGGGGACTTCACCTTCCCAGACATCTGCTGGATTTATAATACAGCAGATAGGGAACAGTCCTGGAGGTTCCTAGAGTGTGTGGGAGATAACTTCCTGACACAGCTGGTGAGGGAGCCAACAAGGGGAAGCAAAATCCTGGACCTGCTCTTCGCTAACAGAGAAGGTCTTGTAGGGGGTGTAAAGGTTGGAGGCCTGGAGACCTGGGGCATGGTGATCATGAGATGCTATATTTCTCAATCCTTGTTGAACCATGGAGGGGAGTCAGCAGAACTGCCACCTTGGACTTCCGGAGGGTGGACTTCAACCTCTTTAGGGCCACAGGTGAGAGGGTCCCTTGGGAGGTAGTTCTGGAGAGTGTGCAAGCCCAGGAAGGCTGGGAGTATTTAAGGAAGTAATTTTAAAGGTGCAGGAGATGACCATCCCCAAGTCATGGAAGACGAGCCAACGGGCAAGGAGGCCAGACTGTCTGAACAGAGACCTTTGGCTCAAGAGCAAAAGGAAAGTGTATGGTCTCTGGAAGAGTGAGCAAGCTACTTATGATGATTACAGGTACATAGTGAAGCTGTGCAGTGAGATTATTAGAAAAGCCAAAGACCCGCTATAACTGGCCACTAAGGTAAAGGACAACAAATATTTCTATAAATCCATCAACAACAAGAGGAGGGCTAGGGAGAATCTCCATCCCTTGTTGGACGCCAAGGGCAACTTGGGATAAGGGTCAGGATAAGGCTGAGGTACTTAATGCCTTCTTTGCCTCAGTCTTTAATAGTAAGACTTGTTACTCCCTGAAAACACAGCCCCCTCCCTGCACTGGTAGATGGGGATGGGGAACAGAATAGGCCCTTCATAATCCACAATGAGATGGTTTTGGACCTGCTCTGAAAGCTGGATGCTCACAAGTCCGTGGGGCCGGATGGATTGCACCCTGGAGTGCTGAGGGAGTTAGTGGATGTAGTTGCCAAGCCACTCTCCATCATTCTTCGGCAGTCCTACCTATCCTAACAGTCCTAACATCACCCCTAACTGGGGATGTCCCGGCAGACTGGAGACCGGCAAACGTGATGCCCATCTTCAAAAAGGGCTGGAAAAATGATTCTGGTAGCTACAGACCTATCAGTCTCACCTCGATGCCTGGGAAGGTTAACAGATAATCTCGAGAACCATCACAGATCAATTAAAGGTCAACCAGGGGATCAGACCCAGTCAGCATGGGTTTATGAATGGTAGATTCTGTTTGACAAACCTGATTTCATTCTATGATAAGGTGACCCACTTAGTGGATGAAGGTAAGGCTGTTGATGTTGTCTACTTGGACTTCAGTAAGGCAATGTCCCCCACAACATTCTTGTGGATAAGCTGGCTGCCTGCGGTTTGGATGGGCGTACACTCCGCTGGGTGAAACGCTGGCTGGATGGTCAGGCCCAAAGAGTCAGTGGAGTTAAATCCAGTTGGCAGCCAGTCACGAGTGGTGTCCCCAGGGCTTGGTACTGGGACCACTTCTATTTAACATCTTTATTGATGATCTTGATGAGGGGATTGAGTGCACCCTCAGATTGCAGACAACACCAAGTTGAGAGGGAGCATTGAGTTGCCTTAGGGGAGAAGGGCACTACAGAGGGACCTGGATAGACTGGATCAGTGGGCCAAGGTTAACTGTATGATTCTCAACAGGGCCAAGTGTCAGGTCCTGCATTTTGGTCACAACAACCCCAGGTAACCCTACAGGCTTGGGGAGGAGTGGCTGGAAAGCTGCCTGATGGAAAGGGACCTTGGTGTACTGACAGACAGTTGGCTGAGTATGAGCCAGCAGTGTGCACAGGTGGCCAAGAAGGCTAATGGCATCTTGGCTTGTATCAGGAATGGTGTGGTGAGCGGGACTAGGGAAGTCATCCTGCTCCTGTACTCAGCACTGGTGAGGCCTCACCTTGAGTGCTGTGTTCATTCTGGGGCACCTCCGTACAGAAAGGACATTGAGGTGCTGGAGAAGGTCCATAGAAGGGCAGCAAGGCTTGTAAAGGGCTTGGAGAATATGCCCTATGAGGAGAGACTGAAGGAATTGGGGCTGTTTAGTCTTGGGAAAAGGAGGTTGAGGGGAGACCTTATTGCTCTCTTCCAGTATCTGAAAGGTGCTTACAGAGAGAGCGGGCTTAGGACGAGGGGAAATGGCCTCAAGTTGCACCAAGGTAAGTTTAGGTTGGACATCAAGAAAAACTTCTTTACAGAAAGGGTTGTTAAGCACTGGAATAGGCTGCCCAGGGAGGTGGTTGAGTCACCATCCCTGGATGTGTTTAAAAACCATTTGGACATGGTGCTCAGGGACATGATTTAGCAGAGGGTTTTTAGTTACGGTAATGTGGTCAGGTTGGACTCTATGATCTTTAAGGTCTTTTCCAACCTGAGCAATTCTATGAATTTTTCTATGTCCACATACAACTGTAAAACAGTAACATTCTGATCTTTTATGTTGGTCCAAGATAACCATAGTGAAAACTGTGTGTGTAATAGCCAAAGTTGAAGAACTGGTCTCAGATGTTATTTGAGCAAGACATTTGCATGTGGGAAAAGGAAACACAGAACGCATTGACATATTTTTTGAAAATGAAAGTAGGCTAAGAAGGTGAATCTGCTGGAGCATCCAGGACATGATTTATTCTTACTATTGATGAAGAATAATCCCTTAAAAGTAAATTTATTTCCTATATGGGAGTCTACAGACCTGATATTTTTGATCAGAAAACGAGGCCAAGAAATGAGTTGAAGATTGAATTGCACCTTCCTGATATATTTCTTCAGTGTCCTAGCACATCTCTTCTATCTTTCCCACTGAAGACTAGACTAAGCCCTGAATAACCTGGTCTTGTCCTCATCACTGACCCCGCGTGGAACAGGAGGTGGAATGAGAAAACTTGAGCTTGCCCTTGATTCTGTCACTCCTCAGCTGAACAGCAGTAGTCATATGCACGAAAGGCAAAACAGAAATTCCCTTCAGATATTCTCCTGTACCTCATTAAAGTATACAGAGCTGTACCAGCAGAAGCCCCAGAAATGTCTGGGGATTTCGTTCATCCTTCCCACCTGTGTTGCCTCATTCTGTGCCAGCATTTACTATATTTCCTGGCTCACACACTCACTTCTGGTTGGCATACTTCCTTTTGCTATTAGCAGGTTGTCAGAAACATTCAAAGAGTGAAATAGAATCCGTTCTCATTTCTACCATTTTGCAATGGTTTCAGTAGGTAGAGTGTGTCTGGAATTAAAACTAAGTTCCAATTATACACCATTTTTCCTTTCCTGGGAAAACTGCACAGCCTGATTGGCTTATTTATATTGAAAACGGCATCCTACAATCAGCTTGTTCTCTTAAGACATCTTAGAAGTACACTTCTACTGGCCATTTTTGTATCGAGTATCAATTGTTATCAATTATTATCTCTATACGTCCA